>CM065906.1:64896379-65533343 GCA_033439115.1 Firmiana major
GCTTTTACCCTGGGGCTGAAGGCCAGAAGAAAAAGGCACCCCAATAAACTGTTACAAAGCCTCGGCATATTCCTGCTCCAATGACTATAGGCTATAGGTGACGAGCTCCCTGATCCGACCATCCATTACTATTTGTATGGACACTAAAAACACTGCCAAATTAACCCAAACTTTAAGAAAACTCTAATTGCAAACTCAACTGACCTAACTGGAATAGACTAAAATTTCACAACCTGCATCCTTCATTAATTTGAACCTCATAATAAGCAGTAAGCAAGAGCTTGGTGTTGAAATTAATGGCTTATTAGCCTAGTAAAGAATCCCACATTGGAAAATCACAAAGGGAGAGAAAGAGTTTTGGCTTATAAATTGAGGCCTGGGCGAATAGGTTAGATATCCCTGAGAGAAATATAAATAGCCCATATATTTGTATTTTGGCTTTTCCTTATTAGTTTCTGGATTTTGCAATTGTGTCCAGATTTTGTAATAATTCCATTTTGAAATTAGTGAAGGTTTTCAGTAGCGCCCGTGGACGTAAGTAATTATACCGAACCACGTAAAATCTTGTGTTTTTCTCTTTTCTTCCTTTACGCTTTGCATTTGATCATTTGTTTTTGTCTGCTTCAATAATTAGTAGTTATAGTTGTGTTTTATGCTTCCGCTTATGTACAACAATTGGTATCAGAGCTCTTGGTTGTCGTAGTATGCTCTGTGGTTGCAGCGTTGTCTAATCCTCCACATCAGAAAAGAAAAATTATTCCTGAGCTGTTTGATTAAGAGCACTCTGTTATACTCTATTTGTACCGTGTACGCCAGAACTGAGATAAAGTGGTAGTGCATGTCTAGGAAGGCTCTGGCTAAGGAAAGACTTGGTATTTAAGTGTGTCCTGGTGACCCACCTCTCTTTTCTGGGAGCTGACCTGGTGTACTGTTCACGTAAGTTGTGTTCTCTATTCTAGTATACGGTACTATTTAGAGTGTCACATCGTTTTGGTATACGGTTAGTATACATTTGGGAGAATAGTTTGAAGCAGAAATGACAGCATCAACAAAAATTGAAGTGGAGAAATTTGATGGTCGAAATAATTTCGGCTTGTGGCAAAGTGAAGTTAAGGATGTCCTGTGTCAACAAGATTTAGACATCACTCTGGAAGAAAAGAAACCCGATGAGGTCAAAGAAAAAGATTGGGAGAGACTGAATGCGAAAGCATGTGGGTTGATTCGTTCATGTCTCTGCAGAGAACAGAAGTATCCATTCATGAAGGAAACTTCTGCCAAAATATTGTGGGAGGCGCTGGAGAATAAATATATGAAGAAAAGCAACGAGAATCGGCTTTATTTATTGAAGAGGCTATATCGCCTTCAGTTGAAATCGGGTATGAATATCAGAGATCACATCGATGAATTCAACCGTTTGTTAGCTGATTTGTTGAATTTGGATGAAACCTTCAAAGATGAGCAAAAAGCTATGCTGCTAATAGGATCTCTTCTTGATGAGTTGGATCATTTGTGCATTACACTTATTCATGGAAAGGAAAAATTATCCTTTGAAGAAGTGTGTGCAGCTTTGCTTAATTATGAAATTCGAAAGAAGGATCAGAAAGAGAATAGGGATGAATCAGCAGAGGCGCTCGTAGTTAGGGGACGAAGCCAAAGCCGAAGACGAGAAAGTAGGGGAAGATCACGTTCGAAGAAAAGACCTGATAAAGATGAATGTGCCTTTTGTCATGAGAAAGGGCATTGGAAGAAAGATTGTCCGAAGCTGCAGAAGAAAGATAAGGGTAAGGGCAAAGCTACTTCTGATACATATGTAGTCGAACATATTAATGATGATTTCGCGTTGGTCGGTCAACCATCCACATCTGGAAGTAATGAGTGGATTTTGGATACGGGTTGTACTTATCATATGTGTCCACATAAGGAGTGGTTCTTCAACTTCGAAGCACTAGAAGGTGGAGTTGTTTTCATGGGTAATGATAACTCATGTAAAACTTTGGGGATAGGTTCAATCCAGTTAAAGAATGATGATGGATCAACTAGAGTTTTGACTGAAGTTCGATATGTACCAGAGTTGAAGAAGAATCTCATCTCATTGGGAGTCTTAGAATCTAAAGGCTATGGGGTAATTATTCGAGATGGAGTTTTGAAAGTTGTGTCTGGTGCTTTGGTGACTATGAAAGGCACAAGGAAGAATAACTTGTACTACTACAATGGTTGTACAGTTACTGGATCAACAGCAGTAGCTTTAGAGAAAGATGTTGATTCAGATTCGATCAGGCTATGGCATATGCGCTTGGGACATGCAGGTGAGAAAGCCTTAAGCAGTTTGGTGAATCAATGCTTGTTGAAAGGAGCAAAGACCTGCAAGTTAGATTTTTGTGAGTATTGTGTTCTGGGAAAGCAGACGAGAGTGAAATTTGGGACTGCAATTCATAATACGAAAGGCATTTTGGATTATATCCATTCTGATGTTTGGGGACCTACCAGGACAACATCCATGGGGGGTAAACATTATTTTGTCACATTTGTTGATGACTTTTCCAGAAGAATTTGGGTGTATACGATGAAGACGAAGGATGACGTACTTGATATTTTTATTAATTGGAAAAAGATGGTGGAAACTCAGACTGGAAGAAAGATTAAGTACCTCAGAACAGACAATGGAGGTGAATATAGAAGTGATCCTTTTCTGAGAATTTGTGAAGATGTTGGCATTGTACGTCATTTCACAGTCAGAAACACACCGCAGCAGAATGGGGTGACAGAACGCATGAACCGAACGTTACTGGAGAAATTTCGGTGTATGTTGTCCAATGCTGGGTTGGGCAAGGAGTTTTGGGCTGAGGCAGTGACTTATGCGTGTCATCTCATTAATCGGTTACCATCAACAGCAATTGATGGTAGAACTCCATTGGAGGTTTGGTCTGAAAAACCTGTTAATGATTATGATTCTTTACATGTATTTGGGTGTACTGCGTATTATCATGTAAAAGAATCTAAGTTGGATCCGAGAGCTAAGAAAGCTATTTTTGTGGGAATTTCATCAGGGGTAAAAGGATATCGTCTGTTATATCCAAATTCGAAGAAGATAATATTTAGTAGGGATGTTACTTTTGATGAATCTCCTATGTTGATGAAGAAAACAGATGAGAATGCTGAGGATATTCCGCAACAGGTGGAGTCTATACGGAAATAGGTAGAGTTTGAGTCAACAATTAATCCACTTAAAATTGTTGAAAATGAGACTATTGAAGATGATGAAGAGGTTTCCGCCCAAGAACCTCTACTGCAACAAGAATCAATTGCAATGAATAGGCCAAGAAGAGAGATTTGCAAACTTGCTCGTTTTGTTGATATGGTGGCCTATGCACTTCCAATTGTAGACGATGAAGTTTCTTCCACTTATAGAGAAGCAGTCCAATGTTCTGAAATAGATAAGTGGAAGAATGCTATGGATGAAGAGATGCAGTCTCTTCGAAATAATAAAACTTGGGAGCTAGCTCAACTACCAAAAGATAAAAAGGCAATTGGGTGCAAATGGGTATTCACGAAGAAAGATGGATTTCCTAACAAGGAGCATGTCCGCTACAAGGCAAGGTTGGTGGCTAAAGGCTACGCTCAAAGGGAAGGAATTGATTACAATGAGGTATTTTCTCCAGTTGTGAAACATTCTTCCATTAGAATTTTGTTGGCCTTGGTAGCTCAGATGAATTTGGAACTAGTTCAACTTGATGTAAAAACTGCATTTTTACATAGAGACTTGGCGGAGAAAATCTATATGACTCAACCAGATGGATTCAAGGTTGCTGGAAAAGAGAATTGGGTTTGCAAACTGAAAAAATCGCTTTATGGTTTGAAACAATCTCCAAGGCAGTGGTACAAGCGATTTGATCAGTTTATGATGGGTATGAGGTACACAAGAAGCAAATTTGACAGTTGTGTGTATTTTCAGAGGCTACATGATGGCTTTTTCATTTATCTGCTCTTGTATGTTGATGATATGTTGATAGCTTCGAAGAATGTCGAAGAACTTGAAAGGTTGAAGACTCAGTTGAATCAAGAGTTTGAGATGAAAGATTTGGGTGAAGCAAAGAAGATACTAGGTATGGAGATTAGCAGAGATAGAGGAAGAGGCAAGGTTTGTTTGAATCAGAAGCAATATTTGAAGAAGGTATTACAACGTTTTGGCATTTCAGAGCAGTCGAAACCTGTAAGTACACCACTTGCCCCTCATATGAAGCTTAGTGCATCTTTATCTCCTAGTACAGATGATGAACGAGAATATATGTCTCGAGTTCCATATGCTAATGCAGTTGGTAGCCTGATGTATGCTATGGTGTGTACGAGACCCGATATTTTACAGGCAGTTGGAGTTGTGAGCAGGTATATGCATGATCCTGGTAAAGGACATTGACAAGCCGTGAAATGGATACTACGGTATTTGTTGAAAACTATAGATATTGGTTTGGTCTTTCAGAAGGAGGACTCACTTGGTCAGGTGGCAATCGGATACGTTGATTCAGATTATGCTGGTGATTTGGATAAGCGTCGGTCAACTACTGGATATGTGTTCACTCTTGCAAAAGCTCCAGTAAGTTGGAAGTCTACCTTACAATCAACAGTTGCTTTGTCTACAACAGAAGCAGAGTACATGGCGTTAGCAGAGGCTGTAAAGGAAGCAATTTGGTTACAAGGATTACTGAAAGAATTGAGAATGGGACAAAAGAATATCATTATTCATTCGAATAGTCAGAGTGCCATTTATTTAGCAAAGAATCCAGTATTCCATGTTCGCACTAAGCATATTGATGTTCGATATCATTTCGTGCGGGAAATTCTGACTGAAGGGAAGATTCTCTTACAGAAAATTGGGACTGCTGACAATCCCGCAGATATGATGACCAAAGTGGTGACAGCAATCAAGTTCAATCATTGTTTGAACTTGATTAATGTTTTGAAAGTCTGAGAGATACATTTGAAGGCATTGCTGAAGGCTAATTCGCCAAGGTGGAGATTTGTTGAAATTAATGGCTTATTAGCCTAGTAAGGAATCCCACATTGGAAAATCACAAAGGGAGAGAAAGAGTTTTGGCTTATAAATTGAGGCCTGGGCTAATAGGTTAGATATCCCTGAGAGAAATATAAATAGCCCATATATTTGTATTTTGGCTTTTCCCTATTAGTTTCTGGATTTTGCAATTGTGTCCTGATTTTGTAATAATTCCATTTTGAAATTAGTGAAGGTTTTCAGCAGCGCCCGTGGACGTAGGTAATTATACCGAACCACGTAAAATCTTGTGTTTTTCTCTTTTCTTCCTTTACGCTTTGCATTTGATCATTTGTTTTTGTCTGCTTCAATAATTAGTAGTTATAGTTGTGTTTTATGCTTCCGCTTGTGCACAACACTTGGTTCCTTGCACAGGAAGCCAGTGAGCCGGTAAACGATACTGCTTGCCTCAACCATTAAAAAGACAGCTAATAATGGTTAACATTGAATGTTAAAGTCAACACTGGTTTCCTGAAAGTTGAATGATTAAACTACTAGTTCATCAAAGATCCAGTTACCATAATGATTAAACTTTGTCTTGAACATAAGATTATTAGAAAAAAAAATGATCTTTCTTTTTCCTGCATGAAAGTTATAGGGCATAGGTTAGAGATTGACAGTCACTTAAGCCCCCATTTAATTGAAACTTTTTGTCTACTTTTTAGTTAGAGGCCAACTGAGATCATATGAAGGGCTGTGGTGTATGCCATCTTTCAGTTGTATCTGTTATCAGTAAAGCATCCTACTTTGAGTTTTGTTATATTTGGTGGATTCTACTCTTTGATTGTGATTTAGAGCCAAGTTTGAAGACATTTTTCATGAATGTCATGTGCCTGTATGATCATCAATCATGATCAATTATTTATGATTATTTTTTAGAATAGATTTGGTTAAAGTCTGACTAGCTCAAGTACTGATATTTATTTCCTGAATCAAACTTTAACTCTTTGTGTTAAACTTGAATCTTTATTGTGATTTACTTCCAAGTTTGTTATGTGTCTAAAACTTGGTTGAAAATCCGCTCTAGCTGCTTTTGAATTTCAACATTTGATTTAATTTACAAACACTTTCATTTTAAAAAGACGAAACACCCTTTCACTCTCAAGTTGCATTTTGGTTTTCATTTTGAACAATATTAATTCCGCGACATAGCAGGGGCTGAATTGAGTACTTATAAATGTTAGCACCAACCATAAAGGATGAAAACAACTGTTGAATTAACCCCAGCTACCTTGTTCATAAAACAGTAGCTAGATATGCTAATGGTATCAGATAGGTTTTGGACCAAATTACTTCGGTTTTAGCTCATTGTCTAGAGGAATCAGATTAGTTTAGTTAGGAGTTGTTTGAGAATGTTTTTGTTTTCAATTTTTTTAAAAATAAAAGTAAAAACATATTTGGTGAGCGTGTTTTTGTTTTCAAAAACTAAAAACAAAACACAAGTTTTGAAAATTATTAAAAACACAAAAATGATGTTTTCAAAATTTTGAAAATGTTTTTGGTACTGTTCATCCATTTGACTACAGTACCAATTTTAATGGTAAAATTTCTTAAGTCTTGCTTTTGGCTTGATTCGAAACCTTATTATTTTATATTTTAAAACTTTAATCACCTTCTTCAACAAGTTCTTATTAACAAATTTCTACAACAAAACATCCTATCGAAAAATGTTTTCAAATTTAATAAATTGAAAATAAAGTGAAAATAAAACAAAACAAAACTTTTAAAAACATAAAATATACAACAATTGCAAACGATCCTAATTGTGTATAGATACAAAAAGTAGGAAATAAATCTCATATAATTTTTGAAATCATAATTTTAAGAGAAAATTTATATAATAATAAATGAAATAATTTTTGTAATGTATCAAAATTAAAAATAAAATAGCACATTATTAATCATAAATTAAATTATATAATTTTAATAAAAATATTTAATGTTTAGTATTAATAAATTATGAAATACAAAAAATTATGTTTCAAAATTGTTATTTGATGCCAAACATGTTTTCTGTTTTTAGTTTTTAAAATTGTATAACAATATTAGCTCACCAAACATGTTTTTTGTTTTTAAAATTTTTAAACAAAATAAAATAAAATAAAAACAAAAACAAAATTTTCAAAAACAGAAAACATAAAACATAAATTTAACAACAATACCAAACGACCCCTTAGCAATTGGACCGGTTTCGATTCCATTAAGAAACTATTCAATCCAATTCAATTTATGTAATCAGAATATGAGTTTTAGATTGGATCAGACTGAATCAAACATATTTCAAATTTGGATCATTTCAATTCTAGAAATGAGTTTTAGACCAGATCGGACTAAATCAGATATATTTCCAATTTGAGTCTTTTCAATTCCAAAACATGATTTTTTTTCTTTGTAGGTTACCTTTGAAATCGAAACTGGATCGATATTGATGGTTTTGTTTTCTTATCGATCGAATTTTTTTCGATTTTAGATTCATTTTTACTAATCCAATTCAATCTGTTAATTAAACAAATTGAAATTAATCCAAGATCAAGAGTTTCGATACGATTAGCTTGTCTCAGCCTACACTTACCATTTGCTTTGAATTGTCCTTAGTCTTGGCATTCTTTGTGCATAAAAAATGTAATTTTTTATGCACAAAGAAAAGGTAAATTTTATTATATCCTTAAGATTTGACCCTAATCGAATTTTAGTTCATTATTTTTAAAAATCGACATTTAACCCTAAACTTTTCTACTTCATAAGACAGTTTAGTTCTTTCGTTAGTTAACCGTTAAGTCAACAGTCATTTTACCTCCTAAACCATTTGGAGTACTTTAAACATTCAAACCAATCAATAATGAATAAGGAAATACTAAGAGTTACTGAGTTTTGAAAAGTTAGTTTTCTTTTTTTTTAATTTATTTTTTGTTTATTTATTTACTTATTATTTATTATTTTCTATTTTTTGTTTATTATTTTCATTTATTAGTTACTGTATTAAGTAGCACATTGTTATTGCTTGTATTCTCTCTTTTTGTTGCCCTTAGAAATTGTTTAAGACTATAGATGAGCATAATATTTAGTTTTATTACCCCTTTTCCTTAAATAATAAGTAATGAAAATAATAAACAAAAAATAAGTAATAAATAATAAGTAAATAAATAATAAAAAATAAATTAAAAAGAAAAAAAACTAATATTCTAAATCTTAATAACTTTTAGTATTTCTTTATTCGCTATTGATTGACTTGAGTATTTAAAACACTTCAAATGGTTTAGAGGGACAGAATAGTTTAAATATTAAACTTTTAACTATTGACTAACGGAATGATTAATTTGTCATATCAAATAGAAAATTTTAAGGTGAAGTATTTATTTTTTAAACTAATGGATTAGAATTGAATTAGGATCAAACTTTAGGGGTCTAGATAGAATTTATCAAAAGAAAAGTAATTTTTATATAATAAAATAATATATACTAAAATTTATATTTTATTTTTTATTGCTTGTATTTTTTTGGTCAATTTTATTACATGTCATTTTCGTTTATCACACAATGAATTTTTTATAAAAAAAATAAAACAATTAAGTAAATTTGAGTAATAAATGAATATAATTTGAAGAAAATAAAAATTATAACATGCATAGCTAACTGGTTTTTATAATAAAAAAATATAAAAGAAATGAATTGTATATAGATGAGATAATATGTTCAATTTAAATAAGATATTAATAAGTTATAATAAAATTTAAATCCAATTTGATCTAAAGATTTAAGTTTAATTTTCAACCCAAGTCAAATATATATATATATATATATATATATATATATTTATTTATTTATTTAAACGAACCAAGTCCGACAGAATTCAACATCTTGTCAAATTGTATGTTTATATGACCGATTTCAATGATTGATAAAGTTAATTTAATCAATATTTAACTTCATTGATTAGTATTACGCATATATTTTATTGAAAGAAATTGGAAAAGATATGGAACGTTTGTTTTATATATGTCTTCAAATTTTAATTATATGATGATTAAACAGACTTTGTATTACGTTTCTTTATGCATCTCCCATTCCTTTTTAGTCGCTTAACTCACTTCCCAGCCCAACTTACAATTGGCCGAATGGAAAGCTGTAAGGATGTCTTTGCTTTACCGACGTTGGGTAAAAGTGTTATTAGCAGTTTTTATTATTATTGTTGTTCATTACACTTATTAAAATTTTTAAATTTTACGTACATAATTAAAATGATAATATATATATATATATATTTTAATATGAATTATTAAAAAAATAAATTAAATTATGTATCATTATTTTAATTTATTTTTAAAATTTAAAATTATATTGACAATATTTTTAATAATTAATATTTTATTTATTTATAAAGATTAAATTTTTAATTTTATTATAGGTTAATACTAAAATTTATTATCATAATTTTAATATTTCTAATCAAATAGATCAAGTTTAAATTTTAAATGAAAAAAATCATAATTAGTCTATTTTTTATAATCGAATCCCATATTTTAAACACAAACTCATCAAATGGATATAAAATTTTCGTTTAAATATATCCAAAATTTAAATGGAACTTCGAATTTTATTTAATTAAATTATGCAACTCATGGAAAGATCTAACTGTATGTTGCTCTCGCAACGTGGATGAGGTTTTTAAGACAAATGTGGCTGCTATTCTTAGATTTCCCCTAGACTAATTCAAATGGGTTGAGATGTGAAGTAATTATCACACAGACAGTGTATGAGCAATGATTTTTTGTTGTGATGTGTAATTATCACATACCGTACAATTATTGAATATGTGAAGTAATGAATGATGTCATTTTTTTGCGTCGACATACGTAAGTAGAGGGTAAGAGTTTTGTATAAACCATATATAAAAAAAAGTGACGATAATTTGTGGTATATTTTATAATTTAAATTTGAATTTAAATAATTATATTTTTATTTTTAATTATTAAATATTAAATATTTTTTTAATAAAAAAGAGAGTTTTGTGTCTCTTGATATTAAAGGATTAATCAAAGTAGAGAAGATCTAATATAAAAAGTTGAAGTTTATTTTAATTCAAAAATTTAAAATTTAAAACTCGATTCGAACATAATTGAATTTAGTTTTTAAAAATTAAGTTCAACTTGATAAAATATTCGAACTATTAGAATTTGCTCAATAAAATCAATTTATATTTTTTAACTATATATTACGAGAATTTATTAAAATATTCAAATTTGGGTCGACTCTTTATTTAAATAGTTGAAACTTAAGTTTTATTCAAATATAATTAGTCAAACTCGAGTAATTCAAATTTGAATAACTTATAAATAATTTGACTCGTTTATACCTTTAATCTCATATAATTAACAATTTATAGATAAAGTTAGATGAAATTGATACAATCCGAAAGCTTCCTAATTTAAATTTTACTCAAATTGATTTGACAAAAAAAAATCAAATTATAAGCTCACAGATTTAATTTTAATTCAAAATGATTTAATAACAACAAATGATGTAATCCTTGAAGAATAGAAGGATTGTATGTTAGTTGTGAAATTATTTTCATAATTAATAAGGTTTAATTACAGTTATCTAGTAACGAGAAATATAGTTTAAAAAATAAGTGAATGTTGGATGCTAGATGGCTGCCATTTAGTATATCTGCACAAATTCTTCATTAGAGCATAGTTGTACAAACTTAATTCGAGCATAGCTAAAATTTCAAATGAGAACAAATGGTTGTTAGAATGTTTTTTTTTTTTTGGCTTTTGCTACTAGGTTTTTAAGATGTCCTTAATAGATTTTTCATAGATCTGATAGATTTTTTTTTTTTTTATAAATTTGAACTTTAGATAAAACAAGTTCGATTGAAAAACAAACTTTATCATGTTTTGGTACGTAAATATGATATTTTTATTAATTCATATGAATGACAATACATTAAATATGGATTTTATATAAGTTTGTCAAGTATTAACATTTAACACTTGCACACAAATTTTTGATTTATCGTAAAACCTTAATTTATGCACAGATAAAATTATAAATAAAAACAAATTTCTGATTGTTAAAATGTTTAATTTTTTTTTTTTTTTACAGATCCTTTAAAATATTCTTTAATTGATATTTCATAGATTTAGAATTCGACTAAACAAAATTGATTGAAAGCGACAATATATAAATGCCAACGCCAGCAATAAAAGCTGGAAACAAAAATCGACAAACCACAATTGCTACTCTAATCAATAGAGAGCTTTTCGTTGGTAGGTAGCCTCTAGCCAATGAAAGAAAGAAAAATAAAACGAGGTGAGCGACATTTTATTTTTTTTATTTTATCTTAGGTCATTTTTGGATTTTAATATTTAACGTTATAGTAACACGGTATAAAATAATAAAATTAATGACACAAAAAAATAAAAATATAAAATATGAAAATAATTTAAATTAAAATTTGAAAAAAAATTATATATAAATATAAAAAAATTAAAAATATTTATATTCGAAGAGTTATTATTATTTTAATATAAATTTTTTTATATTTTTATATGACATAAATATAATTTTATATTACATAAATATAAATTTTATATATAAACTATCAAATTTAACTAAATTCAAAAGTTGATTCCATAACTTAGTTCTCTAAACTTCTTGTCGTATTTTGGCTGTTCATCTTCTCTATGCAGCTTTATTACCATTTTCACATGAATAAGGGTAATGCTGAAGATAAGAAAGGAATGGTACTAATAAGATGGTAATTTAGGGGTAACATATTATCTCAAGTGAATTTTTCTTGTTAAAGTGTAAGCTTTTGAAACTCGAAAAAAATCCTCTTTAATTATTTCACTCTTTGAAATTATTTTACTCTTCGAAATGATTATTTATTTTAATTATTATTTTATTTATTCTTTTAGAAAACATTGCGTAATTCTCAGCATCAATGCCGGTTACTGTATCGAAGAGACAACTCAGTCAATTCTAGATAGATGATAAAGGTGGAAAATTCCAAAAAAAATAATTCAATACAAATAAAATCTTATCTTTTTTCAAACCAACGAAAGGGTGCCAAGAAATTTCATATTCTTTTAAATGCCTTTGGATTTATGAGAGATATTTTGAGGGTCGTTAACTACCGTTCCGATGACATGGAGGCTTCGATTTTACGGTTTGTCTCTACAATTAAATCATAAAATGTTGAAGTTGAGAATCAAACCTGAAATACTTCTCTGTATAATTATTTATTTATTTTTACATATATCATCATTATCCAGCACTCCTTTCATCAAGCTCATAAGTAGAACAGCTGCGGGAAGCTGCGAGTTTTCTTTATTTTTTTCTAGGATTTACAATGCATGTTTAATTGATAAATATAAATTTATTCCCACAATTTACTTTGTTTGGTGCATATATATTTATGCTAATTTCTTAATTTGCTTTATTAAATTGTTATATACATATATTATAATACACAGGACCCTGCTCCTAGGTAAACATAGTTAATTGCATCAATTACTGAAGAAAAGTTAATTAATTTCTTAAATAGCTGCCCAGAGATTTCGCAAATCTTAAACAAACTATACATCCTGTAGTTCGGAATAGTTGAAAACAATGGCAAGCTTTTTTTATTTATTGTTAGAGGAGCTCGTTTTCTTTCAATTACAATGAAGTAACAATTGTTTTTGGGGGCAAGAAACTAATGTAAATTGTGTCCTTAAAATCTAAACATACATGTGATGATCCTAATTAAATATTGTTATGATGAAAAATTTCGTTGCCGAAATGTATTTATTGTAATTTTTTTTTTTGTTGATATTAATTAAAATTTTGAATTTCATGTGAAATTTCCCCTTGGTTAAATGATTGAATAAAGTAAATTTACATTATCTTTAATGATATTTCTGTTTTGCTAAATCAAAACTAGACGAAATTTTCATCCTTATATTATATATTATATATTTTATAATTTAGTCTGAATAGTGGTGGTGGTGAGCCATTATTGTGACAGCTTGACCACGGTACGTGATGATTGAGAAGTTTGAATCGAAAGGTTTTTTTTTTTTTAATTGTAAAATACGAAACCGTGAGGAAGTTTCCCATCGATACGGCGGTGGCATGTATAAGATTCCAGTTTCACTGTCGCCCTGATTGATTGGATTGAATATTGATAGAAGATATGAAAATATTACGCTGTCTTCGTTCTAATAAATTCGTAACTTTTAATTTTTAAAATTATTTTATTAAAAATATCATATTAAAATAATCATTAATTTTAATATTATATTTTTTTATTTTTTATTATATTTTAATTTTAAATTATTAAAAAAAACTTTTAAGATCATAATTTTTTTTATCATATTATAAATTACTTTATTATTTAACTAACAGATAATGTTTTCTTTATATAGGTCAAGATGCTTTTATCTTTTCATAAAAAATTTATTTTTATTTTGACTTCTTTATGAGTCATGATTTTTTACTCTTCATTTTTTAATTTTTATAAGAGTTTAATTTGTAATTAAATTGATAAAAGAAAAATATTGACAAAATCTCTATTTGAAAGAAGAAAAAATAGTTTTTGAATAAAAATATTTTAAAAAAATCATGTCAAAATCTCATCAAATCTCTTATGAAAGTGAAATTTATCAATTCTTGAATTTTATCTTAATGTTTTTGTTAATTCTTCTCCTAATTTTTCATTTAATTTAATGCAAATCTCTCGTCAATCATATATTTCTCTCTTTTAAAGATATTTTGATATATTTACATTGTATATATGACATGACAGATTAAATTTTTAATCTTTTAAAACTATGTGATTTATCAACATGTGATAATTTTTTTGAGACAGAGGGAATATTATTGGAAGCAATCCCACCGACCAAAGCATATCCACCCCAAAAGATTTCCCACGTGACAAGAATTTAACTAATATTCAACTTCTGGCCTAATATAAAAAAGGGAAAACAGCAGAACTAAGCACAGCCAATTGTTTCTATCAGAGCATCTCAATTGGCTCTTTCAAAGCTCGCTTTCTCTTTCACTCTCGCTTTAGTAAGAAAAGGGTTAGTTTAAGAGGAAAATTTCAAAGTTATCCGGTGGATCAAGAATTTTTACCATTAAATTCAAGCTAAAAATTTAAAGAAAAAAATGACATGAAAAGTTTTAAAATTGTTAGAAAGGAAATGAAAATAATAATTACACTCTTAATAAAAAGTTAGAAGAAAATCACCTCTTTCAATTTTAAAATTAAAATTAAAAATTCAAATATTTATAAGTATAAAATTTTATAAAATATATATTTTATAATTAAAAATATACATATCATGATATAAATATATATACATATCTCTCAAAATAGTAGTATATAAATATCTTATTATAGGTATTTGAATATCTAAAATTAATTTCTTTATTAAAATAAACATATATAAGTTTATATTATAATGTACCTATAATTTTCATAAAGCATACATATCTTTATAGCATATAGATATTTTGATATCTTTTTATAGTTGTTTTGATAATTTTTGTAATTATTTAAATAATAATACGTTTTATAATTATTTTGATACCTAAGATATGGAAATGTGGTCTCGAACATACCTTTTCCTTACTGTCTCTGAAGGGCCAGCTCTTCCTAGGTCAATTTAGTGAGAAGCAGCAAGTCGGTTTTCTTGACTGCATATCTTGTTCTAGTTTACCTTTGAATATTCCAACTTCAAATGGAAATCTACGCAATCATTTCTTGCACTACATTGATCCTCCGTCAAATTGGTGCTATTATTTCTTTTTGTTGCTGAAATTTGAATGACAATTTTCAATTGAAAATAGAAAAATTTAACTTCATTAACTTAAATTCCTTGGTTTGAAGCTACGGACTCTTGCAAGAAAATAACTAATAAATCCAACTTAAAATTGATGTTTATTGTAAATAAAAACCTTTGTATTTGAACAATGATTGTGTGTTCCTTGTACTAAAGCTAACGTCTTTTACATCAACCCAGGAAACTCTTGGCTTATTGTATTCAAAGGACCAAACCCTTGCTGCAGCAATTTTGTTTATGTCATTGCTGATAGAAACTATCCAAAATGCATGAAAATCAGAAATAACTACTCCATTTATCAAAAAAATAAAAATAAAAAGAAAACAGAAATCAATACTCCATTTCCAGGAGTTCTCAATCATTGGGCCTTCTTATAGGCATTTTTACTTGTATATATTTCCAACTAAAGAAATGATACCAGTAAGCCTTTGCTAAAGTTTGATACGGCCCAGCTTCTTCACTTAACCTTCAGTGGAGATTAGATTCTTGCCCATTTTTCCACTCAATATCCGTTTTGATTAATTGGCCTTAGACCTCACAATATGAGAAAACTAGAAGACGGGCATTCGTTTTGCTGCCTAATTTCCTTGTACCATCCACCTCGTTGACACTTGAATGCTCTTTTCACAGTTCACATTGATGATAAAAAATTTCAATCACATATCATAAATTGCCTTAGGCCCAATAACACGACTAACCTTGTGCACCATGCTATATCAAATCATGCTTCCGAACAGTCCCATTAACAACACAATAGGGCTACAAAATTTTCCCCAACGCAGCAGAGAATTTGCACCAGGGTCATGTAGAATGGGACATAGTTTAGTCGGGATGGATAATTTGATTTATCCAAAAAAAAAAGATAATTTCCCCATTCACAAGCTGATGTAGGCACAGCACACAATGAGGCATCCTATGGATCGGAATTTGCCATTGGTTCAATGCAGCAAAAAATACCAGTAACCAAATACAATCCATCAACCAGCCAAAACAAAAACCATAATTTAAGCCTACAAAATAAATCCGAATTGGGCTTTCTTTCAAGTAAATGAAGTAATTAAATTTTGACTACGAGTTATTGACTCTAATAAAAAAGCAAAGTGCAGTGGAAGATCTATAATAATAAATAATGAGATTAATTTATATTAAGATCATATTAAAGAGTGAATTTTTAAGTATTATTATAATAATGCTTAATCATAATATTTGAAAAGATGTAATTAGTATTATAAACTCATTTTCATCATATCAGTTAATGTTAATGTTAATGTTAATATTATTATTATTATTATTATTATTATTATGATTGGAAAGTTTGAACGGAAGATTTTTTTTTTTTTAATTGTGAAATACGAAATCACGAGGAAGTTTTCTCTCGGTACGACGGTGGCATGTGCAAGATTCCAATTTTACTGTTGTCTTGACTGATTGGATTGAATATTGATAGAAGATATAAAAATATTATTGTAGGCATTAAAAAAATATATAATAATTAATTAGTATTATTAGTTAATTAAATTAAATATTTAATTAATTAATAATTTTTAATAAATTGATGATAAATAAAAATTATCAACCAATTGTATTATCTCTAATTAAATTGAATTAATTAGAAAATTATCAACCAATTGTATTATCTCTAATTAATTTGAATTAATTAGAGATAAACCCTGGAGTGATCGAGTCCCTTTAGAATTCTCTACCATCAACCATTATAAATAGAGAGCTCTTTCACACTTAGAAACACATAGAAGAAGACTCAAAAAATAGTCAGAAGACTCAGAAGAAGACTCGGAAGAAGCAGACAGAAAGCACTGAAGAAGAGAAGTCTCAACCTCTTCAGAGAATTGAAAGCCTGCAGAATACCGGCCGTTCTCCGATCAAGCCTTCTCTTCAGTCAAGTCTTTTCTTCAACAAAGTCGTCAGCAACAAAGTCGTCAGCAAATCTACAAGAGGACAACAAGTCACAGACCGTTCTTTCAACAATTAGCCGCGTCGCTACAAATCCACGAGGAACCACAGACCGTTCTCTCAACGATCAGCCACGCCGCTGCAAATTCAAGAGGAACAACAAGCCTCTTTGGCCGTTTCTCTCAATCAACCACTCTTTTCACTCCGTCGGGATCAAGCGTCACGCCTTCGACAAGTGCAATCAGGAGACCGAATTAGAGGATTATAATTTTTTTTGTAAAGAATTCAAAACAGAGAATTGTACTCACATATAAATACAAAAAATTGAATTTTATCACTAATTCGTGTTCTAATTTTTTAGACGCGAAAATTTGTGTATACAATTATATTATTTGAAGCAATCCTACCGATCAAAGCATATCCACTCCAAAAGATTTCCCACGTGAAAAGTTCATTATTTATTTTATGAATAAATAACGTAATTTTTAAAAAAATTCAATAATCGTATTAAGTATTTTGAGTTTTAATCAGTGAATTTTAAGGTTTGATTTGAAAGTCATAATAGTTTTAGTATGGTGCGATGAGTTTTCTCTTATTTTTTTTATTATTTATTTTATTATAATTATTATAATTAAATTTAAATATATTATTATTTAATACTGTTATTACTATTTTCAATTTCTTTCGAAGAAGTCTATCCACTTCAAAAAAGTTGAATAAAGTTGTAGGAAAGGGTTAGTTGAGGCAAAAGACAAATAAAGAATTATGTGCTTTATGCAAGAAGTCATGAAGAGTCGAGACTAGTAATAGTAATGAGAAACTAAAGGCAAGTGCACGACTACCGACGTTCGTTAACATGAAGGGTAAGAAATTTAGTCCTTTTATATGAAGTTTTGAATTTAAATATTGTGAAGAGAATAAATAATATTAAAAAAATTATTTTTTTCATAGAATTTAATAGATATTCAACTTCAACTTCTGGCCTAATATAAAAAAGGGAAAACAGCACAACTAAGCACAGCCAATTATTTCTATCAAGGAAATAATAAGAGCATCTCAATTGGCCTTTCAAAGGTCTCTTTCTCTTTCACTCTCGCTTTAGTAAGAAAAGGGTTAGTTTATGAGGAATATTTCAAAGTTATCCGGTGGATCAATAATTTTTACCATTAAATTCAAGCTAAAAATTTAAAGAAAAAAAATGAAACGAAAAGTTTTAAAATTGTTAGAAAGGAAATGAAAATAATAATTACACTCTTAATAAAAAGTTGAGAAGAAAATCACCTCTTTCAATTTTAAAATTAAAAATTCAAATATTTATAAGTACAAAACTTTATAAAATATATATTTTATAATTAAAAATATACATATCATGATATAAATATATATACATATCTCTCAAAATAGTAGTATATAAATACCTTATTATAGGTATTTGAATACCTAAAATTAATTTCTTTATTAAAATAAATGTATATAAATTTATATTATAATGTACATATAATTTTTATAAAACATACATATTTTTATAGTATATAGGTATTTTGATATCTTTTATAATCATTCTGATAATTTTTGTAGTTATTTAAATAATAATACGTTTTATAATTATTTTGATACCTAAGATATAGAAATGTGTTCTTGAACATACCTTTTCCTTACTGGCTCTGAAGGGCCAGCTCTTCCTAGGTCAATTTATTGAGAAGCAGCAATTCAGTTTTCTTGACTGCATATCTTGTTCTAGTTTTCCTTTGAATATTCCAACTTCAAATGGAAATATTGCAATCATTTCTTGCACTACATTGATCCTCCAGCCCAAGTGGAACGTCAAATTGGTGCTATTATTTCTTTTTGTTGCTGAAATTGGAATAACAATTTTCAATTGAAAATAGAAAAATTTAACTTCATTAACTTAAATTCCTTGGTTTGAAGCTACGGACTCTTGCAAGAAAATAACTGATAAATCCAACTTAAAATTGATGTCTATTGTAAATAAAAACCATTGTATTTGAACAATGATTGTGTGTTCCTTGTACTAAAGCTAACGTCTTTTACATCAACCTAGAAAACTCTTGGCTTATTGTATTCAAAGGACCAAATCCTTGCCGCTGCAGTTTTGTTTTATGTCATTGCTGATAGAAAATATCCAAAATGCATGAAAATCAGAAATAACTACTCCATTTATCAAAAAAAAAAAAAACAGAAATAAATGCTCCATTTCCATGAGTTCTCAATCATTGGGCCTTCTTGTAGGCATTTTACTTGTATATATTTCCAACTAAAGAAATGAAACCAGTAAGCCTTTGCTAAAGTTTGATACGGCCCAGCTTCTTCACTACATGAGGCAAATACTTTGGAAACCTTCAGTGGAGATTGGATTCTTACCCATTTTCCCACTCAATATCCGTTTGATTAATTGGCCTTAGACCTCACAATATGCGAAAACTAGAAGAGGGGCATTCGTTTTGCTGCCTAATTTCCTTGTACCATCCACCTCCTTGACACTTGAATGCTCTTTTCACAGTTTACATTGATAGTAAAAAATTTCAATCACATATCATAAATTGCCTTAGGCCCAATAACACGACTAACCTTGTGTCCCATTAATAACACAATAGGGCTACAAAATTTTCCCCAAGGTAGCAGAGAATTTGCACCAGGGTCATGTAGAATAGAACATAGTTTAGTGGGGATGGATAATTTGATTTATCCAAAAAAAAGAGATAATTTCCCCATTCACAAGCTGATGTAGGCACAGCGCACAATGAGGCATCCTTTGGATCGGAATTTGCCATTGGTTCAATGCAGCAAAAAATACCAGTAACCAAATACAAACCATCAACCAGCCAAAACAAAAACCATAGTTTAAGCCTACAAAATAAATCCGAATTGGGCTTTCTTTCAAGTAAATGAAGTAATTAAATTTTGAGTACGAGTTATTGACTCTAATAGAAAAACAAAGTGCAGTGGAAGATCTATACCAATATATAATGAGATTAACTTATATTAAGATCATCTTAGAGAGTGAATTTTTAAATATTATTATAATAATGTCTAATCATATTATTTGAAAGGATGTAATTAGTATCATAAATTTATTTTCATCAAATCAATTATTATTATTATTATTATTATTATTATTATTAACTCAATTAACTCATATTAATTATGGTCAAAATGAATAATTGACTTATAAAAAGATATAGTAAAAATTAAATATCATCATTGAAAAAAAAAAGGACAAACAAACAATCTTGATAGAAAACAATTATTTTTTTAATCTAAAAGGTTTGAAACTAACTTTTGAAGTCACATTTCGATTAAAACCAAAATTTATATTAGTTTTAGTTATTTATGCGTTTAAAGTTAGGAGTGATTATGTAATTTTCAAGTTTACTAGAAATTCAAATTTTCTATGATTTAGAATTTTAATTTAAGTCTTTTGTTGTTTTATTTTATTTACGAGGATTAGGTAACTAGGATTCTTAACAAGATTAGGTTATTAGAGCTTTATTTTATTTACAGTTGTTGGTTGTTGGAATTATTTGCCTCTGTCACCAGGAATTTAAAATTCTGCATCAAGACTTATTGATATTAGTTATTTACTGCACAGAGTCGTACTAAAGTTTCAAGGTTTCAAATACATGCACATGGAGATTGAGCATTTTTGAATTAATTAATTTTATCCTTAATTTGATATAAGTCAATACTACGAGAAACAGAAACCGTTTGTTCTAGCATTTCGAGAACCTTTCGCAAGAGGAATCATTTCTATTCAGATAGTTTGGAGGCTGTAGCAGTCAGAATTAATTTCATTTCATAGTTGTGAATATGATCCGAAAATGAAAATCACAATTCTGAAAGTTGAACGTTCTTCACTTTGTCATTTCCTACATACTGATTATTTGATGGAAATGCATTATTAGGTTAGTAGCATCGGTGATGTTTGGAAAGTGTTGTTACCTGAAACAATGGTGACGAATCGCTGACGTCTGATCTTTGAGTTCCCTGTCACGTGTTACCGAGAGCTTCTACAAGAAAGAAGAAGATCAGAGGAACGCAGGGTTCTTCCTGCGTTTACACTCCGATACTTAAGTCAGACCGGGAGTTTAACATAGTTTCTGTAAATAAAATAGAGCCTAGTTTCACGAATCATACCCCCCTTTTGCCTGTTGGTGGTGATTGTACTTTTAAAGACGTGAGTTTGTATCTGATCGAAACTCTCTTTCTTTATCTATATATATTCTGATTTTTATCTTGATAATGTTACAACCATATAGATGAAGTTGAGTTTGAATCCAACGCCAATTACTCTTTTTTGCCACTCTTTATTTATTATTATTATCAGTTACAACAATTGCTCCCCACTCTTTCGCTAGATATAATCTTGCGGAAGAGTACATCTATTCATATCGTAGCCTCAGGTCAGGTTCTCACGTTGGAATCTGAAGTAGAATTTTCATCGGAGTGTTTATTTTACCTCATGCATTTTTTGCTTCAAGCTCTTATTTGAGTGCTTAGCTTACCTCGCGCATTTTTCGCTTCAAGCTTTTGCACTTTTTCTTCGTGGCTTAGCTCGCAAATTTTTTGTGTCAAACCCTTTTATATAAATCTTTTCCTGATGGCGGGCTGTCGTGCCGGATTCGCGTCTCTCGTACCATGACACATCTTTTTCTAATGTCTGGCTGTCGCGACACTATCGTGTCTTAGGCTCTTACGGCTTATTTGTCTTCAATACCTGGCCACCGTGACGCTATCGCGCCCCAGACTCTTATGGCTTGTTCGTTTTCAATGCTTGGCCAAAATGACACTATTGGGCCTCAGGTTCTTACGGCTCGTCTGATTTTCTACGCCTGGCCACAGTGACGCTATTGCGCCTCAGGCTCTTACGGCTCGTCTGATTTTTTACGCCTGGCCACAGTGACGCTATTGCGCCTCAGGCTCTTATGGCTCGTCTGATTTTATACGCCTGGCCACAGTGACACTATTGCGCCTCAGGCTCTTACGGCTCGTCTGATTTTCTATGCCGGGCCACAGTGACGCTATTGCGCCTCAGGCTCTTACGGTTCGTCTGATTTTCTACGCCGGGCCACAGTGACGCTATTGCGCCTCAGGCTCTTACGGCTCGTTTGATTTTCTACGCCGGGCCACAGTGACGCTATTGCGCCTCAGGCTCTTATGGCTCGTCTGATTTTATACGCCTGGCCACAGTGACGCTATTGCGCCTCAGGCTCTTACGGCTCGTCTGATTTTCTACGCCGGGCCACAGTGACGCTATTGAGCCTCAGGCTCTTACGGCTCGTCTGATTTTTACGCCTGGCCACAGTGACGCTATTGCGCCTCAGGCTCTTATGGCTCGTCTGATTTTCTACGTCGGGCCACAGTGACGCTATTGCGCCTCAGGCTCTTACGGCTCGTCTGATTTTTACGCCTGGCCACAATGACACTATTGCGCCTTAGGCTCTTACGGCTCGTCTGATTTTCTACGCCGGGCCACAGTGACGCTATTGCGCCTCAGGCTCTTACGGCTCGTCTGATTTTATACGCCTGGCCACAGTGACGCTATTGCGCCTCAGGCTCTTACGGCTCGTCTGATTTTCTACGCCGGGCCACAGTGACGCTATTGCGCCTCAGGCTCTTACGGCTCGTCTGATTTTATACGCCTGGCCACAGTGACGCTATTGCGCCTCAGGCTCTTACGGCTCGTCTGATTTTCTACGCCGGGCCACAGTGACGCTATTGCGCCTCAGGCTCTTACGGCTCGTCTGATTTTATACGCCTGGCCACAGTGACGCTATTGCGCCTCAGGCTCTTACGGCTTGTCTTTTGAGAGTAATAATTCCAATCACTAGAGTAAATATGAATGATTTGGAACCGTAAAACCGGTATAGAATATAGTTATCTCAAGCTCCTGAGATGCTGTAAACTTTTCTTGATCACCTCTCCAATCTTCCAATGGAATATGATTTTGATTTCACATCTGAACACAAAAGGTCAAAAGTCTTTTTCGACAGATAACTCCATTGTTGACAAATGTTTGAGGGAATCTTGAGCATCAACCAGAAAAGGGATCCATGTCCTAACTTGAATCACATGACATCTGAACCTGTGTAGCAGTAGTTAGATTCCCCCCACCGAGCTGTAACCGACTTATATTAGCATTTAGCAATACTTGAGAGGCAACTATCCTTTCTCGGTATCAATCTGAGCTGCTATGAAGCAATAGCCCAAGAAGCCAACGAGGTCGTATCGAACGTGTGATCGCGTGATCTGCCGATCCAAATTGATAATGTGATTTTGAGACCTCTACTTTGAGATTCTTGACGCGTTCAAATTTAGAATTGTAATTCAGACAACGTTGTTTTTCTATTCTTCCGTGTAAAAACTATGTCTTTAAATCTGCTGAATTACTTTAGTAATTTGCTAGTGTGCCATTTGTCCAGTGTCTTGCTAGTTGCAAACCTTATAAAGGCTAGCGGCTTAATCTTCATAATGAAGGAATTCGATCAAGCCCGCAGCACCTTCTCAAGCACGAATATCTCTCAACGGGTGTAAAGCCAGTTGGAAGACCAGACTTGCCTCTGGTGACAAAATCAACAGCCTTGACTGATCTCTTAAATATTCCAAGAACAAACATGGCAAATTCACTGGGAACTCTAATTTCCTCAATTCGCTCGTTTAGGATCTCTGATACGATTCTCAGCAGAAAAGCCTGCTCTGATGAGAAAAGAGCATCCTTTGAGTCAGTATTTTCATTATTCTCGGAGGCTCTGCCTTCACATAATTTAAAGATCAGTGAAGGGAAGTGAATATCTTCCAAACACAATCTTGAGAGAAGTAATTTAAACCAATCTTCTCCAAATCCAACTGAAGCAACATTCTGTATTACACCCGCTACAATAGGCAGGCCTGAATTTCTACATAGCTCAGTAGCCAGTCCAGGCCATCCATCACAACGGGTATACAAAGTTATACACAAAGGATCACTAGTCTCCATACTACAAACTCTTGCAAGCATGCCAAACTCATCCGGAAACAACTTAAGCCAAATAGCTTGCTGATGTTTTTCTCCAGCCAATGAAACATTTGCTAGAACTTGCAAACCCAGACGAATAACCCCAAAATCTGGATTAGAAAGAACAGCTGCATAACTAAAAATAGTCAAAAGAACTTCAATTCCATTCTGCTCCAAAAATGCATTCTAATTGGCCACTTCTCCAGCACATAGGTTCCTAAGAAGCTTCAGTGATTGCATGAGATATTCGCAATTTGATGTGTGATGCAGAAATTCAACAAGCTTAAGGACATTAGGAAGGATATTCCTTAAAGAAAGTTCTGCACGATCAACAATAACATCCCTCAAACTTTCCTGCCATACAATAACCATGAATCATAGAATTGTATGTAAATACGTTTGGCAGTTGGCCCTTGGCAATCATCTCATCAAACATTTCTTGAGCTTTCTCGTGCTCCCCAGCCACGATGAATCTCGTAATGATTACAATGCAGCAAACCACATCTGGCATACATCCATTTTTTATCATTTCATCTGGCATAAAAGCTCTCAGGGAAGTAAAGCATATGTGAGGCTGACTAGAGCGACATTTGCATCATCTTCGTTATGAGCTGCAAGGGCCACCAAATCACTGAGAATGAAAACATCAGAACATTCCTTTGTAGCATCAGCATTTGAATTCATTGCTGCATTTGAAATGAATGGAAGTATCTCTTTCCTGAAGTTGATAAGTATTATCCATGTGGAAAACTCCAATGTGATTGTTTCAATGGAAAAATATGATGAAATTTAACAGTTTGTGAGCACTACATCAAGAACAGCCGGGCAGGGCTTCCTTCTGGTTAGTGTCTGAGAGTGCTTTTATCAGTGGTTGTGCCTGTGGTGTTAGAACAAAAGGAAGGAGCTGGTTTTGAAGAGTGAGGCATCCAGCCAACCTGCTTCCTATTTGATTACAGAATCTTTCACTTGTGAGAAAACCCATCTGATAGTCATCGTCACAGGGCCCAACTTCAATCCTCTCCAGCATTTCTCCTTCCATGCATGAGTTCCCAAACCCTCTGACTGAAAACATTTACAACAAAGATATCTTATCCTTCTTCCTGAGCAGAGTATGGTTATGTTCCAATGTTCCAGCTGCACTTTCCAATGACATTATCGGACTTCTCATTTTGGGCTGGCTTCATTGGTGGGCATATGCTAGTTTGATACAATCATGAAAGAATGGCATGCTGTGAACTGAGAAATGAGCTGGGTGTGGGCCGTGGTGGCTTTCGGCTCCCCTTTTTAATTCTTTTCTCCATCAATTCCTGTTTGAATGTCTAATGTGCACCGAGGTTAATGCCTGTTTGAATGCCATGTCTAATATGTGCACCGAGGTTCATGCCTCCCAGTAGAGCAGTCCACTTGAGATTGTTGTACCCATTAAAAGCTCCAGGTGTCCAAGTTTCCAGCACGACTCAGCCCATCTATCAATGTTGTGAAATGAAGAACACCTGGGTTTAATCCCGTTTCTTTCATGTGATTCAATAGATTCAGCGCTGCAAGTGGTTTATCCCCTTTGTCAAGAACATGCAGAAGGGTGTTATGTGTATGAAAATAGGTGAAAAAACACATCTACCCATTTCATCAAGTAATCTGTGAAATTGATCTAACTTCCCCAATCTGTATTTTGCACACAAAAGGATGTTATAAGTTAGAGTATCTGGGGCAAAACCATCCGCTAACATTTGCTGGTATACCCACTCAATCAACTTGTACTGGTTCACCGCAATAAGTGTATGCATAATGGCATTGTATGAATGCTTAAACGGCCTAAAATTGAAAGTCTTTGACTTGATGAACCTCTCCACAACTTTCCTAGCTAAGCCTGCCTCTCCACACGTGCATATCAAGATGTTAAATGTCCTTGCAGTTGCAGGGAAGCCATTCTCAATCATCTCATCTACTAGTCTCCACATTGCCTTGTATTCCTCACACTCTGCGAATATCTTCATTATCAAATGATACGAGTTTGCAGTGTGCCTATAAGTTTCCTGCTGACCAGACCACAGGAAAAACTTGCACCCTAGTTTCGGACATCTGGTCTTATTTGCATAATTTATGTCCTTCAAAATTCCCACAAGAACTTCTTTCACGAGAAACCCCGAGACCCTCATCTCCTTTTCACTAAGAGCAGCTTTTGCATCAAATCTCAGCCCATCTTGTTCTAAAATCTCAAGAATTTTCCTAGCATCATCCTTTCCATACGCGAAAAATCCTTGCCTCATTGAAAAGTGGTCCTTAGAGCCGCTTCCACAATCCCCAAAATTATCGTGTTTTACATCAAAAGCAGAGTCAAAACTGGAACCCTCTCACATTCGGTTGAAGGGTTCCTCCAGAAAATATAACTCACTATCTATATTATCCTTATCAAAACTATTATTGCATAATTTTCTCGATAAAACGATAATACAACAAGATTAATAAAAATTTCTTGTACCAAATAGAGCTATAGAATTCATTTTTAGTAACTAGTAAGCATTAGGGCATCGCCATTATTTCTGAATCTTAAAAATACTCAACAAACTTAAGAAACCCACAAGCAGATTGGGATATCCAAACACGGAAAGCCCGAAAAACGTTGTGCTCTCCAGTTGAGAAATAACCATTAAGCTGAAAATACCCCGTTGCATGATAGCGTTCTATTGGGATAGGAAAAGTTCATTGAATCGATACAATTTCGTTGTGACCAATAGGAAACAAGTCCATAAGGAATAGCGAATAGCCAATGGAAGAGCGAGGACTCACCTGGGATTAAGCTAGTGGATGGGGGGACCGTAGACTTTTTACATGCTGGTTAAAGTATTGCCCCATGGGCTTTGCAGAATTTGCTGGATAAAGTCCATCTCATAGCTTTTTTCTTTCGATTCCCACAGACGGCGCCAATTGTTGTTACCTGAAACAATGGTGACGAATCGCTGACGTCTGATCTTTGAGTTCCCTGTCACGTGTTACCGAGAGCTTCTACAAGAAAGAAGAAGATCAGAGGAACGCAGGGTTCTTCCTGCGTTTACACTCCGATGCTTAAGTCAGACCGGGAGTTTAACATAGTTTCTGTAAATAAAATAGAGCCTAGTTTCACGAATCATACCCCCCCTTTTGCCTGTTGGTGGTGATTGTACTTTTAAAGACGTGAGTTTGTATCTGATCGAAACTCTCTTTCTTTATCTATATATATTCTGATTTTTATCTTGATAATGTTACAACCATATAGATGAAGTTGAGTTTGAATCCAACGCCAATTACTCTTTTTTGCCACTCTTTATTTATTATTATTATCAGTTACAACAGAAAGGAAATTTGCTCTCAGTTGTTTATGAGCCATAAGGCAAATATCTATTGAGCATTATGAAGCAAAGGACTTTGTGTTCAGTTTTTTACTTGTAAATTGTACTTGTAACCAAAAGGTTTCTTCAACACGATATCTGAGTATGCATTTCTTAGAAATTGTTACTGGATTATTTTCGTGTAAAAGCAGAAGGAAAAGAGATTTGAGTATTCTATGGCATGAGTTGATGGCATTTGGTCATTCACTTTTAAAGTGGATATATGAGATCGTGGATACCTCTCAGTTGATGAATGCTATATAACTACAGCTCGCCCGTAGACTGTTTCCTTTTTTTTTTTGTCTATCCTACTCCTTTCTTATCTGAGACAAGCTTTTTAATATGCGAATTTCAGACCTCTCAGAATTGTGGTGAAACATTGTTATGTATTTTGGGTGGTAGGAGCTGGTCAGACATTCTGATTATGCACACCCCAAGGCTTGTTGGTTTAAGAGATAAACCAAGGGGTGTGATAGATTCTCCAAACATATTTGTATTTGGTAGGACTTTTAGGGCTGAACCACCATTCTTGTAAAACTTGTATCTAAGAATTATGGAAGGAGGTGAGAAATATCATGAACCAAAATCTCAGCATTGCAAATATGAAATATGTGGTCGTAGGATGTGGTTCATTCAAGGAACTTGTTGGTGATTCACATAAAACATACGCAGAGAGTAAACCCTAAAGTTGAAAATTGTTGTATGGATTATTGTTCTTATTTTGTTGTGAAATATAAAAGACTTTAGCGGCAGAGTAAACCATATCAGCTTTAGCAGAGTTTATTTGAAGTACATTGATGTAAAACCATATGTTTTGTTTAATACATTTTCTTAATTGCTAATTAAAAAATTTACTTGTGCCTGTAGTCTAAATGGTAAATGCAGGTATCTTCAAGGAGCTTCCCTTTTTAGTGACTCAAATCTGGATGTTGAATCTGTGGTTGGCATCAATGATGACCAAGCAATTTCAGATGTAGCTGTTGTGAAACACAAGACTGATTCAACCTCTGTTTCCACAACCTTTCGTGCTCGCTTTGTTGGTCAAGGCTACAAACAGGTAACCATCTTGATTCTTTAAACAAAAATGTCGATTTCCGGCTTTCCTTAGAGTTCATTTTTCCCATTTAAATTTAAATTTTCTCTTCTTAAACATCTAGTGATAAGTGCTCTCTAGATTTTCCAGCTTGTGCAGTGCTAGTTTCTCATGGTAAGTTTTAGCCTTGAACCAGGTTTGTGAACAGGCAGATGTATGGGGTGATGGAGTTGTGCCTGAAGTATCAGCGCATCTAGAAGGAGCACTTAACATTAGCTTGGATGGAGTTTACCACTCACCGGTTGGTTCAGATGATGGATCCAGACCATGGTACGGTTCTCCCCCTGTCGTAGAGCAATGGATACACCATCTCCTCAATTAATCAAGTCTGACATACTCAAATGAAAAAGGAAAGAACGATCTCTTCATGTAATATTTATTTGTCAATGAACTTCTTGCACCTAATATTATTATTTGTATGCTATAGTCAACCTTGTTAAACTGATTCAAGTTACCTGAATCTGAATGTTGGACTTGGGGAAAGAGAAAAAGGCCTGAAGCTTTTACCGTGGGGCTGAAGGCCAGAAGAAAAAGGCACCACAATAAACTGTTACAAAGCCTCGGCATATTCCTGCTCCGATGACTATAGGCTATAGGTGACAAGAGCTCCCTGATCCGACCATCCCCTTACTATTTGTATGGACACTAAAAACACTGCCAAGTTAACCCAAACTTTAAGAAAACTCTAATTGCAAACTCAACTGACCTAACTGGAATAGACTAAAATTTCACAACCTGCATCCTTCATTAATTTGAACCTCAAAATAAGCAGCAAGCAAGAGCTTGGTTCCTTGCACAGGAAGCCAGTGAGCCGGTAAATGACACTGCTTGCCTCAACCATTAAAAAGACAGCTAATAATGGTTAACATTGAATGTTAAAGTCAACACCGGTTTCCTGAAAGTTGAATGATTAAACTACTAGTTCATCAAAGATCCAGTTACCATAATGATTAAACTTTTTCTTGAACATAAGATTATTAGAAAAAAAAAATGATCTTTCTTTTTCCTGCATGAAAGTTATAAGGCATAGGTTAGAGATTGACAGTCACTTAAGCCCCCATTTAATTGAAACTTTTTGTCTACTTTTTAGTTAGAGGCCAACTGAGATCATATGAAGGGCTGTGGTGTATGCCATCTTTCAGTTGTATCTGTTATCAGTAAAGCATCCTACTTTGAGTTTTGTTATATTTGCTGGATTCTACTCTTTGATTGTGATTTAGAGCTAAGTTTGAAGACATTTTTCATGAATGTCATGTGCCTGTATGATCATCAATCATGATCAATTATTTATGATTATTTTTTAGAATAGATTTGGTTAAAGTCTGACTAGCTCAAGTACTGATATTTATTTCCTGAATCAAACTTTAACTCTTTGTGTTAAACTTGAATCTTTATTGTGATTTACTTCCAAGTTTGTTATGTGTCCAAAACTTGGTTGAAAATCCGCTCTAGCTGCTTTTGAATTTCAACATTTGATTTATATTTACAAACACTTTCATGTTAAAAGACGAAACACCCTTTCACTCTCAAGTTGCATTTTGGTTTTCATTTTGAACAATATTGATTCCGCGACATAGCAGGGGCTGAATTGAGTACTTATAAATGTTAGCACCAACCATAAAGGTTGAAAACAACTGTTGAATTAACCCCAGCTACCTTGTTCATAAAACAGTAGCTAGATATGCTAATGATATCAGATAGGTTTTGGACCAAATTACTTCGGTTTTAGCTCATTGTCTAGAGGAATCAGATTAGTTTAGTTAGTGGTTGTTTGAGAATGTTTTTGTTTTCAATTTTTTTAAAAATAAAAGTAAAAACATATTTGGTGAACGTGTTTTTGTTTTCAAAAACTAAAAACAAAACACAAGTTTTGAAAATTGTTAAAAACACAAAAATGATGTTTTCAAAATTTTGAAAATGTTTTTGGTAATGTTCATCCATTTGACTACAGTACCAATTTTAATGGTAAAATTTCTTAAGCCTTGCTTTTGGCTTGATTCGAAATCTTATTATTTTATATTTTAAAACTTTAATCACCTTCTTCAACAAGTTCTTATTAACAAATTTCTACAACAAAACATCCTATCGAAAAATGTTTTCAAATTTAATAAATTGAAAATAAAGTGAAAATAAAACAAAACAAAACTTTTAAAAACATAAAAAATACAACAATTGCAAACGATCCTAATTGTGTATAGATACAAAAAGTAGAAAATAAATCTCATATAATTTTTGAAATCATAATTTTAAGAGAAAATTTATATAATAATAAATGAAATAATTTTTGTAATGTATCAAAATTAAAAATAAAATAGCACATTATTAATTATAAATTAAATTATATAATTTTAATAAAAATATTTAATGTTTAGTATTAATAAATTATGAAATACAAAAAATTATGTTTCTAAATTTTTATTTGATGCCAAACATGTTTTCTGTTTTTAGTTTTTAAAATTGTACAACAATATTACCTCACCAAACTTGTTTTTTGTTTTTAAAATTTTTAAACAAAATAAAATAAAATAAAAACAAAAACAAAATTTTCAAAAATAGAAAACATAAAACATAAATTTAACAACAATACCAACGACCCCTTAGCAATTGGACCGGTTTCGATTCCATTAAGAAACTATTCAATCCAATTCAATTTATATAATCAGAATATGAGTTTTAGATTGGATCAGACTAAATCAGACATATTTCAAATTTGGATCATTTCAATTCTAGAAATGAGTTTTAGACCAGATCGGACTAAATTAGATATATTTCCAATTTGAGTCTTTTCAATTCCAAAACATGATTTTTTTTCTTTGCAGGTTACCTTTGAAATCGAAACTGGATCGATATTGATGGTTTTGTTTTCTTACCGATCGAATTTTTTTTGATTTTAGATTCATTTTTACTAATCCAATTCAATCTGTTAATTAAACAAATTGAAATTAATCCAAGATCAAGAGTTTCGATACGATTAGCTTGTCTCAGCCTACACTTACCAATTGCTTTGAATTGTCCTTAGTCTTGACATTCTTTGTGCATAAAAAATGTAATTTTTTATGCACAAAGAAAAGGTAAATTTTATTATATCCTTAAGGTTTGACCCTAATCGAATTTTAGTTCATTATTTTTAAAAATCGACATTTAACCCTAAACTTTTCTACTTCATAAGACAGTTTAGTTCTTTCGTTAGTTAACCGTTAAGTCAACAGTCATTTTACCTCCTAAACCATTTGGAGTACTTTAAACATTCAAACCAATCAATAATGAATAAGGAAATACTAAGAGTTACTGAGTTTTGAAAAGTTAGTTTTTTTTTAAATTTATTTATTTACTTATTATTTATTATTTTCATTTATTTATTTACTTATTATTTATTATTTTCTATTTTTTGTTTATTATTTTCATTTATTAGTTACTGTATTAAGTAGCACATTGTTATTGCTTGTATACCCTCTTTTTGTTGCCCTTAGAAATTGTTTAAGATTATAGGTGAGCATAATATTTAGTTTTATTACCCCTTTTCCTTAAATAATAAGTAATGAAAATAATAAACAAAAAATAAAAAAATAAATAATAAGTAAATAAATAATAAAAAATAAATTAAAAAGAAAAAAAACTAATATTCTAAATCTTAATAACTTTTAGTATTTCTTTATTCGCTATTAATTGACTTGAGTATTTAAAACACTTCAAATGGTTTAAAGGGACAGAATAATTTAAATATTAAACTTTTAACTATTGACTAACAGAATGATTAATTTGTCATATCAAATAAAAAAGTTTAAGGTGAAGTATTTATTTTTTAAACTAATGGATTAGAATTGAATTATGATCAAACTTTAGGGGTCTAGATAGAATTTATCAAAAGAAAAGTAATTTTTATATAATAAAATAATATATACTAAAATTTATATTTTATTTTTTATTGCTTGTATTTTTTTGATCAATTTTATTACCTATCATTTTCGTTTATCACAATGAATTTTTTATAAAAAAATAAAACAATTAAGTAAATTTGAGTAATACATGAATATAATTTGAAGAAAATAAAAATTATAACATGCGTAGCTAAGTGGTTTTTATAATAAAAAAATATAAAAGAAATGAATTGTATATAGATGAGATAATAGGTTCAATTTAAATAAGATATTAATAAGTTATAATAAAATTTAAATCCAATTTGATCTAAATATTTAAGTTTAATTTTCAACCCAAGTCAATATATATATTTAAACGAACCAAGTCCGACAGAATTCAATATCTTGTCAAATTGTATGCTTATATGACCGATTTCAATGATTGATAAAGTTAATTTAATCAATATTTAACTTCATTGATTAGTATTACAAATATATTTTATTGAAAGAAATTGGAAAAGATATTATCATGGAACGTTTGTTTTATATATGTCTTCAAATTTTAATTATATGATGATTAAACAGACTTTGTATTACGTTTCTTTATGCATCTCCCATTCCTTTTTAGTCGCTTAACTCAGTTCCCAGCCCAACTTACAATTGGCCGAATGGAAAGCTGTAAGGATGTCTTTGCTTTACCGACGTCGGGTAAAAGTGTTATTAGCAGTTTTTATTATTATCGTTGTTCATTACACTTATTAAAATTTTTAAATTTTACGTACATAATTAAAATGATAATATATATATATTTTTTTTAATATGAATTATTAAAAAATAAAATTAAATTATGTATCATTATTTTAATTTATTTTTAAAATTTAAAATTATATTGACAATATTTTTAATAATAATTATTTTATTTATTTATAAAGATTAAATTTTTAATTTTATTATAAGTTAATACTAAAATTTATTTTCATAATTTTAATATTTCCAATCAAATAGATCAAGTTTAAATTTTAAATGAAAAAAATCATATTTAGTCTATTTTTTATTATCGAATCCCATATTTTAAACACAAACTCATCAAATGGATATAATATTTTCGTTTAAATATATCCAAAATTTAAATGGAACTTCGAATTTTATTTAATTAAATTATGCAACTCATGAAAAGATCTAACTGTATGTTGCCCTCGCAACGTGGATGAGGTTTTTAAGACAAATGTGGCTGCTATTCTGAGATTTCCCCTACACTAATTAAAATGGGTTGATATATGAAGTAATTATCACACAGACAGTGTATGAAGTAATAAATTTTCGTTCTGATGTGTAATTATCACATACCGTACAATTATTGAATATGTGAAGTAATGAATGATGTCATTTTTATGCGTCGAAGCAGAGAGTAAGATTTTTGTGTAATTTATGTGATGATATATTTTAAGATTTGAATTTAAATTTAATTTAATTTATTTTTATTTTTAATTGTTAAATATTTTTTTAATAAGAAAAAGAGTTTTATGTATTCATGATATTAAAGGATAAATTTGCGTAGAGAAAATTCAATATAAGGTTGGAGTTTGATTTAATTCGAAATTTGATATTTAAATTCAGTTCGAATATAATTGAATTTAATTTTTGAAAATTAAGTTCAATTTGATAAAATAATCAAACTATTTGAATATTGTCACGACCCAAACTACCCAAAAATCAGAGTTAATTTTTCGCGTTTTGTTATTTTTATTTCATACTTACCTTTTCTCTGATCGTGACCACACTCCACTAACAAATTGGGCTGTGCGTCAATGTCAGTCCCACCATTCAATTACCATCTAACTTAATTTTTTTTCTCCAGTCATTTATAATTGTTTACATTACTTATACATCCCCTAAAGTTACTTACAAACATGTTACTGTGCTATGCTTATGTAGATACAATATGCAGCGGATATCCGGAATGCAGTACTGAGTCGCCTCAACTTCAACTGGAGATTATCTGTGGGAGAAAATGAAAGGGGTGAGCACATCAAGCTCAGTAAGGCAATCCTACGAACAAGTAGGTAACCATACTACCTACATGAACGTGGTGCCATGCATAAACCACCCTTTCTCCACACATTTAAAACAGATGATATGAAAGTTATGATGTTATGTAAATCGAGTTTGCACAGAAAATTCAACATGCAATTATTTCAAATCATTTCTTTCTCAATTAAAATTTTCACAATAAAGTCAGGACTCGACCCCTCCTTCGGGTGATCCTGACTCACACAAAACCATGAAAATCGGTATACATCACACATGGGTTTAAAAAGCATGGAAATAACCATCATGCACATTTAATTAAAAAGCCAGTTTAAATCATCGAAATCGTCGACATGCGAGACGAGGCAATATCTGTATAACGGTAATAACCAGGACTATGGCCATATGTGTCCTCGGGAGTTCCTCAGCTACACGGATCCTAGTGTGCGGGTTCTCCCCATGATCGGGAACCGCCCAAGAGGTGGGTCAATCCATCTCGTCGATCTTATCCGATCCCATGCATCCGAAGATGCTAACGTATCACAAAGATACCAAGTATCACAAAGATACCAACATATGCAAAGATAACACACGGTACATCGTACTCCATGCTACTTGCACGGTACATCGTACTCCGTGGACCCCCAGCCTTATCCCTCGTTCGGGCTCATCAGCTGGTCATCCAACCCTTATCCCTCGTTCGGGCTCATCAGGTGGATCTCCAACCCTTATCCCTCGTTCGGGCTCATCAGGTTGTTTCTCTAACCCTTATCCCTCGTTCGGGCTCATCAGGTTGTTTCTCTAACCCTTATCCCTCGTTCGGGCTCATCAGGTTGTTTCTCTAACCCTTATCCCTCGTTCGGGCTCATCAGGTTATTTTAACATGCCATGTCTCAAAACGCACGTGCGAGCCTATTTAATCGGTGACACACAGTCAACCCGATGCTCCAAGCACGGCTTATCGTATGATCTCTGAAAAGTAGTGCGAGCGGTGCTCTAACACTGTCGGTAAATCAAGTAAAACTAGTGCGAGCTAAGCTCTAGCACTCTGTATGTAAATCATGTGAAAATCTGGTGCGAGTTAGACTCTAGCACCCTGTCACGAAAATCATGTAAAATCTGGTGCGAGTTAGACTCTAGCACCATGTCACGAAAAAGCAATGTGAAACCTGGTGCGAGTTATACTCTAGCACCTATGCATGTAAAACTCTAGTGCGAGCTCTCGCTCCAGCACTAATGCGTGCATCACACAAATCGAAAATATCGTGCGAGCTAAGCTCTAGCACGTCATATGTCAATAAAACACGTAGGCGGCTCTGTTTCCTCAAAACAGTTTTCAAAACAATTTCACGTTGAAAGTATGCAATGCTATGCATTTTCTTTCAAGGTTAGCCGGCCTACTAATGCATGCATCAAAACACCTCCAGAATGAGCAAGGACCTCTTGTTCTTGTTCCTCCCAATTTTTCCTAAAGTTGGAAACATTTACCCTTAACAAGGGTATTTCAGTAATTTTGCCCATACGGGGTACTAAAATTATTCTTCGACCTCTAGACCCTCCAGAATATTTTTAAAAGACTGTATATGAATTCAAATTGCGTAAAGCTACCTCTAGTAGCCCGTAAAATTCCCTTACCTGATTTTCCTGTCGAGTCTGACCTTTTCTTTTCCAATGTTGTCCCGTCGCGCAGTCCGTTATGCTCCCAATCAAATGGCCGGAACTGCGTATCAATATTCCTCAGGTCAGATATTATACAATTTAATTGTATTTAATATTTTCTGAGCTTAATTTAAATCGTTGGGCCCATTTACCTTTATTGGGCCCGATTGCACCTTAATGGGCCTTAATCGGCCTTAAGCCCGTTTTTCACTTAATTTTCACTTTATCGAGGCCTATTGGGCTCATTGGGCCCACCAATAATTTATTGGGCCTCGTTCTAATTCTCAAATAGCTAAATCGATTATTTACGACAATTTATCTAAATTTCCATAATTTAATTCAATTTATGCGGAAATTAAATCAATATCACGCATAACGAGGTAATTGTCGTAAATAAGGGTCACTTACCCGAGACTTCATGCTAGTACGAAATTTGAGGCTGTCTCGAGCCCTCGGTGGATGCCAATCATCGAGCTACATAATTTCATAATTTTTCGGGTAAATTTCCAGTCGAAAATTAATTAAATAAAATATTCTAAAATTTAAATCGATCAATTTGACCGCTTATCGACTTACCCGAAGCTCGATTGCATCACTTGAATTTTCCCCAATTTTTTTCTCTTTTTCTTTTTCCCTTTTTCTTCCTTTTTTCCTCTCTTTTTGGCTGAACCGGTTCAGTCCGGTTCGGACCGGTTCAGACCGCCGGTTCTCTCCGGTTTGACCGGTTCACCGCCCCACCCTGCCGGCCGGTTCTTCGCCGGCTTCCACCGCCAATCGCTCCGCTGGGTCGTCCGCATCTCAGATCTGCCCTCGGTTTCGCCCAAGACCGCCGGAAAGTCACCGGTCCGGCCGTTCTCCTTTCGGTCGTCGGACCCATTTTCTTCTTCCGCCGTTTTCGGCGCCGTTCGCCGGTTTCGGTGGCTGCCACCACCAATCTGCTCACCATCGCCTGGGGAAGCTTCGGCTGGGGTCGATCGGGCCTGAATCGCGCCGATCGTCGGCGATTCTCTCTTCCCCTCTCGGTTTCGATTTTCTCTGTTTCTCTCACCGGTGGCCGCCGTTCGGGCCTCCATGGGGCCAGTGATGGGTCGGGCCTCATCGGGTTCCCTTTTGCAGGCCTCGCCTGGGTCTCCAGTCGCCGGTGGTCACGCCGGCCTTTGCTTCCGTTTTCTTCGCGTTTCGCGATTTCGTCTTCTCTTTTTTTTTCAGCTTCTTTTTTTTTGTTTTATTAATTTTATTATTATTATTATTTATTTTAATTATTTTACTATTAATTAAAATACATTAAAATACCCAAAATATCTCTCAAAAATTATTATTAAATTCTAAATTCATTAATTTAATTTTATTTAATTTATTTATTATATTTTAACCTCTTTTTCGGGTATAATTTCTCCGTATTTTCGAGATATTGTCCAGAGTGACTTTTTGGTATATTTTTTGATTATTTTCGGGATTATTCTTCCGAACTAAAAATCCCGATTAATTCCAATGAATTAATATCTTGATCAATTTAACCCAAAAATAAATTTATTTCACCTTTATTGACCAAGATTTCTTAATCCATTATTTTAAATAAATTTTTCTCATGGAATTTATACCGGCTTCCGATCTTTTGACCATTTTGCCCTTACACGTGTTTGAGAATTAATTCAGTCAAACTTTCCTTCACGAACACTAATTCGTTTCGTATTTTAATTAAATTCGGGTCTTACAAATATGCTCAATAAGATCGATTTATATTTTTTAACTATATATTTTGAAAGTAAAATGATAAATTAATAATAAAATATAAAAAATTAAATCGATTAAACTTGCAAGCCACTTGAGTCGAGCATTAAGATACTCAAACTCAGCTCGACTCTTTACTTAAATAGCTGAAACTCGAGCTCCATTCGAACATAATCACTCAAATTTGAATAATTCAAGTTCGAATAACTTTTGAATAACTTGATTTATTTACACCTTTAATCTCATGAAATTAACAATTTATAGATAAAGTTAGATGAAATTGATACAATCCGAAAACTTCCAAATTTAAATTTTACTCAAATAGATTTGACAAAAAGATCAAAATATAAACTCACAGATTTAATTTTAATTTAAAAAAATTTTGTTGTGCATGATATAAAAATAATAATCATAATAATAATAAAAATTAAAATGCGTCACGTGGTACAAAGAAAACAAGTGGGAGACCAGGTCTCCCGCCTTTGGAACAGTGTGGCGAAAGACCTGGTATCTCACCATTAATTACTTTGCGGGAGACATGATCTCCCACCTCATTGATTTGGTAGTCTCCCACCTTGGATTCTCCCGCCCGATGCGCCCAAATATGAAATGGTACAAACATAAATTATGTTGTTTGGACAATTTTGTCTTTAAATAATTTTTATTATGCAGGACCTGTAAAACTATAAATGACACTTAATTAGTAGATAAATACGTAATTAAAAGTGAAATTAATCTCTATAAATATGGGACAAGTATGATTTATGGACAAAAGTCTCTATTTTCTTTATGGAAACTTTGTCAAATTCTCTTACTGACTTAAGCATCGGAGTGCTTACGTAGGAAACAACTCCTGCGTCCCTCTGATCATTCTTTTTCTTACAGAATCTCTAGAAACACGTGAGACAAAAATCAAGATGAAGACGTCAACAATACATTACGGTTGTGTTTGGCAACTACAAATTTAAATTCAAAATGATTTGGTCATATGGACAATAAATGATGTAATCCTTTAAGAATAGATGGATTGTATGTTAGGTGTGAAATTATTTTCATAATTAATAAGGTTTAATTACAGTTATATAGTAATGAGAAATATAGTTTAAAAAATAAGTGAATATTGGATGCTGGATGGCTGCCATTTAGTATATCTGCATAAATTTTCATTAGATCATAGTTGTACAACCTTAATTTGAGCATAGCAAAAATTTCAAATGAGAACAAACTTTTGGTTGTTAGAATTTTTTATTTTTTATTTGCTTTTGCCGCTAGGTTTTTAAGGTGTCCTTAATATATTTTTCATAGATTTGGTAGATTATATATATATATATATATATATATATATATATATATATATATATATATATATAGATATAGATATATATATATATATATATATATATATATATTTGAACTTTAGATAAAACAAATTTGATTGAAACAAACATAAATGAAAACAAACTTTATCATGTTTTGGTACGTATATATGATATTTTTATTAATTCATATGAATGACAATACATTAAATATGGATTTTATATAAGTTTGTCAAGTATTAACATTTAACACTTGAACACAAATTTTTGATTTATCGTAAAACCTTAATTTATGCACAGTTAAAATTATAAATAAAAACAAACTTTTGATTGTTAAAATGTTTAATTTTTTTTCAGATCTTTTAAAATATTCTTTAATAGATATTTCATAGATTTGGAATTCGACTAAACAAACTTGATTGAAAGCGACAATATATAAATGCCAACGCCAGCAATAAAAGCTGAAAACAAAAATTGACAAACCACAATTGCTACTCTAATCAATAGAGAGCTTTTCGTTGGTAGGGTAGCCTCTAGCCAATGAAAGAAAGAAAAATAAAACGAGGTCAGCGGCATATGTCCTATACTTTCCATGTATTAATTTGAATGGAGTTAATTAATAGTAATAACACAGCAAAATTTTTAAGCTTCTCTAGAGGCCCAAATCATAACTAGAGTTAAAAATAAATTTTTATGCTTCTTCTGCTTGCTCTTACCGTCGCACAAACTATATTTTCAGTTCTTTCCTACGTTCATCCTAATGAAGTCTAAGTTTTCTTTAATCTCCAAGTGTATCAAGTAGTTTATAAAATTAATTACTAGTTTCTTATGGTTTTGTGGGTGTGTGTATTTAGTTCTTAATTTGCTAAATCTTATAAGTATAAATTAATTGTGTATTTGCTACATTTAATGAATTGATGCTTATATTTATATTCACCGGATTTCGTATGTCACGCCCCGTGATCTAACCTCGAACTAGTCGCGCAATGTTAAGCGAAATTGTATTTAAATGTGATTTTGGCATAAAGTTCATAAGAAGTGAAGAATTTCAATTGGTTGGGTTTTCAAGTAGTGATTAGGGAAGCTCCTTTGATGATATGAAGAGTACTTCAGGTTATTGTTTCTCTCTAGGCTCAAGTGTCTTCTCGTGGAGTCCAAAGAAGCAAGAAATTGTTGCTCAATCCATAGCTGAAGCTGAGTTCATTACCGCAACAGCTGCTGTTAATCAAGCCTTATGGTTGAGAAAAATCCTAACCGATCTCAACTTGGAGCAGATGGAAAGCACAAAGATTTTTTGTGATAACCAAGCTGCCATTGCCAGTTCTCTTAATCCTCTGTTCCACGAAAAAACCAAACACTTTAACATCAAGCTATATTTCTTGAGAGAAGTGCATAAAGAAGGAGTTGTTATCTTTGTTTACTGCAGATCTGAAGATCAATTGGCTGATGTTTTTACTAAGCCATTATCAGCTAGCAAGTTTGAATCCTTTAGATTGAAGCTTGGTGTGTGTAAATCCTAAAGCATGGAGGAGTGTTAGTTGCTATGTTTTAGGATTGCACTAGTGGTTAATATTTTTCATAATCTATGTTCTCATTTGCTTGTTTTCAGGAGGTTAGTTTATAGATCATGGTTAAAAAGTCATGGCTTAATTTTAGGATCATGATGTTAGTGGTTAGTTTCTTTTATCTATAAGTTGTACTATATGTTGAATGAAGTGGTATTCTTTCTTCCGTTCTTATTCTGTTTTCCTTAGAATTAAGGAGAAAAAAACAATTGTTCTTCTCTAAACAAATTCAACAGGAAGCAGTGGTGTGAATGGGTAGGGAGTGCTATCTACAGACATTCATATACTGGGGATGCATTTCCCTGTTAGGCCTAATCTTAAGTTTTCTGCTTTTCTCAAGGACCAAGCCTGCTTATAACCATTACGAAAGGAATAGAAGTCAAGGGCAGTTTTCGTAGACTATGAAGTAAAGCCTCCCCTCCCTTCTCTCTTATTTCCTTTCATAGGATCTCATACTAGTAATTAATGCCATTGAAATCATATAAAGATTTCCAAGAAAGTTGGGAAAATCATACATTCAACTGACAAAATGCCTATCTCCCCTCAGAACAGGCGAGGCAAATGTTTCTAACGAACTGCAGAGTGAAAAAAATTAGTTAGATTATGACTCGTGCAATGCATTAATGTAAATTTCAAGACATTCTCCATTTTATATAGTTTAACTAGTCCTGGCTGAAGCATTGTTTATACTCACCGTTTCTCTTTGTTCTTTTGGCCAAATATTTTGGCGATTTACTGTTATTTTATTGCTCAAATCACACAATTAATTTATGAAAGTTGCTAGGATATAAGTGTGATTTGTTGATAGAGTGCCAGGTTTTAATTTTATATTCATAATCTATTTGAAAAAAATATAATATTTAACTGTCGATTAAAAAAATAAATTGTCAAAAAAATAAAATAATGTAAAATAAAATTATTTTATATTAATATAACTTGATCCCCCCAACACACACACATATTTGCCACCGATCCAACAACAAAATAAAGAGTAGGTCTCTTAAATTTGAAGTTTAGAGACAATGTGATAGCTTACCGTAACAAATTCTTCGAAGAGGCATGTCGTGTGGTGTTACCAATATTTGATTTTCAAAAGGAGCTTCGAATAAAGTGCTAGGCTGATCATATTCTACCAAACAACATCTCTGGGAGCAAGATTTTGCATTTAAGAACCAGTTGCACGAAAACTTTTCTGCATCAAACTAGTTTGTATATAGACATATAGGCTATGGCTCATGGGAATGATGTGCAATGACATAAGGAGGTTCTCCTTTTGCTTTTATTCTTTTTTTTTAGTCTATTAAATTTTGATTTCTTTTACATGATTTTTTGTTGTTTAAAAATGGGTTTCCAATAGAAAACTTCAAGTTCCTTAAACTTTGTCTTGAATATAAGATTATTGGAAAAAGATGATCTTTCTTCTTCCTGCATGAAAGTTATAGGGCATAGGTTAGAGATTGACAGTCACTTAAGCCCCCATTTAATTGAAACTTTTTGTTTAATTAGAGGCCAACTGAGATCATATGAAGAGCTGTGGTGTATGCCATCTTTCAATTGCATCTTTTATCAATAAAGCATCCTACTTTGAGTTTTGTTATATTTGCTGGATTCTACTCTTTGATTGTGATTTAGAGCTAAGTTTGAATACATTTTTCATGAATGTCATGTGCCTGTATGATCATCAATCATGATGAATTATTTATGATTTTTTTTTTTTTAAGAATAGATTTGGTTAAAGTCTGACTATCTCAAGTACTGATATTTATTTCCTGAATCAAACTTTAACTCTTTGGGTTAAAAATTGAATCTTTATTGTGATTTGCTTCCAAGTTTGTTACGTGCCCAAAAATTGGTTGAAAATCGATTCTAGCTGCTTTTGAAATTCAACATTTGATTTATATTTACAAACACCTTCATTTTAAAGACAGAACACCTTTTCACTCTCAAGTAGCAATTTGGTTTTGTCATTTTGAACAATATTGATTCCACGACATAGCACAGGCTCCAATCGAGTACTTCTAAATGTTTGCACCAACAATAAAGGTTGAAAACAATTGTTGAATTAACCCCAACTGCATTGTTCATAAAACATCAACTAGATATGCTAATGGGTATCAGATAGGTTTTGGACCAGATTACTTCGATTTTAGCTCATTGTCTAGAGGAATCAGCTTAGTTCAGTTAGCAATTGGACCGGTTTCAATTCCATTAGAATATGAGTTTTAGATTGGATCAGATTGAATCAGACATATTTCAAATTTGGATCATTTTATGTAGGACCCAAAATTAAATCCTAAATTTTTATGAGGGATGAAAATGGTCAAAAATTTAATTGAATGAGATTCGGATTGGAAATAAGGATTTAAAATGCGAAGTGAGTGAGTGTTTGTGAAAGGAAGTTGGGGTAAATTAATTCTCGAACACGTTGAAGGGTAAAATGGTCAAAAGATCGAAAGTCGATATAAATTCGATGAAAAAAATTTATTAAAAATAATGGATTGATAAATCTTGGTCAATAAAGGTGAAATAAATTTATTCTTGGTTAAATTGATCAAGATATCAATTTATGGGAATTAATCGGGATTAATCGAAATTTTTACTCCGAAAAATAATCCCGAAAATAATCAAAAAATATACCGAAAAGTCATTCGGGACAATATCACGAAAATACGAAGAAATTATACCCGAAAAAGGGTCAAAATATAATAAATAAATTAAATAAAATTAAATTAATTTATTTGGAATAAAATAATAATTTTTGGTAGATATTTTAGATTTTTAATGTATTTTAATGATTAAAATATTAATGAAATAAATAAATAAATAAATATATAAAATAAATTATTAAAAAAAAAGAGGGAATCAAAAATGTCGGGGAGAGAGAAAGAGAAGAGAAAACGGAAATGAAGCAAACCGAGGAGACCACCGGCGAGCCACCGACGACCAGAGACCCAGGCGAGGGCCGGCGAAGGTAGCCCGACCCCGGGCGACTTCACAACACCGGCGACCCGCCGTGGAACTCGCCGAAGATCGACGAATCAGGGAGAGAAGCCGCGAGAGAAAGAGCTCCGATCGTCGACGAACGGCGCCGATTCAGGCCCGACCGACCCCAGCCAAAGCTTCCCCAAGCGCAGGCGACTTGTTTGGTGGCAGCACCGGCCAGTAGAACGGTCGAAAAACGCCGAAAATGGCGTAAAAGAGGAATGGCACCGACGGCGAAGAGGAGAACAGCCGGATCGGCGACTTTCCAACGGACTTGGGTGAAATTGACCCCAGATTTGAGCTGCGGACGACCCAACGGAGCCACTGGCGGTGGAAGTCGACGGAGAACTGGCCGGCAAGGCGGTGAACCGGAGCGAACCGGAGTGAACCGGGGTGAACCGACGGTCTAAATCGGTCTGAACCAGACCGAACCGGTTCAGCCAAGAAAGAAGAAAAAAAGGAGAAAAAGGGAAAAAAAAGAGAAAAAATTGAAAAAATTTTCAGTGATGCAATCGAGCTTCGGGTAAGTCGGTAAGCGGTTGAATTGACCGATTTAAATTTTAAAATATTTAATTTGATAAATAATCGACTGAAAGTTTACCCGAAAATATATTTAATTGTGTAGCTTGACGATTGGCATCAACCGAGAGTTCGAGATAGCCTCGATTTACGTACTAGCATGGAATCTCGGGTAAGTAACCCTTATTTACGATAATTTACATCGTTATGCGTGCTTCGAATTTAATTATCGCATAAAATAAATTAAATTATGGAAAGTCGGATAAATTATTGTAAATAATAAATTGAGCTATTCGAGAATTAGAATGAGGCCCAATAAATTGTTGGTGGGTCCAATGAGCCCAATAGGCCTCGATAATGTGAAAATTAAGTGAAAAACGGGCTTAAGGCCGATTAAGGCCCATTAAGGTGCAATCGGGCCCAATAGGGGTAAATGAGCCCAATGATTTAAATTAAGCCCAAAAAATAGGAAATACAATTAAATTGTATGATATCTGAGGAATAATTATACGCAGTTCCAGACATTAGATTAGGAGCAGATCGGGCTGCGCGACGTTACATCAGAGGAAAGGTCAGACTCGACAGGAAAATAAGGTAAGGGAATTCTGCGCACTGCTAGAGGTAACTTTACAAAATTTTAAGTTCATTTGCAGTCGTTTAAAAATTATTTGAAGGGTCTAGAGGTCCAATAATAATTTTAGTGCCCCGAATGAGCAAATTACGAAAATACCCTTGTTAAGGGTAAAATTTATAAATTTAGAAAAAATTGGGAGGAGCAAGAACAAGAGGTTTCTGCTCGTTCTGGAGACATTTTAATGCATGCATGAGTAGGCTGGCTAACCTTGAAAGAAAATGCACAGCATTGCATACTTTCAACGATATAATTGTTTCGAAAACTGTTTTGAGGAAACAGAGCCGCCTACGTGTTTTTATTTACATGTGACGTGCTGGAGCTCAGCTCGCACGATGTTTTGATTTGGGTGATGCATGCATTAGTGCTGGAGCGAGAGCTCGCACTAGAGTTTTATATGCATAGGTGCTAGAGTATAACTCGCACCAGATTTCACATGCTTTTTCGAGACAGGGTGCTGGAGTTTAACTCGCACCAGAATTTATAAGATTTTCATGTGATTCATATATATATATATATATATATATATATATATATATATATATATATATATATATATATATATATATATATATATATAGAGTGCTAGAGCCTAGCTCGCACTAGTTTTACTGGATTTGTTGAGAGTAGCGCTGTCTGCCCTTGGAGTCAGCCAAAAGGCCCAACAGGCTCAAAAGACCTCTTAAGTGGGGTGAGAGTGAGGGATGAGGTTGGCGGCCTTGTGGGGATGTAAAGCGGGCTCTGACAATTAAAATGCACTAGTTTTACTTGATTTAATGAGAGTGCTGAGCATCGCTCGCACTGATTTTTATGAGAGCATGCGATGAGCCGTGCTTGGAGCATCGGGTAGACTGTGTATCACCGATTAAATAGGCTCACACGTGCGTTTTGAGACATGGCATGAGTATTGAGATATGATAAATGGGTCCACGGAGTACGATGTACCGTGCAAGTAGCATGGAGTACGATGTACCGTGTGGTATCTTTGGATACGTGTGGTATCTTCGGATACGTGGTATCTTCGGATACGTGTGGCATCTTCGGATGCGTGGTATCTTCGGATACGTGTGGCATCTACGGATGCGTGGGATCGGATAAGACTGATGGGTTGGATTGACCCACCTCCGGGTGGTTCCCGATCAGGGTGAGACCCCCCACACTAGGATCCGTGTAGCAGAGGGGCTCACGAGGACACACGGCCATAGTCCTGGTTATTTTCGATATACAGATGTTGCCTAGTCTCGCATGTTGACGAATTTGATGAGATTAAAACTGGGTTTTCAAAATCAAACATGCATGATGATTATTTCCATGCTTTTCAAACCCATATGTGAATGTAAATCGACTTTCATGGTTTTAAGTGAGTCAGGACCACCCGAGGGATGGGTTGAGTCCTGGCCTTGTTGTGAAATTTTAAACAAGAAAGAAATGATTTGAAATAATTGCATGTTAAATTTTGCCATGCGAATGGATTTACATAACATCATAACTCATATCATCTATTTTAAAATGTGTGGAGAAAGGGTGGTTTATGCATGACACCACGTTCATGTAGGTAGTATGGTTACCTACTTGTTCGTAGGATTGCCTTACTGAGCTTGATGTGCTCACCCCTTTCATTTTCTCCCACAGATAATCTCCAGTAGATGTTGAGGCGACTAAGTACTGCATTCCGGATATCCGTTGCTGCCCGTCATTTAAGGTATATACACTTGTACATATTGTATCTAAATAAGCATAGCACAGTAACATGTTTGTAAGTAACTTTAGGGGATGTATAAATATTGTAAACACTTATAAATGACTGAGAAAGAATTAAGTTATATGGTAAATGAATGGTGGGACTGGCATTGACGCACAACCCAATTTGTTAGTGGAGTGTGGTCACGATCAGAGGACAGGTAAGCATGAAAGAAAATAACAAAACGCAAAAAATTTACTCTGATTTTTAGGTAGTTTTGGGTCGTGACATATAAAGGTGGTATCAGAGCAGAAATTGGTCTGATGTGTGTCAATGTCAGTAATTAGGAAATTACATCCCCGTGTTACTGTGCTTGGTTAGATACAATAGTGTATATCGAGATGGGTTTTAATTAAGAAATGGTTGAGAATGCAGGAATGCCTAATATGAGTCGCGTTAGATGAGATAGTGCACGAGGCAGAGGTCGTAGAGGTAGACCTGAGTCTGCTAAGTCGTGTTGAGTTGACCTATGAGAATCGGGATGAGATTGAAATAGATGTTAATGTTCAGCATGCCTCTCAGAGTCTGACAGAGTGATCGGATAGTATTGAGACACGCTTCGCGAGGTTGGAGCGGAGTGTGGTGAATATTTTGGGAGCTAATTGCTCAGATTATGAATGAGATTCGAGGGCGCAACAGAGCATGAGTGGAAACCCGCTCGACCCATCTTAAGTGTTAAACATCCAGAGCTAAGATGGGAAATGTTTATGGATGTATTCCGGTGACAGAACATCCCGGACATTGTTTAAAAGAAGTGATAGATAAAAGTCCTTACTCTGACCCAGATGATTTGATTTATTGATGAGTATGATTTATGAGTATGAAACTCGGTTATAATCTTGGGCAGATATTACCTCGACACTATGAACAAGTGACAGTCGAGATGTTTAAAAGTTCATGAAATGGCTCAACTTTTCAATTAGATTTCGATTGGCCCGTGAGATATTACTTATACCGAGGCAGTGCGCAGATTTACAGTTGGGTAAATAAGAACATAAATTGCACGCCTCTGAGATTGGGAAAGGTAGTGAGGGCTGAAATAGAGACTAAAAAGAGAATCGAGAAATGACAAAGATGTTAAAATGGGAAAATGGTAATTGGTAAAAGATTTGATTTGACGAGTCATGTGCTAAGATGATTGGTAAGGTCCCATCCAATTTCGGCACTCTTGGGGGGCATTGTGATTGGAGGACCCCGACCTGCTACGAAGCAGTGTAAGCACTGTAAGCAGTGTGGGATGTGTGGTAGATACCACGGAAGGAGGGTCTATACCTACACTATATTGATGAAAATGGCCGTTAAGTGTGGTAAGACGGACCATTGATTTTGATTGCACAGAGTTGGGCGAGATCGCCCCACAGAAAAGTAAAGAGACAGAGAAAAACTTTGTTGGTATAGCTGCAACGAAAAGGGGGGCCATAGCCGAAAAGAAAAAGGAAAGTAGGCTGTTGGACGAAGGCGAGAGGATGTCTTGGACCAGGACACTATTGATGTTTCATGGATGTGGTGTAAGATACCACACTTGTTATGAATAATGAAGTACATATGTTCATTGATCCTGGTGCCACACATTTATTCATACCGCCTTCATTCACATATAAATGAGTAAAAGGCATGAATGCCTACATCATTGGGCACAATACTGATAAATGAGTACCCCAATAAAGGAAGGTTAACTAACGGAATAATTATAAAGAGATTTTAAGTTAAAAACAGGGGTGAAAACATCACTGAAAAGTATACTGCAAGTGTTGACAAGTGATAAAAAGGGGTGCAATAGTTGAAATTAAAGGAGTAAAGGATTGTACTCACGGAATGAATAATGAAAGAGTTTTGTCATGAGGGATATACGAAAGGAGATAATCTTTAAGATAAGATAGATCCTAAATACAAGATGTATTGGAGTAAGAGACATATTCTAGGTAAGGAATACCCCTAATATGCGAAGTAATTGGGATTAAGTGATAAGTAGGGAATATAAATTACAACCAAGGATAAAGATGGATATAACCATAACCAGTCTATGTGGTTAAGTCTGAAGGTTAATAAAGGTATTTCAAAATACCTCCCCGCCTGAAGACTTGACAGCGTCTAAAAGTATGTATATATAACCTATAACGTGAAATCGATCGTCGTAATAAATACCTTTAGCATTAGGATACTTTTACTAAGGCAATAAGAATATTAAAATTCGACAAATCATAAAGGTTAACATAGTAAAATTTAATAAGAGCCGTGAAGATAAGAAAAGGAAATGACGCAGGTTAGTACCTGAAAACGTAAGCGATTTTAAAGGATCTTATACACTTATGCGTAAATAAATCAAGGATATGGACGATTGAAATAAGTAGTGGAGCTCAACTACAATGAGTTATTTAAACTTTACCTGGACCGATTTGTCATCATCATTATTGATGATACGTTGGGTGTAGTTAAAGTCCAGGGCAAATTATAAGCAATAATTGGAAAATTGCTTTTACAGATGGTTGTTGGGAGTTTTAAAAAGGGTATACCTTGTTGGCACGTTTAACTATGAAAACGTGATATTTGAATGAGATGATAAGTAAAATGATAGATGTGACAGGAGTTTTGGTGTAGTGAAGTATGAACTGACCACCGTGATTATTTTCACCATACCCAACAGCTCAAGAGGTTTCTCAGTATGTATGGATACCTCAAAATAATGAATGAGCTGTGTATTGATGCAAAAAGGGAAGATAGTTGATTGTGGATCCAGATAACTCAAGGATCATGAAATAAATTATCTGACCCATGATTTAAAAGTTGGCAGCGGTAGTACTTGTATTGAGGATATGGTACTATTATGTACACGATGAGGAATTGTGGATATGCAGTGATCATAAAGCCCCGAGTATCTGTTTTTCACAGAAAGAGGCGAATATGAGAATACATATTGGGTTAGAGCTTCTGAGAGATTTTGATTGTGAAAATTGTACCACCCAGGAAAGGCTAATGTAATGGCTGATGCCTCGACTAGAAAGAGCCTCGGGATGGTATTACATATGATGGTCAGGGAGTATGAGCTGCTAGAGCAGTTGTGAACCTCAATAATGATGTGATCCCTTCTGATGATGACAGTGATTGTGTGACAGCTAGCCTGAGATTAGAACCGGATGAGCGTGCCCGGATTGGACAGGCTTAGCGTGATGATCGGCAAGGTATCGATAGTGTGGGTTGATTCAGAAGGGTACAGTGATAGAGTTCACAGAGTGTGATGCTGATTTACAGAGGTTCAGAGACAGTATAAGTGCTCCTCAGGACCACAGTTGATCAGATAGTAATATTGTCAGAAGCTCACTCTTCGGGATATACAGTGCATACGGAAAGTAACGAATATATATATGAAATCTTTGAAAAGGGTATTGGTGGTCAGATGTGAAAAGAGATATGGTAGAGATTGTGAAAATGTGCCTAGTATGTCAGCAGAATAAGGTAGAGTATTAAAAGTCTGCAGAGTTATTGCAGCCTCTACCTATATCGATACGGCACGAAAATGAGAGCAAGTCTCCATGAATGTCGTGATGGGTTACAGAGAACCCAGGTGAATTACGAGGCTATTTGGATGATAGTCGATAGAGTGACTAAGTCTACCCACCTTCTGGTTATGAAATCCCCAAATACTCAGAGTGTATATGAGGATTTATGTGTAAGGAAGATTGTGGAACATTAAGTAGCGTTCCAGTGAGCATGGTATCATATAGGGATTCCCGCTTCACTTCCCACCTCTGAGGATATTTTTAGGAAGCTATGGGAACTCGACTGAGTATTAGCACAGCCTTCCATCCTCAGACAGATGGTCAGTTAGAGAGGACTGTACAGGTTCTGGAGGATACGATGAAAGCGTGTGCTATTGATTTTATAAGCTCTTGGAATGATCAGTTGTTACAAATTGAAGTCGCCAATAACGACAGTTGGCACTTGAGTATCGGGATAACAAGATAGGAGGCAGTGTATGGTCGTAGGGGTTGTTTCCCTGACTTGGATAAGAAAAAGTGGGCGACAGATAGAATTATTTTTGACTTTGGATAATAAGTCTCTGAGGATGTTTAGTTAAGGATGAAAGATTAAGAACACCTCAGAGTAGATAGAAAAGTATTGGAATTCATCGAGGGTGAATTAGTATGGTTGAAATGTTTCTTGTCCTAAGAGAATAAGGACATAGCAAACTTTTGGAAGAAGGTAAATTGAGTTTCGTGGATTGAATCTTTTGAGAGATTGGACAAGTGGAAGATAAGACCTGTAGGTGGCATTTCCACTTGAATAAGCAGGCACCCACAATGTGTCCCATCTTTTTATGCTTCAGAAATACTATCCAGATCCAGCATAGGTGATAGGATATGAGATCCAACAGTTCGGCTTAATGCAAATCTAAGTATATTGAAGAAGTTGATTCGGGCATTAAACAGGAAAGAGAAAGTATTGAGGTTTAAGAACGATCTCCCTAATTAAAGTCCTTTGGTAGTGTTACACGCTGAAAAAAGGTCACATGAGAAATAAAGAAGTATGATACGATTGATGAACCCGAAGTAGTCTATGGACTCATATGAATTGGTTCTAATTTGGAGGACCAAATTCCTTAAGTGGGGGAGAGTTGTAAGACCCGAAATTAAATTGTAAATTTTTATGAGGGATGAAAATGGTCAAAAATTTAATTGAATGAGACTCGAATTGGAAATAAGGATTTAAAATGCGAAGTTAGTGAGTGTTCGTGAAAGGAAGTTGGGGTAAATTAATTCTCGAACACGTTGAAGGGCAAAATGGTTAAAAGACTGAAAGTCGGTATAAATTCGATGAGAAAAATTTATTAAAAATAATGGATTGATAAATCTTGGTTAATAAACAATTTCACGTTGAAAGTATGCAATGCTATGCATTTTCTTTCAAGGTTAGCCGGCCTACTAATGCATGCATCAAAACACCTCCAGAATGAGCAAGAACCTCTTGTTCATGCTCCTCCCAATTTTTCCTAAAGTTGGAAACATTTACCCTTAACAAGGGTATTTCAGTAATTTTGCCCATACGGGGCACTAAAATTATTCTTCGACCTCTAGACCCTTCAGATAAATTTTTAAATGACTGCAATGAATTTAAAACTTCGTAAAGTTTACCTCTAGCAGTCCGCAGAATTCCCTTACCTTATTTTCCTGTCGAGTCTGACCTTTTCTTTTCCAATGTTGACTCGTCGCGCAGTCCGATAAGCTCCCAATCAAATGCCCGAAACTGCGTATCAATATTTCTCAGGTCAGATATTATACAATTTAATTGTATTTCCTATTTTCTGGGCTTAATTTAAATCATTGGGCCCATTTACCCCTATTGGGCCCAATTGCACCTTAATGGGCCTTAATGGGCCTTAATGGGCCTTAAGCCCGTTTTCCACTTAATTCTCACATTATCGAGGCCTATTGGGCTCATTGGGCCCACCAATAATTTATTGGGCCTCGTTCTAATTCTCGAATAGCTAAATCGATTATTTACGACAATTTATCTAAATTTCCATAATTTAATTTAATTTATGCGGAAATTAAATCAATATCACGCATAACGAGGTAATTGTCATAAATAAGGTCACTTACCCGAGATTCCATGCTAGTACAAAATTCGAGGCTATCTCGAGCTCCCGGTGGATGCCAATCGTCGAGCTACACAATTTCATAATTTTTCGGGTAAGTTTTCAGCCCAAAATTAATTAAATTAAATACTCTGAAATTTAAATCGGGTCAATTTCGACCACTACTGACTTACCCGAAACTCGATTGCATCACAAGAATTTTCTCCAATTTTTTTCTCTTTTTCTTTTTCCATTTTTCTTCCTTTTTTCCTCTCTTTTTGGCTGAACCGGTTCAGTCCGGTTCGGATCGGTTCAGACCGTCGGTTCACCCCAGTTCGACCGGTTCACTGTCGGTTCACGGCCTTGCCGACCGGTTCTCCGTCGGCTTCCACCGCCAGCAGCTCCGCAAGGTCGTCCGCATCTCGAATCTGCCCTCAGTTTGGGTCAAGCTCGCCGGAATGCCGCCGGTCCGGCTCTTCTCCCTCGACCGTCGGACCCATTTTCTTTCCTCCGTCGTTTTCGACGTCGTCCGTCGGTTTCGGTGGCTGCCACCACCACCAATCGCATCGTCTAGGCCTGGGGATCATTTTGCGGGGTCGGATCGGAGCCAAGACGCCGCCTTTCGCCGGGACCGAGCCCCTCAATCCCGTCGCCTTTTCTCTCCTCCGATCGGCTTCCTCCGGCCACTGCACGGTGCGATCCCGGTACCATCTTGCTCGCCGGCCTCCCCTCTTCCTCGTCGGCTCCTCGTCGGGGTCGTTGGTCGCCGGACGGCTCGTCGGCCATTCTCTCTTCCTCGGTTCTGTTTCTTCCGTTTCTGTTTCTTTCTTTCTCTCTCCCCGACCCATTTTCTCTTTTTTTTTCAATTCTTTAATTTATTTTATTTATTATTTATTTTTATTATTTATTCATTTTTAATTATTACACTATTTATTAAAATATATTAAAATACCCAAAATATCTCTCCAAAAATTATTATTAAATTTTAAATTTATTTATTTAATTTTATTTATTATATTTTAACCCTTTTTCGGGTATAATTTCTCTGTATTTTCGGGGTATTGTCCCGAATGACTTTTCAGTATATTTTTCGATTATTTTTGGGATTATTTTTCTGAACTAAAAATCTCGATTAATTCCCATAAATTAATATCTTGATCAATTTAACCCAAAATAAATTTATTTCACCTTTATTGACCAAGATTTCTCAAATCCATATTTTTAATTAAATTTCCTTATCGAATTATACCGACTTTCGATCTTTTGACCATTTTGCCCTTACACGTGTTCGGGATTAATTTAACCCGACTTTCCTTCACGAATACTCACTCATTTCGTATTTTAATTAAATTCGGGTCTTACATTATTGCTTGTATACCCTCTTTTTGTAGCCCTTAGAAATTGTTCAAGACTATAGGTGATCATAATATTTAGTTTTATTACCCCTTTTCCTTAAATAATAAGTAACGAAAATAATAAACAAAAAAATAATAGGTAAATAAATAATCAAAAAAATAAACTAAAAAGAAAAAAAACTAATATTCTAAATCTTAGTTGCTCTTAGTATTTCTTTATTCGCTATTGATTGACTTGAATATTTAAAACACTACAAATGGTTCAAGGGGCAGAATAGTTTTAATATTAAACTTTTAACTATTAACTAACAGAATGACTAATTTGTCCTATCAAATAGAAAAGTTTTAGGGTGGAGTGTTTATTTTTTAAACTAATGGATTAGAGTTGAATTAGAGTCAAACCTTAAGGGCCTAGATAAAATTTATCAAAAAATGTAATTTTTATATAATAAAATAATATATACTAGAATTTATATTTTATTTTTTATTGCTTGTATTTTTTTGATCAATTTTATGACCTATCATTTTCTTTTATCACACAATGAATTTTTTATAAAAAATAAAGCAATTAAGTAAATTTGAGTAATACATGAATATAATTTGAAGAAAATAAAAAATAAAAACATGCGTAGCTAAATGGTTTTTATAATAAAAAATATATAAAAGAAATGAATTGTAATTATCACATACCGTACAATTATTGAATATGTGAAGTAATGAATGACGTCATTTTTATTCGTCGACATACGTAAGCAGAGAGTAAGATTTTTGTGTAATTTATGTGGCGATATATTTTAAGGTTTGAATTTAAATTTAATTTAATTTATTTTTATTTTTAATTGTTAAATTTTTTTTTAATAAGAAAAAGAGTTTTGTGTATCCATGATATTAAAGGATTAATTTACGTAGAGAAAATTCAAGATAAGGTTGGAGTTTGATTTAATTCGAAAATTTGATATTTAAATTCAATTCGAATATAATTGAATTTAATTTTTGAAAATCAAGTTCAATTTGACAAAATAATCAAAGTATTTGAATTTGCTCAATAAGATCGATTTATATTTTTTAACTATATATTTTGACAGTAAAATGATAAATTAATAATAAAATATAAAAAATTAAATCGATTAAACTTGCAAGCCACTTGAGTCGAGCACTAAGATACTCAAACTCAGCTCGACTCTTTACTTAAATAGCTGAAACTCGAGCTCCATTCGAACATAATCACTCAAATTCGAATAATTCAAGTTCGAATAACTTTTGAATAACTTGACTTATTTACACCTTTAATCTCATGAAATTAACAATTTATAGATAAAGTTAGATGAAATTGATACAATCCGAAAACTTCCAAATTTAAATTTTACTCAAATTGATTTGACAAAAAGATCAAAATATAAACTCACAGATTTAATTTTAATTTAAAAAAATTTTGTTGTGCATGATATAAAAATAATAATCATAATAATAATAAAAATAAAAATGCGTCACGTGGTACAAAGAAAACAAGTGGGAGACCAGGTCTCCCGCCTTTGGAACAGTGTGGCGAAAGACCTGGTATCTCACTATTAATTACTTTGCGGGACACGTGGTCTCTCGCCATTAATTACTTTGCGGGAGACATGATCTCCCACCTCATTGATTTGGTAGTCTCCCACCTTGGATTCTCCCGCCTGATGCGCCCAAATATGAAATGGTACAAACATAAATTATGTTGTTTGGACAATTTTGTCTTTAAATAATTTTTATTATGCAGGACCTGTAAATCTGTAAATGACACTTAATTAGTAGATAAATACGTAATTAAAAGTGAAATTAATTTCTATAAATAGGGGACAAGTATGATTTATGGACAAAAGTCTCTATTTTCTTTATAAAAACTTTGTCAAATTCTCTTACTGACTTAAGCATCGGAGTGCTTACGTAGGAAACAACTCCTGCGTCCCTCTGATCATTCTTTTTCTTACAGAATCTCTAGAAACACGTGAGACAAAAATCAAGACGAAGACGTCAACAATACATTACGGTTGTGTTTGGCAACTACAAATTTAAATTCAAAATGATTTGGTCATATGGACAATAAATGATGTAATCCTTTAAGAATAGATGGATTGTATGTTAGGTGTGAAATTGTTTTCATAATTAATAAGGTTTAATTACAGTTATATAGTAATGAGAAATATAGTTTAAAAAATAAGTGAATATTGGATGCTGGATGGCTGCCATTTAGTATATCTGCACAAATTTTCATTAGATCATAGTTGTACAACCTTAATTTGAGCATAGCTAAAATTTCAAATGAGAACAAACTTTTGGTTGTTAGAATTTTTTTTTTTTTTTGGCTTTTGCCGCTAGGTTTTTAAGGTGTCCTTAATATATTTTTCATAGATTTGGTAGATTATATATATATATATATATATATATATATATATATATATATATATATATATATATATATATATATATATATATATATATTTGAACTTTAGATAAAACAAATTTGATTGAAACAAACATAAATGAAAACAAACTTTATCATGTTTTAGTACATAAATATGATATTTTTATTAATTCATATGAATGACAATACATTAAATATGAATTTTATATAAGTTTGTCAAGTATTAACATTTAACACTTGTACACAAATTTTTGATTTATCGTAAAACCTTAATTTATGCACAGTTAAAATTATAAATAAAAACAAACTTTTGATTGTTAAAATGTTTATTTTTTTCAGATCTTTTAAAATATTCTTTAATAGATATTTCATAGATTTTGAATTCGACTAAACAAACTTGATTGAAAGCGACAATATATAAATGCCAACGCCAGCAATAAAAGCTGAAAACAAAAATCGACAAACCACAATTGCTACTCTAATCAATAGAGAGCTTTTCGTTGGTAGGGTAGCCTCTAGCCAATGAAAGAAAGAAAAATAAAATGAGGTCAGCGGCATATGTCCTATACTTTCCATGTATTAATTTGAGTGGAGTTAATTAATAGTAATAACACAGTAAAATTTTTAAGCTTCTCTAGAGGCCCAAATCATAACTAGAGTTAAAAATAAATTTTTAAGCTTCTCCTGCTTGCTCTTACCGTCGCACAAACTATATTTTCAGTTCTTTCCTACGTTCATCCTAATGAAGTCTAAGTTTTCTTTAATTTCCAAGTGTATCAAGTAGTTTATAAAATTAATTACTAGTTTCTTATGGTTTTGTGGGTGTGTGTATTTAGTTCTTAATTTGCTAAATCTTATAAGTATAAATTAATTGTGTATTTGCTACATTTAATGAATTGATGCTTATATATATATTCACCGGATTTCGTATGTCACGCTCCGTGATCTAACCTCGAACTAGTCGCGCAATGTTAAGCGGAATCGTATTTAAATGTGATTTTGGCATAAAGTTCACAAGAAGTGAAGAATTTCAACTGGTTGGGTTTTCAGGTAGTGATTGGGGAAGCTCCTTTGATGATATGAAGAGTACTTCAGGTTATTGTTTCTCTCTAGGCTCAGGTGTCTTCTCGTGGAGTTCAAAAAAGCAAGAAATTGTTGCTCAATCCACAGCTGAAGCTGAGTTCATTGCTGCAACAGCTGCTGTTAATCAAGCCTTATGGTTGAGAAAAATCCTAACCGATCTCAACTTGGAGCAGATGGAAAGCACAAAGATTTTTTGTGATAACCAAGCTGCCATTGCCAGTTCTTTTAATCATGTGTTCCACGAAAAAACCAAACACTTTAACATCAAGCTATATTTCTTGAGAGAAGTACATAAAGAAGGAGCTGCTATCTTTGTTTACTGCAGATCTGAAGATCAATTGGCTGATGTTTTTACTAAACCATTATCAGCTAGCAAGTTTGAATCCTTCAGATTGAAGCTTGGTGTGTGTAAATCCTAAAGCAAGGAGGAGTGTTAGTTGCTATGTTTTAGGATTGCACTTAGTGGTTAATATTTTTCATAATCCATGTTCTCATTTGCTTGTTTTCAGGAGGTTAGTTTATAGATCATGGTTAAAAAGTCATGGCTTAATTTTAGGATCATGATGTTAGTGGTTAGTTTCTTTTATCTATAAGTTGTAATATATGTTGAATGAAGTGGTATTCTTTCTTTTGTTCTTATTCTGTTTTCCTTAGAATTGAGGAGAAAAAAACAATTGTTCTTCTCTAAACAAATTCAACAGGAAGCAGTGGTGTGCATGGGTAGGGAGTGCTATCTGCAGACATTCATATACTGGGGATGCATTTCCCTGTTAGGCCTAATCTTAAGTTTTCTGCTTTTCTCAAGGACCAAGCCTACTTATGACCATTACGAAAGGAATAGAAGTCAAAGGCAGTTTTCGTAGACTATGAAGTAAAGCCTCCCCTCCCTTCTCTCTTATTTCCTTTCATAGGATCTCATACTAGTAATTAATGCCATTGAAATCATACAAAGATTTCCAAGAAAGTTGGGAAAATCATACATTCAACTGACAAAATGCCTATCTCCCCTCAGAACAGGCGAGGTAAACGTTTCTAATGAACTGCAGAGTGAAAAAAATTAGTTAGATTATGACTCGTGCAATGCATTAATGTAAATTTCAAGACATTCTCCATTTTATATAGTTTAACTAGTCCTGGCTGAAGCATTGTTTATTCTCACAGTTTCTCTTTGTTCTTTTGGCCAAATATTTTGACGGTTTACTGTTGTTTTATTGCTCAAATTACGCAATTAATTTATGAAAGTTGCTAGGATATAAGTGTGATTTGTTGATAGAGTGCCAGGTTTTAATTTTATATTCATAATCTATTTGAATAAAATATAATATTTAACTGTCGATTAAAAAAATAAATTGTAAAAAAAATAAAATAATGTAAAATAAAATTATTTTATATTAATATAACTTGATCCCCCAACACACACACATACATACAGATATTTGCCACCGATCCTACAACAAAATAAAGAGTAGGTCTCTTAAATTTGAAGTTTAGAGACAATGTGATAGCTTACCGTAACAAATTCTTCGAAGAGGCATGTCGTGTGGTGTTACCAGCATTTGATTTTCAGAAGGAGCTTCGAATAAAGTGCTAGGTTGATCATATTCTACCAAACAACATCTCTGGGAGCAAGATTTTGTATTTAAGAACCAATTGCATGAAAATTTTTCTACATCAAACTAGTTTGTATATAGACATATTGTAACGACCCTTGACCCTTGAAAATCGAAATTTTTTTTTTTGAATTTAATTTACCCTCTTATTCCCTTATTCACTTAGGCTGTATTCCTGTTCAGTGTCAATCCTTAAAAAATATCTCATTTAATTTATCCTTGTACAGATTTCATCCCGACACATTATTTTCAATAGATGTCTGTGCATACAAATGGTCTGGTAAAGAGATAAGAATGTATACCTCACGCATGTACAAAGGTAGTCTAGGGAAGCTCATATCCACCAGTCTACGTCGTCTACTGTAATTCACTGCAAAGATCTGAGAGGTAGAGGGGTGAGCTTTTGGGGAAAAGCCCAGTAAGGTAATGCTCTTAAAGTAGTTCTGATATATAAAAACATTTGAAGTTGTTCATAGAACGAAACTTAATGCAATACATAAATTTTCATTTCATGTATAATCGTCATAAAGCATGCGTGTCTATAAAACCATTAACATACTTGACCATTTTCATGAACATTTCATAAATCATTTCGTAAACATTTCATGAATATTTTATAGTTATTTCGTAAACATCTCATGAATATTTCATAATCACTTTGTAAACATTTCATGCATATTTCATAATCATTTCGTAAACATTTCATGAATATTTCATAATCATTTCGTAAACTTTTCATGAATAATTCATAGTCATTTCGTAAACTCTCATCATAGTCGATTTTATAATTAAAATCGAGGAGACTAGGCTATAACTAAGTCATGCGATACGTGTCATTCTCCGTAGAGAGTCATCATACCTATGGCCATGGTAAGTGGGCTGTAGACTGGATCAGGGTTGTACAACCCTTTCGTAAAATATGGGTAGTATCCATCTTACTTACTTTCACTAGCACCTAGCTAGGACACAGGCACCAAAGGCACTCTCCGTGTGGACAACATAATTGCGTGCTGCGCGGGCACGAGATACTACCGAAACATCATCATAAACCGCCAGTAGCACAACGTCTTCCACACAGGTCGAGTCAAGTGCTAAAGGGGCCTACGTACCGGCACCCAAGTGGTGGAGCCGGAACACCACAAGAAGTAACCATGCATGAAGCCTATAGTCTCAAAACATCTTTTCTCTTTTCGTAAATACTTTTGAAAACGTCAAAAGTTCCATTTCAAAGCATAAATATGGGTTTTTCAAGCCATCATAAAACTCCCATGCATTTTTATAATTCGAAAGTTTATTTAATAACATAGATGTTCTAGCGAACATTTTGTAAAACGAAATCATGTTTTGTAAACAGTTTCGCAAGTATGGAAGCATTGATAAATCATTTCAAATCATATGCTCTTTCATAAAATTATTTCTCAGTGAAACAAGAATGCAATATCAGAACTAAGTTAAGTAATACCCCTTACCTCGATTTATCGGGTATCTCGAATTCGAACGGTGACGTCCCCTAGTACCTCCTTTAATCCTTTCTACAATCTACAATAACCTACATCGAAATTGTAGACTTAACACCCTATTCATGCGAATTGCATTATAATCGTAATTTATCGTTGCTACTGCGTGTGTACGTATTATTGTATATCCTTAGGCTGACATGCACGTTTATATATTTCTTCACTATTTATATATTTGCTCCTACAAGTACTAACATATACCTTTATTATATACATCCACATGTATACACGCATAAATATATATTTATATATATACACTCCTACATGTATATATATATATATATACTTTTATTGTTTTCATGTTTTCCTATCTCATATATATACATTCTTTGTATATACATATACTTGCACACATTCACCTTTCATACCCCCTCATGTATATGCACCTAAATAAATAAATAAATAAATAAATAAATATATATATATATACTCCTTTATATATATATATATTATCATTGTTTTCCATTTTTCCTTATCACCTATGCATACATATTTTTTTTTGTACAAATACTAGCATACCCAATTCATTATATATACCTATTTGTACATGTACCTAAATAAAAAAATATACATATATATATATTTAAATAATTATTTCGAAAATTAAATTGGTTCATTTGACCACTTACCGACTTACCCGGAGCTCGATTGCATCACCGAATTTTTCTCATTTTTCCTTTTTCTTTTTTTTTCTATTTCTTTTTCTTTTTTTTCTTCTTTTTCTGGCTGAACCGATTAGGTCCGGTTCAACCCGGTTCAGATCGGTCCGGTTCAGCCCGGTTCAGTCCCGGTCCAACTTTCTCCCTCGCCGTTCGGAGCTTTTTCGACCGATTCTTCGTTGGCTTCCACCTCCAGCTTGTCTGTGGGGTAGTCCGGTGCATGGATCTGGGATCGATTTTGCCAAAGCTCACCGGAAAGTGGCCGGTCCGGCCTCTTCTCTCCTCCGAAGTCAGCACCCATTTTTTTCTTCCGATCGACGCCGTTTCTGGTCGATCTGCGCCGCAGACGTCCCTCTCTGGCCGGTGGTGGGTCGCTCCTCCTTCCTCTGGCCACCGATCACCTCTCTCCTCCCTTTTTCCCTCTTTTCCTCTCGGTTTCTCTCCCTCTCTCGCCGACTACGGCTTTTCTCCCTCTGCCAGCGCCGGTGGTGGCCTCCGCTGCTTCCTCTCGTCGCTGGCAACCTCCGATCGGGGAGTAGAGGGCTCGGCTCCCTCGGTTTCTCCCTTCTGCTTCTTCTCTTCTTTCCTTTGCACTTTACAGTAGCAATTCACGACTTTCCTCTTTTTTTATTTTTATTATTATTATATATATTATATATTATTTAGTTATTTATTTATATTTATTTATTATTATTTTTTTAATATTATATTATATTTTATTAAAATATAATATAATATATAATATACCCAAAATATTTAAATATATATATTTAAATCAATTAAATATATATTTATCTTATTTATTTTTAGGGTATTTTATTATTTTATTTATTTTATATCAGACTTACAATTTTATTTCCACTTGTACGTTTTTTTACGAACCAATTTACAGGGAAATTTCGGGGATTTACATTCTCCTCACCTTTAAAGAATTTGGTCCTCCAAATTCATCTTGGTCCTTTAGAATAGATGAGGGTACTTCTTCTTCATGAGGCTCTCTAGCTACTCTGTAGCTTCTTCAACCGAGTGGTGTTGCCAGAGAACCCTTACCAGAGGAATAGTTTTCAATCGAAGTACCTTTTTCCTTTCTGTCCAAAATCCGAATAGGTTTCTTAATGTAGCTCATATCCCCTTGAATGTTCAAAGGTTCATACTCAATGGTATGTGAGGGATCCGGATTATACTTCCTTAGCATCGAGACGTGGAAGACATTATGTACCCCAAAAGCTGCGGCGGTAAGACAAGTTCATAGGCTACGTCTCCCACTCTCTCTAGAATCTCAAATGGACCAAATGAAGCGAGGGCTCAGTTTCCCTTTCTTTCCATAGCTCATGATACCCTTGCTCGGTATACTTTCAAAAACACGGAATCCCCAATCTGAAACTCAAGTGGTCGCTTATGTTTATCCGCATAACTCTTCTGCCTACTATGTGCGACCTTACGTCTATCACAGATTATCCGAACACCTTCTGCTGCCTATTTGACCAAATCGGGAGCCAAAATCTCTTTGTCACCCACTTCTTCCTATGCCACTGAAGACCTACATCATCTATCATACAAGGTCTCATATGGTGCCATTTCGATGCTAGTATATTAGCTATTGTTATAAGCAAACTCTGTAAAATTTCGTTTCATTTTAGGCCATCAAAACACCCTTCGTCGATTTTTTTGGTACATTTTGGTACTACCAAGGTGTAGAATGTACTTACTATTATGAGTTTCAGTCGAAATTAACTTCCATATGAAAGATCAACTACTTGTCAAATTAACAATGATCCCAAAGTTGTAATTTAAATCCAATCACACTTCGACTGTTCCCTCTAATATGTCATTCGAATATAATCATGAAAACCTCAAAGTTATTGTTCATAACATTGTCTGGGATCAACATAATTTCCTGTTCCTCAAATTTCTTAGAACAAAATTTTCAAATCAGGTTAAGTAATTATATCCTCATAAAACTTTAAATCTGAATAATCATATCGACAAATTTTTTGGTCACTTATAAACTATTGGATATTGATTTTCTTTTCTTTTTCACTGTATCAGAATATTTATCATCAGTTGACCATCACACACTATGATAAAGATGAAATCAATATAACTGAAATTTGTAATAGACATAAGTTTTTCACCCCAAACAATTTCAAACATAAATCTATGAGTATCCAACTCATCTCTAATCTTAAACATTAATAGCTTTCAAGTCTCATAAATCAATTATGGATGACAATGAAACTCTTCGTAGAGCTTATAATATCATAATCTAAAATTTTCTATTAGCCAAATACACTATTAACTCCAACTAAAAGTTAGAGCCTAGGAACAATAGGAAAGATCAATCGATAATTTCAATCACTATAATTCCAAATAATAAAATCCATATTAAGATCACAACTCCAAACACCAATCATATATATCACATAATCTCATTGATTCCTCAATCTTTGGAACCCTTATCACAATTTAATCACTTTTATCATTAACTAATTAATAGCACTCCATGTAGAAGTTTAGAGATTGTCCTGCAACGACTTGAATAATTTATCAATTCATATCCTCAAGTTGAGATACTTTTCTCTTTCTTTTACTAACCAAAATCACTTTAAATTAAGTAATTAGATACTTTTCTCTTTCTTTTACTAACCAAAATCACTTTAAATTAAGTAATTATCCTATTTAAATGCAAGGTTGATTCCAACCAATAGAAAATCTTATATTATACAATAATAAATTTTCTGCTGATGATCTCCAATTACTGCCTAAAACATACGTTCCCACATAGCATTCCTTTGCACTTGATATTGAACAATTAATCCCTATTCCATAGTTCATACGATTTCGTTAGAATGAAATTCATTTCTTCATCTTCACAAGTAATGGTATCCTGACTTCTAACACGAATATGACGACTGTCAATTCTAATTTATCCTTTAGTCACACTCATTCTCTGTTCATATCATTTGATTTGAATAATTAAATTTACCAGAAGTATTCATACATTGTATACATCTCTTGTCCATAGTATCACATGTATTCAGAATCTATCACATTTCAAACTTGCCTCATTTCGTACATCAATTATATCAGAACTCTTTCCTTATTCCAATTAAGTCTCGCATTCGAAACATAAGCATGAGCCATTCACAATCTTTATACTCGATACATATTTCATAATCCAAAGTCTCCATATGTCTCAAACTCTGAATCATCTTTAAGAGTTTTGGGTCTTTCCCGTGATCAATAATCTCTGTTTTGGGAAAATCCAACTAACTGTCGTTATTGACATATTGTGGCCCAGAAGACTCTGGGTCTCCTTAACAATTAATACCAGTACACATCAAGGTGAATTACCTGGTCTGATAATCTCTTTTTTAGGTAATCATTATAATTGTTTTCTCAACATTTTAATTCAATCCTGTAAGCATACTTTTAGTTATGTGATTCATCTTTTCAGTTACAAGGACTTTACTCTATCACTCTCACTGCTTCCTTAGTACATCACTTTCCGATCATTCACTATACCTTGTCATTTTCTTAGTAACCTCAAAATACACATTTCATATCATCACAGTTGCGTCTTGCACATTGCTTCCCAAAATAACATCCACTGGGGGTAATTTAACTCGATTAAGGATCTTAATACCTCCCACGAGTTTCTTGGGCTTCCTCCGTTTCACATCTCTACTTAACCAAATCATTCTTTTTCCAAAGCTATAAATTTAATTTCATAATCATCCATAGACTTGTTACTTCATGTTCGATTGCAATCATTTCATTCATAATTGCCACTTAATTTCATCCGAAATGTGCCACCGCCTAAGGGCCTTCGGAATATATCCCATGTAACTTTATGATGTCGACTCTCGGATTAAGTCGAGGAACTTCCCTTCGAGTTTGACTTTCTATCTCGATATTGATGCTGCAAGGGCTACTTTCTTTATAGTAGCACACTCTGAAATTTCGTGTAGCTTCTCCAATCCTTTAACACAAAAGTTGCAAAAGCAACTTTCTCGGTAAGTTACTTCTAAAATCATCAAGCCTGTCTCATTCATTCAACGCTCTGAATCACTGAATTCTTAACCTTGTTGAAAAATGGAGGCTTAAACTCTTGAAACTGCCCCATCTCATGTAGCTCCTACTCCTAACCTAAGTCATCATCATTCCGTTGTGGGGTTACAGGAGCAGGCATAGTTGTAGTTCTGAAACATCTCTACCGGTTGTGCGAGCGCATCGAAAGTAATTTGTCTATCAATTCTTTCATCTACCCCATCACCTAACATAGCCTGTGTCCTAATTTTTCATAATATGTTTAATACTCCACATAATCTTAGCAAAGTGTATCTCAATACCATCTGTCCTTTTCACAGGACCTGATGGAGCACGCTCAACATCAGTTTCAATCTCGGTATCATTTATGAGTCTCATATGATGAATCTGCATGATTCTTAGGCCTATCTCTGTGGCCTCTAGCTCGTGAGCTAATTCCTCACGTAAACCAAACATTAAGTCTTAACTTCATTAGGTATACTTACTCCACAACCAAACAAGCACAGACATTGGGATGTAATCTTATCCTTATCATTGACACTGACAGTACTAGATAACCTTTGCTCTGATACCACTTTAAACTGTAACGACCCTTGACCCTTGAAAATCGAAATTTTTTTTTGAATTTAATTTACCCACTTATTCCCTTATTCACTTAGGCTGTATTCCTATTCAGTGTCAATCCTTAAAAAATATCTCATTTAATTTATCCTTATACAGATTTCATCCCGACACATTATTTTCAATAGATGTCTGTGCATACAAATGGTCTGGTAAAGAGATAAGAATGTATACCTCACGCATGTACAAAGGTAGTCTAGGGAAGCTCATATCCACCAGTCTACGTCGTCTACTGTAATTCACTGCAAAGATCTGAGAGGTAGAGGGGTGAGCTTTTGGGGAAAAGCCCAGTAAGGTAATGCTCTTAAAGTAGTTCTGATATATAAAAACATTTGAAGTTGTTCATAGAACGAAACTTAATGCAATACATAAATTTTCATTTCATGCATAATCGTCATAAAGCATGCGTGTCTATAAAATCATTAACATACTTGACCATTTTCATGAACATTTCATAAATCATTTCGTAAACATTTCATGAATATTTTATAGTCATTTCATAAACATCTCATGAATATTTCATAATCACTTCGTAAACATTTCATGCATATTTCATAATCATTTCGTAAACATTTCATGAATATTTCATAATCATTTCGTAAACATTTCATGAATATTTCATAGTCATTTCGTAAACTCTCATCATAGTCGATTTTATAATTAAAATCGAGGAGACTAGGCTATAACTAAGTCATGCGATACGTGTCATTCTCCGTAGAGAGTCATCATACCTATGGCCATGGTAAGTGGGCTGTAGACTGGATCAGGGTCGTACAACCCTTTCATAAAATATGGGTAGTATCCATCTTACTTACTTTCACTAGCACCTAGCTAGGACACGGGCACCAAAGGCACTCTCCGTGTGGACAACATAATTGTGTGCTGCGCGGGCACGAGATACTACCGAAACATCATCATAAACCGCCAGTAGCACGACATCTTCCACACAGGTCGAGTCAAGTGCTAAAGGGGCCTACGTACCGGCACCCAAGTGGTAGAGCCGGAACACCACAAGAAGTAACCATGTATGAAGCCTATAGTCTCAAAACATCTTTTCTCTTTTCGTAAATTCTTTTGAAAACGTCAAAAGTTCCATTTCAAAGCATAAATATGGGTTTTTCAAGCCATCATAAAACTCTCATGCATTTTTATAATTCGAAAGTTTATTTAATAACATAGATGTTCTAGCGAACATTTTGTAAAACGAAATCATGTTTTGTAAACAGTTTCGCAAGTATGGAAGCATTGATAAATCATTTCAAATCATATGCTTTTTCATAAAATCATTTCTCAGTGAAACAAGAATGCAATATCATAACTAAGTTAAGTAATACCCCTTACCTCGATTTATCGGGTATCTCGAATTCGAACGGTGACGTCCCCTAGTACCTCCTTTAATCCCTTCTACAATCACCTACACCGAAATTGTAGACTTAACACCCTATTCATGCGAATTGCGTTAAAATCGTAATTTATCGTTGCTACTGCTTGTGTACGTATTATTGTATATCCTTAGGCCGACACGCACGTTTATATATTTCTTCACTATTTATATATTTGCTCCTACAAGTACTAACATATACCTTTATTATATACATCCACATGTATACACGCATAAATATATATTTATATATATACACTCCTACATGTATATATATATATATATATATATATATATATACTTTTATTGTTTTCATGTTTTTCTATCTCATATATATACATTCTTTGTATATACATATACTTGCACACATTCACCTTTCATACCCCCCACATGTATATGCACCTAAATAAATAAATAAATATATATATATATATATACTCCTTTATATATATATATATATATATATTATCATTGTTTTCCATTTTTTCTTATCACCTATGCATGCATTTTTTTTTTTGTACAAATACTAGCATACACAATTCATTATATACATCTATTTGTACATGTACCTAAATAAATAAATATACATATATATATATATATTTAAATAATTATTTCAAAAATTAAATTGGTTCATTTGACCACTTACCGACTTACCCGGAGCTCGATTGCATTACTGAATTTTTCTCATTTTTCCTTTTTTTTTCTTTTTCTTTTTCTTTTTCTTTTTTTCTTCTTTTTCTGGCTGAACCGGTTCGGTCCGGTTCAACCCGGTTCAGACCGGTCCGGTTCTGCCCGATTCAGTCCCGGTTTGACTTTCTCCCTCGCCGTTCGAAGCTTTTTCGGTCGGTTCTCCGTCGGCTTCCACCTCCAGCTTGTTCGTGGGGTAGTCTGGTGCATGGATTTGGGGTCGATTTTGCCAAAGCTCGTCGAAAAGTGGTCGGTCCGGCCTCTTCTCTCCTCTGGCGTCGGCACCCATTTTTTTCTTCCGATCGGCGCTGTTTCTGACCGATCTGCGCCTGGATCGACGCCGCAGACGTCCCTCTCTGGCCGGTGGTGGGTCGCTCCTCCTTCCTCTGACCGCTGATCACCTCTCTCCTCCCTTTTTCCCTCTCTTCCTCTGGTTTCTCTCCCTCTCTCTCCGACTGCGGCTTTTCTCCCTCTGCCAGCGCCGGTGGTGGCCTCCGCTGCTTCCTCTCGTCCCTGGCAACCTCCGATCTGGGAGCAGAGGGCTCGGCTCCCTCGGTTTCTCCCTTCTGCTTCTTCTCTGCTTTCCTTTGCACTTTACAGTCGCGATTCGTGACTTTCCTCTTTTTATTATTATTATTATTATATATATATTATATATTATTTTAGTTATTTATTTATATTTATTTATTATTTATTTTATTTTTTTAATATTATATTATATTTGGCTCATGGGAATGATGTGCAATGACATAAGGAGGTTCTCATTTTGCTTTTATTCTTTTTTTTAGTCTACTAAATTTTGATTTCGTTTACATGATTTTTTGTTGTTTAAAAATGGGTTTCCAATAGAAAACTTAAAGTTCCTTAAACTTTGTCTTGAATATAAGATTATTGGGAAAAAAAATGATCTTTCTTCTTCCTGCATGAAAGTTATAGGGCATAGGTTAGAGATTGACAGTCACTTAAGCCCCCATTTAATTGAAACTTTTTGTCTACTTAGAGGCCAACTGAGATCATATGAAGAGCTGTGGTGTATGCCATCTTTCAATTGCATCTTTTATTAATAAAGCATCCTACTTTGAGTTTTGTTATATTTGCTGGATTCTACTCTTTGATTGTGATTTAGAGCTAAGTTTGAATACATTTTTCATGAATGTCATGTGCCTGTATGATCATCAATCATGACGAATTATTTATGATTTTTTTTTTAAGAATAGATTTGGTTAAAGTCTGACTAGCTCAAGTACTGATATTTATTTCCTGAATCAAACTTTAACTCTTTGGGTTAAACTTGAATCTTTATTGTGATTTGCTTCCAAGTTTGTTACGTGTCCAAAAATTAGTTGAAAATCGGTTCTAGCTGCTTTTGAAATTCAACATTTGATTTATATTTACAAATACCTTCATTTTAAAGACAGAACAACCTTTCACTCTCAAGTAGCAATTCGGTTTTGTCATTTTGAACAATATTGATTCCGCGACATAGCACAGGCTCCAATCGAGTACTTCTAAATGTTTGCACCAACAATAAAGGTTGAAAACAATTGTTGAATTAACCCCAACTGCCTTGTTCATAAAACATCAGCTAGATATGCTAATGGGTATCAGATATGTTTTGGACCAGATTACTTCGGTTTTAGCTCATTGTCTAGAGGAATCAGCTTAGTTCAGTTAGCAATTGGACCGGTTTCAATTTCATTAGAATATGAGTTTTAGATTGGATCAAATTGAATCAAACATATTTCAAATTTGGATCATTTTAATTCTAATCGGACTAAATCAGATATATTTCAAATATGAGTTTTTCAATTCCAAAACATGATTTTTTTTCTTTGCAGGTTACCTTTTGAAATTGAAACTGGCTCGAAATTGATGGTTTTGTTTTCTTATCGATCGAATTTTTTTCGATTTCAGATTCATTTTTACAAATCCAATTCAATATGTTAATTAAACGATTTGAAATTAATCCAAGATCAGGAGTTCCGATCCTATTAGCTTGTCTCAGCCTATGGTTACCAATTGCTTTGAATTGTCCTTAGTCTTGACATTCTTTAATTTTAACTTAACTTGTCCTTAGTTTAAAAAAATGTAATTTTTTATGCACAAAAAAAAAAGGTAAATTCTATTAGATCCCTAAGGTTTGACCTTAATCGAACTGTAGTTCATTATTTTTAAAAATCGACATTTTGCCCCAAAATTTTCTACTTCATAGGATAACTTAGTTTTTTCGTTAATTAATCGTTAAATTAACAGTTTAATGTTAAAATCATTTTACCTCTTAAACTATTTGGAGTGCTTTAAATACAAAGCCAATCAATAATGAATAAGGAAATACTAAGAGTTACTGAGTTTTGAAAAGTTAGTTTTCTTTTTTCTTCTTAATTTATTTATTTTATTTATTTACTTATTATTTATTATTTTCTATTTTTTGTTTATTATTTTTATTTATTAGTTACTGTACTAAGTAACACATTGTTATTGCTTGTATACCCTCTTTTTGTAGTGTAAGACCCGAATTTAATTAAAATATGAAATAAAAGAGTATTTGTGAAGGGAAGTCGGGTTAAATTAATCCCGAACACGTGTAAGGGTAAAACGGTCAAAAGATCGAAAGCCGGAGTAAATTCGATAAGGAAATTTATTAAAAAATATGGATTTGAGAAATCTTGATCAATAAAGATGAAATAAATTAATTTTGGGTCAATTGATCAAGATTTGGAAATTTTAAAAATATCAAAAAAATTATCGGAACGATATCTCGAAAAAAGCGAAGAAAATAATATCGAAATTTAGAGAAAAATATAATTAATAAATTAAATTTAAATTAAATAAAGTAAAGTAGAATAAAAATAATATAAGGTAGATATTTTGGGATTTTATGGAGTATTTTATTGAATAGTAAAATAATTAAAATAAATAATAATAATAATAATAAAAATAATAAAACAAAAAAAAAAGAATCTGAAAAAAAAAAAAAAAGAAGAGAAAAGGGTCGGGGAGAGAGAAACCAAACGGAAGTCGATTAACCCAAGGAGCCCGACGAGCTGTCCGGCGGCAAGGGACCCCGACGAGGAGCCGGCGAGGAAGAGGAGAGGCCGGCGACCTCACTGGTACCGGCAGCATGCCCAACCGACGCCGGAGGAAGCCGATCGGAGGAGAGAAAGGCCGACGGGTTGAGGGGCTCGATCCCGGCGAACGGCGACGCCTTGGCCCCGATCCGACCCCGCAAAATGCTCCCCAAGCCTAGACGATGCGATTGGTGGTGGTGGCAGCCACCGAAACCGGCGGATGGCGCCGGAAACGGCGAAAAAGCAAAACGGGACCGACGGCGAAGAGGAGAACAGCCGGATCGGCCACTTTTCGGCGACGTTGAGTGAAGCCGAGGCCAGATTCGAGACGCGGACAGCCTTGCGGAGCTACTGGCGGTGGAAGCCGGTGGAGAACCGGCCGGCAAGGTGGCGAACCGGCGGTGAACCGGCCGAACCGGGGTGAACCGGCGGTCTGAACCGATCCGAACCGGACTGAACCGGTTCAGCCAAAAAGAGAGGAAAAAAGGAGAAAAAAAGGAGAAAAAGAAAAAGAGGAAAAAAATTGAAAAAAATTCCTGTGATGCAATCGAGTTTCGGGTAAGTCGACAAGCGGTCAAATTGACCCGATTTAAATTTGGAATATTTTATTTAATTAAATTTCGACCGAAAAACTTAACCGAAAAATGTAATTAATTGTGTAGCTCGACGATTGGCATCCACCGAGGGCTCGAGACAGCCTCGAATTTCGTACTAGCATGGAATCTCGGGTAAGTGACCTTTATTTACGACAATTGCCTCGTTATGCGTGAAATTGAGTTAATTTCCGCATAAATTGAATTAAATTATGGAAATTTAGATAATTATCGTAAATAGTGAATTTAGCTATTCGAGAGCTAGGACGAGGCCCAATAAATTATTGGTGGGCCCAATGAGCCCAGTAGGCCTCGATAAAGTGAAAATTAAGTGAAAAACGGGCTTAAGGCCGATTAAGGCCCATTAAGGTGCAATCGGGCCCAATAGGGGTAAACGGGCCCAATGATTTAAATTAAGCCCAGAAAATAGAAAATACAATTAAATTGTATAATATCTGACCTGAGGAATATTAATACGCAGTTCCGGACATTTGATTGGGAGCATAACGGACTGCGCGACGAGACAACAGTGGAAAAGAAAAAGGTAAGACTCTATGGAAAAATAAGGTAAGGAATTCTACGGACTACTAGAGGTAAACTTTACGCAATTTTAAATTCATATGCAGTCCTTAAAAATGTTCTGGAGGGTCTAGAGGTCGAAGAATAATTTTAATGCCCCGTATGGGTAAAATTACCGAAATACCCTTGTTAAGGGTAAATGTTTCCAACTTTAGGAAAAATTGAGAGGAGCAAGGACAAGAGGTTCCTGCTCATTCTGGAGGTGTTTTGATGCATGCATTAGTAGGCTGGCTAACCTTGAAAGAAAATGCACAGCATTGCATACTTTCAACGTGAAATTGTTTTGAAAACTGTTTTGAGGAAACAGAGCCGCCTACGTGTTTTATTGACATGTGACGTGCTAGAGCTCAGCTCGCACGATATGTTTGATTTGTGTGATGCATGCATTAGTGCTGGAGCGAGAGCTCGCACTAGAGTTTATATGCATAGGTGCTAGAGTATAACTCGCACCAGATTTCATATGCTTTTTCGTGACACGGTGCTAGAGTCTAACTCACACCAGATTTTACATGATTTTCATGACAGGGTGCTGGAGTATAACTCGCACCATATTTTTATACACGATTTTCGTGACAGAGTGCTTGAGCTTAGCTCGCACTAGTTTTATTTGATTTACTGACAGTGTTAGAGCACCGCTCGCACTACTTTTCAGAGATCATACGATAAGCCGTGCTTGAAGCATCGGGTAGACTGTGTGTCACCGATTAAATTGGCCCGCACGTGCGTTTTGAGACATGGCATCAGGGGAAAAGGCCCTTAAGCAAGGATGACCCCGAATAAAACAAAGCCGTACGGGCTTCGGCTTAAAGCGGACAATACGTGGAATTGTTGACGATGTTGCACCACCCGTTGTTAGACCACCAGCGTTGTCGATGGGCCCAAGAGGGGTTGCCATGGCCGTTGGCAGGGATTGGCCGGGCAGGGGTCGGCCGTCACATGCGTAGCGTTGTTGGACCACCCGTTGTTAGACCACCAGCGTTGTCGATGGGCCCAAAAGGGGTTACCATGGCCGTTGGCAGGGGTTGACCGGGCAGGGGTTGGCCGTTAAATGGGTCCACGGAGTACGATGTACCGTGCAAGTAGCATGGAGTACGATGTACCGTGTGTTATTTTGCATATGTTGGTATCTTTGTGATACTTGGTATCTTTGTGATACGTTAGCATCTTCGGATGCATGGGATCGGATAAGACTGACGGGTTGGATTGACCCACCTCTCGGGCGGTTCCCGATCATGGGGAGAACCCGCACACTAGGATCCGTGTAGCTGAGGAACTCCCGAGGACACATATGGCCATAGTCCTGGTTATTGCCGTTATACAGATATTGCCTCGTCTCGCATGTCGACGATTTCGATGATTTAAACTGGGTTTTTAAACTAAATTTGCATGATGGTATTTCCATGCTTTTCAAACCCACGTGTGATGTAAACCGTTTTCATGGTTTTGTGTGAGTCAAGATCACCCGCAGGAGGGGTCGAGTCCTGACTTTATTGTGAAAATTTTAATTGAGAAAGAAATGATTTGTAATAATTGCATGTTGATTTTCCGTGCAAATGTGTTTTACATAACATCATAACGCATATCATTGTTTTTAAATGTGTGGAGAAAGGGTGGTTTATGCATGGCACCACGTTCATGTAGGTAGTATGGTTACCTACTTGTTCGTAGGATTGCCTTACTGAGCTTGATGTGCTCACCCCTTTCATTTTCTCCCACAGATAATCTCCAGTTGAAGTTGCGATGACTCAGTACTGCATTCCGGATATCCGCTGCTACCCATCGACATAAGGTATATATACACTTGTACATATTGTATCTACATAAGCATAGCACAGTAACATGTTTGTAAGTAACTTTAGGGGATGTATAAATAATGTAAACGATTATAAATAACTGGAGAATAAATAAGTTAGATGGAAATTGAATGGTGGGACTGGCATTGACGCATAGCCCAATTATTAGTGGAGTGTGGTCACGATCAGAAGACAGGTAAAAATTCAAGTAAATAAACAAAACGCGAAAAAATTAACTCTGATTTTTGGGTAGTTTGGGTCGTGACAATTATTATGGTATCAGAGCACAATTGGTCTGATGTGTGTCAGTGTCAGTAATTAGGAAATTACATCCCTGTGTTACTGTGCTTAGTTAGATACAATAGTGTATATCGAGATGGGTTTTGACTAAGAAATGGTTGAGAATGCAGGAATGCCTAATATGAGTCGCGTTAGATGAGAAAGTGCACGAGGCAGAGGTCGTAGAGGTAGACCTGAGTCTGCTAAGTCAGGCTGAGTTTGACTATGAGAATCAGTATGAGATTGAAATAGAGGTTAATGTTGAGCATGCCTCTCTGAGTCCGACAGAGTGATCGGATAGTATTGAGACACGCTTCGCGAGATTGGAGCGGAGTGTGGAGATTATTTTGAGGAGCAAATTGCTCAGATTATGAATAAGATCAGAGGGCGCAGCGGAGCATTGGTGGAAACCCGCTCGACCCATCTTAAGAGCTGATATGAGAAATATCATGGATGTATTCCGGTGACAGGATATCCCGGACATAATTTAAAGGAAAAATTTCTTACACTGCCCAGGAATACTAAATTGATTATGAGTATGAGACTCAGTTATATTCTTTGGCAGATAGTACCTCGACGCTATGAACAAGTGACAGTCGAGATGTCTAAAAGTTCATGAAATGACTCGACTTTTCAATTAGAGTCCGATTGGCCCGCGAGATATTACCTATGCCGAGGCAGTGCGCAGATTTACAGTTGGATAAATAAAAATATGAATTGCACGCCTCTGAGATTGGGAAAGGTAGTAAGGGCTGAAATAGAGACATAAAAGAGAATCGAGAAATGACAGAGATGTTAACATGAGAAAATGGTAATTGGTAAAAGATCTGATTTGACGAGTCATGGAGTAAGATAATTGGTAAGGCCCCAGTGCATCTAATTTTGGCACTCTTGGGGGGGGCATTGTGATTGGAGGACCCCGACCTGCTACGAAGCAGTGTAGCAGTGTAAGCACTGTAAGCAGTGTGAGATGTGTGGTGGATACCACGGAAGGAGGGTTTATACCTACACGGTATTGGTGAAAATGGTCGTCAAGTGTGGTAAGACAGACCATTGATTTTGATTGCTCAGAGTTGAACGAGATCGCCCCACAGAAAAGTAAAGAGATAAAGAAAACCCTGTTGAGATAGCTGCAACGAAAAGGGAGGAAATAGCCGAAAAGAAAAAAGGAAAGTAGGCTGTTGGACGAAGGCGAGAGGAAGTCTTGGACCAGGACACTATTGATGTTTCATGGATGTGGTGTAAGATACCACACTTGTTATGAATAATGAAGTACATATGTTCATTGATCCTGGTGCCACACATTTATTCATACCGCCTTCATTCGCATATAAGTGAGTAAAAGGCATGAATGCCTACATCATTGGGCAATACTGATAAATGAGTACCCCAATGGAGGAGGATTAATTAACGAAATATGGATATAGAGATTTTAAGTTGAAAACAAGGGTGAAAACATCACTGAAAAGTATACGGTAAGTGTCTACAAGTGATAAAAAGGGGTGCGACAGTTGAAAATTTCAGGAGTAAAGGATTGTACTCATGGAATGAATAATGACAAGAGTTTCGTCATGATTGATATACGAAGGAGATAATCCTTGAGATATGTTGATTATAAATACAAGATGTATTGGAGTAAGAGATATATGCTAAGTAAGGAATACCCTTAATATGCGAAGTAATTGAGGTTAAGCAATTAGTAGCGAATATAAATTGTGACCACCTAGACTGAGATATAACGTAATTGTGGTTAAGTCTGAAGGTTAATAAAGGTATTTCAAAATACCTCCCCGCCTGAAAACTTGACAGCGTCTAAAAGTATATATGTATAACATATAATGTGAAATCGATCGTCGTAATAGATAACTTTAGCATTAGGATACCTTTACTAAGACGATAAGAATATTAGAATTTGACAAATCATAAAGTTTAACATAGTAAAATTTAATAAGAGTCGTTAAGATAAGAAAAGGAAATGACGCAGGTTAGTACCTGAAAACGTAAGCGATTTTGAAGGATCTTATACGCTTATGCGTAAATAAGTCAAGGATTGGAATTGTAATCAGCAGTATCGGTGATATGCCGGGTGTAGTTAAAGTCTAGGGTGATTTATAAGCAATAATGGGAAATTGCTTTTACAGATGGTTGCTGCGAGTTCTAAAAGGATATACCTTGTTGACACGTTTAATTAAGAAAACGTGGTCTTGGAATGAGATGATAAATAAGATGATAGATGTGACGTGAATTTCGGTGTAATGAAGTATGAACTGACCACCATGATTAATTTCACCATACCCAACAGCTCAAGAGGTTCCCAGTGAGTATAGATACCTCGAAATTATGATGGAGCTGTGTATTGATGTATAATGGGAAGATAGTCAAGTATGGAGTCAGACAACTCCTTGATCACGAAATAAACTATCTGACTCATGATTTAAAGTTGGCAACAGTATTTGTACCAAGGGTATGGTACTATTATGTACATGGTGAGAAATTGTGGATATGCACTGATCATAAAGCCCGAGTATCTGTTTTCACAGAAAGAGGCGAATATGAGAATACATAGTGGGTTAGAGCTTCTGGGAGGTTTTGATTTGTGAAAATTGTACCACCCAAGAAAGGCTGATGCTTTGAGCAGAAAGAGCCTTGGGATGGTATTACATATGATGGTCAGGGAGCGTGAGCTGCTAGAGCAGTTGTGGACCTCAGTATTGATGTGATCCCTTCTGATGATGACCGTGATTGTGTGACAGCTAGCCTGATGATTAGAACCGAATGAGAGTGCCCGGATTTGCCAGGCTTAGCATGATGATCGACAGGATGTCGATAGTTTGGGTCTGATTCAGAAGGGTACAGTGACAGAGTTCACGGAGTATGATAATGAATTACTGAGGATTTCGAGACAGTATGGGTGCTCCCCAGGACCACAGTTGATGAGATAGTAATATTGTCAGAAGCTCACTCTTCGAGATACACAGTGCATACGGAAAGTGACGAATATATATATCGAAATCTTGAAAAGGGTATGGGTGGTCAGATGTGAAAAGAGATATTGTAGAGATTATGGAAAAGTGCCTAGTATGTCAGCAGAATAAGGTAGAGTATTAAAAGTCTGCAGAGTTATTGCAGCACCTACCTATATCGACACGGCACGGAAAATGAGAGCAAGTCTCCATGAATTTTATGATGGGTTACAAAGAACCCAGGTGAATTACGAGGCTATTTGGATGATAGTCGATAGAGTAACTAAGTCTACCCACCTTCTGGTTATGAACTCCCCAGATACTCAAAGTGTATATGAGGATTTATGTGTAAGGAAGATTGTGAAACATTAAGTAACGTTCCAGTGAGCATGGTATCATATAGGGATTCCCGCTTCACTTCCTACCTCTGAGGATATTTTCAGGAAGCTATGGAAACTCGACTGAGTATTAGCACAGCTTTCCGTCCTCAGACAGATGGTCAGTCAGAGAGGACTGTACAGGTTCTGGAGGATCCGATGAAAGCGTATGCCCTTGATTTATAAGCTCCTGGAATGATCAGTTGTTACAAATTGAATTCGCCAATAACGACAATTGGCAGTTGAGTATCGGGATAACAAGATATGAGGCAGTGTATGGTTGTAGGGGTTGTTCCCCAAATTGGATAAGAAAAGTGGGTGACAAATAGAATCATTTTCGACTTTGGATAATAAGTCTCTGAGGATGTTTAGTTAAGAGTGAGAGATTAAGAACACCTCAGAGCAGATAGACAAGTATTGGAATTCACCCTTGGTGAATTAATATGGTTGAAATATTTCTAGTCCTAAGAGAATAAGGACATATCGAACTTTTGGAAGAAGGTAAATTGAGTTGCGCTGGATGAAATATTTTGAGAGATTGGACGAGTGGGAGATAAGACCTGTAAGTTGGTGTTATCACCTGAATTAACAGGCACCCACAATGTGTCTCAGCTTTTGATGCTTCGGCAATATTATCCAGATCCAACATAGGTGATCGAATATGAACTCCAAAAGTTCAGTTTCATGGAAATATAAGTATATTGATAAGTTGATTCGGGCATTAAACTGGAAAGAGAAAGTATTGAGGTTTAAGACGATCTCCCTAATTAAAGTCCTTTTGGTAGTAATACACTTCGGAGAAAAGATCACATAAGAATTAAAGAAGTATGATACGATTGATGTACCCGGAGTTGTATATGGACTCATATGACTTAGTTCTAATTTGGAGGACCAAATTCCTTAAGTGGGGGAGAGTTGTAAGACCCGAATTTAATTAAAATATGAAATAAAAGAGTATTTGTGAAGGGAAGTCGGGTTAAATTAATCCCGAACACGTGTAAGGGCAAAACGGTCAAAAGATCGAAAGCCGGAGTAAATTCGATAAGAAAATTTATTAAAAAATATGGATTTGAGAAATCTTGGTCAATAAAGATGAAATAAATTAATTTTGGGTCAATTGATCAAGATTTGGAAATTTTAAAAATACCGAAAAAATTATCGGAACGATATCTCGAAAAACGCGAAGAAAATAATATCGAAATTTAGAGAAAAATATAATTAATAAATTAAATTTAAATTAAATAAAGTAAAGTAGAATAAAAATAATATAAGGTAGATATTTTGGGATTTTATGGAGTATTTTATTGAATAGTAAAATAATTAAAATAAATAATAATAATAATAAAAATAATAAAACAAAAAAAAAGAATCTGAAAAAAAAAAAAAAGAGAAAAGGGTCGGGGAGAGAGAAACCAAACGGAAGCCGATTAACCCAAGGAGCCCGACGAGCTGTCCGGCGGCAAGGGACCCCGACGAGGAGCCGACGAGGAAGAGGAGAGGCCGGCGACCTCACTGGTACTGGCAGCATGCCCAACCGACGCCGGAGGAAGCCGATCGGAGGAGAGAAAGGCCGACGGGTTGAGGGGCTCGATCCCGGCGAACGGCGGCGCCTTGGCCCCGATCCGACCCCGCAAAATGATCCCCAAGCCTAGACGATGCGATTGGTGGTGGTGGCAGCCACCGAAACCGGCGGATGGCGCCGGAAACGGCGAAAAAGCAAAACGGGTCCGACGGCGAAGAGGAGAACAGCCGGATCGGCCACTTTTCGGCGACGTTGAGTGAAGCCGAGGCCAGATTCGAGACGCGGACAGCCTTGCGGAGCTACTGGCGGTGGAAGCCGGCGGAGAACCGGCTGGCAAGGTGGTGAACCGGTGGTGAACCGGCCGAACCGGGGTGAACCGGCGGTCTGAACCGGTCCGAACCGGACTGAACCGGTTCAGCCAAAAAGAGAGGAAAAAAGGAGAAAAAAAGGGAAAAAAAAGAGGAAAAAAATTGGGAAAAATTTCTGTGATGCAATCAAGTTTCGGGTAAGTCGACAAGCGGTCAAATTGACCCGATTTAAATTTGGAATATTTTATTTAATTAAATTTCGATCGAAAAACTTAACCGAAAAATGTAATTAATTATGTAGCTCGACGATTGGCATCCACCGAGGGCTCGAGACAGCCTCAAATTTCGTACTAGCATGGAATCTCGGGTAAGTGACCTTTATTTACGATAATTGCCTCGTTATGCGTGAAATTGAGTTAATTTCCGCATAAATTGAATTAAATTATGGAAATTTAGATAATTATCGTAAATAGTGAATTTAGCTATTCGAGAGCTAGGACGAGGCCCAATAAATTATTGGTGGGCCCAATGAGCCCAGTAGGCCTCGATAAAGTGAAAATTAAGTGGAAAACGGGCTTAAGGCCGATTAAGGCCCATTAAGGTGCAATCGGGCCCAATAGGGGTAAACGGGCCCAATGATTTAAATTAAGCCCAGAAAATAGAAAATACAATTAAATTGTATAATATCTGACCTGAGGAATATTAATACGCAGTTCCGGACATTTGATTGGGAGCATAACGGACTGCGCGACGAGACAACAGTGGAAAAGAAAAAGGTAAGACTCTACGGAAAAATAAGGTAAGGGAATTCTACGGACTGCTAGAGGTAAACTTTACGCAATTTTAAATTCATATGCAGTCCTTAAAAATGTTCTGGAGGGTCTAGAGGTTGAAGAATAATTTTAATGCCCCGTATGGGCAAAATTACCGAAATACCCTTGTTAAGGGTAAATGTTTCCAACTTTAGGAAAAATTGGGAGGAGCAAGGACAAGAGGTTCCTGCTCATTCTGGAGGTGTTTTGATGCATGAATTAGTAGGCTGGCTAACCTTGAAAGAAAATGCACAGCATTGCATACTTTCAACGTGAAATTGTTTTGAAAACTGTTTTGAGGAAACAGAGCCGCCTACGTGTTTTATTGACATGTGACGTGCTAGAGCTCAGCTCGCACGATATGTTTGATTTGTGTGATGCATGCATTAGTGCTGGAGCGAGAGCTCGCACTAGAGTTTATATGCATAGGTGCTAGAGTATAACTCGCACCAGATTTCATATGCTTTTTCGTGACACGGTGCTAGAGTCTAACTCGCACCAGATTTTACATGATTTTCATGACAGGGTGCTGGAGTATAACTCGCACCATATTTTTATACACGATTTTCGTGACAGAGTGCTTGAGCTTAGCTCGCACTAGTTTTATTTGATTTACTGACAGTGTTAGAGCACCGCTCGCACTACTTTTCAGAGATCATACGATAAGCCGTGCTTGGAGCATCGGGTAGACTGTGTGTCACCGATTAAATTGGCCCGCACGTGCGTTTTGAGACATGGCATCAGGGAAAAAGGCCCTTAAGCAAGGATGACCCCGAATAAAACAAAGCCGTACGGGCTTCAGCCCAAAGCGGACAATACGTGGAATTGTTGACGATGTTGCACCACCCGTTGTTAGACCACCAGCGTTGTCGATGGGCCCAAGAGTGGTTGCCATGGCCGTTGGCAGGGGTTGGCCGGGCAGGGGTCGGCCGTCACATGCGTAGCGTTGTTGGACCACCCGTTGTTAAACCACCAGCGTTGTCGATGGGCCCAAAAGGGGTTGCCATGGCCGTTGGCAGGGGTTGGCCGGGCAGGGGTTGGCCGGGCAGGGGTTGGCCGTTACAATGGGTCCACGGAGTACGATGTACCGTGCAAGTAGCATGGAGTACGATGTACCGTGTGTTATTTTGCATATGTTGGTATCTTTGTGATACTTGGTATCTTTGTGATACGTTAGCATCTTCGGATGCATGGGATCGGATAAGACTGACGGGTTGGATTGACCCACCTCCCGGGCGGTTCTCGATCATGGGGAGAACCCGCACACTAGGATCCGTGTAGCTGAGGAACTCCCGAGGACACATATGGCCATAGTCCTGGTTATTGCCGTTATACAGATATTGCCTCGTCTCGCATGTCGACGATTTCGATGATTTAAACTGGGTTTTTAAACTAAATTTGCATGATGGTATTTCCATGCTTTTCAAACCCACGTGTGATGTAAACCGTTTTCATGGTTTTGTGTGAGTCAGGATCACCCGCAGGAGGGGTCGAGTCCTGACTTTATTGTGAAAATTTTAATTGAGAAAGAAATGATTTGTAATAATTGCATGTTGATTTTCCGTGCAAATGTGTTTTACATAACATCATAACGCATATCATTGTTTTTAAATGTGTGGAGAAAGGGTGGTTTATGCATGGCACCACGTTCATGTAGGTAGTATGGTTACCTACTTGTTCGTAGGATTGCCTTACTGAGCTTGATGTGCTCACCCCTTTCATTTTCTCCCACAGATAATCTCCAGTTGAAGTTGCGACGACTCAGTACTGCATTCCGGATATCCGCTGCTACCCATCGACATAAGGTATATATACACTTGTACATATTGTATCTACATAAGCATAGCACAGTAACATGTTTGTAAGTAACTTTAGGGGATGTATAAATAATGTAAACGATTATAAATAACTGGAGAATAAATAAGTTAGATGGAAATTGAATGGTGAGACTGGCATTGACGCACAGCCCAATTATTAGTGGAGTGTGGTCACGATCAGAAGACAGGTAAAAATTCAAGTAAATAAACAAAACGCGAAAAAATTAACTCTGATTTTTGGGTAGTTTGGGTCGTGACATGTAGCCCTTAGAAATTGTTCAAGACTATAGGTGAGCATAATATTTAGTTTTATTACCCCTTTTCCTTAAATAATAAGTAACGAAAATAATAAACAAAAAAAATAATAGGTAAATAAATAATAAAAAAAAACTAAAAAGAAAAAAAAACTAATATTCTAAATCTTAGTTGCTCTTAGTATTTCTTTATTCGCTATTGATTGACTTGAATATTTAAAACACTACAAATGGTTCAAGGGGCAGAATATTTTTAATATTAAACTTTTAACTATTGACTAACAGAATGACTAATTTGTCCTATCAAATAGAAAAGTTTTAGGGTGGAGTGTTTATTTTTTAAACTAATGGATTAGAGTTGAATTAGAGTCAAACCTTAAGGGCCTAGATAAAATTTATCCAAAAAAATGTAATTTTTATATAATAAAATAATATATACTAGAATTTATATTTTATTTTTTATTGCTTGTATTTTTTTGATCAATTTTATGACCTATCATTTTCTTTTATCACACAATGAATTTTTTATAAAAAATAAAACAATTAAGTAAATTTGAGTAATACATGAATATAATTTGAAGAAAATAAAAAATAAAAACATGCGTAGCTAAGTGGTTCTTATAATAAAAAATATATAAAAGAAATGAATTGTAATTATCACATACCGTACAATTATTGAATATGTGAAGTAATGAATGATGTCATTTTTATTCGTCGACATACGTAAGCAGAGAGTAAGATTTTTGTGTAATTTATGTGGTGATATATTTTAAGGTTCGAATTTAAATTAAATTTAATTTATTTTTATTTTTAATTGTTAAATATTTTTTTAATAAGAAAAAGAGTTTTGTGTATCCATGATATTAAAGGATTAATTTACATAGAGAAAATTCAATATAAGGTTGGAGTTTGATTTAATTCGAAAATTTGATATTTAAATTCAGTTCGAATATAATTGAATTTAATTTTTGAAAATCAAGTTCAATTTGACAAAATAATCAAACTATTTGAATTTGCTCAATAAGATCGATTTATATTTTTTAACTATATATTTTGACAGTAAAATGATAAATTAATAATAAAATATAAAAAATTAAATCGATTAAACTTGCAAGCCACTTGAGTCGAGCACTAAGATACTCAAACTCAGCTCGACTCTTTACTTAAATAGCTGAAACTCGAGCTCCATTCGAACATAATCACTCAAATTCGAATAATTCATGTTCGAATAACTTTTGAATAACTTGACTTATTTACACCTTTAATCTCATGAAATTAACAATTTATAGATAAAGTTAGATGAAATTGATACAATCCGAAAACTTCCAAATTTAAATTTTACTCAAATTGATTTGACAAAAAGATCAAAATATAAACTCACAGATTTAATTTTAATTTAAAAAAAATTTGTTGTGCATGATATAAAAATAATAATCATAATAATAAAAATAAAAATGCGTCACGTGGTACAAAGAAAACAAGTGGGAAACCAAGTCTCCCGCCTTTGGAACAGTGTGGCGAAAGACCTGGTCTCTCACCATTAATTACTTTGCGGGTGGTCTCTTGCCATTAATTACTTTGCGGGAGACATGATCTCCCGCCTCATTGATTTGGTTTGTGGGAGACTTGGTCTCTCACCTTGGATTCTCCGCCTAATGCGCCCAAATATGAAATGGTATAAACATAAATTATGTTGTTTGGACAATTTTATCTTTAAATAATTTTTATTATGCAGGACCTGTAAAACAGTAAATGACACTTAATTAGTAGATAAATACGTAAATAAAATTGAAATTAATCTCTATAAATAGGGGACAAGTATGATTTATAGACAAAAGTCTCTATTTTCTTTATGGAAACTTTGTCAAATTCTCTTACTGACTTAAGCATCGGAGTGCTTACGTAGGAAACAACTCCTGCGTCCCTCTGATCATTCTTTTTCTTACAGAATCTCTAGAAACACGTGAGACAAAAATCAAGAGGAAGACGTCAACAATACATTACGGTTGTGTTTGGTAACTACAAATTTAAATTCAAAATGATTTGGTCATATGGACAATAAATGATGTAATCCTTTAAGAATAGATGGATTGTATGTTAGGTGTGAAATTATTTTCATAATTAATAAGGTTTAATTACAGTTATATAGTAATGAGAAATATAGTTTAAAAAATAAGTGAATATTGGATGCTGGATGGCTGCCATTTAGTATATCTGCACAAATTTCGTGAAACCTCCGCCCTTTCGGTACTCGTCATTCTACCGTTAGGCGCTTAGATCGCTTTTGGCTCCATCACCTTCACACCACAAGCCAAAAACCTAACCTCCCTCACTTTATATACGAAGATTGGCTGAAGATTGTGCGTGGACAAGCTACCACGATCGTTTTTCCACAACCGGTAGCTTATCTTCTCCACCGCCTTGGTATCGACTGCAGCAGCGAAACTGGCGAACTCCCCTCTCCCAAGAGCGTGCTTAACATTGGGACCCTCCATCATATGGGGTACTACAAAGACTTCCGGGGAGAGTGGATGAAAAAGAGGGATCAGCAACCTGCAGAGGCTATGGAGGAGGACCCCACTGCTGAGCCAGTGCACCGACCTGCTGCACCAGCTCCAGAACCATCGGCTCCGCCCACTGCACCAACATCGTCTCCTGCTGACTTGGAGATGCTCATGACGATGATGAATGACCTCAGTCAGCAGATAAATGACGGCTTTGCCACTCAGCGGCGTATGATCGAGGACTTAACCCAAAGAGTGGATAAGATTCAAGAGACTCAAGAGGCGATGTTCGATGAGCTCCAAGTAACGCGCACGCACGTTGAGAATCTTTTGGATCGTGATCCTCCCTCACAATAGGCATTAGGTGCTTTGATTTAGTGTAGTTACAACATTTTAAGCTACTTGATGTTATCTGTGAGAAATTTGCTTGAATGACATGTGATTTGACTGGATATTTGGTGAGTTAATGAAAATGTTGATTTTGAAATGCCATGAATCTTCTCTTTTATGTGTGATTGATATGACAAAAAGGGGGAGAAGAAACATGTGTTGTGGTTGTGTTAAATGTTTAAAAGAATGATTTAATTGAGGGGGAGTTATGATTTAATTGAGGGGGAGTTAAGATCTAACTGAGGGGGAGTTAAGTCATTAACAAAGTCAAAAGCTCACAAAAAGGGGGAGTTTTGCAAATTCACTAAACATGTTTAATTGATGAGTTTTGTCATATCAAAAAGGGGGAGATTGTTGAGTTAATGTATTTTGAAATGACAAAACAAGTTAATTCAATAATGTTAAGATGATATACAAACATGTTTAGAGGTGATTAGTACCAGAACTTAGAGTTCTGCTGATGAGAGATCGATCTGTGGTATGAGAGATAGATCTCCTGGGCTTTTACTTGATGCGAGATCGATCTCATGAAGTAAGAGATCGATCCGCCTAGCCTTAAAACGTTGTAAAGGGATTAAGGTAAAATGAGATCGATCTGCAAGGGTTAAGAGATCGATCTGGCTAAAGCTAGAGTTGAGAGATCGATCTGGTCTAGGAAGAGATCGATCTCCCTTAAGAGCTTAAGACTATAGATCGATCTGAGAGATCGATCCACACTCAAAGTCAGAGAACTTATGAGATCGATCTGGTAAGGAAGAGATCGATCTTCTCAAAGTCAGAGAGCTAAAGAGATCGATCTGTGTTGTTGAGAGATCGATCTCCTCTCTACGAGATTGCATGGAAGATCGATCTGGAGATCGATCTTGCCTCAAACAGAGAGACTAGGAGATCGATCTGCCTATTCGACAGATCGATCTGCCTCATTATTTTCAAACTAACAGATCGATCTGCTAACCTATGAGATCGATCTCCTTGTGTATTTGTGCTTCAATCTTGCAGGATTTATAACTAAGAGATCGATCTGGCCAAGAAGGCAGATCGATCTGGCACTCTACTGGAGGTACCCAACGGCTAGTTTCTGCAAAACACAACGGGAAGAATAGCATTTAATGCTCCAACTACCAATCCTTCAGTATTTAACCAAGCATTGAAGACAAAGAGAAGAGAGACAATATTGCTGCATATTCCAAACATTCTCAAGCTTTAATTCTTTCATTCTTTGTGTCCCTATTGCTCATTCATTGAGAATCATTGTAAAAGCTTAAGTGCAAAAAGCTACATTTGTCCTACCACTTTAAAGCCTTATATTGTATTCAGTCTTATCTTAAAAGAGAAGAGGATTGTTCCTCAGTGAGAGTAAATTGTAAGAGGCTGAATACTTTTTCTGTATTGCTAAGGATAGAGAGGTTATTCCTTAACCTGCAAAAGGAACTGTGTAAGCTCTATTGAAAGAGAGAAAGAAAGCACTTGACAAGAAGGTCAAGGAGAGAGGACGTAGGCAAGAGTTTGACCGAACCTCTATAAACGATTGTGTTTATTTCTCTCTTCCCTACTTTGCATTAAATTGTTATATTGCACTATATTGCTCATTATCATTTGTGATTAAATTGTGATTAATTTTTAACTTGCCATAATTGTTAGAAAACCGATTCACCCCCCCTCTCGGTAGAGCCAACAAAAAATAAGTGAATATTGGATGCTGGATGGCTGCCATTTAGTATATCTGCACAAATTTTCATCAGATCATAGTTGTACAACCTTAATTTGAGCATAGCTGAAATTTCAAATGAGAACAAACTTTTGGTTGTTAGAATTTTATTTTTTTTTTTGCTTTTGCCGCTAGGTTTTTAAGGTGTCCTTAATATATTTTTCATAGATTTGGTAGATTATATATATATATATATATATATATATATATATATATATATATGAACAATAAATGATGTAACAAATTTGATTGAAACAAACATAAATGAAAACAAACTTTATCATGTTTTGATACGTAAATATGATATTTTTATTAATTCATATGAATGACAATACATTAAATATGGATTTTATATAAGTTTGTCAAGTATTAACATTTAAAACTTGTACACAAATTTTTGATTTATCGTAAAACTTTAATTTATGTACAGTTAAAATTATAAATAAAAATAAACTTTTGATTGTTAAAATGTTTAATTTTTTATTTTTTACAAATCTTTTATAGATATTTCATAGATTTAGAATTCGACTAAACAAACTTGATTGAAAGCGACAATATATAAATGCCAACGCCAGCAATAAAAGCTGAAAACAAAAATCGACAAACCACAATCCCTACTCTAATCAATAGAGAGCTTTTCGATGGTAGGGTAGCCTCTAGCCAATGAAAGAAAGAAAACTAAAACGAGATCAGCGACATATACTGTCCATGTATTAATTTGAGTGGAGTTAATTAATAGTAATAACACAGTAAAATTTTTATGCTTCTCTAGAGGCCCAAATCACAACTAGAGTTAAAAATAAATTTCAGCACTTATATATATATATAGCATGATATAAAAATTTAATATTTTAAAAAACTATCATATTTTTATTTTTTAAAGTTGTATGTGACAAATTTTATTAGTACTTGTAGAATGAATTTACTTAATTACGACATCTTAGAAAGATTTAATTTAGTATTCATTTGAACTTTGGATAAAAAAATATTTCTAAAACAATTAAATATGAAAAAATTTCAAAAACATTATTGTTATAGTAAAATGACTTTTATAATTATTTTTGTTTTTAATTTAATTAATATTATTTTTAAAAAATTAAATTTAAAATTCCAATTCTTTGGATTAAACATTTGTGACTACTATATGTTATATATTCTTGGATTTCCTATATATATAGATGATTAGAGGACTTACAGTTATTGCATATGTGAAGTAGGAACCGATAGTATCAATATGCACGATTACGGAGTTTTTTTTAGGTGAAATTCAGCACTCTTTTTCAGCTTCAAAAATATCCCATAGACGCTTTCAACTTTGACAGGTAATTAAATCAAAAAAAAATCACAGCAATTATTTTTGTTTGATTTCCAAGATGTGTTGTGTTCAAAGAGATGGTGCTGTGCAGATTCATGGATAGACGTGAAGTTTGCGTTTCGATTAACGAGTCTGAAATAAGCACCAAGTCCTCAGTTGTTTCCGCTTCGAATCGTCTGCAAGAGGTAAATCAAATGTTTGTTTCCAATCAAAATTGCTTGGTAAGAGGAACATGTATAGAAGCTGTTGAAATCATTTTTCTGGGTTCAATATACAAATCAACATTTAATTTGTTATTTTTGAAATCTTAACGCAGGGGATTTCGGATGAAGTTGTTGATAATACTCTCAATCTTATAGAGAAAGAACTCCGTCAAACTTCTCCGGCTGCAAACGGTTGCATTCTTCATAAAGTGCCTTACATTCTACGTCAAGTAAATGAAAAAGCCTACGTACCAAGAATAATTTCAATAGGTCCCTATCACCATGATAAGGAACATTTGAAGGCAACGGAGGTCATCAAATGGAGACATTTCAGAAGGATGATTGAGGAAACCAAGGTTGAGCCCAAAAAAATTGTAGATGCCATGAAAAAGGAGGTGGAAGCCATTCGCAATCTCTATGAAGGACCTTTAAATCACATTGACGATGACAGATTTGTGATAATGTTGGTCCTTGATGGATGCTTCATTCTTCAGCTATTCCGGGAAAAAAAAAACAAAAACTCCCGAATTGAATGGATTCGTCAAGATGACATCCTGTACGATTTGTTATTGTTCGAAAACCAGCTTCCTTTCTTCGTTCTTCTCAACTTGTATAGCATAATAATGAATGCTGGGCAACAAGAGATAGAAAGAGAATTGTATGACTTGGCTCTTGATTACTTCCAAGATAGGGTGCTAAATCAAAACATTCCCGCTTTCACGGGAGATATCAATCCATATCATGATTATCATTTACTCGGCTTAGTGCATGATAGTTGGCTCCATTCACGTGAAGCAGAAGAAAGAAAGAAGCGGTCTGACAATCAGGAAAAAGGGGTGGTAAGCCTGTTCAAAACTTTTGTAAATCCCCTTTTATATAAATATATATAGTTTTATAAATTTAAATTGATCTTCTCAAATTAAACTTAACTTCTTCTCTTATATTCTAAAGTTTTTCAACGTATTTTGCATTTTTGCTTGCCTTTGAGTTGCCTTGCATGCGACATGCCAGTCATCGCTTCAAAAGCAAAAATAACAAAATTATTAAGGTTTTCTTAATATATGCTAATTACATGATTTTGTCCTTGCATGCATGAAAAATACTGTTAAAAATTTTATGTTTAGTAAAAAAAAAATTGAGGTAATTATTTTTTAATTTTTATTATAGTACAATTTTTTTTCAACACCAAATTTAGATTGGGACAATTTTATAACGGGTTAGAAAAACAATCTTAAAATTTCAATTTTATTATTTAAAAAGATATATTTTTTATATTTTTGCTTTAATTAAAAATACAGTCATCAAAACAAGAATACCAAACAAAATGGAAGATTAGTTTCTAATAGATAAATTGATTTTAAACATAAAAAGATATATTGTTCAGATATTTAATTCAAATTCAATTCTTAAATATTTTGTTTCTTTAAAGGTACATTACTTACAATTTTAGATAAAATTTTTTTATATAATTATTATAATTTTATTGGTATATTACTTGTATATATGTTTTATATTAGTAAAATATAATGATACAATGGAAATGAATATATAGATTCTTTGTCGGGCCCTTAAAAATCAAAAGTCAAGATCACTCACCGAAGACGAAGGCTCGCAGAAATTCATATCCTGTGCAACCGATCTTGAAATGGCAGGAATCAATTTCAAAAGGAACAAGAGAACTGTAAAGAGCTTTTTGGACATAGTGTTTGTGGAAAAGGAAAAAAAACTGGAGATTCCAAGACTAGTGATCGACGATAATACAGAGTCTATCTTGCGTAATATGATGGTCTACGAACAATCCATCGTAAGTTGCCCAACTTTGGTTTGCAATTATGTGTCTTTCATGGATAAGCTCATCGACTCAGGCAAGGATGTGCAATTACTGCGTAAAGTTGGAATTATTGAGAATTGGTTAGGGGATGACGAAGTCGTTGCAAAAATGTTTAACCATCTTGGGGACTTCATCAACTTGTCCTATGACTGTTGTTACGAGGAGACAGTTAAAATGGTGAAGGAACATTGCAAAAAAAAACGGCACAAGTGGCTGGCAGCATTAAAAAGAGATTATTTTAACTCTCCTTGGTCGTTCATTTCCTTTTTCGCTGCTGTTCTCCTCCTTACTCTTACCGTCGCACAAACTATATTTTCAGTTCTTTCCTACGTTCATCGTGATTAAGTCTAAGTTTTCTTTAATTTCCAAGTGTATCAAGTAGTTTATAAAATTAATTACTAGTTTCTTATGGTTTTGTGGGTGTGTGTATTTAGTTCTTAATTTGCTACATCTTGTAAGTATAAATTAATAGTGTAATTGCTACTTTTAATGAATTGATGTTTATATATATATATATATATAATATATTTATTATCTTTTTGTTATTAAGGGAAACTAAATGAAAAAAAAAGAAAGAAAGAATTGGTTTGTTTGCAAATGAATTATCATATCATTTGGTTGGTTTATTAAACATTAAAACTAAAAAATTCATTTGAAAAAAGATGGTATTAATGTTAAAACTACAAACCTCTTCTATTTAATATATAACTTTTGTTTTTTTTTTTTTTAAAGAGCATCTATTAATAATTAAAGGAAAATTACAATTAGCTTGAATAGCATTAGCAATACATGTAGGTGTTTCCTTTTGCCAGAACATATTGCTGATCTCGTTAACAGCAATTTTTGCTAGAATGTGTGCAGCCTCGTTAACAGTCCTACTTACTTAAACAGCTCTACAATGTGAGAATAGTCACTAAATTCAGTTTGCTGATAATTTGGATAGCATCTCCCACAATTTCCACATCTTTGAAACCCAATCCTTTAGCAAATAGAGGTGGAAGCAAGGTCCATGTAACATTGAGAAAACCCAGTAATAAAAACTGAACTAAAATGTAAGAGAAATATGAATTGAATAATTCTGTTATAAAAAATCTGAGGTAACAAACATAAATACAACAATTTTTCTTTCTAGCAAATTAATTAACAACTCCAATGCAAGTTACTTTGGCCAAGAGTGAATAGTGATGAAATATTTCTACATTAATAATTGCTTAATCGTGAACCGAAATTTTATTTTTAAAAAATCGAATATCGAATTTCTTATTGTATATGATAAGTAATTTTAAAATTAATTATAAATAATATATATATATATGTAAAATAAATAAAAAAGTAAAAATGTTATACATATTAATAGGAGTAAGTGAGTATGAGACATAAATAGAAAATATGATTGTTTTTCAAACTTTTAATTTGCTTGTTAGTTGTTAATAGTAATTTTAAATAATATTCTTTTCATGTTAATTTATTACCCACCAGTTAGTTGATGAAGTGAAAATAAACTTTTTCTTTTAATATGTGGATAAAATTTGAATTTTGAAATCGTTGTTATTGAAAAGGTTTTATCTGAATCTCTTCTTTACTTGAGAATTAATCTCGTTTTACACCCAAAAAAAATAAAAATCTTAAATTTTCATATTTTTTAAGTTTGAATTATTCAAAAATTATGTTTATAAGCTTTTAAGAAAACCTATTAAAAAAGAGAACCGCAACACCATCCTCCTTTGCTAACAGCAAATTATCTAAAGCGAGGTATTTCCGCACTGAGAAAAGAAAAGACATGATAGATTATGCCTTAAGTGTGTTGATCCACTTTATTTGCTTCAAAATTCATTAAGTAGACGAAAGGCATCTCCAGTAAAGTTGCATCCCTTTGCAAGGAAACTGCCCTAACTCTTTTAGTTGACCCTAAGGCCATTGTTAGAGTTTAATAGTCATTAAATATACAGTCGTAGAACTCACAGGCAAATTCTTTTAAAGTTACTTCATAGTTGAAGAGTTGTAAAACCCTTAGAGTTCACTAATTTTGCAGTTGATGTGAAGACCCAATCCATTTATAGGTCGTCCGTCGACATCCCCTTGAAGTTTAGATCTTTTAGGTTTGTTCATAGACCATCTGCTGGTATCTCCTTGATCTTAAATCATCATGTTTGTATTGACTCAAACGTATTATCAACTTTTGATCTGCTGACTTGTACAATTTTATTGAAGTAAATACTTCAATTCGCATCCTTATGGATTCAATACGCATAATTTTATCGAAATAAATACTAAAAAATTACATCACATTAATTTAGTTGCACTCACACTCAAATCATTGATTCTTGACTTTGGTGACTTTTAATATTCACTATTTACCATATCCTACATTTCTTCTACTCTGTTATCTCTTTGATGAATATTAATGTTGCCCACCAGCCTCCTTTAAGACAAGGTGCCAAGAAATTTCTCGATTTTTTTTAAATACCAAAAAAATATCATTTTCACCATCAAAATCAGCTTGTATTTGCTGTTCAGCTTCATCCCAATTCCAAAATTGATCTTCATCGAACACCACATTACGGCTAATGACAATTTTCTTGGTAATAGGATCGTACAATTTGTAAGCTTTGAACTGATCACTAATGCCAAGAAAAATGCATTTTCTGCCTTTGCCATCTAATTTGCTCCTCTGCTGGTTTGGAACATGGGCATATGCAATACACCCAAAAATCCTAAAGTGATCAACAGTTGGTATTTGACCACTCCAAGCTTCTTCCGGCGTCATGTTTTGAACAGCAAGTGTAGGGCTTCTATTCAAAATATGAATACTCCAGTTAACTATTTCAGGCCAAAAACTTTTGGGAATGCCACTCTTTGTCAATAAGCTTCGCACCATATTCAAGATTGTGCGATTTTTCCTCTCACTCACATCGTTTTGTTGAGGTGTGTATGCTGCTGTAAGTTGCCTTCTAATTCCATGTTCTTCACAATAATTTGCAAATTCTTGAGAATTATATTCTCCACCACGATCTGTGCGAAGAACCTTTATAGGACAATCAACTTCTCTTTCAACCAGCACCTTATATTTCTTAAAAACTGTCAAAGATTTTGATTTGTTCTGCAAGAAGTAAACCCAAGTTTTGCGACTAAAATCATCAATGAAGCTAATGAAATATTGTTTACCTCCATTAGATGCTGGATTTATAGGTCCACACAGGTCAGAATGAACCAATTCTAGCACCTTCTTTGCTCTCCAAGAGTTTCCTTTTGGAAAACTATCACGATATTGTTTGCCGACAACACAATCTTCACAAACTTCTGAAGGAGCAGTAAACTGTGGAAGTCCCTCCACCATTTTCTTTTGTTGCAGAACTTTCAATCCACCAAAATTAAGATGCCCATATCGATAGTGCCATAGCCAAGCTGTATCCTTTAATTTTGCAGAGAAACAAGAATGATTGATGCTTTGAAGATACAAAGGAAACATTCTATTTGCTGTCATATTAACTTGTGCAATCAAGCCAAGCTTTGAATCTCGAACTTGGCAAACTCCATCCTTGATAACAATCTCACACCCCTTCTCTTGAAGCTGACCAACACTGAGCAAATTTGATTTTAATTCTGGAACAAACAAAACATTAGGAATTGAAAGAGTAGAATTTCTGTTGGTTTGAATCTCTACTTTTCCTTTTCCCTTAACCATAATTGTAGAGTTATTGCCAAACTTTACAGTATTTTGATAAGACTCATCCAAATCAGCAAAAACAGACTTATCTCCACTCATATGATTGCTGCAGCCTGTATCTAAATACCATAAATTATTGTGAGTTTGTTCCGAGGTATGACATACCATAAGAAGGGAAATTTCATCTTCTTGCTCAACAAAATTTGATTTCTCACCACGATCTTTATTCAAATTTGTTCGACATTCAGAACGGTAGTGACCATACCTGTGACACTGAAAGCATTCAACATTAGATTTGTCTACTGACTTGGACTTGAAATTATTTGCTTGTTGGTGCTCACGGCCTCTCCATTTTCTCTGATTCCCTGTAGCTTGGTTCTCCTCCGATTTGTTATGTTTATTTTTGCCTTTCCAATTTCCCTTTCCACGACCAACACCTTTTGGATTTGTTGTAGCCTGCAATGCTTGCTCTTCGTTGTCCTATTGATTCATCTTTTGCTCATGAACGAGCAAAGAACTCTGCAACTCATCAAGAGAAAGCTCATCAATATCTTTGGATTCCTCAATGGAACATACAACATAATTGAATTTTGCTGTCATGGAGCGGAGAATCTTTTCAACAATTGTGACATCCTCCAATGCATCACCATGTATCCGCATCTTATTTGTGATTGCCATCGTCCTTGAGAAGTAATCTGTAACAGACTCTCCCACCTTCATTTTTAAAGTTTCAAATTCACCACGAAGTGTTTGGAGCTGCATCCTTTTGGCCCTTACATTACCTTGATACTTCTTCTTCATGGAATCCCAAATCTGCTTGCAAGTATCTTTCTTGAGAATGGTTTCTAAAATTGAGCGATCAATGGCTTGAAACAAGTAGTTTTTTGCCTTAAGATCTTTCAATTTTTGCCCGTCAATTTCTGTCTTCAGTGCATCTGTCACTGCTGTACCAGCTGCTGCTTCTGTTATGCCAGTTTCTATAACCTGCCAATATTCTTTGGACCTTAAGAAATTCTCCATTAGCATGCTCCAATGGTCATAGTGATGACCATCAAAGCAGGGAATTGCCGGTTGCACAAAATTCTCAGAAGCCATAAAGAAAAAAATAAACTCACAGGTGAAAAGAAAGCAAGCTGCTGCAAACACTCTCTAATTCACTCTTCTCTCGTGTTTGGGCTCTTTCAACCTAGCTCGGATACCAAATGTTAGAAACAAAATACTTTCTTAGGAAGATAAGATGCACAAAAAAGGATAATTATTCACTTCAAACTACTGTATATATAGACAGTAGATACAAGATAACTTCAGCCAACTATATCAATAGTTGCTTAAAAATAAGAAACCACTAACCCACTAGTCACTAACTCAGAACCACTAACCCACTAGCCACTAACTCAGAAACACTAACAATATTAGTAGTTGCTTAAAAGCAGGGAGCAACTAACTTATTCAAATAAAGACTAATTCAACATAACACATAAATACTAACACATAGGTCGTCGGTAGACATTTCCTTGAAGTTTAGATCTCTTAGGTTTGTTCATAGACCATCGGCTGGTATCTCTTTGAGCTTAGATCATCATGTTTGTCTTGATTCAAACGTATTATCAGTTTTAGATCTGTTGACATATACAATTTTATTAAAGTAAATATTTCAATTCGCATCTTTATAGATTCAATACGCATAATTTTATCGAAATAAATACTTAAAAATTACATCGCATTAATTTAGTTGCACTCACACTCAAATCATTGATTCTTGACTTTGGTGACTTTTAATATTCACTATTTACCATATCCTACATTTCTTCTACTCTGTTATCTCTTTGATGAATATTAATGTTGCCCACCGGCCTCCTTTAAGACAAGGTGCCAAGAAATTTCTCGAATTTTTTAAATACCAAAAAAAAAAAATTTCTTACCTACTGGGACGAATTCATTCTGCTGGTAATTGTGGCCATCCGAGTAATGTAAGAAATTTATAATGAACCATCATAAAAGAATGCTTGCTCACAATAAACTCATACAACAATGAAAAGAATCTTCAACTTCCAATCTCCATAGCAAAAATGGGCTAATTAAAGAAACTTTTTTCATCCAGGATGGCTGTTGAGATGAACCCAGTTAGACAACAAGGACATGTTCTCTGAAAATGTAATACACTCGCAAATAGCTTTACTAGAAAATGAATTTTTTTTATCATGTTTAAAATCATTGCAAAATATAAATTTATAATTGATAAAGCTCTTTCATAATAATTTTTACTCCTTGTAAATTCGTTGCTTATATTTTCGTTGTTAAAAATAAATACAATAGCTTTTGTTGTAAAAATGTATTCATTGTAATGATATTTTGCTGATACTAATTAAAATTTTGAATTCCATGTAGGATTTCCCCTAAGTTAAATGACCGAATAAAGTAAAATTACATTTCTGTTTTGCGAAATCAAAATTGGTCGAAATTTTCATCCATATATTATATATTATATATTTTATAATTTAGTATGAACAGTGGTAGTGGTGAGCCATTATTGTGACAGCTTGACGTCGGTCCGTAGGCTTTTTTTTTTTTTTTTTTATGCGAAGCCACGAAAAAATTTCTTCTTATTCAAAAATAATTTTACTCGAATCTAAATAAAAAATTTATTATTTATTTTATAAAAAAATTATTTTTAATAATCATATTAAGTATTTTAAGTTTTAATAAGTGAAATTTAAAATTTGGTTCTAAAATAATAGTTATTCTAATCTGAAGCGATGAGTTTTATCATTATTTTCTAAAAAAAATTAATATAATATTTATTCATTCCAATAAATATTACAGTTTTTTTAATCAAGAGTATTCTTCATTTTTTTTAATTTAAAATCAATCTTTTTCAAATCAAAAAATTAAAATTCTTTGAGCAAATATATTTTTAAAAATACTACTATTTTACGACATGACTTTATAATTTTTCCTGTTTTATTTTCCGTAGTTTACCGTTAAACTCAATAAAACAAAAAAAAAAAAAAGACAAAAGTGATAAACGACAATGAAGGGTAAGAGCTTCTCACTCAGCTCTCTCAAAGCTCTCTTTAATGAGTTTCATTGTAAAAAAATTAAAAACTCTCTCTCTCTGTGGTTAAACAAGGGTTCGTCTGTGAGAGAAAGCACTTGAGCAACATACCACGTGACGGATGATAGGGAGAGTTGAAAGAGATAGAAAAGAACAGAGCAGGAGAAGTAACAATAATTGAGAGACGGTTGCGGGCGTCAGACAAAAAATTTGGAGTAACAGAGCAATAGAACAAGAAAGATAAAATGCTTTTATTAGATTACCTTACATTTGGACGTGACTCCGTCTGCTAGTCTTAGACAAGTTTGTCCAAACTCTAAAATTCTTTTTCTTTTTGTCGCCAGGAGCTTGTATGGAGTGCCATGTTTCTCGCTTCTCTCTACCACCACTCGCCTCTTCCTCCCACTACCCTGAGCGTCCACTCTTACCGGTTATGATAGTGAAAATTCATGATATAATCATGGAAATTATATACTATTAATTTTTTATTTATTATTTACTCTAATTTAAAGTTAAGAATTTTTAGAGAAATTTCAGAATGAAAGTGTCAATTTAATTTTGAAGTGCGTGTAATATTACGTTTTTCACACAAAATTAAATTATCGCATGATACAATAAAATTTTATTTATGGATTGTGAAAGTGAGAATAACTGTTTCCAGTGTCCATCTTATAATTTTTAAAATTAATTAAAAATTCAAATAAGCCTACAAACGTTTTTACACTTTATATTTAGAGTTTGATTTCCTCTAATCATTATTTTATCCTTAAACAATGTGTGATTAATTCTTATTACAAGTTAACCAACAACAAATACTCCTCATTTTATATATAAACTTTAATGAAATTAACAATTTTACATGAAAGTATATACATTAATAAAAATTAATAAAATAAAATAATTAATATTGACTTATAGATTAACGAAATGAAATTAAATGAACAAGTTACATGTAACTATCGGGTAAAAATTACCATCTTTCATTAAGATGGCGTGGTTCATACACAAACATTGACTGAGGGCTAAATTTGCGTTGTTAAACTCTTTTCAGATAAGTTTTCTCATTTGCTTTTCTTATGGCGCTGTTCAAATGAAAGGACACTTTTAGAACTCAATTTGGAGATGGGTTTATATATATATATATATATATATATATATATATATATATATATATATATATACATGTAAAATAAATAAAAAAGTAAAAATATTATACATATTAATAGGAGTAATGGAGTCTGAGACATAAATAGAAAATATGATTGCTTTTCAAAATTTTAATTTGCTTGTTAGTTGTTAATAGTAATTTTAAATAATATTCTTTTCATGTTAATTTACCAATCAACCGTTAGCTCTTTTGGTATATGGATAAAATTTGAATTTTGAAATCGTTATTATTGGAAGGATTTTATCCGAATCCACTCTCAACTCGAGAATTAATCTCGTTTTACACAAAAAAAAAAAACTAAAAATCTTAAATTTTCATATTTTTTAAGTTTAAAGTATTCAAAAATTATGTTTATAAGTTTTTAAGAAAACCTATTAAAAAAGAGGACAGCAACACCATCCTCCTTCGCTAACAGCAAGTTATCTAAAGCGAGGTATTTCCGCACTAAGAAAAGAAAAGACATGATAGAATTTCTGTGTCTTTTACAAATCTATCTTAGCAGCTATTAGATATTTCTTATCCTCTATGTAACTCTTTCTTTATGCTAAATATATGGAGTATCATGCTCCTAAATTACTTTTGGAACGCATTCTCAGAGTCAGAATAGATAAGTGATAAGGGGATCCGCATCAACACAGGAAATGACAAAATACATAGAATTTTTATGATGAAAGGAAGAATGAAAGAGCAAACAGATTATGCCTTAAGTGTGTTGATCCACTTTATTTGCTTCAAAATTCATTAAGTAGAGACGAAAGGCATCTCCAGTAAAGTTGCATCTCTTTGCAAGGAAACTGCCCTAGCTCTTTTAGTTGACCCTAAGGCTATTATTAGAGTTTAATAGTCATTAAATATACAGTCGTAGAACTCGAAAGCAAATTTTTTGAAGAGTTGTAAAACCTCTAGAGTTCACTAATTTCAACTTGACTTCCATAGTTCCATTTAGACTTTTAACTCAAAATGATGAAAGCTTAAATGTCTTATCAATGCAACAAGGTGAACTTTGCAAGGACTGGTTGGCTACCAGTTGCCCTGGTGCCCACACCAACTGCCTTCTTTTTGCTTGCTGCATCAGGTAGTAAGGCAGCATTGCATACTAGCACATGCATGATTGGAAGAAGCTCAGATTTCGTATTTTCAGCAGCAGTATCCAACACATAAGAGCTATTCGGGCCTAATAGTGCCACTGTCAACCACAACATCCTCATCACCAACATTCCCATCGGATCACTCCTCTATGGTCTCCTTGCAGCTTTAGTATATGATTCTAATGTGAAGAGTTCTATCCAAGAAAACATTTTGGAGGAAGCAGTGGTGTGCATGGGTAGGGAGTTCTATCTGCAGACATTCATATGCTGGGGATGCATTTCCCCATTAGGCCCCTAATCTCAAGTTTTTTGCTTTTCTCGAGGACCAAGCCTGCTTATGACCAATACGAAAGGAATAGAAGTCAAGCGCAGTTTTTGTAGACTACGAAGTAAAGCCTCCCCTCCCTTCTCTTACTTTCCTTTCATAGGATCTCATACGAGTAATTAATGCAATTGAAAGCGTACAAAGATTTCCAAGAAAATTGGGAAAATCATACGTTCAACTGACAAAATGCCTATCTCCCCTCAGACCAGGCGTGGCAAATGTTTCAACGAACTACAGAATGAAAAAATTAGTTAGATTATGAGTCGTGCAATGCATTAATGTAAATTTCAAGACATTCTACATTTTATATAGTTTTGCTAGTCCGGGCAGCATTGTTTATTCTCACAGTTTCTCTTTGTTCTTTTGGCCAAATATTTTGGCGGTTTACCGTTGTTTTATTGCTCAAATCTCGCAATTAATTTATGAAAGTTGCTAGGATACAAGTGTGATTTGTTGATAGACTGTGGGTTTTAATTTTGTATTCATAATCTACTTTAATATAATATAATATTCAACTGTCGATTAAAAAAATAAATTATAAGAAAAATAGTGTAAAACAAAATTATTTTATACTAATGAATATATATATATATATATATATATATTTGTCACCAACCCAACAGCAAATAAAGAGTAAGTTTATTAAATTTGAAATTCAGAGACAATCTGATAGCTTACCGTAACAAATTCTTCGAAGAGGCATGTTGTGTGGTGCTGCCAGCATTTGATTTTCAAAAGGAGCTTCGAATAAAGTGCTAGGCTGATCATATTCTACCAAACAACATCTCTGAGAGCAAGATTTTGCATTTAAGAACCAATTGCACGAAAACTTTTCTGCATCAAACTAGTCTGTATATAGACATATAGGCTATGTCTCATGGGAATGATGTGCAAGGACATAAGGAGGTTCTCCTTTTGCTTTTATTCTTTCCTTTTTTTTTTTGTCTATTTAATTTTGATTTCTTTTACATGTAGGCTATGGCTCATGGGAATGATGTACGGTTCTCCCCCCGTCGTAGAGCAACGGATACACCATCTCCTCAATTAATCATGTCTGAGATACTCGAATGAAAAAGGAAAGAACGATCTCTTCATGTAATATCTATTTGTCAATGAACTTCTTGCACCTAATATTATTATTTGTATGCTATAGTCAACCTTGTTAAACTGATTCAAGTTACTCGAATCTGAATGTTGGACTTGGGGAAAGAGAGAAAGGCCTGAAGCTTTTACCCTGGGGCTGAAGCCCAGAAGAGAAAGGCACCCCAATACACTGTTACAAGGCCTCGGCATATTCCTGCTACTGGTTGTACAGTTGAAATAGCAGAAGCCAAGGGAACAAACTTACTTCGGTATCTCACCATGTAAAACCATAGCTAACATTCCAATAGTCCTAACAATTTCCGTATATAATTTATATTTGTATCATATAAAACATAAAAATTTTATATCGATACATTAAATACAGAACGATGAAACATTTCAATAGACTTAATAATTTGTGTATATAATTTGTTTATATTTTATAAAACACAAATTTTATATCGATACATTAAACACTAAACGACTACTATAGGTTATAAGTAACAAGAGCTCCCTGATTAGACTCGGTAAATATAGATATGATACAAATACGATACGAAAAAAATCGTGTACTCACTTGAAAAATTCGTGTTTCGTGTTTAGTCATGTTAACACGAATTTTGACACGATAATTTTCGTATTTAACCGTGTCAAACAAGACTAAACACGTATAAGACACGGAAACACGTTGAAGAAAACCGTGTCACACGAATACACGATAAACGTATAAAACACGAAAATAATATATACTTGTAGGAAGAGTTGAACCTTGACCAAAAAGGTTTTTTTCTAAGCATTTACCAAAATTAAAAATTAATAATAAAACATTTTTTTAAATGTGTTGTATAATAATAATAATAATAATAATAATAATAATAATAATAATAATTAAAGTATTGCTGTAAATTAATAAATATTGATTTTTTTTTATTTTTGATTATATTTTATTTTTAACCATATCATCTGTGTCGTATCTATTCGTGTTGTGTCTATTCATGTCGTGTTTAATTGTGTCAGTTATATTTTTTTCGTATTTATCGTGTCGTGTCATGTGACATGGATAGTTATAACGTGTCATCCGTATCGCATCACGTATCATACGTATAAAATACATATCGTATTTATGTTTACGTTTCAGACACGTTTTATAATTCGTGTCGTATTCTTATTTCATAAATTCGTGTCCTGTTTTAATTCGTGTGGTATCATATTCTGATCCAACCATCCATTACTATTTGTATGGACACTAAAAACATTGCAAAATTAACCTAACTTTAAGAAAACTCCAATTGCAAACTCAACTGACATAACTGGAATAGACTAAAATTTCACTACCTGCATCCTTCATTAATTTAAACCTCAAAATAAGCAACATGCAAGAGCTTGGTTCCTTACACAGGAAGCCAGTGAGCCGGTAAATGATGCTGCTTGCCCCATAAAAAAGACAGCTAATAAGGGTAACTTTGAATGTTAAAGTCAACAATGTTTCCTGAAAGTTGAATGATTAAACAACTAGTTCGTCAAAGATCCAGTTACCATAAACAGAAACTAAAATCAGGAAACAAATTAAAGTGATACCCTTTCACTTCCTAGTCCCAAATAATTTTTTATACAAGTCCATGTAGAAACATCCTCAGTTGCAAAGCCCACCAAAGAGAGTTCAGCTCTCAAAACAAAAAACAAAACATGAGCATACATTAAAAGAGTTCAGTTACAAATCACAGAAGAGCTAGCTTAATGTTGGTTGGGCAACTGAGGGCCAAACACGATAATAGAGGTTAGGTAGTCTTCACAAAGTGGCGGGATAACATTTTCCCAATCTCCAGGAAACCAATCTTTTCTTTTCCTTCAAAAATGGTCTTAAGCTTCTCATCACACAAGATCTCCTTCTTGTTATTAGGATTCTGCAGGCAAAAGCATCCACATATTTTAGTGCATGTTATTAAACAATTTTTCCTCATAAAACAAAGCCAGAGTCACTCACAATATGATATCTGAGGAAAATCTACTAAACATAAAATAGTAAAATTAGCTACTTAACATATGGCAAGCAGCAGATAAGCGAATAACGACAAAACTGCTTGCATGGGCCAGCAGAAAAGGAAAAAAGATTGTTCATATGAAAATTATGGATCAGGGGTAAAAAGGTATTATTGTTTCCTGCCAATAGGAAAGACAACAGGGACTGCAAAAATTTGTGCTACTCAACTGCATAGACATATTATGGAACATGTGCAAGAGGTTAGGAGGATCTGCTAACACTGAAGAGTCTTATCTTTACCTTTCTCCCATACTTCTCTTTCCTGATTTACGCTTTCTTTTCCACCAATAATAGCTAATCAGTAATAAGATGCGTATTCCATGGCCGACTACGTGGAAGAAGTAGGACTCTCTCTCCGATGAAATCTCTTATGCAAACATTAAAGAGGAAAAAGGAAGAGAAGGGTGAAAATGTTGCTTAGGAGGGACACGACTAACAAGAAAGAGAACTAAACACCAAATACAACCCGCCATTAGACAATTCAAAGACTATTTACCTAAAGCACCCATTGCTCTCCGCCTCACTGTCAAGGGCAGTCTTATTAGCCCAAAGGACAAGCAGCATTCCTCTTTTCAATTTGTTTACCTTCATCTAGGATCTAACACTAAGGAAGGAACATGTTGCTCTAAGAGATTAAAGTCTGATTCTCAAATACTCTCATATAAATTTTTTTCCCTCTTGAAACTGTGGAAAAGTAAATGGAACTCTCCTATAATTTGTTTTCCTTCCCTAGCGATTTCCAATATCCACAAACACAGTAACCTCTTGAAACTCTGTGGAAAAGTAAATGAAGACATCATTTGTCGCAAGAAATAGGAAAGTTCTATTCCAGTTTGCAATACCAAAATCCAAGCAAAACCTCAGTGTGTGGATAACCAGTGGCTTAATTTAAGCAGTGATGAAAGAATCCAAAGTTTTAGAAATCACTTTTGGAACTCTCCCTTCTTTCCTTTAACCATTGCTTTACATGAAACTAATATGTACCATCTAGTCTCATCTGAGCTATACCCAATTTTCTCCAACAAATGTCACTTTAAAATACAAAAGGAAAAAAACCAACAGAAAAGAAAAAGAACTCCTTTTACACTTGCAATCAAAGCAAAATTTTTGAATCCCCTTAAAAAGCACCAAACTTTAAGTCATGAACAATAAGAGCTCATCATTTTTTACAACTGCCAGCTTAACTTCTCTTGAGCAATATAACAACAAACATTTCTGAACTCCATGATTAACAACCACAGAAGAAAACAAAACAAATATATAATGGGAAAAAAACCCATAAAAAGGATGCCAGAAACCCAAGAGTGCCATCAACCAAGTAACTAACAAATCAAAAACATACCAAATAGTAATAATAACTATACTTGATGCAAATGAAAAAAAATACAGAGTTGACCTGTAGGTTCTGGGATTTGATATAGGCCCAGATCTGCTTAACAGCTTCAGTACGGGAAGATTGTTGGGCACCAAGGAACTGACCCAAAGCAGGAGAAACAGGGGTGAGTTTAAAAATTCCACTGGGTCGAATCATGGTTCGAGGAGCAGCTGGTTGTGCAGTCTTGGGTTTTGAAGAGCTTGGCTCTTTCGGAGTTTTCTTCGCCACTTTTGAAGTAGCTGATTTCGCAGCAGCAGAAGCAGAAGAAAACTTGGCAACTGCTGCAGCTGACGACGACGACGCCGCTGGGGAAGCTAACAGCGCCCTGAAACCTTTGACAACCCGAGACATTTTGTTTCTGTAGAGAGTTTATCGCCTTTGACCTTGAAGTCGGGTGAACGGAGAAATCAAGATTCCCGGAGCGGCCTTTTAAACAGAGAGGCTCTGGACTGAGAAATCGGAGGGTTTCACCTCTTTTCAATTTCGCATTTGCTAGTGTGGCACTGGGTAGTATGTAATATTTGATTTTACTACTTGCCACGTGGACTCCACTTGAGTCGTGTCACAGAGATTTTGTTTCAGCTCTTCGCTATCTAGAATCAACTGTGAGCTAAGTTATGTCACCCAAAAAAAAAAGAAAAACTATGAACTAAGTCATAATTTACATTTTTAGTTTTTACTTGAATTTTGGAAGAAAAAATATATTTAAAGAGTAGAGTTCAACGGCTATAAAGTCGACATGACAATTTATATATCATTTGAATATCTGTGCTGTAAAAAGGATAACTTAGTTAGACTTGTCATATTTATTTTTTATAAAATTATATTAAATATGAAAATTATTGTATTACCATTTATATTTATATTGACATATTAAATATCAAATTAATTTTTTAAATTTTATAAATAATTTTTTATTTAAATTTTAATTCATATTTTTTTTCATATCATTTTTAGGTCACGAATTAAATATTTAAAAATATTATAAACTAAAAATAAGTAAAAATTTCATATAAATATGATAAAATTTAAAAGTAAAATTTATGTATTTTTTGTATTGACATGAAATTTTCGTGTTTTACACGATACAAACACGATTTTATATGATACGATCATAAATTATAAATAAAAATTGTCAGATTTATAGCGCCGTGGTTAAAATTAACAAAATGATATAAATCAAAATTATTATTATTAGGAAAATGTGAGAGATCCCACTGTTAAAGTGATCATCAGCTAAAATCTTGTTTGCAGCCTTAACCAACCCAGAAGACATGTTCAAATGCATTAGCAGGTGTTCCAATGGACTTTTGATTGCGCAATATTGATGTCTCCATAGCAGCTCACTTCCAAAACAAGCAGTCTTTCTTGCCTCAACAAAACCTGTTTAGACATTGCTTAGACTATCGGTGCCTTACCTGAAATTAAACTTTAACAAGATCATCAATAATAAACATCCCGAGCTAGTTTGCTGTTGCATCTATTTCATAGGAATAAAATGAAACAATTTATAGTTAAGAAATGATAATATGCCATTCTCTGCAGGCTCTGTGATAAGGTTGTAGAAAGGTTTGGTAAGGGCACAAATCTTTTTCTGCAGCCTTATGAGCTGTGTCATTGAGTCTACTGCAGTTTAGTAATTCTCCCCCCCACACACACACACATATAGTGTGTGTGTGTATATATATATATACACTTGAAGCAAGTTCTTATCACCAAGTAAAAGCATACATTGGGGCATAGATATTTGAATTTAAGGTTTCTTGGTTCATTGAAAATAATTTTCACAAAAGGAAATTTGCATTTTTTTTTTTTTTTTATGTTTGGTTGGTAAGAAATTTATTAGTAAATGAAAATTGATTTTTTGAACAACAGAAAATGATTTTCTAGTCAATGAAAAATTAAATTATTTTTTTTATAAATTTGTTTTACGCTTTTTTTAAATGGAAAGATATTTTTTGAAAAATAAATGTACATATATATAATTCTATTCAGGTTATACTTTAAATATAATTGTGTGAACTTTAATTTAATTTTATTATATATAAAATATTATTATGTTAATATTTTTATTTAATTAGATTAATTTTTTTATTAATATTAAAAATCCTTTAATATTTAAGTTTAAATACTTTATTTTGTATATATTATTAATCTTAAATATATTTAATATTTAAATAATAAAAAATATTATATTATTATTTTAATAATAAATAATATGTACATTATTTAATAACTTATTAACATTTTAATAGTAAATATAAATACATAATACTTTTGTTATGATTTTAATATTAAATAATTTTAGTATAAAATATAATTATTTTAATATTATAAATATTTTTAATATTCCAAAAATAAATATTAATATATTATTAATATTATATATATTAAATTATTAATATTACCTCAAATTTTTAAAATTGTTAGTATAAGTAATAATAAATAGTTTTCTTTTAAATGTTTAATAATACAATATTTTAGCATTCTATTTTTTATATTAATATTTATTTTATTATTTTTGCTTTTTGGTGAAATTTAATTTGAGTTTGTATTTTTTATATTTTCATGTTTCTTGTAATATTTTTATAAAAATTTATTCAAACTTATTGTATTATACTATTTTTATATTTTATTATAATATTTTAAGAAAAAATTAATAACATTTAAGTGAGTTTGGATTTATTGGTTATATATAAAAATAATTTATTAATATCTTAACCTGGATCTGGTTCAATTATGAACATGTCTAGCCAGCTGGTGTTCATGCTGTTGCATCCTTGAAAGATTGCCAACTCGTAACTAACAGAGCTACCTGTAGCGGTCCGTAAGCTGACTCTCATCCTATAAGAGTTCAGTTGCAAGTGAACACCAATTTTAAATTTGAGATAATACATTGAAAAACTTAGAAAATTTTGGTTTTCTAAATTTTAAAGAAATAAAAAAGGATAATTCACTGTTTTTTTATATTTTAATCAATATGGATAAGAAAATTAAAAAAAAAGATAATTAATTTTTCTTTTAAATTTTAATCTATATAGTAAGATAATCTATATAGATTATTTTAAGTTAAGATAATACATTAAAAAAAGAAATTAAAAAAATGATTTTTTAATATTAATGAAATTAGGAAAATAATTATTTTTTAATTTTAATTTGTATAAGTAAGTGTGGAAAGTTCATGATATTATCTTTATACCAAATACTTTGGTTTCTATATATTTATATAAAATAGGTAATGTAATATTTTTATTGGAGCCTAAAAAAAAAATACTAATTGATAATTAAATTACGGTGTCTCGTATTCAGCTGTATTTATCTACTCATTTCAAAATACTGTGATAAGCCTTTAATTGGATTGGTTTTCAAATTTATAAAGATATAAGATAATCTTGGATTGTTTTAGATAAAGATATCTATTATTTTTAAAAATAAAATTAAAATAATTAAACATCTATATAAACCCATTTAAGCTTCATTACGTGCATCGCAATTTACATTTTAGCCTTTGGATTTTCATTCAATTTTCTTAAAATTTTTATGTTTTTTTTTTTTCATGATGGCGAAGAAAATGTTCATCTTGGCTTTTTTGATTATTTCAACCTTGTTTGCCTTAGGTTTAGCGGCTGATGAGCAGTCGCCTTCACCACCCAACAACTTTTGCGATTGGCCATGGTTCCGCTAGCTTTGCAGACCACTACCACCACTGCCACCACTACCATCTCCACCATCTCCACCTGGCCAAACTCCGCCTGCGCCGACACCAGAAGCTGATTTTGGCAAGTGCTTGGGATCCTTCGCAACACAAGTTAACTGTATTCGAGACATTATTAATTATTTCCTGATTCATAAAACATCCATTGGAGCAGAATGTTGTCGTGCTATTCAGGAAGCGCATGATGATTGCTTAAATACTATTTTGGGTCAATTCAACGATCCATTACTCACTCCAGAGTTGAAAGAGCATTGTGCTAAGAACGGGGGAGCTGCGCCACCATCAGCTTAGATCGGCTCTCGACAATGGGCAATTAGGGTTTTGCATGTTTAAGGGTTTTTGTGATTTTTTTTCAGTTAGCTTAATTTAGAATTTAGATATTTTCAGTGGGGTTGACGATTTTTTTATGTTTTTCACTTAGACTAGTTTTGGAGTTTGTGTTCAATGAAATGAGTATATAAATTTTGTCTATTTAAATATTTAAATTATTCTTTATTTGTGTTATTATTTTTTTCAATTTAATCCGTAATTAAAATTAAGAATATTCTGTCTTTCAATTGATTATGAAAAAGATTCAACCATCAAATCGATTGTCGTAATTTCCAAAATCCAAAAAAAAAGGGTGTTTGAAATTTCACATTTGAGATTATTTTTTATTATCTTATGAACTAAAAAATATATATAAACTTAAATTTTTAAATTTATTAACTAGATTAGTATGAGACAATGCAAAGTAAAAACAAGATATAAAATATATATATATATATATATATATATATATATATATATATATTGTTGTTAAGAGTTAAGATTTCTTAGATCTACTAATGAACTTTTTTACTAAAAAAGAAAATAAAAAAATACATAGCGAAGTTGGATATTTTCTCTTACTTATACGAACCCCTACAAGCAGAAACCATTTACCTTTGATATTCTTAAGCATCTCTTAATATATGATGGTGATAGTGGTCATATCATCAAAGTCCACGTGTACGAGGGTCGACCAACCAGAGACCGTCACGTGTCAGGTATAATATAAGCCACGTGACTGTTATAGCGACAGAGTCTCTAGGCGATAGAGCATCCACGCGACACAGTTGCTTTGATAGGCGATAGAGACTCTGCGTAGAGTCTCTGTGCGACACTGTATGTCGCGATAGACCTTTACCACACAGATCGCGACAGAGCTCTACCGCATGTACTGCGACAAAGCTCTGTTGCATATGCCGCAGCAGAGGTTCACGGGTACTCTGCCGCAGGTCGAACTCACCCGCAAGTCGTCCAGACACGCGCCTGGGCCTCAGACCCAAAACACCCTCGAACCCGAATAGAGTGTGAAGCCCGATCCGACCCGGGAGAAACCTATAAATACACCAGGTGAGCACTCAGAAAGAGGGGACTGAAAAACTGAAATCTCTCTGATTTTGCTTATACAAATTTTCTTTCTCCTATATACAGAAACACAGCTTTCTAACTTAATCATCGGAATACGCGTGCAGGGACAGATCCCTGCCTCTCTCTGATTTTTATTGTTTTTGCAGAAAATTGGAGGCATACGTGGAAGAAATCGAATCAACAGTATCTTTTTGTCGTTAGCGCAACTTGAATAGGTGGAAAACATCACCCCGTTGTCGTTTTAAGGACAACATCAATTGGCGTCGTCTGTGGGAATCAAAACGAAAAGTCAGATTCCTTATTAAAATGGTGAGGACACATTCTACAGCTGGGGGGACAGGAGAGCAGAATTCTGTGAGTCCCCCTTTCAAGTCAGAGCAAGGACGGAGAGAGAAGGAAAAAGACCATAGGCAGGCCTCAATTTCCCTGGAGGAATTTGAGACTCTGAAACGTCAGAATGAGGAGACAATGACAGCGTTGAAGGCTATGGTAAACTTTTTCAAAGACGCTCTCCCCCAGTTTAGACTACCCCCTGAAGTGCAGCAGATGGTGGGCGAAAACATCCCCAGGCGAACCTACGAGAGAGGTGAACCCTCCACCATGGTGAATGCTGGACAAGGGGAAGGAGCGCAAAATACTGCCACTAGACTGATTTCGAACTCTACCACATATCAAAGGAATCACCCTGTGACAGAGTTGCGGGAAGTGAATACTACCGCAGGCCCTATGCGGCAGAGTTCCCCCGTAATAGATAGGCGGCAGAACTCACCCGCAGCAGACAGGCGGCAGAGCTCACCCGCGGATCTCAGGCGACAGAGCTCACCCGCAGCAGTTAGGCGGCAGAGCTCACCCGTGGATCTCAGGCGACAGAGCTCACCTGCAGCAGTTAGGCGGCAGAGCTCTCTCGTAAATTGCAGGCGTCAGTGCTCACCCGCGCCTGGCAGGCGACAGAATCCACCTGCAGCACTTATGCGGCAGAGCTCACCCGCGCCGGACAGGCGGCAGAGTTCTCCCGCAGCAGGTAGGCCGCAGAGCGCGGATCTCATACGGCAGAGCTCACCCGCAGCAGACAGGCGGCAGAGCTCACCCGTGGATCTCAGACGACAGAGCTCACCTGCGGCAGTTAGGTGGCAGAGCTCTCTCGGGGACTGCAGGCGTCAGTGCTCACCCGTGCCGGACAGGCGGCAGAGTTCTCCCGCAGCACATATGCGGCAGAGTTCTCCCGCATGGCGCAGTACTTCTCCAAGGGGGCTGGAGCATGAGTTGGAAGAACATAGGTCCGGGGAGCAACAAAGACAGAAGAGTCCTGGCCTCCGAGATTGTTTCGAAGGTACAAGGTCGCATCCCGGAATGGGAGGTGCCGGAAGGAGTGCTTACCACTCGGACTCTTCTGGTCCCGAAAGAAGGTGAGCATACTCAGTTCAAGGGTCGGAAAACATGGAGAAAGTTATCCAAAGGGTTTTGAAAAAGAGGAAACTGGTGTCTCCGGACGATAGTCAAAGAAGGAGAATTCCGTTCAGTCCAGAGATCATGAACAAACCCTTGCCGAAAAAGTTCAAGATGCCTTCTATGACCACTTACACTGGCAAAGGCGACCCATACGACCACATACAAAGATATGAGTCCCTCATGTTGTTACATGGGTGGGAAGATGAAATCATGTGCAGGGCCTTTTCACTTACACTGTCCGGGCATGCGCTGAAGTGGTTTAATGGGTTGAACGAAGGTTCTATCTCGTCCTTCGACCAATTGCGAAATGAATTTTTGAGATTCTTCATGATCAATAGCCAGAGGAAGAAGGACGCTACTTATCTACTCACTCTTAAGCAAGGGAATAAAGAATCCTTGAAGAGCTATGTAGATCGTTTTCGAGATGCAACCTTGGAGGTGGAAGATCTACCAGTAGGAGTGGCCATGGCTGCAATGTTGCAAGGGACGAGGTCTGAAAAGTTGCAAGAATCCCTCTCCCTCGACCAGTCGGCGACACTTTCTGACCTGTTTACTAGAGCCAATAAATATGTGGCTCAAGGTAATGAAGATGGTATAGCCCCGAGAGGCAAGGGTGGTGTATTGATTCCTGTGGAAATTCTGCAAAGGAAAAAAATAGGAACCAGACGAGCCGTAAGAGCCTGAGGCGCAATAGCGTCACTGTGGCCAGGCGTGAAAATCAGACGAGTCGTAAGAGCCTGAGGCGCAATAGCGTCACTGTGGCCAGGCGTGAAAATCAGACGAGCCGTAAGAGCTTGAGGCGCAATAGCGTCACTGTGGCCAGGCGTGAAAATCAGACGAGCCGTAAGAGCCTGAGGCGCAATAGCGTCACTGTGGCCAGGCGTATAATCAGACGAGCCGTAAGAGCCTGAGGCGCAATAGCGTCACTGTGGCCAGGCGTGAAAATCAGACGAGCCGTAAGAGCCTGAGGCGCAATAGCGTCACTGTGGCCAGGCGTATAATCAGACGAGCCGTAAGAGCCTGAGGCGCAATAGCGTCACTGTGGCCAGGCGTGAAAATCAGACGAGCCGTAAGAGCCTGAGGCGCAATAGCGTCACTGTGGCCAGGCGTGAAAATCAGACGAGCCGTAAGAGCCTGAGGCGCAATAGCGTTACTGTGGCTAGGCGTATAATCAGACGAGCCGTAAGAGCCTGAGGCGCAATAGTGTCACTGTGGCCAGGCGTGAAAATCAGACGAGCCGTAAGAGCCTGAGGCGCAATAGCATCACTGTGGCTAGGCGTATAATCAGACGAGCCGTAAGAGCCTGAGGCGCAATACCTTCACTGTGGCCAGGCGTGAAAATCAGACGAGCCGTAAGAGCCTGAGGTGCAATAGCGTCACTGTGGCCAGGCGTGAAAATCAGACGAGCCGTAAGAACCTGAGGCGCAATAGCGTCACTGTGGCCAGGCGTGAAAATCAGACGAGCCGTAAGAGCCTGAGGCGCAATAGCATCACTGTGGCCAGGCGTGAAAATCAGATGAGCCGTAAGAGCCTGAGGCGCAATGCGTCACTGTGGCCAAGCGTAAAAGATCAAAGGAGATGTAAGAGCTTGAAGAGTAATTGCGTTACTATAGTCAGGCAATGAAAACATAAAGGTCGTAAGAACTGGAGACGCGCTCGCGTCATGAAAGTCAGGCCTAAAAACGGTATGTAAAATTCTTTCTGAAAATATATCTTTCTATAAAGAATTGGGGAGCAATTGATAGTGGTCCTATCATCAAAGCCCACGTGTACGATGGTCGACCAACCAGAGACCGCCACGTGTCAGGCACAATATAAGCCACGTGGCTGTTATAGCGATAGAGTCTCTAGGCGATAGAGCATCCACGCGACACAGTTGCTTTGGTAGGCGATAGAGACTCTGCGTAGAGTCTCTGTGCGACACTGTATGTCGCGATAGACCTCTACCGCACAGATCGCGACAGAGCTCTACCGCATGTAGTGCGACAAAGCTCTGTCGCATATGCCGCAGCAGAGGTTCACGGGTACTCTGCCGCAGGTCGAACTCACCCGCAAGTCGTCTAGACACGCGCCTGGGCCTCAGACCCAAAACACCCTCGAACCCGGATAGAGTGTGAAGCCGGATCCGACCCGAGAGAAACCTATAAATACACCAGGTGAGCACTCAGAAAGAGGGGACTGAAAAACTGGAATCTCTCTGATTTTGCTTATACAAATTTATTTTCTCCTATATACAGAAACACAGCTTTCTAACTTAATCATCGGAGTGCGCGTGCAGGGACAGATCCCTGCCTCTCTCTGATTTTTATTGTTTTTGCAGAAAATTGGAGGCATACGTGGAAGAAATCGAATCAACAGCATCTTTTTGTCGTTAGCGCAACTTGAATAGGTGGAAAACATCACCCCGTTATCATTTTAAGGGCAACATCAGATGGTAATGCGTTGCTTAATTTGGTGATTATTTGATTTAATTCTTTGAAATTTTAATTAACTCATTCAAATATTTGTTCCTGTTTTAGGTTTAATTAAACTTCATCTCCAGCATTCGGTTGCTTTTAGTGCTTACTGGTTAGTGTATCTAATTAACAACACTTATTACTTAATTTTACCAATTCTTTTTTTTTTATTTTATAAAAAGGTCCAAAAGAAATGAATAATTGAATAATATAGATTCATCATTCATTATACAAAACTAGAAAATAGAAATAATATTTTCAAAAAATAATCTTCGTAACTCGAAATATTTTAGTGTGAAAGTAACAAATTTTAAATATTTTATACAACAAATACTTAAAATTGAGAATTAAAATAAAACATATTGGGTTATACTTATTATTTTCGAAAAAGAGTTTATTTTTCATCTTTATAAATATATTTTCAATTCTATTTGATCTAAAGATGACTCGGATTAAATCAAATAAGACTTTTAGATTATTTGTGAAACCCAAGAATTTCTTAAGAATTTCATGTATGATCATGAAATAGTGTTTAGAAATGAAAATTAAGGTATTGGAAGTGAAAAAGTTAGTAAGGTTCGGGTTTTGTACTAAACCGAGTAAATGAGCTTGGAATTACAAATAAATTCGGATTAAATTCATAAAATTCAGGAAAATTATTCCGAGACCATAAAAAATTTATATAAGTTAAAATTTACTTAAGAAATCAAAATCAAATGGAAATATGGAGGTTTCAGGGATCAAATTAATTTTTAAGGTAAATTGAAAACTTTAAGCCATTTTGTTCGGTATTGACTAAATCGCGCAAAATGGGCTCAATCGGGAAAATTTTCTTAAACAAGTGACCCCCAAATTTTTATGAAACATACTAGAGACATAGTATAACACTTGAGAAGTGAAAATTTGGAGAAAATTGGACTAAAACTATTTTTTTAGAATTTTCTAAAACAAGACAGAAATTTGTCTTGCTTCAAATTTCTGACCTACTCTCTAACTTTGTCAAATTTAAAGACTTTAGTGGAATTCATTAAATCCCAACTTCTATAGTTATAAATTCAGCTTGGTTAGCTTTCTGGAGGCACAAAGTTCAACCTCATTTGAAATTCCAGCCGAGAGATCTCACCTCTCCAAGTTGCTCTAGGCGTCCTCCCTTTACCTTCTTTGTACGATTTTTCCGGCCACCTTCCGGCCAGATTCAGGTGTCGGCCAAGAAGGATAAAATATTCCTATACAAGTCCTCTATAACATATAAAAAATTCAGCTGCAAAGAAGTTCATTTGATGGGTGAAAAACTCAAAAGAAAAATGGTCGATGAATCTGCCATGTTTTTGGTAAGTGAGGAATTTAATATTTTTCATTCTTTGATTGGTTTTTGAGCTAGTTTTTCATGGTATTAAGCTCTATACATGTTGAATTTCAGTTGAGGATCAATTTTGTGGAAGAAAAACGTGGTCAACCTTGGTCAAACTAGAGGTAAAATTGATGGATGATGATAAAATTCATATATGTTGTTATTTGGTGTTGTTGAAAGATTTTTAGTTAAGTGGATTTGGATGATTTAACTTCTAAGAATGATTTGAGGTCTGGACAGCAAGGTGTTGAGGTGTTTATGTGAAAAATTTGATGGATCTAAGGTTGTTAACGGTTAAATTTATACTGAGAAAGCCCGATTTATAGCTTAACTCAGTGTAAAACCGAAAAGTGAAAGAATTGAAAATTTGGCAAAGTTACCAACATGATTTATGGACTTAAATGAGTCATAAGGTTAATGAAGTAATGAAATGAGAAATTAAAATAATGATATTGGCCAAAAACAGGACTTAAATCGGTAAAACCGAGAAAACTGAAAAGTTGACCGAAAAGTCAAATTAAAATTGAGTATGTTAAGATGAAATTGATCAATATATGATGAACTGGTATCGTTTTGGGCAGCTCGAGAATTTGGCATGCAAATCGAGGTAATCTCGAGACCCCACGATTTTGCACTGCCCCAAGATTTACGAGGTAAGGGGTGTAATTTAGTTTAATTCTGACCTATTTACGTTCATGAAATGATTTATAAAATATAATTATGTTCATGAAATGATTTATAAAGCATAATTATATTTATGAAATGATTTATGAAGCATATTCAGATTTATGAATGATTTACAAAGCATATTTATGCTCATGAAATGATTTGATGAAGTATGATTCGTTTTATGAAATGATTTATAGAGTATGAAACACATGAATATTTTATAGTTTTCTATATGACTTTATTTTCATGTTTCAATGAAAATTTTGATGTTTTTCGAAAGTATTTAAGAAGAGAAAAAGAGATTTTGAGACTAGAAGGCTATTTATATACATGGCTACTGCTTGTGGCGCTCCGGCTCCGTCACTTGAGATGCCGATACGTAGGACCCTTATAACGCTTGTCTTCACCTGTGTGGTGGTTGACTCGCTACTCGTGGTCTATGATGATGATTTCTGGTAGTATCTCGTGCCCACGCAGCACGCAAGAATGTTTCCCACACGGCGAGTGCCATCGGTGCCCGTGCCCTAGTTATGTGCTAGTATATGATAAGAATGAGAAGATACTACCCATGTTTATGATTATGATTGTTGTACGACCCTGATCCAGTCTACAGCCCCCACCATGACCATCGGTATGATTATGACCCTCTACGAAGGATGACGTATATTGCATGACTCAGATATAGCATAGTCTTCATGTTTTGATGATGAGTCTTTATGAAAGAAAGTATGATGATGATTATAAAAGAAAGAATGATGATGTTCTTATGAAAGAAAGAATGATGATGTTTTCATGAAAGAAAACATGTTTTACGTTTTCAGATGAAAAGATCTATATGATGATTTTAAGAAATGAATTATGTATGATGAATATTTCATGAAAGAAAACTATGCATGATGATGTTTTCATGAAAGAAAGTATGATTTATGCTTTCAGATAAAGATTTGCATGATGATTTATTGAAAGAAAACATATTTTATGTTTTCAGATGAAAAGACATTCATGGTGTTAAAAAGGAAAGTATACGCATTTATGATATTTTCCTGTATTAATGTTTTACGTACGAAATAGAATTTATACGTACAATTGAATGATTATTTTTCAAGTAAGTTTATGATTTGATTTTTAGAAATAAAGTATGAAAGTATACTTGCATGATTTTCACATGCTTTTTATATTCAGAATTATTCTAAACGTATTCCTTACGGAGTTTTTCCCCAGAAGCTCACCTCATTTTTCTCCATTTCAGATTTCCTGCAGTAAGTGTTACGCAGCTATCTACGAAGTACTTGTTTAGGTATAATAACGGATGTTTATTTTCAGACATGTATAAAGTACAGATACGTGGTTGTATAATTACTATGGGATGTAATCACTGTTTTTATGGATTAGTATGTAAACGTTTAAGAAACAATTAATATGTAGATATTACTTACTATTTAACGCATGAGGTGGTTGGAATATACGAAAAATAGAAAATAAATAAATAAAGAAAGAAATATCCTACACTGTACAAGAATACAATCTAAGTAGAGAAAAAAAATTTACCCTCTTTTCCGTGTTTCCGGGGCGTTACATTATTTTTATCATGTCCAATTTATGCAAATTTTATATTTTATATTCCATTGTTTTAAGAAAGAAAAATACTCAATCTAAGCTAATCTACATGAATCCGGTTTGGTTTGGATCGATTATATCAATTTTTAGATTTAAATATTTTGCTTCAATTTTAACTTTAGCTTTTAATTGAAACATAGAAGTTGGATTTTTATTCAAATAGTACAAATTACAAAATATATAATAACAAAATATTCAATTATAATCCATATCTAAATTGATTCAAATGAATGTGATTTGATGATATTCAATTAAAATTTTTATAATCTAAAGAAACTGATTTAAAAACTCGCAATTTAAATCAGTTTTTCAATTTTTTCTTAATCTAATTTGGACTCTTTCACCTTTTTTTAATTTTTTTTTAAATTGACATTTCTTTTAGCCAATTAATACACTTATCATAATCAAACATTCAAACTGCAAAATTTTTTAAAAATCCAAGAAATTATTTTTCTTTTCCACAAATATATGTGTAAACAATGAACATTAGTAATTTTTCTTTACACTTAGCACTACATAATACTAAATAAATAACTTTAAAGAGTCTTAAATTATTAGAAAGTTATTGGTAAAAAAAATAAAATCATTTAAAAATTTCATAGTGAAGGGAAACATGAGGCGTTTATGATATAACATTTTTATACAACTCAAAATCTAATGAGTAATGAAGTATTATATGCATAAATTTTTTTTCTTTACTTTTTATTTTTTATTAAGAGAAATCATAATAAATTATAAAAAATCGTATGTAAATAACATTTTTTTAATAAATTAATAATTTTTATGAAAAGATTGGAAATTTGGATTTTATATATCTTGACATTTCAAAAATAAAATAAATAATGTAAAAACTATACTTTTAAAATTGAAAAAAAAAATAAATTAAGTTAAAATTTAAAAATATCTAGATTTATTACCAAGTTAAAAAAAAAAAAAAGCCTTCAATACTTAAACAAATTCTCAAGTTTATTCAACAATACAAACAAATTCTTAATTATTCTAATGCATGAATTTAAAGTTATAATTTTTATTTCATTTTTATTATTCTATCTGTTAGATTTTAAAATTGAATGAGCATGTTAAATTAACAAAAAAAAATTAAAAAAAAATCTTTGACTGCTTTAGATAAAGATATCTACTATTTTTTAAAAATAAAAATAAAATTATTTAACTTCTATATAAGCCCATTGAAGCTTCATTACCATGCATCACAAATTACCTTCTAGCTTTTGGATTTTCATTCAATTTCTTAAAACTTTAAAGTTTTTTTCAAGATGGTGAAGAAAATGTTCGTCTTGCTTCTCTTGATTTTCTCTACCAAGTTGTTCGCCTTAGGTTCAGCCGCTGATGAGCAGTTGCCTTCACTACCCAACCACTTTTGCTCTTGGCCATGGTTCCGCTGGCTTTGCAGACCACTGCCACCACTACCACCACAACCATCTCCACCATCTCCACCATCTCCAGATTCTCCACCTGATCAGCCGCCACCTGCGCCCACACCAGAAGCTGACGTTGGCCAGTGCTTGGGATCCTCTGCAACACAAGTTAATTGCATTCAAGATATTATAAATTTCTTCCCAACTCAGAAACCATCCATTGGAGCAGATTGTTGTCGTGCTATTCAGGCAGCGCATGATGATTGCTTGAATACTATTTTGGGTCAATTCAACAATCCATTACTCACTCCAGCGTTGAAGGAGCATTGTTCTAGGAAAGGGGGAGCTGCACCACCATCAGCTTAGATTTCTATACCATTGGCGATAATTGCCAATTAGGGTTTGCATGTTTAAGGGTTTCTATAATTTTATTCAGTTAGCTTAATTTAGAATTTAGAGTTTCTCAGTGGGGTTTAAGATTTTTTTTTATGTTTTTCAATAAGACTAGTTTTGGAATTTGAGTTCAATGAAATAAATAAATAAATAAATTTTGATTATTCAAATATTTAAATTATTTGATATTTTTGTATTTTTATTTTTTTTCAAATTAATCCGTACTTAAAACTATGAAGATTCTCTTTCAATTGATTATAGAAAAGATTCAACCATCAAATCTTTGGTTATAATCTCCAAAATCCAATAAAAAATGGAGATTGAAATTTCTCATTTGAGATTTTTTTTTTATGATCTTATGAACTGCATATTCTTCTTAAGAGTTAAGATTCTTCTTAGATCTACTAATTTAAAACTCTTTTACTAAAAGAAAATAAAAATGCTATATAAATAGCAAACTTTGATATTTTCTCTCACTTTCACGAACCCCTATTAGCAGAAACTATTTACCTTTGACATTCTTAAGCATCTCTTCTGGAATATATGATGGCAATGCGTTGCTTAATTTGGTGATTATTTGATTTAATTCTCTGAAATTTAAATAACTCAATAGGAAGTAGCTGGGTGAGTCAAGAATTCACTTCTTTGTTCAAATATTTGTTCCTGTTTTAGGTTTAATTAAAATTATAATATCATCTTTTAGTGCTTACTGGTTAGTGTATCGATCTAATAAACAACAGTTATTACTTAATTTTACCAAATTTCGATTTTGTTTTTCACAGGAAGGTAAAAGGGAAATGAAAAATCGAAACAATTATTAAAATTAAACATTCTTCGGAAGCAAGAATTAAGTTCGTATAAACCAAATACTGATATTTAAAATCGATTCCCTTAACATGGTTTGGGAATTCTTTGATGGAAATTGAAAAAGAAAATCATATATAGATTCATCATTCATTAAACAAAATTGGAAAAATAATAATTTTTTTAATATTTTATACAACAAATACTTAAAATTGAGAATTAAAATAAAACAAATTGTGTTTTACTTCACGTTCTTGGAAAAAAGTTTGATTTTCATCTTTAGAAAAATATTTTCAATTCTATTTGATCTAGGGATGTATTGTATTAGATCAAATCAAATCAAATCAAATCAAATCAAACTTTTAGATTATTTTTATCATATCCAATCTATGCAGTTTTTATATTAAATATTCAATTGTTTAAGAAAAATATTCTATCTAAGCTAATTTTCATGAATCAAATTCGGTTTGGATCGATTATTTCAATTTTTAGATTTAAATAATTTTAAATATTGGTTCAATTTTAACGTTAGCTTTTAATTGAAACATAGATGTCAGATTGTTATTCAAATAGTACAAATAACAAAATATAAAATTATAAAAAATTTAATTATAAATCGTATCCAAATTGATTCAAATGTATTTAATTTGATAATATTATATATTCGAATTCGAAATAAAATTTTTATAATCTAAAACAAATTGATTCAAAAACTTACAATCTGAATCAGTTTTTTAATTTTTTATTAATTTAATTTGGATTCTTTCACTTTTTTTTTAAACTGGCTTTTTTAGCTTGTTCATACACTTATCATAATCAAACTGCAAAATTTAAAAAAAAATTCAAGAAATTATTTTTCTTTTCCACAAATACGTGTAACAGTGAAATTAGTAATATTTCTTAATACTTAGCATTATATAATACTAAATAAATAACTTTAAAGAGTCTTAAATTATTGTTTTTGGTTACAAGAGTCTTAAATTATTTGAAAGTTATTGGTAAAAAAAAAAAGAAAATTATTTAAAATTTCATATTGAAGGGAAACATGAGGACTTATGATATAAGATTGTTATACGACTCAAAATCTAATGAGAAATGAAGTTTTATATGTATAAATTTTTTCCCTACTTTTTATTTTTGTGAAAAGAAATCATAAGAAATTATAAAAAATCGTATGTAAATAAAAATATTTTAATGTATTTCTATACTAAAATAATAACTTTTATGAAAAGCTTGGAAATTTGGATTTTATATCTCCTAACATTTAAAAAATAAAACAAACAAGGTAAAAACTATTCTTTCAAAATTGATAAAAATAAATTAAATTAAAATTTAAAAATATCTAGATTTATTACCAAATAAAAAAAAAAAAAACTTTGTACTTAAACAAAGTCTCGAGTTTATTCAAAAATACAAACAAATTCTTAATTTTTTTTACTGCATCAATTTAAAGTTATAAATTATTATTTCATTGTAATTATTCTATCTGTTAAATTTTAAAATTGAATGAATATGTTAAATTAACAAAATTTTTAAAATAAAAATCTTTGACTGTTTTAGATAAAGATATCTACTATTTTTAAATATAAGATTAAAACAATTAAACTTCTATATAAACCCATTGGAGCTTCATTTCCATGCATCACAAATTACTTTCTAGCTCTTGGATTAAACTTTTAAGTTTTTTTCAAGATGGTGAAGAAAATGTTCGTCTTGGTTTTCTTGATTTTCTCTACCAAGTTGTTTGCCTTAGGTTTAGCGGCTGATGAGCAGTCGCCTTCAGCACCCAACCACTTTTGCGCTTGGCCATGGTTCCGTCGGCTTTGCAAACCTCTACGACCACTACCACCACTACCATCTCCACCATCTCCAGATTCTCCACCTGATCAGCCGCCACCTGCGTCGACACCAGAAGCTGACGTTGGAAAGTGCTTGGGATCCTCTGCAACACAAGTTAATTGCATTCAAGACATTGTAAATTTCTTCCCAACTCAGAAACCATCCATTGGAACAGATTGTTGCCGTGCTATTCAGGCAGCGCATGATGACTGCTTGAATACTATTTTGGGTCAATTCAACAATCCATTACGCACTCTAGCGTTGAAGGAGCATTGTTCTACGAATGGGGGATCTTCACCACCATAAGCTTAGATCGGTTCTCGACCATTGGCAATAATTGGCAATTAGGGTTTGCATGTTTAAGGGTTTTTACGATTTTATTCAGTAAACTTAATTTAGAATTTAGGGTTAAGATTTTATGATCTATTCAGTTAGGTTTTGAAATTTATGTTCAACGAAATAAATAAATTGTCTTTCTTATGATTAAGAAAAATTTAAATATTTAAATTATTCGATATTTTTGTGTTATTATATTTTTAAATTAATTCGTACTTAAATCTATAGAGATTCTTTTTCAATTGATTATGAAAAAGATTCAACTACCAAATCGTTGCACATAATCTCCAAAATCCAATAAAAAATGGTGTCATACAGGGTTCAAAATAGCGGTCGCTATTTAGCGGTTTCGACGACGGCCGTCAACGCTTTTGATGAAAAAATGGGTGTTAACTTTAGATTTTAATTGAAACATAGATATTGGATTGTTATTCAAATAGTACAAATAACAAAATATAAAATAATAAAAAATTTAATTATAAATCGTATCCAAATTGATTCAAATGTATGTAATTTGATAATATTATATATTCGAATTTGAAATAATTATTTTATAATCTAAAACAAATTGATTCAAAAACCCACAATCTGAATCAATTTTTTTAATTTTTTCTTAATTTAATTTGAATTCTTTCACTTTTTTTAAACTGATTTTTTTAGCTTGTTCATACACTTATCATAATCAAACTGCAAAATTTTCAAAAAAAAATCCAAGAAATTATTTTTCTTTTCCACAAATATGTGTAACAGTGAAAATTAGTAATATTTCTTAACACTTAGAATTATATAATACTAAATAAATAACTTTAAAGAGTCTTAAATTATTATTTTTTTTTGGTTACAAGAGTCTTAAATTATTTGAAAGTTATTGGTTAAAAAAAGAAAATTATTTAAAATTTCATATTGAAGGGAAACATGAGGACTTATGATATAAGATTGTTACACGACTCAAAATCTAATGAGAAATGAAGTTTTATATGTATAAATTTTTTCCCTACTTTTTATTTTTATGAAGAGAAATAATAAGAAGTTATAAAAAATCGTATGTAAATGAAAATATTTTAATGTATTTCTATACTAAAATAATAACCTTTATGAAAAGCTTGGAAATTTGGATTTTATATCTCCTAACATTTCAAAAATAAAATAAACAAGGTAAAAACTATTCTTTCAAAATTGATAAAAATAAATTAAATTAAAATTTAAAAATATCTAGATTTATTACCAATTAAAAAAAATCCATACTTAAACAAAGTCTCGAGTTTATTCAAAAATACAAACAAATTCTTAATTTTTTTTACTGCATCAATTTAAAGTTATAAATTATTATTTCATTGTAATTATCTATCTGTTAAATTTTAAAATTGAATGAATATGTTAAATTAACAAAATTTTAAAATAAAAATCTTTGACTGTTTTAGATAAAGATATCTACTATTTTTAAATATAAGATTAAAATAATTGAACTTCTATATAAACCCATTGGAGCCTCATTTCCATGCATCACAAATTACTTTCTAGCTCTTGGATTAAACTTATAAGTTTTTTTCAAGATGGTGAAGAAAATGTTCGTCTTGGTTTTCTTGATTTTCTCTACCAAGTTGTTTGCCTTAGGTTTAGCGGCTGATGAGCAGTCGCCTTCAGCACCCAACCACTTTTGCGCTTGGCCATGGTTCCGCCGGCTTTGCAAACCACTACCACCACTACCACCACTACCATCTCCACCATCTCCACCATCTCCACCATCTCCAGATTCTCCACCTGATCAGCCGCCACCTGCGCCCACACCAGAAGCTGACGTTGGCAAGTGCTTGGGATCCTCTGCAACACAAGTTAATTGCATTCAAGACATTGTAAATTTCTTCCCAACTCAGAAACCATCCATTGGAACAGATTGTTGCCGTGCTATTCAGGCAGCGCATGATGACTGCTTGAATACTATTTTGGGTCAATTCAACAATCCATTACGCACTCTAGCGTTGAAGGAGCATTGTTCTACGAACGGGGGATCTTCACCACCATAAGCTTAGATCGGTTCTCGACCATTGGCAATAATTGGCAATTAGGGTTTGCATGTTTAAGGGTTTTTACGATTTTATTCAGTAAACTTAATTTAGAATTTAGGGTTAAGATTTTATGATCTATTCGGTTAGGTTTTGAAATTGATGTTCAACGAAATAAATAAATTGTCTTTCTTATGATTAAGAAAAATTTAAATATTTAAATTATTTGATATTTTTGTGTTATTATGTTTTTAAATTAATCCATACGAAAAAGATTCAACTATCAAATGGTTGGTCATAATCTCCAAAATCCAATAAAAAAATGGTGTTTGAAATTTTAAATTTGAAAGTGTAATATTGAGATAATTATTTTTTGTCATCTTATGAGCCAAGAAAAAAAATATAAAATTTAATTTTTTTATCTATTAAGTACAATGCGAAGTGTAAACAAAATATACAAAAATATTCTTGCTAAGAGTTAAAATTCTTCTTAGAGTTATTAATTTAAAACTTTTTTACTAAAAAAGAAAATAAAAGTGGTATATACATAGCAAACTCCGAATATATGATGGCAATGCGTTGCTTAATTTGGTAATCATGGTGTATTTGAAATGATGATCATGGTGTATTTGATTTAATTCTATCATAATCAATTTTCCCTGATTTAAGAATCAAAGCAGTTCATCATTTGGTTATGTTTTAGAATATAAATATGCTACTGTGGGTGAGTCAAGAATTATTATATTAATGATTAATGATGTTATGTGTGTCATAACAATTTAAGTTTCAGAAAACTTACTCGCTAGACATGATTTTATGATGTCGTTATTAATCATTCAAATTTAAATATAATTAGTTACCTATTCAATTTAAAGATAAAAATTAGTCTACATCTTAGATTTAAGATTCGAAAATAGGGTTACGGTTTGATTAAATGGTTTTTAATTTAAATGTTCTTTAATTTATTTCAAATAATTAAATATTGAAAAATAAAGATTTTTTAATATTTTATACAATTTGAAAGATAACATATTGTGTTATACTTCATATTCTTGGAAAACAGTTTAATTTTATCTTTAGAAAATTATTTTCGAATCTATTTGATTTAGAGATGATATGGTATCGGATCAAATCAGATTTTTAAATTTTTTATCAAATTCAATTTATGGGGGTTTTATATTTTATATTCTGTAGTCAACTTGTCTAAGTAAGAAAAGTACTCAATCTAAACTAATCTGCTTGAATCTGGTTTTGGATCAATTTGATTTCAGTTATAAAAAATCTAATTTAAATTGTATATATTTGAATCAATTTGGATACGAATTATAATCGAATAAATTCTTTTTACAAAATACTTTATCATCATCAAACTGTAAAAATTTTAAAATCCAGGAAATTATTTTTCTTTTCCACAAATTATGTGTAGACAATGAACGTTAATAATTTTTCTTAACACTTACCATTACATAATAATAAATAATTAACTTTAAAGAGTCTTAAATTAATGGGTTGCAAATTTGCGTTACATAACGATTTATATTTATAACTTCATAGACAATCAAAATTCTTGAAAAGAAACAGTCTCGCAGCGAAGCGTGGGCTAATTATTAATGGTTATATTAATACTTAGGTTTCCAACAAGGTGTCTAAATATAATCATATGTTAATAAGTATCTATCATCAATGCAAAAGTTAAAATCATACATTTTATTATATATAAATATTAATTTTTTATACATTTTGTAGGGATGGAAACGGGGAGGGTACCCGTTAATTTTGGACTATCCGATCCCGAACCTGATTAATAATTACAAAACTCGAATCCTATAATTACCCGATTAATTTTTGAAACAATTACGCCAACCCTATCCTAATAAATTTTGCACTACCCATTAAATACCCGAACCCGTGTAATTACCCGATTATTCAATTTATATTTTGACAACCCGTTTAATAACCCGAACCCGAAACCCGACTATGAAAAAAAATTATTCTAACATCAAAAATCAAAAACATAAAATTAAATAAAAATATACATGTTCCATCATAATTAAACAAATTTTAATAATTCAACAAGTAACTTGAAACCATTATAAGTGCATAATATATACCATAGTATTTCTAATTTGATACATTTGATTTCTTATGAAGTTATGATATATTTATGTAATGTAAATTAATTTAATCAATGATAATAATATTAAATGATTAAAAAGATGTAGACCTTAAATTGATAATTAATATTTTCATTACAATTTGTATCATATACATATACTTTAGTATCATATATGTAAATGATCATATATTATAATATCATATATTATAATTATACTATAATGTCATATACTATAATATGAAGTTATCAATTTATCATATACTTAAAATTTTAATTTTAATCATTGATTTTTTTGAGTAAACAATATTTTATTATAATTGATAATTTCAATTTTAAATACAATTTGTATCATATGCATGTACTATATTAGTATCATATATAATACATGTAAATGGTCAATTTGCAAGAATTATATCTTAATCAAATTTGAAACTTTTATCATTTTAATTTCAGTAGTTTATATTTAAAATTTAAATACTTATTATCTTAAATATAATTTACTAATTTAATTTCATAATTATTTTATTATAATGTTTCCTTAATTTTTTGACTAAAAAATGTTTTACTATAATTAATAATTTCAATTTTAAGTATAATTTATATCATATACAAATACTATATTAGTGTGTGTGTGTGTGTGTGTGTGTGTATATATATATATATATATATATATAAAAGAATTTGAATTTAACTAAATATGAAACTTTTATTATTTCAATTTCAGTACCTCGTATTTAAAATTTTAAGACATATTATCTTAAACATAATTAACCCAATTTAATTTCATAATTATTTATTTTATTATTATTTTTTATTAATTTTTTTAATCAACATTGTTTTATTAAAATTGAAAATTACAATTTTAAATACAATTCGAATCGTATAAATATACTTTGTGTTGATATCAAACATGCAAATGACTAATCATTAATGTGTAAGAATTGCATTTTAACTAATTATGATTTTTTTAATTTAATTTTAGTACATTATATTTAAAATTTTAAAACTTATTAGTTTAAGTATAATCAATTATTTTAATTTCATAATTATTTTTATTATGCTAATTACTAATTTTTTTTAGACACACAGTTTTATTGTATAAATATTTTTTAGAACATATTATGTCAAATATAAGTTATGATTTACTTGACAAGTTCATTGTATAAAGATTATAAGATGAAGGTTCAAGTCCCCACAACCTTAAAAATTATATTTTGTAAACAAAAAATAAACGGGTTTGGGTACCGGGTTCGAGTACCCGAACTCGATTAATAATCCGATTATATTAATCAGGTTCGGGTACTGGGTATTCGAGAGGTACTACTCGAACCTTACTCGAATCCAATTAAAACTCGTTTATTGGTATCTAAATTTGACTTAAACAAAACGAATAGTACCGAGTATCTATTTACATACTACTCATTTACATCCCTAATAATGACTAATGAGTTAAAGCTTTCAAAGTCTAGGAAAAAGAATGAGTGAGAATATGATGACAATATCGTTGGATACAGAAAAGTAAGTTTAAAAGTACATGACTAATTTGGGAAATATCTTTTTTTCGGGAAATGAGTTTTTAAAGCATAATAATACTTTAATAAAAAAACTCTCCCTTTCAGTATTTTATTATTGTTTTTAATGTATTTACCTAGATTTAGATTAAAATATGAAATTAATATAAATACTAATAAAAATATATTTAGGCTTGAATAAAATATTTTATGTTTTCATTTCACAAATATGAACCTATAAAGTGTTAACTGGGTAGTAAGTAATAACATGTTGGCTCTAAAACAAACTCTTACTTGTCATTGCTCGTAAGTTTTTGCTAACTTTTTTTTTAAGTAATGAATTATTACCATAAAAGGAGAAAGAATAATTTTTCAGAAATCATTTTCAATAAATCAATCGGAGCCAAAGTATTCATTATTAACTCAATATTCTATAGTCTCCTTAACTTCTTGTTTGTTCCCCACCCAGCCTAGAGGAAACAAAAAGTCTGAAGAACAAAATGAAAACAAAGAACAGCTTTGATGTACTATTCATCAAACATCAACAAATTAGGAACAAGAAGTTGCAGTTGCATTAAAACGAACATAACATCAATTAAGAATTAAACTCATTTAGACAGCAAGACAAGGCATACCAGCACAGTTAAGTGTCAGAGCATGTATGGTCGAGTTCAAACTTCACTAACAGCAGAAAAGACTGAAGATAACAATTTTCTATTAGCAATAGAAACTTCTCAATGATCAACATTCTACAATATCTGCATTCTGCAGCCAGCTGGATTTATCAGCTTTCCAGTTATTTGAAAGATCAAACCAATTTTCTTGATATAACTTTAACAACTCAGGAGCATTTGCTTCATAGCGGTTCACAGACTTCTTAATCAACAACTATTCTGAAGCCTCAAGCAATCCCTCCAAGTTCAATTCCTTCTTAGGGCCGGTTTGGATTTCATTGAAGGGCTAGTGAAATCCAACAGCAGGATGATTGAGAAAATGGACAAAATTTTTAAAGATAAAATTACATTTTTGTCTTTATTTTAATAATTTTTTTATTAATTTATTAAAAAATATATATTTTTAATGATCAATTTATTATTTTTCAATCTCACCTCATCAAAACCATTTTCACTGTTTTTCTAAACTAGTCTTTAATCAAAAGAAGGTTTCTTTTTTTTTCTAAAGAGAGAGATGACTCATGAACAAGGATTTAAATTACGGTTGCGGTCACGTTTTCGGTTGCGTTACGTTTATCACGATTTCGGATATAACAGAGATTATTACGGTCATAATAGTCATTGCGATTATGAATTTTTTTAATTTCGCACAACTTTTTTAACGGACGATAGCGACAATAACGGGCGATAACCACAATAACAACCATTGATAGCGGCAATAATGATCGATAACAATAATAACGACATTCAATAGCAATAATAACAGACCAATTCTAATTGTTACGGGTGTGAAAATATTCACACCAGCTATTTCTTAAATAGCAGCCGCTATCCCATTTAGAGGCCGCTATTTGAAACCTTGCTCATGAGCATGAAGATTAAACTCATGCAAAACAGTTATAAAGTTACATTTATAGTATAATTATATAAATTTGTAATTCTTCTTATGAAAATCTTCTACCATAATTATGTTTTTTCTAAACTCAAGCTTTTTTTTATTATTGATTTAAAGGAAATAAAATCTTTTCATTGGCAGAAAAAAAAATTCGAAACATATCTAAGAAGAAAGAGAAGCATCAAAACTAATCAACTAAACCCTAAACTCAAGCCTATTAACACAAAATTCAATTCAAACTTACTGTGAAATATGTGAAGAAAAACTTGATCCTTAAATAACCAAATAAACTTGACGGAAATATATAAATATACTTTATATCCATCCAAACACACATTGAAAAGTTAAATACAACACAACATGTTGAGTTAATATATTTTGAAATGACAAAACAAGTAAATTCAATAAAATAAGAATGATTTAAAACATGTTTAGAGGTTATCAGTATCAAAAACTAAGTATTTAAGGATGAGAGATTGATCTGATAAGATGAGAGATCGATCTCCTGGGTTTTCTAGTATGAGAGATCGATCTCATGAGAATATGAGATCGATCTGCTAAAAGATTGAAATCTCAAAGGAACTGTACAAGGTGTTGAGGAAGCAGAGATCGATCTGTAAGGGTTATAAGATCGATCTGTTTATTACAGAATGTCTACGAGATCGATCTGGTCTAGGAAGAGATCGATCTCCTCTAAAACAAAGGGTAAAGGCAGTAGATCGATCTGTAGATCGATCTATACTCAAACAAAGAGTTTATGAGATTGATCTCCTCAAAGTCAAAGAGTTAAGAAGATCGATTTAGGGTGTTTAGAGATCGATCTCTTCTCTACGAGAATACTTGCTAGATCGATCTGGAGATCGATCTTGCCTCAAACAGAGAGATTGAAATATCGATCTGCTGGTTCGACAAATCGATCTTCACTAACATTTTCAAATTTTAAGATCGATCTCTATAAGTATGAGATCGATCTCCATGCTTCAAGTTGCTTTGTAATCGCAGGAAATCAAACTAAGAGATCGATCTGGTTAAAATGGGAGATCGATCTAGCACTTTATTGGAGGTTTCCAACGGCTCTTTTTGCAAAACCTTCAATGGGAAAAACAGCATTAAATGCTCCAACTACCAATCCTGCTGTATAAAATCAAGTATTGAAGATACTGAAAAAAAAGACACTATTACTGCAAATTCTGTATATTCTCAAGAATTTCATTCCAACATTCTCTTTGTCTTCAATCTTCATTTATTGATATTGTTGTAAAACTCTTGGTGTAAAAGCTATTTCTATCCTACCCACAAAAGAAAAGTTGTACCTTGTATTCATCCTTATTTCAAGAGAGAAGAGGAGTGTTACTCAGTGAGATAATTTCGTAAAATGATGAATATTTGTTTGTGAAAAAAGGGTAGAGAGGTTATTCCTTAACCTGTAAAAAGGAGTGTGTAACATCCATTGATAGAGTGAAAGAAAGCTCTTGACAAGGAAGTCAAGAAGAGAGGACGTAGGCAAGAGATTGGTCGAACCTCTATAAACTACTGAGTTTGCTATTTCCTTCCCTTATCTTCTTTCAATTTATTGCATTACATTACATTGATTATTCATTACTTGCAATTAGACTTAATTCAGTTTAAAATTTGTCATTAACCTTAGAAAATGGATTTACCCCCTCTCTCGGTAGAGCCAACACAACACAACCCAACCAATAATCTCCACCGATACAAATTGCAATATATGATACAAGAGTTGCACCCCAACTCAGTTGCTTATTCTCCGAGTGCAGCAGACCGTGAGCCGTACGTAAGGACAGACCCATCAGGCATGCTGGAAAACACAAACCCGACATTGTAATGAATATTACAAACATGTCCAAATTGAAGGTCTTCTAAGCTACGGTTAGTTTGCAGTTATATCACCTAAAAGAATACATGCACCAATAGGAAAAAGTGATGGATACTTACATCTCAGTCCCTATATGTCAGGTATCTCCACTTCACAATTAGCTTGGACTTGAGCGTCATTTGTAGTACAGCCTTTGACACATTTAAAATATATGTTTGCTGCCATGATCACAATGTTGAAAAATTATTTATGTGGACCTACATATATCAATTTATTATACATTACAGGCTATCTAATTTGTTTTAGTCCACTTAAAAGTGATTAAATAAAGTTATTGGACTTCAGTGCATCTCAATTGGTATGAGCTTTACAATGTGTAGAGACCTGATATTTTATTCTATTTTAATGATGGGCCAAAATAGGATAAAATATACTTCAGTTATAAATAGGTTATGGTCTCCGGTCTAAACGTAATTTTTTTCATTCTCATATCCCATCAGTGAGTGAGTTAGAGTTTTCTCTCATAAATAAAAGTTTAGACTATAAGACTGCTAACCTCAATCAATCAATTTCAATGAATCCATATACGCTTTCGTATTCTAATTTTCTTGATGATTGAATATGAGATCCTGGATATAAATATTATGTAATTATAATTTTTCCACAAGTGGTATCAAGAGCCTATTCATGTTTAATCATAAAGAATTAAAATTTTTTGTTTTGGTTGAAAGAAAACCATGAATATAAAGATTGGGTTTTAATTATAGGATTGTTTGATTCATATTGGTTTAATTATAGGATTGTTTGATCCATATAAAGTTAAACACAGCACAACATGTTGAGTTAATATATTTTGAAATGACAAAACAAGTAAATTCAATAATATAAGAATGATTTAAAACATGTTTAGAGGTTATCAATACCGAAAACTAAGTATTTAAGGATGAGAGATCAATCTCCTGGGTTTTCTAGTATGAGAGATCGACCTCATGAGAATATGAGATCGATCTGCTAAAAGATTGAAATCTCAAAGGAACTGTACAAGTTGTTGAGGAAGCAGAGATCGATCTGTAAAGGTTATAAGATCGATCTGTTTATTACAGAATGTCTACGAGATCGATCTGGTCTAGGAAGAGATCGATCTCCTCTAAAACAAAGGGTAAAGGCAGTAGATCGATCTGTAGATCGATCTATACTCAAACAAAGAGTTTATGAGATTGATCTCCTCAAAGTCAAAGAGTTAAAAAGATCGATCTAGGGTGTTTAGAGATCGATCTCTTCTCTACGAGAATACTTGCTAGATCGATCTGGAGATCGATCTTGCCTCAAACAGAGAGATTGGGAGATCGATCTGCTGGTTCGACAGATCGATCTTCACTAACATTTTTAAATTGTAAGATCGATCTCTACAAGTATGAGATCGATCTCCATGCTTCAAGTTGCTTTGTAATCGCAGGAAATCAAACTAAGAGATCGATCTGGTCAAAATGGGAGATCGATCTGGCACTCTATTGGAGGTTTTCAACGGCTCTTTTTGCAAAACCTTCAACGGAAAAAACAGCATTAAATGCTCCAACTACCAATCCTGCTGTATAAAATCAAACATTGAAGACACTGAAAAAAAAAGACACTATTACTGCAAATTCTGTATATTCTCAAAAATTTCATTCCAATATTCTCTTTGTCTTCAATCTTCATTTATTGATATTGTTGTAAAACTCTTGGTGTAAAAGCTATTTCTATCCTACCCACAAAAGAAAAGTTGTACCTTGTATTCATCCTTATTTCAAGAGAGAAGAGGAGTGTTCCTCAGTGAGATAATTTTGTAAAAGGGTGAATATTTGTTTGTGTAAAAAGGGTAGAGAGGTTATTCCTTAACCTGTAAAAAGGAGTGTGTAACATCCATTGATAGAGTGAAAGAAAGCTCTTGACAAGGAAGTCAAGAAGAGAGGACATAGGCAAGAGATTGGTCGAACCTCTATAAACTATTGAGTTTGCTATTTCCTTCCCTTATCTTCCTTCAATTTATTGCATTACATTATATTGATTATTCATTACTTGCAATTAGACTTAATTCAGTTTAAAATTTGCCATTAACATTAGAAAATGGATTTACCCCCTCTTTCGGTAGAGCCAACACAACACAACACAACCCAACCAATAATCTCCACCGATACAAATTGCAATTTATGATACAAGAGTTGCACCCCAACTCAGTTGCTTATTCTCCGAGTGCAGCAGACCGTGAGCCGTACGTAAGGACAATTAGCTTGGACTTGAGCGTCATTTGTAGTACAGCCTTTGACACATTTAAAATATATGTTTGCTGTCATGATCACAATGTTGAAAAATTATTTATGTGGACCTACATATATCAATTTCTTATACATTACAGGCTATCTAATTTGTTTTAGTCCACTTAAAAGTGATTAAATAAAGTTATTGGACTTCAGTGCATCTCAATTGGTATGGGTTTTACAATGTGTAGAGACCTGATATTTTATTCTATTTTAATGATGGGCCAAAATAAGATAAAATATACTTCAGTTATAAATAGGTTATGGTCTCCGGTCTAAACGTAATTTTTTTCATTCTCATATCCCATCAGTGAGTGAGTCAGGGTTTTCTCTCATAAATAAAAGTTTAGACTATAAGACTGCTAACCTCAATCAATCAATTTCAATGAATTCATGTACGCTTCCGTATTCTAATTTTCTTGATGATTTAATATGAGATCCTGGATATAAATATTATGTAATTATAATTTTTCCACAAGTGGTATCAAGAGCCTATTCATGTTTAATCATTAAGAATTAAATTTTTTTGTTTTGGTTGAAAGAAAACCATGAATATAAAGATTGGGTTTTAATTATAGGATTGTTTGATCCATATTGGTTTAATTTGTCTCAATTTTTTGATGTTTTCATCCGATTTTTGCATAGGCATTGTAGAATACACTTTTAATTTCAATTATGTACAGTTAATTGGTGAAAATAAGTTCAAAAATCAGTCAAAAATCAAGATAATTGAAGAACAGACCTGAATCGGGTCTGTTCAGGGTCCAGCCAGGTCGGGTTGACCCGGCTGGCTAAGGAAGAAGAAGGGAGATCCCGAAAGGGCAATCCCCCACGCGCCGAGGGTGGCGCGTGATGTACACGCTCCACCATGCGATAGCTCGACGGTCACCATTTTTTCAATCTTGGATAAAATTTAATTTTAAAATTTTTGGTGGTTTTTCTGAAATTTTTTGGAATCGTTAAATATTTATTATTTAATATTTAGCATTATTTGAATTAAAATTGTATGCTATGCACATGATTATTCTTGTTTTGCTTCATAGTGATATGTTTTATGATATTTTGAGTTGATTGAAAATATGTACTCTCCCTGAAATTGTCAATAAATTTATGTACTCTCACCTACAAACATGTGCATATTTTATGAAAAATAAAATTTTAAAATAAATTAAGTTGATATAAAATGTCACCAAAGTGACCTCTTTTGTATTAATTTATTTATTTTTGAAAAATAATGTTGTCATTAGGAAATTTATATGACAGTATTTTTTAATTTATGGGAGAAATAATCGGCCCAAAGGAAGATTATTTCTTTGCCGAATTATTAACACATAAGGTAGTAAATATGTGATAAATTTTGTTTTCATGCATGTAATATATCGGTCCAAAGAAAGACATATTATTGGCAGGATTTGGTTATCAATATTTACTAATAAAGTTTAAGAGTATCGCTTACAAATTGATATTTATGTCTAAAGACTAAATGTCAATGTTGTGCTTGGTATCTTATATGGCGCAAAATTATTTGGTTGTGAGCTAATTATTATTTTCTACTTACAGTGAACGTTTCTTCCATATCTGTCAATTTGAATAACATTCCAGTGCTTAATGGCACTAACTTTGGAAAATGGAAGGAGTACGTAACTATTATGCTTGGGTGTATGGATCTGGACTATGCGATCAGGTCAAAACGACATCCCGCCCCTACTAATAATAATTCAGCTACGGAAAGGGCACTTTATGAAAAATGGGAGCGTTCAAATCGCATGAGTTTGATGATCATGAAGCACTCAATTTCGGATGTCATCAGGGGCGCAATACCTGAGGAAGAAAATGCTAAAAGTTTTCTTGAGTAGATTGCAGACAGATTTGCTGCAAATGAAAAGGTCGAAACAAGTACTATTCTGACTAAACTTTTCAATGCGGTATAATGGCAAAGGAAATATAACGGAATACATTATGAAAATGTCTAATCTTGTTACAAGATTAAGGGCACTAAAGTTAGAGTTGTCTGAAAATATACTCGTGCACCTGATCTTGATATCTCTTCTTTCACAATTTAATCCCTTTAAGATAAGTTACAATACTCAAAAGGAGAAATGGACTCTTAACAAGCTCATTGCTCAGTGTGTGCAAGAGGAAGAGAGATTGAAACAAGATAAGATAGAAAGTGCTCAATTAACATTTTCTTCCAATGGTAATGTTGCCAACAAGAAAAGAAAAATGAACAATACAGGAAAAGACACTGCAAACATTGGAACTTCACAGCCTAAGGGGCAGCAGAAACATGATAAGGTGATCACTTGTTTCTTCTGCCTTAAGGATGGACATGTGAAGAATGATTGTTCTAAGTATGAAAAATGGCTTGCCAAAAGAGGTAAACTTCTCAACTTTGTTTGTTTTGAAGTTAATTTGGCTTTAGTACCCAATCACACTTGGTGGGTAGATATAGCTGCAACTACTCACATAAGTGTGACAATGCAGGGCTGTCTAAGGAGCAGAAAGCCAACTGATGATAAAAGTTTCATCTATGTGAAAAATGGTGAGAAAGCTCCCGTTGAGGCTATTGGTCTATTCAGATTAAAGATAGAATCTAGTTATTATTTAGATTTGGACGAGACTTTTTATGTACTGTCATTTAGACGAAATTTGATTTCTGTTTCTAATTTGGACAAATTGGGTTATTCTTGTTCATTTGGAAATGGAAAATTTAGTCTCTTTCAGTATTCAAATCTTATTGGTGTTTGTTCTTTAGTTGACAATTTACATAAATTGGACCTACATGCTTCATATGTTAATGAATGCTTGCATATAAATAATTATGGTACAAAGCGCAAATTAATTAATGAGAATTCTTCTATGTTATGGCACAAGCGTTTAGGGCATATTTCTAAACAAAGAATACGGAGACTTGTGTCAGAAGGAATTCTCGATTCCCTTGATTTTTCAGATTTCAAAATCTGTATTGAGTGCATTAAGGGAAAACAAACAAATATCAAGAAAATATGTGTCAAAAGGAGTTCAAACGTCTTAAAATTAATTTATACTGATATATGTGGTCTATTCCCTACGGCTTCTTGGAATGTTCAACAGTATTTTATTACTTTTATAGACGATTATTTTCACTATGGGTACCTATACTTAATTCATGAAAAGTCTCAGTCATTGGATGTTTTCAAGAACTATAAAACTGAAGTTAAAATTCAACTTGGTAGGAAAATTAAAGCTGTTAAATCTGATCATGGTGGCAAATACTATGGTAGATATGACGGATCAGGTAAACAACGTCCAGGACCCTTTGCAAGGTATTTAGCAGAATGTGGGATCGTTCCTCAATACACCATGTCAGGGACTCCAAGTCAAAATGGTGTAGCTGAAAGACGAAATCGGATCCTAAAGGATATGGTGAGAAATATGATAAATCATTCTTCTTTACCAGAGTCACTTTGGAGAGAAGCTTTAAAGACTGCAGTGTATATCCTTAATCGAGTTCCAAGCAAAGTAGTAGCTAAAACCCCATATGAGTTATGGACAGGCAAGAAGCCTAGTATTAGGCACTTGTATGTTTGGGATTGTCCAGCTGAAGCTAGGCCATACAAGCTTAACGAAAGGAAATTGGACTCAAGAACAGTAAGCTGCTACTTTGTTGGATACTTAGAAAGGTCGAGGAGTTTCAAGTTTTATGATCCCTCAAGTAAATCTTTTTTCGAGAATAAAAATGATAAGTTCATTGAGGATATTAAATATAGTGGGAGTGTTAAACTCAAAGATCTTATCTTTGAAGAAGAACATGTCATTGTTTCTACAATTGCAATTGAAAATGATCAGACAATTATGTCTGGCGTTGTTCAAGATGCAAATACAGATTATCAAGATACTCCTGGTTTACCTCCTGATTATATTGAAGAGCCAGCTCCTATTCAATTAGAGAAGCAACAACAACCTCAATTGGAAGTGCCATTAAGAAGATCCTCTAGGGAGAGGTGATCAATGATTCTAGATGATTATATCATTTATCTCCAAGAACATGAGTTTGATATAGGAATGGAAGATGATCCAACATCTTTCACTAAAGCCAAACAAAGTGTTCACTCTCAACATTGGATAGAGGCCATGAAAGATGAGATGAAATCAATTGAGGAAAATGGCGTTTGTGATCTTGTCGAATTGCCTAAAGGAGCGAAACCGATTGGTTGTAATTGGATTTTCAAAATCAAACGAGATTCGAAAGGCAATATCGAAAGATATAAAGCACGTCTAGTCGCCAAAGGTTTTACTCAAAAGGAAAGCATTGATTATAAAGAGACTTTCTCTCCAGTTTCATCGAAGGACTCTTTTAGAATCATTATGGCACTTATAGCTCATTATAATTTAGAGCTACATCAGATGGATGTAAAGACAGCGTTTCTCAATGGAGACATTGAAGAAACAATTTATATAGTACAACCAAAAAATTTCGTGTCGGATAATTCGAAACATCTTATATGTAAATTAAAGAAATTCATCTATGGTTTAAAGCAAGCATCCTGTCAATGGTACCGAAAATTTGATCAAGTAATTACCTCATTCGGTTTTAAAGAGAATACTGTTGATCAATGTATTTATCACAAGATCAGTTGGAGTAAGTTTATTCTTCTGGTCCTTTATGTTGATGATATTCTGCTATCAAGCAGTGATATAAGCTTGTTGCATGAAACCAAAAGATTTCTGTCAAGTAATTTTAAAATGAAAGATCTTGGGGGTGCATCTTTTGTGTTGGGCATACGGATCCATCAAGATCGTTCTCATGGAATACTTGGCTTATCACAAAAGGCATATATCGATAAGGTGCTTAGCAGATTTGATATGAAGAATTGTGCATCAGGAGATACACCCATTGCTAAAGGTGATAAATTTAGTTTGCTTCAATGCCCAAGAAAAGAGATTGAAAAGAAAGAGATGTAAAAGATTCCTTATGCCTCAGCAGTAGGGAGTCTTATATATGTTCAAGTCTGTACGCGTCCGGATATTGCGTACGCAGTTGGAATGTTTGACAGATATTTAAGTAACCCTAGTAAGGATCATTGGAAAGCAGTAAAGAGGGTTATGCGGTATCTACAGAGAACTAAAGATTACATGCTCACATATCGGATGTCAAATCATTTAGAGATCGTTAGGTATTCAGACTCCGACTTTGCTGGTTGCCTTGATAGCAGAAAATCTACTTCTGGTTATATTTTCATGTTAGCTGGAGGAGCTGTCTCATGGAAGAGTGTTAAGCAATCGCTCATAGCTTCTTCCACCATGGAGGCAGAATTTATAGCCTATTATGAGGCATCGAACCAAGTAATATGGTTGCGAAATTTTATCACCGGGCTGTGCTTTGTCGATGGTATTGAGAGGCCATTGAAGATTAATTGTGATAATAAAACTGCTGAGTTATACTCTAAGAACAACAGAAACTTGTCGAAGTCAAAGCATATTGACATGAAGTTTCTTGTTGTTAAGGAGAGAGTTCAGAGTCTTCAGATTACTATTGAACATATAAATACAAACTCCATGATTGCGGATCCGCTTACAAAGGAAGTACCACCTAAGGTGTTTCATGAGCATGTAGCTCGTATTGGTGTAGTTCATCCTGATGATATACTTGTATAATGGGAGCTTGTTTCTTGATGTTCATTTGTTATTGAGATTTTTCTGATCAGAATACAATATTTTTTGTTATTATTGAAAACTCTGAAATAAAATAATATTCTTTCAGTAGCAGTATGCATAAAGTCTTGAAAGAATGATAAAGTAGGACCAGTTGAAAATATGTATGTTAAAGGATCACGTTTCATGTAATTTCCATACTACACATCCATACTTGATCTATGTCGTTGATTATATTAATATACGTGACAATTGATGGGTCTAGTTACGGAATATATGTAACAAAAATTGTTTTGATCCTATGTTGATATAATTGATGGACCGGATTGTTTAGAGATGTTCTTTGTAAAGATAGCAAGTATTGAGCTCATAAAGTTAATTTTAAATGTACAATAGTCAAGCAACATATGTGGCTCAAGTGGGAGATTGTTGAAAAATTATTTGTGTTGGCCTACATATATCAATTTATTGTACATTACAGGCTATCTAATTTGTTTTAGTCTACTTAAAAGTGATTAAATAAACTTATTTGACTTCAGTGCATCTCAATTGGTATGGGCTTTACAATGTGTATAGACCTAATATTTTATTCTATTTTAATGATGGGCCAAAATAGGATAAAATATACTTTAGTTATAAATAGATTATGGTCCCCAGTCTAAAAGTATTTTTTCTCATTCTCATATCCCATCAGTGAGTGAGTTAGGATTTTCTCTTATAAATAAAAGTTTAGACTGTAAAACTGCTAATCTCAATCAATTTCAATAGATCTAGGTACGTTTCTGTATTTTAATTTTTTTGATAATTGAATAGATGATTCTAAATATAAATATTATGTAATTATAATTTTCCTACACACAAGAACAAGCAAAGCTGTAAATATTAACCCTTTGCCGTTAATGGAAATTATTCGAGTGATCTTTATGATCCATTTTGGTTTTGGCGACAAGGTGAAGCTGCCATCCCACGCCTACACACGTACATTACACTTTTATTTTTAAATTTTTTAAAAATAAAAATAAATAAAATAATATATATATTATTACTTTAAATTTATTTTTTAAATTTAAAATTTTATTGATAATATATTAAATAATAATTTAATTATTTTAACTATTTTTTAATTTTATTTTTCATTATTGTTTTTAACCTTTGAATAAGATTTTTATTTTTCTGAAAAATAATTCTAAATTTTATTTTTCTTAAGTAAAAGCTTTCCTTTTGTCAGACGTTTTATCTGAATCAAGAGAACAACTTTTTTTTTTTTGGTGCGTATAATTTAGATTAATAGATATATATTATTGTGAATATTTTTTTCTATAGTTTATTTTGTGTGTTTTTATCATTATTTTTTTCATTTTCCTTTTTTTTCTCATTATTTTGTTTGTGTTTTTCCTATTCAAAATTTTAACATATACATAATGAAAATTTAAAATGTACATATCTGAATATTTTTAATTTCTCATCTTGGCAGTATAATTTTTAAAATATTAATCTATGAAAAATTAAATCTATTTTTAAATTTTATTATTTTATAAAATTTTATTTTGAATTAAAAATGCTATTTTTATATCAAAATAATAATAAATATACCAAAAAATTTTATATATTGAAGGAAACATGAGGGGTTTATGATTTCATTTTTATATAACTCAAAATCTAATGAAGTTTTATATGTATAAATATTTTCTGTTCTTTTTATTTTTTATGAAGAGAAATCATAATAAATTAATTAAAAAGTTGTATTTAAATAAAAAAATTTTTTATATTTTTCATACTAAAATAATAATTTTTACAAAAAGCTCGAAAATTTAGATTCTATACCTGCAAACATTTCAAAAATAAACTAAATAATATAAAAACTATACTCTTAAAATTGATAAAAAATGAAATTAAGATAAAATTTAAAAATATCTAGATTTATTACCAAATAAAAAATGGTTCAATACTATATAATTCTCGAGTTTATTAAAAAATGCAAACAAATTTATGCATAAAAATAAAGGTATAAATTTTTATTTTGTTGTAATTATTATACCTATTAATTTTTTTTATAATGAGGTAAAAAAAGATTTTAATCTTAAATCTACTATTTTTTAAGATAATAATCACCAAATTAAGTCTTAATTATTATTCCATTTATTAAATTTAAAAATGAATGAATATGTCTAATTAGTAAAATTTTGAAAATAAAATCCCTTCAGATATTTATCATTAACTAATCTGAATGAATATAAGTATTTTTAAAAAATAAATCATCCAATTAAAAAATTTTAACAAAAATAAATATTTTATACTATCAAAATTTTGATAAAATATAATTTTATAACCTTAATATTATAAATAAAAAATTATAATTTTATTTTTATTTTTAAATAAAATTTAAATTTATTATAAAAAATGGAAATAAACTTACAGTAGTAAGAAAAAAAAAAAAGAAAATTAAAAAAAAAAAAAAAGAAGTGTCCTTGTGTCCGTTGTCTCTCTCTCGTCCTCAGGCAACCCTTCTTCCCCTTATCCTCTTGTTTATCACAATAACTCTTTACCCTTTTGTCTATGGTCTCTTCTTTTCTTTTCACTTCTCCTCTTGTTCTTTTTTTTTTCCTTCAACTTGGCATTGCCTGGAGAAATAATGCCCATTTTTCTTATATATTCTTCAAAGGATTAGCATCAATGGGCTGTTAAAGAAGAAACCAGAATTTACTCTTTCTTTTTGTTTGCTTTTTTGTCTTTTTAGTCAAGTTATCAGTGAGAATCAGGAAGGAAAGTGAAGAGGAAAGGAGAGGATGTCTTGTTTATTGCCACAGTTCAAATGCCAACCTGACACTTTCTCTATCCAATTCAGAACTCACCACTCTCACCATTGTAAGTTTCACACTCAAAATGCCATTGTTTGAATTGGAATTCAAATGGGTAGTTGCTATTTAAATATATATATATATATATATATATATATATATATATATATATTTAAGTAGATTGAAAGTTGACTTTATTAAATCAGAACTAAACTGGGTGTGCTTTGTTTTTTGTAATAGTTTTGAATCTGGTATTGTGTTACTACTCATAAATCCATTTGTTTTTAGTTAAAATTGACATGGGTAGTTGTTATATTTTTCTACTGGATTGAAAGCCAGAGACTTTATTTTATCAGAAGTGAAATGGGTGTGCTTTGTCTTTGGTGCTAGTTTTTGAGTAGCATTCTCCACTGTTGGATTTATTTCAATATGTCTTTGTTTTTGGTAGTAAGTTCAATGTCATAAAGTCTATGTATTTATCTCAATTGCAACAAAAGGGTGTATAGTAGTTAATCAGATGAATTTAATTCTGGCAAATGCCTTACATTTCTACCATAATTCAGATCAGTTTTTGCTGGATTTGTGTATTTTCATATAGTAGACTCATTTCTTTATCTGAATCAAGATTGAGTTTATGTGGCTTTGCAACTTTTATAACAATTTAAGTTATGCCAATACCACTTCAGTTTTGCTCTTAATAGTTTTCAGTGAGCATTACCTACATTTCTATTGTTATTGCCTTTCGTAAGAGACAGAGAGTAAACTGTCTTCCTCAGCATTTGAGGAATTAATTACCTTTGTTTGGCTTTAGCATTATATATTATGTGCTATTTCATTTGTAACTAGTTTTTTAATTGCTATTGCTAGAATGGTTAAATAGTTTTCTCCTAAGTGACAATTGTGGCAAGTTTAATAATCCTCTTACGGTCAGTGGATTGATCTTTGCGGGCTTAGTTGCTGGTCGTTCATGTGTTTCTATCTCAGAAGAATACAATATTACATTTTCAAATCTTTTTGAATGCAATACTTCTGATGCCCCTCCTGCACCACTCCCCTATTTCGTGTCTTGGATAAGGCTTTGTATTCTTTAATGCTTTTCTTTGCGTACTTATTTGTCTGATTATTAAATATAAATTTTTAAAGCAGCATTGGCTTGTAATGTCTTTGTATACTCATTATCCTAATTGGTAATGATATCATTTGTCATATCTCGTGATTTCTTGCCTGAATCTGCAGCAAAACACAGAGAATCTATATGTTTCCGTACAAAATGTGTTTTATCTACCACTTCACCATCAACATCAACAGCAACAACCACAGTGCTTGATGTAGAGAAGCTAAGATTACCATCTTTTGAAGCTCATCCTAATTCAGTTGTGGTGGATAGACCATGGACATATATAGGGGCTACTGGTCCGCCATCAGAGGTCAGTCTTGTTAGTTTGAGCATGTGAAGTTGAAATTTTGGCAAAAGGTTGTTGAGTATTTGCTATTGTACTTCTGAAATAGACATGTTTTTTTCCTTCATATTGTTCATTACCCTAGATAAACTTATGAATCCTCTATTTCATATGATGATCGTGCTAGATAATGAGCATGTAAACTTCAAGTAAACTTCATATTGTATAGGAAGATCATGCATTTTAGTTAGAAGCACATAGATTTTGCTTTAGATCCATTTGAGGGTGTTTTTCTTCCATAATTTTGTTTTCTTGTTGACTTTTTAAAAATTTAACCAATTCATCTTCTCTGGATTTCACTCCCAACTTCTTTTAGTTTCTTCATTCTGGGAACTAATCTCTAGTCATATCATCAGTTCTAAAGATCATTCTCAATAGCAATTGTCTTGCTGTGCCTTCTCATCTGGGCCTGTATGGCTGTATTTGGAATTACAGTATCTGATTGAGTAATCTCTTATCAAATAGTCAAAATTTACTACAGAATTTTGGTGCTTGTTATAAGGTCGTACGTTGATGTATGCGATACAGTTGCAATTTCACTGTCTTTGATATCTGCAGGCAAGCTTTGGAGCAACTTTAGCAACTGAAAATCTTCTTACAAGTGATGAGGCTGTAATTTCTGCTGCTGCTGCTGAAGCAGTAGCTCTTGCACGAGCAGCTGTTAAGGTTGCTAAGGACGCTGCGTTATTGGTTAAGAATTACAGTTCTGGGAAAACTGAAATGAAATATGCGGGGTCATCTGCAACTGACTCTTTCACATCCAAGTGGGCTCTGTTTACTGAAGCAGAGAGGGCTGGTATTGTTGGAGATTCACTCACAGATGAAAGTGAACTGGAAGAAGATGAATCAGAGCAAAATTCCACTAAAGACTCGGTTGAACTAGAGCCCACAAGTGAAGAACTTGAACTTCTTGAGGAACAATTATCTAGAAGTATAGCAGTGAGGTCAAAGCGCCAAACTGAACGAAAAGCTAAAAGAACAAGAGCAGCAAAGAAGGCTGCTGAGAGCGTTGTTTCTGTGAAGCCTGGTTCTACCAGAAAAAGGCGTGGTGCTTTACAAGATGTAGACTACTCTGATCCATTGCGTTACTTGAGAGGGACAACCAGTACTTCCAGGCTTCTCACTGCTAATGAAGAAATTGAGTTGTCAGGAGGAATACAGGTATAATGATTTGACATGCATATTGGTAAACTAAGATTCTTAGGGGGACAACTTCCCTTACTCTGTCACCAAGTGCTTTTTTTTCTTTGCCTTGGATATTTCTCTGAGGCGATGCCATGAATGCTCTGAGATTTCTGAACGTAAAGCTTGTCTGCTGTGTGCTTGTATTATCTGAGCATCAATCATCATAGACCAGCAATGTTGTAATTGGCTTATGTAAATGGTTTATTAAAATATTATTATATCATGCTTGATGTGCGTGGAACTAAAACTTTGACTTGTGCTTCTTCTACCTCTTCTTTTTCTTTTGTAAATTTTTATTTTCCCCTCTTATTAATGACTTCAGGACCTACTGAAACTTGAAAGGCTCAACGAGGAGCTTGCAGAACGAGTTGGAGGACAACCAACCTTTATACAGTGGGCTGCTGCTGCTGGAGTTGATCAGAAGACCCTGAGGAGGCGCTTAAATTATGGCAGACTTTGCAAGGACAAAATGATTAAAAGCAACATACGGCTTGTTATTTCAATTGCAAAAAATTATCAGGGAGCTGGAATGAATCTCCAAGATCTTGTTCAGGTATTTGATCTCCTACATCCAACTGAACAAGTTGAGTCTATTGTGAGAATGGAACTGTGAGGAAAAAAAAGGGTAGAAAAGAAAGAGAGAAAGAGCAAAAGAGAAGCTTTAGCTTACACTTTGAATCTTGCCTGGTTCACTCACAGGAAGGATGCCGAGGCCTTGTAAAAGGTGCCGAGAAGTTTGACGCTTCTAAAGGTTTCAAGTTCTCAACTTATGCTCACTGGTGGATTAAGCAAGCTGTGAGGAAGTCTCTCTCTGATCAGTCAAGGACAATTCGCTTGCCAGTAAGTTCTAAAGTTTTTGGTCCTAAATGCATTGCCATTTGGAAGTGTCTATGATAAATAAGATACTACCAATTACTGTCGTGTTGGATCAATGATTTCATATATATAAATATATATATATATATATATAGTTATTATTGAAGTAAATGCGTCAAATCTGTTAACTTCTTCAACTTTTTTGGCTTCATAGTTTCACATGGTGGAGGCAACATATAGAGTGAAGGAGGCTAGAAAGCAGTTTTACAGTGAGAATGGAAGACAGCCTGACAATAAAGAAGTTGCCGAGGCAACAGGGCTCTCCATGAAGAGGCTCACTGCTGTTCTACTCACGCCTAAGGCTCCTAGATCTCTTGATCAGAAGATTGGGATCAACCAAAATCTCAAACCTTCGGTCCGTCCTATTTCAAATGTGGCATTTACTATTTTTTTCTGGACTTTTAACCTGTGATTATTATTGCTCTTTGATTTTCGTTTTGTTTTCTGATGGGACTATGTTAATTCTGTCCAGGAAGTAATTGCAGATCCCGAAGCAGAAACAGCAGAAGACATCCTGATCAAGCAGTACATGAAGAAGGATCTGGAGAAGGTGTTGGACAGTCTGAGTCCAAGAGAGAGGCAAGTGATCAGATGGAGGTTCGGAATGGAGGACGGAAGGATGAAAACTCTGCAAGAAATCGGGGAGTCCATGGGCGTAAGCAGGGAAAGAATCCGGCAAATCGAGTCATGTGCCTTTCGGAAGCTGAAGAACAAAAGGAGAACAAAACATCTGCAGCAATATTTGGTTTCATATGCCTCATAAGATTCAAGATAGAGATAACTGATGGACCTACCAGCTTGCATAGTTGAGTTGAGGATCAAAAGGCTTGGTTAGTAGATCATTTCTTTTACATTAGCCAGTGGTACAAATGGTTGGTCATAGAAAATAGAAAATAGAAAATTTTTGAATGGAGCATTTCACATTTTTTTTATGTATCAGAGACGTAAAATTCAGACAGCAATAGCAGCATGACTCAATTATCACATGAAGATGTGTTTGATTCAATTTTTTGATTGTCGACAATTTTGAAAATCCAATTTGGGTTTAGGGTACCCTAAAGGCATATTTGAACTCTACTCAAACTCGACATTGGAAATAGATACACTGTCCTAATCCGATAAAAATTTGATTATAGAGTACTTGAACCTGACTTATTCGAAACGAATAATTTCAGATAATCATTTAAATGATTCCTGTTTAAATGGTATCCGTTTACATCCTTACCTCTAATGGAGGGTGATTGAACATAACTGCATTGTGGTGTGCAATTCAAATGCACTTTAATACAATTGGATTGCTTTTATTTTTTGGATATCATCGCATGTTAAGTGTTATGATAATCGAATGAGCTCTTATCAAATTCCAACTTTACCGGTTATAACTAAAAAAAATTGAATAAACTTGTGAATCATTCAAGTTAAACATTAAAATGTTTGAACTCAACTCGGTTTATTATTTAAATAATTCAAAAAATAAATAAATCAAATTTGAATCAATTTTATTACTCATTGAAAATAATAGTTTTATTTTTTTTAGCGGTAACAATTTATAATAAAATATATATAATTGAGAGAAAATTCTCAACTCTCATAAATCAAGAGCCTAACAAATAACAAGTAACACCTCAGAAATAAATCAGCAAACCACACATAATATTTACGCATCAACTCCTCAACAATGATTCATTGTGGTTTTGAAAATTATAACTCCTACTTCTCAATATGAATGATTTTGGCCTTGCTTTTCTTTTTCTAAATCTACTCTATCATTCTATCTGTTATTTATCCTGTGGCCTAAGCTGTAAAAGCTGCAACAATGTTAAAATTGGCTGCCTTTCACTCAATCATGCCATTGTCGTCAATCGTTTGATCCTTTACAAGCAGCACAAACTCCTGTTGATGAAATGATGAGACATGCGTAAGTAAGTGACATTGTCAGCAACCGTAGAACGTAGCACGATTGAATTCTGAATTGGCTTATTAGTAAACTGGTTTCTCTGTTTTTGCAGATATGTTGACCCTAGTGATCCAACGAGATTCTTTCTACAGCAGCCTACTACAGAGTCTCAGTTAAGGCGGCGCACATGCCAACCCCAACCAGTTGAAGCCTTCATGTAATTTTGATCTTAGCCTATTAATTTTAATTTTCTATAAAATAATCCTATTCAATTAATTATATAGTTTTAAAATATTTGAAATTATAAAAAATTAAATTTCAACCATTTTATCTTCATTTAAATCAAATAAAATTTATCTCAAATTTTGGTTTTTCTTCTATTACTTATTGTGTTATTTTTCAATTAAAAAATTATCCATATATTTTAATAGGAATTATCCTAAATTTTTTAATATTTTATCAAAAAAATAAAATTGTGTATTTGAATCTATATATTTTAACATTGAATTAAACTTTTTCATTCATTTTTCAGATTTATTTGTTCAATCATTTTGTTTATTTATCTGTTCAATCTTTTTATAAAAAAAAGAAAATTATCCATATGAATTATTCATTCTTTTAAAACGTGTATTATCTTAAATATTGTATGTAAGTATTTTGAATTGATTTAAATTTTTTAAAAAAATCAAATAATAATTTATTTTTATTTTTATTTACATTTTTAGTTTACTTACCTTTTATGTTTTAGACTATTAAAAATAAAGTTTTTAAAGAAAATTTAAAAAAATGAGTTTTCAGCTCTAATTAATTTTATAAAATTAATCTGAAGTAATTTAAATTCAAATTTTACAAATAAATTAGTTTCAAATATAAAACATTGGTTAATAATCTATTAATAATTAATATAGTAAGAATTTTTCAATTAAAATTGCAACTTTTTAATTAATTTATTTAATATTTAAGATTTATTATATATAATTTTTTTATAATTTTTTAATTAAGATTTGATTTTAATTTTTTAATTTGTTATTTATATATATATATATATATCAAGTTTTTAATACATTATTACTCAACATGTATTTCAAAATAAATTTTGATTAAGAAAACGATAACATGAGGCAAAAAGAAAAACACGCGGCATGCCTGATTAATGACGAGGCGCATCACAAGTTACACTAAAAAAATCTTTAAGGTGCGTTTGGTTAGAAAAAAAAATTATTTAAAAAAAATTAATTTTTTTTGATAAAAAAATTTTAAGAGATAAATTTTAGGGAAAAATATTATTTTAGATTCAAAATTTTTTTTTTATTTAGATAATTTAAAAATACTTTAAGATCTAAAGATAATCATTTTATCTCATATTTTTTCAAAATTGCATACTGTAGGTAAAATAAAATGATTGACAATGAAAAAAATAATCGAATCAAACAGAAAAATCAAATGACGAAAAAAAATTACAGAAAAAATTTAAAATTTCTCCCGATCAAACGCACCCTAAAAAATATTTTCTTTTCTTTTTTTTTCTTTTTTTATCCCTCTCCCTCTCGATCCCTCACTTCCTCCCCCGTTATGGTCGAATCCGACCATGGCCGATTGACTCCGCCGCCGTTACTTTCTGCATCGAGCTTAGCTACGATCAAATTTTTTAAGCTTTCGGGAGCATCCACGCTATTCCCCTCTACACAGTAAAATTTTTGCCGCAAACAAATTCAGTCTTTTTTTTTCTTTGACTTTTTTCTTTGTCGACCTCCTCCTATTATTTTTCATAGGGGTGAGCATTTGGCTTCTTCAGTCAATTCGATTTATAAAAATTGAAAATCCGCTAAATGAAATTTCTTAAAAATGCAAATAAAAACTAAATCGAATTTTTAGATTTTTATTTTGTCAATTGAATTATTATATCTGAATTAATTTAAATATTAATTTTCAATATTTAACATATTAATCAAATATATTTTTTATTTTCAGTATTTGAAAACAAAACAAAACAATCTTTTCAAAAGTTGAAAACAGAAAACAAAAAAAAAAAAAAAAAATGATTCCATCTTTATATCCAACATCTCTCCATATACTTTGTCGATGCGAGATTCACAAATCTTTTATTATTCCCACCAAGTCGATGGTTTGCATTTGCTATGATAAATATTCAACACTTTAGTTCATGACTCATCAACTTATGAATAATGCATCACTATGCATCCCATTGAGTATTGTGTGTCCCATGCGATATCATTCATGATCATGTCATCTCAAACATAATGTTCCCGCCAAAATTCTAACTTTTAGAAATCTTTTAAAGAACAAAGGAGAAATCAATTTAAGAGATAATGTTTGATTAAACTTTATTCATTGGTGGCAACTTCATTTATATCTCAATACATAATTCATCTCTTATAAATTTATTTAGATAATCATCAGTCACATTTATACTAAGTATTTTTCGAATTAGATTTCATATCTAATATGATAATTCTTTGTATCTGAGTATGCATCAATAAGCCTAACTACTTATGCTTTCATAATCATATTATTATTTATAGCAACAATCAATCAAGTTTCAAAATTGCTATTGATCCTCAATCAAGAATACCTTTAGTATCTCTATAATAATCTCTTATCATGTCATGTAAAATAAATTATACAATCTCTTATATTATATTATTATAGTTTTTAATTTCAAAAATTTTCATTCCAATCTCTCATAATGCTTTAGAATATAATATTGTTTTAAATTTCAAACGTATAATCTCTTATAATATATTCATGTAATTTAGATCAACTTTGTATCAATTAATGACTATAATGTTGGACGATTAAATAGATATTGCTATTCCCAATACTTTTTTTAGTCAATTTAATTTATTACAAATAGAACAAAAGGCAAATAAATATATTTGTTAAGATTTACATTATATTCTGTATCATATATGTAATTATCAATGTGTTAAGAATTTTATCTTAATATATTATAAAAAAATTTAATTTAATTTCAGTTGCTTATGTTTAAAATTTTTTATTAGCTTAAGCACAATAAATTAATTTTATTATTATGTTTCATTAAATTTGATAATTAAATTTTAGTGTACAATTTCCATAATAGAATATTTCAAATTGTTGGTTAGTTCATTTGATAAAACACTTAGCAATATGTGTGACTTGCCAAAATTTAAATCTCCTTAGTAGTGTAAAAAGTTTTCAAGTTTGAAACTCTTAAATGGGTAATATATTTGAACCCGGATTAAAAGTTAATTAGGTTTGGGTTAAGGATACTTGGGGTGCTACATGAACCCTACGTAAACCCAATTGAGGTTATAAAAATACTATCTTAACTTGATAATTAATTGGCTATATATAAAATATCTGAACTCAATATAATATTGGATAATAAGAGGTACTTATTTAAATCCCTAGTTTTTATCTTTTTTTATTCCATTAATTCATAATATGTACTTCATTTAAGAGTTAAGGTTAATTTTTTTAGAGACCCATAGAACGTGGAAAACATAGAAATATAAGAATAGGATTAAACATAAACTTCGTAAATAAAATTACAAATCATATAAAATAAAAAAATGTCATGCCGGTTCTTGCTAATGTTATAAGTAAAAGATTAGAGTGTTATTGATCGTGTCATTGTCAGATTAGAATTTATTTATATATTAATTTTTTTTATAAGAAAAAATACTTGATAATTAAAGATAATGTGAGATTATTTGAATTCGAACTTAAAGTTTATAATATATCACAATTTTTTATTAACTACTCAATTAAAAATTTTTAATATATATATTAAAGTAAAATGATAAAAGCTAAAGAAAATTTAGCTTATGGAGTAAATATATTTATTGAATTTTGTATGCTGTTTAAAAAATAAGAAAGATATTATTATGTCAATTGAAATTGACTTATGACAAATCTAATCATTTAAAATTGAATAAAATGTTAAATGATATTTAATTAAAAAAGAAATTGATTTGAAATTAAAAAATATTGATTATGGATGTATCAGTACATGTACTGTGTCATGTGCACCATCTTAAAATGAGAAAGCAACATTTTTCATGTGAAATTTACCCGGATATTTATGTAATTTTCCAAAATTTTTAAAAATGTTATTTTTTTTATTTAAGCATTGAATTTTTGTTTTTATGAGCAACAAAGGATTAAATTTTGGGAATAAAATTAATTTATTTAAAGAAATAAAAATGGATAAAGAAGAATACGTTTTGGCGGAAAGAAAGGCGGCAAAGAGGAGAAATCCAAATAGGACAAAAGGTAGTTTTCAAGACAATGAGTGGATTCTGTATAGAATCCGGGTTAGAATCAATTCGGGTAATCGGGTCTAACTCCTACTCAATATTTCAAACAAAACCCTTTTATTTCCCAATTCTTGTTAGTTTCAGCTCAAAATTCATTGAAAAAGAGAGGAGATAAAAAAAAAAAAAGCTTTACTTTGTGATTTTTTTTTCGGTTGGGATTTTGGGTTTTCTTTTAGAAATGAAAGGAGGAAGGAAAAGAGTAGTACAGAGCGAGGAAGGAGGAGAGGGTGGTGAGAAAGAGAAGAGAAGAGGAGGAACTGGAGAGCAAACAGTTGAAAGTGAAGGACATGGAGAGAAAATGGAGGAAGAAGAGGAGGAAGAAGGAGAAGAAGAAGAAGGGAAAGAAGAAGAAAAGACTAAGCTTGATGATGGGTTCTTTGAGATTGAAGCTATTCGTCGTAAAAGGGTTCGAAAGGTTGGAATTTTTACAGTTTTTTGGGAGATTAATTTTCTCTTGAACCAAACAGACGGGAAAAGGAGAAAATTTGTTCTTTTGTATCCAAATATTAGGCTTTCTAATGGGGTTTTTGAATTCCATTTTTAGACTCTGTTTAGTTTCAATTGTTTGCTTTAATTTTTTTTTTTGCCACATTTTGAGGGTTTTAGATGAAAATGAAGAAAATTTGTGTGTGGGATGGGGTGGGGAGTTTTTACATTTTAAGGTTTATTTTTTTTCTCCGTTTTATCTAATTATGAGTGTTTTTGTGTATAATAGGGCCAGCTTCAGTATCTTATCAAATGGCGAGTACTCCTTCTCTGTCTCTCTCTCTCTTACTTAGGAAAATGGTAAACAAATTATTGATTTTGGGCGATTTTTACCATGTTTTGAAGGCGTGGATGGCCGGAAGCTGCTAATACATGGGAGCCATTGGAGAATCTCCAGTCCTGTTCTGATGTTATTGATGCATTTGAGGAAAGGTAAGTTTTTTTTTTTTTAATTTATTATTATTATTATTATTATTATTATTATTATTATTATTATTATTATTATTATTATTATTATCTTCCTTGTCTTTGTAATTTGCTAGGTAAGCTAAAGCAAAGAAAAGCATACTTTATTTGTTAACAATGTATGTTTCATATCAATTAGACTAGCTGTATCATGGAGTAGTTGAAGCAGGTTTTATTTTTAAGTTTTTTAATAAGTGTTATTGATCCATTTGAGTGGTAAATAGTCGAATTTGTTTAATTGGTAATAATTATTTGTTCAAGTTAAATTGTGTCTTCCTTTTTTGAGGATAAGAAAAAGGGTATAAATTGGTAAAGTAATGGTTTGGTCTTCATTTTCTTGTCAAATAAGGTGTATACAACCAGTTTGTCTTTTCCATATAAATATGTAATTACTTTCCTTTCTGGTTGGAAGCTTGCGTTCAGGGAAGCATAGTCGAAAGCGCAAACGCAAGTATGGTGGTCCTCATACACAGTCCAAGCCAGGCTCCTCTGCTGCTGCATATAATGTGACTGGTCTTGAAGTTAGTGTTGTTGATAAGTCTCCCTTGGTTCCTCTTGACAATTCAGGTATTGGTGATATTTCTGCCTCAAGTACAGTGACAGTACCAGCACATGATGGAGAGAGTAATGGATATGCCAGCAATGTCAAAAAAGCTAATAAAGTTAAGGAGAATGGTTCTGCAAACGGTTCAAAGAAAATTGATGAGACTAAGGATGAAAATGATTATGATACCAAGCTTAGTGAGCTAAAAGGAGCATTATCTTCCAATGGGGTCAATGCTGATAAGCTTGCAATAAGATTACAAGAAGGCAAGGCTCCTGAAGGTGATGGTCTTGCCAATGGGCTAGCAAAGGTTTCTCGTGGGGAAGCAGTTCAGAGTGATCGTCGCACAGGGGCTAAAAGAAGGAAGTCTAGTTCTGTAAAGAGGTTTAAACATGATCTAGCTTATTCTGGACCTAATTTGACTCAAAATGCAACGCCAAATATCCATGTTCGCTGTGGAATTACAGATGCACATATAGGAATTGAAAATCTTGGTTTAACACCAGATGGTTTGAGTCATAGGCCCTCGATTGATAATTCTGTATATGTACCTATCATAACCAAGATCCTCAAGCCCGTAGGATTTTCAGCTTCTGTATCAGACAACAATCAAGATGTGTCAGTAACCTTCTTGGCTCTCAGGTTTGTTGTCAAACTCTAATCCAATCACCATGTATATGGAAGAAATTCTCCATATCTTTTGTCTTCCAAACAAAAGCTAAATAGAATCTACTATTGTGGTAATTTTTTACCAGAAAAACAAGAGAAAACTTTTGCATCTAAGGAATGTTACAGCTATGTTTCCTACATATGCTATGCTATCTGGTCCCATAACTATCTAAGCTAATGATTTGTTTTCTTATGTCGTTACTGTTGTGTTTCTTTTCTATCGGTAAGTAACTGGAGTGTAAATAACATGCAAAAGTGTATAATTGCTTGCATTTGTACCTTAATTGGCTGATTTATAGCATCTTGAAATTATATCTACATATTGCTTGGTACCTTTTTAGGCTGAAACTTCTAACCTTCAACATTTACTCTCATTCAGATCAAAACCCATTTAATTGCGCTACAAAGTTCTGAAGTTTTTGTTTGGCTGACTGAAAAATATTCTTGCTTTGCCCTTGGTGGTCAGTATTATGGTTCTTGCTCGTGTAAATTATTATATTCTGATGTATTAACACTGGATGTACTTTCACATTGCTCTTAGAGTTTTAGTTGCTGTTGGGGCATTTTATGTACTCTTTTCTGTTGTAGCATCAACGTTTTGCACATGTATTTGACTATAGTTTTCTTAGAAAAATCAACATGTTTTCTTTTTCTAATAGAATGTTAAGGAAAAAAAATGTTCTACATGAGTTATGTTTCATCTTTAGTTTCAAGTTTGGGAGAATGTAATACAGTTCATTAAGAACCATGGGCTGCTTCTCTGCCATGTGAAATTGTCAGTGAAAAGTGTACATTCTTAATAGTTGACAATTGAAAGCTCTTGTCCAAGGGAATAGCAACTTTGTGTTGTCATGAAATTAAAGTCTAGGTAGGTGAGCAGGTGGCCTCTTTGGACATGACAACGATGGTTGGAATGTAGTGTTCTTTTCTGGATCTCAGCAGTAGAGTGTGATTGATAGGAGTTTGCACTTTTGAGACCTTTTCTATTGAAAAAAAAGTTAGTGATTATTAATTATTTAAGAATTGGATAGTGATAATTTCTCTCAAACTTCTTGTTATGATCTATCTTTCCTTTATATATTTTATACAGCATCTTGTGGCCTTGTCTTATAGGAATCAAATCAACAGTTGATCAAGCTATTACCTTGGTCCTAGGATGGTAACCTTAATTCTTACCTTCAATTGAAGGTATTGAATATGTAATTATGTATGACCTGATTGAGACTGATCTTTTTGGCTTTGGGAGAATTTTGTGCATTAATGAATTTATGATGAAGCATTTCTAACTCCTGAGAATTGTATATTGGATGAGAAATTGATGTTATCACTAGTTTTTGCATTTTAATTTTAATTGGAAGAGAATCTTGCTGATCTTCAATGTGATTGTGTATCTTTGAGAGTCCTCAAATTTATGCTGCACTTTCTTTTGACAGGTCTGATGGAAAAGAGGTTATGGTGGACAACAGATATCTTAAAGCTAACAATCCACTTCTGGTAATTGATCATCTTCTTGCCTGATCTTTTCCCTAGTCAATCAACATTGAGTCCAAGAGCTGACCATTCTCGCATTTCTTTCATCTTTTTTCTTCTGTGTCAGCTGATCAACTTCTACGAGCAACATCTTAGGTATAGCCCTCCATCTTGATCACTGAGGTGTATTTAGAGTGTTGCTGTGGGTGGAGCCTGCCATATTTGTTTTGTTTGTATACGGTGTTGTAACTCTAGTTGCTGGGGAGAGCAGGATAGCAATTGCTGTCTCATTATCAAGTGCCAGGCTGACTGATGTAGCGGTAGCTCTCTTTCTCTATGTATGTATGATTAGATAGCATTGGCCTACCATTAGTGTGTGCTAATTGGATATTTAATCCGGTTAAAAGTACCATTGAACTTTTCTCTTATAAAGTGTGATGAAGCTTATTATTATTTGGCCTGAATGAAGCTTACTTTAGTTACCTCTTTTTCTGTCTCTCTCGATGTAGACCACACAAGGAGCTTGGCATGGTATCCTGTTGCTATTTTGCATACTGGGTTCTGGCATGCACGTGCACCCGAGACTGTTTATTTTGTGCTGAATCTGCTAGCAAATTTGCTTGCAATGGCAGGTTCTCATCCTTTGGTATCTTATAGCTAGGAATATCACACTGTTATAAAATTGCATTGTATGGAATCCTTTCAGTCTTTTGGCCAACGAAGTTGTATTAATATGTTTATGAGTTTATTTGTTTATTACCGATCTAGGGCTTGATCGAATGAATCACTTTACATATTTTGAGTACAATTGGGCAAGGTGTAGGGGAGGATGGTTTGACATTAACAACTTGGTTGAGTTACTATTGTCTCTTATCATTCTTAGCCATGTTAGTTAAAAACTTCACCTTGAAAGCATCGATGACTAAAGAATGTCCTTTTCATAAATATTCTAGCAATTAACTTCAAATTAAATAAATGTTTCCATGGTTATAATGAAGAAAACCATTAAAAAACTCACTTGCCTTTTGATTAAAAGTCCGAGTATGGTTGGCCTTATAGCTAACCTCCATTCTATGTGCAAACAAAGAGATTAAAATAGATGATTAGGATCAACTCAAAGGACATTTTCCAATGGCTCCACTAACACAAATAACCAAAGAAAAGGATCAAGTTGTTTGAAATTCCATATCCATCTTCAACAAAACTCATCTACTTCCATAATACAAGCAACTCCTTTGAACTGTCCGGAAGATTGTTCTTTGCATTTTGGGAAACCCCACCAGACAAGGCAAAGAGTTAGAAAGCTAAAGAGAGGTATGAGAAGCAAAGGGCCATCTCCATTGGTACCATCTCTAATGGTGGGAGTGTTGGGATTGGTGGTCTTTGGTCCTACTTTGCTTTCATTTCTGGACTTCCTTATGCCTCTGTTGCAAGCAGGAGACTCTGATGGTAGGAGTTTTTATGTTGTGATGGTGCTTGTGCTTCTTTTACTGTTGGTCCTTGTGCAGTTGCTCTCAACATTCTACCCCACTCTACGCACGTTTTCCTCTCCTTCAGTTCAGCAAACAAGTGGCTCTGCCTTTGATGATGGGTTTGGATTGGGAACTCTACTTTTAGTTCTGCTCTTCTTAGTTCTGTATAACTTTTGGTGAGTTGAGCCTTGGTTCATCACACCTGAAGCTACTTGTAATTTGTGTTTTCAAGAAAATCAACATAAACAAAACTTCTAACTTTTTATATATTTTTCTCCATTTTAAATAAATTTAATAATTTTAGATATGATACGAAAATAATATAAATAAAAAACAAAAAGATAACACGAGCCGATTAATGTTAAAATTAGTTAAAAAATATATATGAATATAGTAAAAGTTAAAAAATAAAATTTTATATTTTTCATATCAATATAAACACGATTTTATATGATAAGAACACAAATTATAAATATATATTGTGAGGTCTAAATTTAAACAAAAAGCATTGCTATCAAACTCAGCTTTTACCCTGTTGATTCAGCATACCAGAGCTGTTTGCTGAGGCTCATGGCTTTGGTGTTGGCACAAGTTAAACAGTTGAAGAAATAAAATGAAAGAAATTAAGAGCTTCTGCCAAGGAAAAACTGTATAAAATTAACTAAGAAGAAGAAGAAGAAGGAATAGGCAGCAGAGATTCAAGTGGACGGCCAATATAAAACTATGCATGAAAATGATATAAAGTAGTATAATTTTTAATATAAGATTGATTATTTTGAATGCCAATATATATAATCCTTTGAATTGGACTTAATTTGTAAAATCAAAATGTAAGAATTTAAGGAAAAAGAAGAAGAAGAAGACTTCTTTTCTAAGCATTACCATCCGTGATGAAGTGAATGCTTTTGAGTCTGATCCTAAATACCATCCGCCATGATAGGCAGGCAGGCAGGCGGGCAGGCAGGGTCGTGAGCAATAAGTAATTGAGAAACATTTTACAGTCTGAGCTTATAACTGAATAGTAGGAACTCCAACTACTGCTGACCAACTCTTAAGACGATAAAACCCGTTTGAGCCGACACAGAGTTACACGGAACCCGCACGGCCACACCTGTTCTTTGCTTTTATTTATGTGATATTTTCGCAGAGGAAAAAAAAGGAAAAAACTACTGCTTCCAAAAGCATAATGGCTCTGCTCGAATCACTCAGATTCTTCTGTCTCTCAATTTTGTTTTTTCTCCAGAAGCAAAGTAAAATCAAGTGGCCTCTAGATCAGTTTAAAGCATAGAAACCGGGGTCGGCACTGTCTGGGGGCGCAGGGTGCGTTCTACATTTTAACAAAAACCCATTGCCAGAAACGTCTAAACAACCCAATGGCTTCAAGTTCCACCACAAAAGCCCTGGTCAAAACCCTCCTCAAAACCCCACAAACTCTGAAAACCAAATTCCAAGCCAAGCAACTCCATGCCCAATACCTTAAAACCCAACCCCACTCTCCCTCGTCTACTTCCATCCTCATTTCCATCTACACAAATTTCAACCTTTTACATGGCTCCATCGTTCTCTTCCACTCCCTCAACTCTCCTCCACTTCTTGCCTGGAAATCCATCATCAAATGCTATGTGAACTCTGGCCTTTTTGTGAACTCCTTAACTTGTTTTATCCAGATGCGTGGTTTTGGTGTATACCCGGATCATAGAATGTTCCCTTTTGTTCTTAAAGCTTGTGCTTTTTTAAAAAACTTGAGGTTGGGTGAGTCTATCCATGGTTGTATTATCAGGCTGGGTTTGGAATTTGATTTGTTTACAGGAAATGCCCTTTTGAATATGTATGCAAAATTTCGAAGCATAGAACTGAATGAAGGATGTAAAGTGTTCACCTTTAATATGCTTGATAAAATGCCAAAAAGTGATGAACTTTGTGAGAGATTGGCTAAAGAGAAGAGCAGACGGGTTATTCAATTGGATACTGTGGCAAAGGTTTTTAAGATGATGCCAAAAAGGGACGTTGTTTCATGGAATACGGTAATTGCAGGGAATGCACAAAATGGACTGTATGAAGAAGCTTTGAGGATGGTTTGGGAAATGGGGAATGCTAACATGAAACCTGATTCATTTACTTTATCCAGCGTACTTCCTATATTTGCAGAGTATGTGGATGTCAAGAAAGGAACGGAGATTCATGGATATGCTATTCGACATAGGTTTGATTCTGATTGGTATATAGGAAGTAGTCTCATTGATATGTATGCTAATTGTGCTCGGATTGAAGATTCATGCCGCGTATTTAATCTATTACCTCAAAGAGATGATATTTCTTGGAATTCAATAATTGCCGGGTGTGTACAGAATGGTATGTTTGATGAAGGTCTGAAGTTATTCCGTCAAATGTTAATGGCTAAAGTAAAGCCAAGGGAAGTTTCCTTTTCTAGTATTATGCCGGCTTGTGCTTACTTGACAACACTGCATTTAGGGAAGCAACTTCACGGATACATAATTCGAGGTGGATTTGATGAAAATGTGTTTATAGCCAGCTCACTTGTTGACATGTATGCCAAATGTGGAAACATCAAGGCAGCAAGGTGGATTTTTGATCATATGGAACACCATGACATGGTTTCATGGACGGCAATTATCATGGGACATGCTATGCATGGGCATGCTCATGATGCCCTTTCATTATTCAAGCAGATGGAAATGGATGGGGTGAAACCCAACTATGTATCTTTTATAGCTGTATTTAACGCTTGTAGTCATGCTGGATTGACTGATGAGGCTTGGAGGTACTTCAATAGTATGAGCCAGAATCATGGCATTGTGCCTGGCTTGGAACACTATGCTGCTATGGCAGACCTTCTTGGTCGTGCAGGAAAGTTGGAAGAAGCTTATCAATTCATCTCTAGCATGAATATTACACGTACAGGTAGTATTTGGTCGACACTGTTATCTGCTTGTAGAGTCCACAAAAATCTTGATTTGGCTGTAAAGGTTCACAAAGAAATACTTAAAGTTGATCCAGAGAATGTGGGAGCTTATATTCTGATGTCAAATATATATGCAGCTGCTCGGAGATGGAAAGATGCAGCAAAGATGAGAATCTTAATGAAGAGAAAAGGAATAAGAAAGGAGCCAGCTTGCAGCTGGTTAGAAGTTAAAAACAGCGTTCATACTTTCATATCAGGAGATAAATCACATCCTCTTTATGACAGAATATACAAGGCGTTGAACGATCTTCTGGAGCAGATTGAAAAAGAAGGGTATATTCCTGACACAAGTGAGGTTTTCCATGATGTTGACGAGGAGCAGAAGAAATACTTGTTATTTAGCCATAGTGAGAGATTAGCTTTAGCTTTTGGCATCATTAGTACCCCTGCTGGGACAACAATTCGAATAACAAAGAACATTCGTGTTTGTGTGGACTGCCACACAGCTATAAAGTTCACATCAAAGATTGTTCAGAGAGAGATAATTGTGAGGGATAATAGCAGGTTTCACCATTTCCAAGATGGAAAGTGTTCATGCAGAGATTATTGGTAACAGGCTGAAAATTAAATGACATTAAGATCTAAACTGTTGATCCTCAACAGGTCGAGGTATCAATCTTACATGTAGTTTTCACTCTCGTGAGCAAGGGAGAACATTGCAACTAGAATTTTTAAAGTAAGAATTCGTAAGCCTTCACCCAGAGAACTTCATGATAGCTGAATTCCTTTGAACTGCATCTTTGGAGAATTAGTTTTGGTGAGATATTAGGGAGAGTAACATCTGTCCTTATCTATGTATAGTTTTGAATGTGAATAGCTGATATGGAGGCCTAGTTGGATTTTGTATTATTCCATCAAATTGTATCATTTGAATTTTAGAGACTTGAGATTTTCTTGTACTATAATTTTGAGAGAGTTTTGGAGTTTTTTTTATTTTCTGGTTAGTTTGATATCTCTTGCCTTACGTATTTATGATTCGTTTCATGAGTATCCGACATTATTATGTGCTAAAAATTTGGTTTTCGAACATGATAGTGATTTACTATCCTTTTCTCACTTAAAGAACAAAAGAAGTTGAAAAAAAAAAGGAGCATAGTGGAAAATAGTTTAAAATCTGTATGGTATATAATTTCAACATGCAGGTGCATAAACAAACATGCTTTTAACTGAAAGGAAAAGAATGTGTAAGCATAATGAATAAACAACTATGATTTGTTTTCCTAGATGGGGCTGTGTGTCTTAAATTGCTCGGCCTCAGGCAACAAACGTAATCAAAAGAACTAGGTGAAGAAAACCTAGGAAGGGTTGGAAGAACACTATTGTCAGCAAGAAAAAAGAATAGGCTTCAGGGAATCGCAGGTGCTTGAAGGGGTTAGAAACGAGAAGATTTGAAGTTCAGAAAACCAACATCCGATTATCAATTTATCATATATTACATCTGAATAAGAAAACGAGGAATAAAGTTATCACTTTCTCTTCAATCTATGTAGAAAAAACATGATGGAACATGAAAAACAGGACTCAAAACAAATATGTAATGGTTTAAGTCATTTTCTCCCACTTACAATGGCTTTTTAATCGATACAAACGCATATAGCAGTAGTCACCATGGTTTTAAGCTATCAAGCTATTCTTCTCATCCCTTGCTGCAGCTTTTCATTCAGCACCATGGACAGCATTCCTTGAATCAACCATTCAACTTTTTAGGTCCCTGCAGAACACACATAAACATTTGTTGGTTCCTCTTTAAGCTTAAAGCAATTATTATTATTTTTTTTCAGTTAACTTACAACACTAAGAAGAAGTTGAAGCTGCATATATAAGGCAATTAACATTGCCTAAAATACTAACAGGTTTTTGAACAGTGGAGCAAACTGCTTTTCTCATTCTAAAGCTTCTTTTGTTTAAGCATTTATGAAGAGTAATATTCTTAAGCTAACAAAGAAAATGAACTTTTATATTCTCTAATCCTTAGCTTTCTTTTCTGTTAAGAGAACTTCTATTTATAACAAAATGAAATAGAACAATTTCCAGCTAGAATAAGCATCGGAAATGTAGTTAATCATTTGTTTACCTTAAAAAATAGAATATAAGCGAGGGACAACTTACCTTTACTGCAACCAATTTAAAGAACCATTTTCTCTTCTTTGGCAAATCTGGGACAGGGGCTGAAGGTAGCTTGATGGAATCAATTTCCAGGTCTGGAACATGCATGATCTTTGGCCATTCTGTACCTCCTGCAGCCTCCTTTTTGCATTTTTCAATAAGCAGGTGACATCCACGAATATCCAAATGTAGGAGAGAGGAAGGCAGTCCATCCTCCGGGAAGGACTGAATCAAGGGACAATCCTCCAAATATAAGTCCTTGAGTGAGAGGAGGCCTTTCAAGGAACCTAGAGATTTAAGAATGGGGCAAGAGCCAATCACTAGGCACTCAAGTGCTGTCGGTAACCCTTCATCAGGGAATGATTCAAGCTTTGGACACCCTCGAATGGAGAGCAGTATTAGAGCGGACAAGCTTTTCAATGACCCTTCTTCTTCAGACAAAGAAGTAAGGCCTTTACAATCACTGATATACAAACTCTTAAGCGCTGGAAGATTGGGCAATTTTGGGAAAGAAGTAAGGTTTGAGATGTTTGAAATGACCACGCAGTAGAGAGAGGAGGTACTTGGTATTGCCCTCACCAGTGTTCCATTAGAACATGTGTCCAGAGTTAAATGCTGAAGAAATCTAGCAGCCCCTGGGACAGGAAGGGCGGTTATGAGCCCACACCCGCTTATTTCCAGTTTCTCAGGAGCAAATAATTGAGGCAGTGCTTGTATATTGGGGCAGTTTTCCATTTTCAATTCCACAAGAAAAACCAATGTAGGCCTGTGTTCTTGGTTGCCTTGATCATCTTGGGTAGTGCACACTCCTTCTTGCCAATCCTCCAGAACAAGATTGTCAATAAGTATCAAAGACCTCAGAAAAGGAGCCATTGGCAGAGCCTTCAGTGAATCACACTTCTTTATCTTTAGAACTTTTAAATACGGCATCAAGTTTGGTACCTTCCTCAGCTTGGGGCAGTTACTGATATGTAGCGTATCCAACGAAGGACGTTCAACTTCGGGCCATTCCTCCAGATCCTGCATCCCTTTGACGTAGAGCTCTCTAAGGCAAGCTAACTGACCAACAGAGAGTACTGTGCATTTAGTACAATGACTTAAAGTAAGTATTACCAAATTTTGAAGAAGACCATTTGTCATCCACGAAGGAAAATTAGAGCCCTTAAAGTGACTAAGTGCCAGCTCTTTGAGATTTGAATGAGGTTGGAGGTCTTTAAGGATGCTCTCTGCACTGACTTCATCTTCTCGGTAGAAATCTTTGTCACTCCACTCTAAGACCAGCTTCTGAAGGCTCTCCTTCTCACTTAGCTTTGCGTCAGCTGCATTCTCTGCATTTTCCAGGTTAGAAATATGCAGTGTTCCTGTAAGATTTGCCATGTACTTCAGTTCTCCAATTCCATGTCCACTTGTGCCACTGACTGGAAATGCATGCAAATTTCGTAGACTGGTTAAGCTTCCCATTCTTGGCGGCAGCATCCTGCACTTGAACCAAAACATCTCATCTAGCTCAAGATAACGCAGGTTAACTATGTTACTAAAGTCCTTAGGCAATTCAAAAAGCCAAAGGCACCCTAGAAGCTTAAGTGTCTGTAGATTGAAAAGGTTACATATTGAGTTGGGAAGCATTTTGATCTCTGTTCTAGAGAGGTCTAGGTATTGCAATAGCTTCAACTCTTCAATAGAGGTTGGCAATTCCAAGAGCGAGCTTGAACTCAGATCCAGAACACGAATGTATTTTAGAGAATGAAAAATTTTGTCCAGAGCCTGCCCCTGCCCTAGGCTTTTCAAGTGCTCAGTAGGCAGCAGGAATGTTCGCAGCTTATTACATTTTTCAATAATCTGCAAGATAGGATTCTCTAAATCTTGACAAAGCAACGAGACATGGCGAGTTTTTTCAGAGAAAACACATGAGTTGTTATCCTTGACATGGCTGCAATGGGGAGTTGAAACAAATACTGCCAAATCATGGATGAGGTCATGCATTCTATATCTGACTTTGCCATCAATGTTGAAAACTTGGAAGAAAGACCTCATTAACAATTCATCAAAATATTCAATTCCAGTCTCCTCTACACTAGTTTGCCCTCTGGGTTGAATAAATGCTTCAGCCATCCAAAGCTTGACCAACTCCTTCCTATCGAAAACGTAAGCCTTTGGGAATATAGAGCAATATGCATAACACTGCTTTAAATAAGGAGGTAGGTGGTCATAACTCAATTTCAACGCAGGCAGAATACCAGGCCTATGGAGGTTATTGTTCTCCTCTAGCTCCCATATGCAATGTCTTAAGATTTTTTTCCAATTGTTTACATTAACATCACCACGCAGGAGACCTCCCATTGCCTTCACTGCCAAAGGCAAGCCGTTACACTTCCCTACAATTTCCCTACCAATCTCTTCCAATTCTCTCAGTATACCACCTTCTAAGTTATGGTCTTTGAAAGCAATTTTTTCAAACAATGACCAACATTCGCCTTCGGGCAAATATTCCAATCTATAGGGAGGTTGTGTTCCCATAATGTCTGACACCTTAGTGTTTCTTGCAGTGACCAAAACTCTACTTCCCTTACTTCCTTGTTTCAAGAGGGTTTGAAGTGGCTCCCACTCTCGGTAATTATTAACCCAAACATCATCTAAAACAAGAAGAATCTTTTTTCCAGAAAACAAATCTAGAAAGCGTGACTCTAGGATGGTGGTGGTGGGAAAGTTGTTAGAATACTCCATTTCAGTTTCAAATTCTATCATATGCTTAAGTATCTTTTTGAAATTGAATTCCACTGAGACAAAGACCCACATCTTAAACTCAAAATGATTCTTTACTCTAGCATCATTGAAGATTAGTTGAGCAAGAGTTGTTTTGCCCAACCCTCCCATCCCAATGATAGGAATGACAGAAACATCACCTTCAGAATCAGATTCATTTGATAGCATCTGTTCTATTAATCTTTCTTTATCAGAATCCCTACCAACGACATCTTTTGTGTCTACAAAGAAAGTGGTTTCTCGAAGGTTTTGAGACCTTCCTGTTCCACCATTACTACTTACGTTTAGAAGGAAATTGTTTTTCTCTTTAGCAAGCTCATCGAATTTTGCTGAAATTTCTTTGATCTCATGTGCAACACTGGATTTATACCTTAGCTTGCTAAAACTGTTTCTGCGTACCTGAGGCTTTCTCTTCCAGAGGAAAGTTTCTGCGGCAAAAGTGTCTAATATGTCCTCTGCATCAAGAGCAGTATCTCTGAGCTTTGCTAGCCAAACTCTCAAAGATGTATCACAAGCTGCATCCAGTTGCTTCTGCTCTGCATCATTAAGCACAGCATAAATGGTTTCTAGATTGCTTGACAGCATTTTCGCCTCCTTCTCAACACCCTGGATTGCTAGAAATTCTTCTCCGACCAAGGATGCAACTTTTTCAATGATAATGTTCACAATAGGACTCACAAAAAGAGAAACTGGATCAGCCATAACTACATCACAGCTTATTGATCAGAACTCCTACAAGAAAGAAAAAGCATCAATATATATGTTTTTTTTTTTTGTCTTTTTTTCACATTTTTTAAGAATTACAAAATAACTCACCAGCAAGAAAATATGTCAAAGAATGCGAGAGAACTCAGTTGGCAGTGGGTGGCTTGCGTTGTTTGATTTGGTTCCGAGTTCTGTATCATCATTTGTTCTTCTTTGAAATGGAAGACCCTACAAGATTCCTATGAAATTTCCTTCTTTCTTGCTGACGACAACGGGAGCAAGTGGATTGATTTTGCTGCCTTTCATCTGATGCCATCAGGGTAAACTAGTCAACCATGATTGCTCACGTTTTGGATTCACTTATTTTATATAATTCTACCATGGCAGAAAGGACGGTGACTTTGCCAATTATCAGTCAAGCAAAATTAATGTATTACATGTTGGTTGACATTTTAAGTGCATATTTGATTTAGCTTATAAAAGCGTAGAAATCAGGTATTTTGGCTTTTAAATTGTTAAAATTTTTAATTTTTGATGATGAAGTTACGAATCATAGCTTGTTCGAAATGTCTAAATTTTAATAAAATGTATTTATTTTTTTTACATTTTTACTTTACTTTTTAATAATTCATAAAATTATGAAGAGAATTATATTATTTCATAATAATTTTATTTATTTTGTTCAAATTTATATTAATTTTATTTATTTTTTATTTTAATTAGTAATGTATTTTTTTATTTTATTATTTGTTTCACTTAAAAGCTTTTGACTTAAATTAATAAAGTTTATTATTTTAATTTTTTATTTATTAGAAATATCAAAATTCTATTAAATAATTTTCAGTATTCTATTACACTTTTGTATTAAAATTTTCAAACACTAATTTAATTTCTCTTAATAGTTCTTTATGTCACGATCCGAAGGACGCGAATTTTCAATAATTTATTGTGAAAGTATGAAAATTTGAGCTAAATTTTTTTTTCTTTAACAATTGTTTGTCATGTGAGTGTAGTCTTACAATATTTTTAGGCTCCAAACGACCTAGCTTGATTTAAGGTTATGAGCTCAAGGTCTCAGTCTAATTTCTTATTAACTTTCATAATAATTTCTTAATTCAATACACATCCTGACACATGCATTGAAGGGTAACTGTATGAAAATAAATACAATTAAACAGTATAAATAAATATACCGATATAAGCTACGAGATCTCGAAGCATTTATTTCGAAGCCGAATATTGACATGGATGCCAATGCAACTCTAGTCTGAACCTGTGATGGAGAATAGAAGGGATGAGTTTTGGGGAAAACTCAGTAAACAAATTACTCAAGCACAGAGATAATAGCATACAAGATACTGTATTTCTAATGCATGTCTAACGCATTCCCATTCGATCATTCTTTCTTATCACTTATCCGAATCACATTTCAAAACTTATCGAAAGTTACACTTTTTTTGGGTTTACAGACTAAAATATTATCTAGATACTGTCAAGTCTTTCAGGCATATATGTATTTTGGAATACATTAATTGGCCATTAAACTTAACCACCCAAACTGAATATACCCATATGGGTTCAAAATTCGAAACATAGTTGAATGCAGAAAAATCAAAGTTTAATGCAATCCAAGCATGTAACCTTTTCCCTCTTGAATTGCTTACATCCATATTCATCCTCAAAACACAACAATTTTTCAAAATCACATCACACAATCAGAAAACATATCACATATTGAAATACATTAATATATCGGGAACATCTCTTATTCAAATCATAACTCGTATTCGAAACTTATCACACTTCGAAACATGTCTCATTTTGAAACATAATCTATATCGAAACATTTTCCTGATTTGGAATAGGTCTCGTATCTGAAACATATTCACATCCGAAATATATCCCTTATCCGGAACACATTTCATATTCGAAGCATATTTCTTATCCGAAATATATCACTTCAAAATATATTCATATATTCGAAACATATTTTATATTATGAAAACCTCTTCATAGTTCATAACATAGTTATTATTCCAAAACTTACTTCACAATTCGAAACATATTTCATACTCTCTTTACTAACTATTCTAGCTTGTTAGCAGAGACACTATTGATTATTATATTCCGTCAGTTGAGACTACATCACTAACTATTATTATCTCCGTTAGCAGGGGTCACAACATATTTATTTCATACGTTAAGATATGTTTTGTGAACCATACTCATGTTTGTAAAACATTTCTGAGAACATATTTTATACTTTAAAACATTTTGCACATTTCAGATTACATTTCTCATTTCAAAACACATTTCAACGCATATTCCGAAATCCGAAACATTTCCTATGATCACTATTTTAACTCATGATCGAGGAAATATTAGAATCTCAAAATACATGATCATTGTTAACTATTATAACCCGTTAGCAGAGCCGAAATTGCCACATATTATATTCCTCGTCAGTAGGGGTCGAAACATTGCTAACTATTATATCCCGTTAGCAAGAGCTGAAATATTGCTAACTATTATATATCATATTAACAAGGGTCGAAACATTACTAACTATTATATACCTCGTTAGCAATGGCCCAAACATTACTATTTATATCGCCAATAGTAGGCTACATCATTGCTAACTATTATATACCCCACTAGCAGGGGTCGAAAATTGTCATGACTAATTATTATCACTTGTCAGCTAAGACAAAACATTTATCTATAAAAGCTATCAGAATGTATGTTTTAAAATCAGTTCTAATCACGATGTGGATAAAAGCAGAGTTAGCTTAAATCCAAAACATAAAGACGCATATCTCACATACTTTCAAAACATGGCATAAGTGAGATTTTAAAACTTCTTTAATGCAGGTATAAATCAATGCAAACTTTTTAAATCCCAAATTCATAATATGCATCAAATTTCTTAAACTAAACACTAGCATCAAATACATTTCACTACACATTTTTCATATACTTTTACACGTTCAATAAACTGAATCAAAAACGTATGGTTCGAAAAAATTCGTATCATGTTCATAAATCAGAAAACAATTCTGAAACCATATAGTTCGATATATTATTCACAAAGTTTGATGATTAGATCGTACGAATATAGGTGAAGTCAAAAAGTATATCCCAATAAAGGCTTTCCCACTATAACTATCAATGAGTCGAAATTACCCTGAAAACTAGAGTGTTACCTATGGCCATAGATCCGAAAGTCTCTAGTCCTAGTGATCAGCCAGAACTGGAACCTATCACGACAACGTTAGATAAGTCAAACTGCCCGTATAAGAGTCATAAACTCAGGGTTGTTTCCACATGCTCTATCGGGAATAACATAGCTAGAACGCTCATAAACGATAAAACATTCGAAAATTATGTTTCCAAAAGTCATATAACAATAGAGACGAAAAGTAGTTTATGCTTCTAAAAACATTAAGCACAAGCTAAATAAGCTATATGCTGCAATTAGTCTAAAATAAATTCGGAATGAGATTATAAAGTAATACATGCATACAGATAAAAATAAGACCGGGTCAAAATGAATGAGGTTCAAAACATGTCAAAACGAATCAAAATCACATTTCCTTTCACACAAGGGTTTTAGTTCGAAACATATAGACAATTTACGAAATTTTTACAATAAGATCGAGTAACAATTGTTAATTACCTAGCCTGCAAAGTAGAAAACAATTTATATCCTCAATTCAATTGATTTAATATATTTCATATTTCAAATCGATCAAAAGGTTCACATATTTATTCAAAAAGTTCAAACAAATCATTTACGATAATCAAAGATTCAACTAAAAAACATAAAGCAATTAATACGGGGTTAACTCGCAGCTTATGTAATTGAACTTATCTCGTATGCCAATACAAGTTGTATCAAGTGAGATTCTCTTACCTGAGATACCTGATGGCACACAAATTGAGACTTGACCGAACTCATGTTCGTCACCTATTATCACGCTACACGTTTATATATTTAAATCGGGTTAGTTTCGGTCAAATATAAACTCAAATTAATTTTTAAAAAATTAAAACAGTTAAATCCGAACTCTTACCGGTTTATCCTTAAACTGAGACATCCAAAATTTTCTCCATTTTTTCTTCTTTTTTTTTTTCCTGCTGAACCGATCTGAACCGGTTCAGCCTTTATTTTGGCTTATTTAGGCCTCATCGGTCGGTTCTCGATCGGTTTCCACTTTCAACAGCACCCTACAACCATGCATTGCATGGTATTAGCGGTGGCAAGCCTGGGCTGACGAGGATGAGGCTGGTTTGGGCTCTTCTTTTCACCGCGTCACTTTTTTTTTCTCCTCGCTGATCCGCCTCTTCCCTACGCCGTCAGTGCCTATTTCACCATCTATTGGCCGGCGACGAGGCACTCTTCCTCTTGTCGGCGTCTCTCTGCTTCTCTTTGTCTCTCTTATTTCATCGTTTTCTCCTCTGTTTTACAGAGGAGAAAACGAGGGAGGGATCGGGTTTCCCGATCTTTTTTATATATATATATATATATATTATAATATATTATATAAATAAATATCTATCTATATAATATATTATTATAATATATTATATAAATAAATTTTTATATATATTATTTTATCTATTTCTATTTATATATTTAATATATATATTTTTAAAAAAAATATCTTGTATTCTCGAGATAAATTCTCAAGTGAGAAATTTTGAGTCATCACACTTTAAAACAACTCTACAGAAACAACATTTTTATAAAAGTTTATCAGAACCAAACAAACCATAGTTGATCAATTAAGTAAAGGAATCTGTCTTATTAAATGTAAACTAGAGTTACTACTTTGTAAAATATAAGACAATGCATGATTCTAGAAGACATGAATGCTTAAGATAATTCAAATGTCACTACTAAAAAAAATAAAAATTTACGTTTTAAAAAAGTAATTCTAAGCGTAATCTATTCAAGTGTAGTGTTTTTTCAGGTATCATAAACTACGTTTAAGAAGAATCATAATCTTTCTTAGTATAATATAGATTACACTTGAATAAATTAAACGTAGTCTTTTTTAATATAATATAGACTACGCTTTTTTTTGGTAACATATAGACTATGTTTTCTGGTTTAAATATAATGTTTAGCTTATTAATAAATTCAAATTTATTTTAAAATAATTGATTTTTTGGGATTAATGGACTACGTTTTAACAAGAATAGCATAGTCTATTTTGATAAATAAACTACATTTTTATGCTTTGATGTTTTTTATGGTATACATCATGTTTCTAAAAGACCATGTTTAGCTTGGGTTCTGGTTATATATTATCAAATATGATAGCTCAAGAGTGTATTGCAATTCTTAAGGCAGAATGAATAGGATTGGCCCTTAATTTTTCCAAATTATGGTTTTAAAAATGTTTAGTGAGAAATTTACAATTCAATGAAAAATGAAATAATTTAAAACATGATTGAATTGTAAAAAGAGTAAAGATAGGAAATCTGACATAAGTATTTATAGAGGTTCGGCCACTGTGCTTACATCTTTTCCCTTAGCATCCTCACTAAGGAGTTCTCAATTCATTATAATTGAATTACCTTTTCAAGGTTAAGGTACAACTTTTACAACTTTATCTTTTTTGAAGGCTCGAGATGAAAACCCTAACTACTTTTTTATAGGCTAAGGTATAATTGATAAGTTGCATATTAGACATATTAATTGTCATATTTTCTCATGATTTAAATTCTTTTATATGCTTAATTTTTGGATTTGACTTATATTTTCTATTTTGTATTGTGAATGAAGGAAAATGGACAAAATTGATTAAAAGCTGCAAATTTTGCTCAAGTCAAAAAATCAGAAGAAATCTTGAAATTCAAGTCAAGATCTATCACTTGTAGCTGAAATTGATTGAATCAATCTAAAGATGGCAAGTGAAAGATTTTAATTATTAAGGAAGAGATTGACAATTACTGTCTTTGGCAAGTGGTGGAAAAAGGAAAGAAGTTTAATTGTAATCAAACTCAATCAGAGAACTTTCCTTTGGAAACAGATTCTGGAGTTAGGATATTTAGTATATATAAACTAAGAGTGGAAGAGGCTGATATTCTGGAATCATCATCATAGATACAATTTTATATTTTTCTTTAGTATTTTTCTTTGAATTTATGGCTTGCTAAACTTTTAGTCTTGCCAAAGGATAATTAAAGTTTGGATTCTTCAAGAATTGTGAGATCTAATTAGTTTTTACCTTGTTCTTTTATATCTTTATTATTTATATGTCTTATGTTCTTGTTTAAATTATTGTTTTGATTGATTGTGCAAAAAGGGTTATTTGTTCAATTGTTAGGATAATATATCACCAATTAGAAACTTGAATCCGTAATTGTTTAGGCATTCTAATATAAGTGGTAAATAACATAATTGATTATAGATAGATTTTCAATTCTATGTTAAGAAGATATATAATCTAGCTTAAATGAACCTACATGTGTGTTTGTTGGCTAGAATTGGCAGTCTCTCTAGTTTTCAATGCTATTGGTAAATTAAATCTTAAGATCGTATCTAAGGTTGTTTAACTGACAAGAGAAATAATTAGAGATCGTATCCTGATTATCGAAGAAGTAAGAAAGATAGGTTGTAAGACCCGAATTTAATTAAAATACGAAAATTAAATAAGAAAAGATGGGGAAAGTATGAAGGAAGTCGGGTTAAATTAATCCCGAACACGTGTAAGGGCAAAATGGTCAAAAGACCAAAGGTCGGTATAATTTCGATAAAGAAAAATTTAATTAAAATATGGAATTAAGAAATCTTGGTCAATAAAAGTGAAATAAATTTATTTCGGGTTAAATTGATCAAGATATTAATTTATTGAAATTAACCGGGATTAATTGGAATTTTTAGTTCGGAAAAATAATCCCGAAAATAATCGAAAAATATACCGAAAAGTTACTCGGGACAATATCTCAAAAATACGGAGAAATTATACCCGAAAAAGAGGTTAAAATATAATAAATAAATTAAATAAAATTAAATTAATTAATTTAGAATTAAATAATAATTTTAAGGGATATTTTGGATTTTTATAGAGTATTTTAAGGAATAGTGTCGCGACCCAAATTTACAAAAATCACTACAAATTTTTCGCGAACTTACCACATTTTAATTGTTGGGCTGTGAGTCAATATCCCTCACTCAGTTTCATATATTATATATATATGCATAACAGGCAATGCTTTCGTCCCAGGCACAAATATTGCGGAAGCTTATAAAATTATTATTTTAGAATTTAAATTCGTTTACATTGCCTAACATATACATCCCCCATATAACATGACTACATCACTGTACACTATTATTCAGATACAAAAGTACATGTGTGCATACCTCGATGCTGCTGGATAGCTGTGTGTAAAAGATCGCAGGATGGATGCAGCTTATACACTCTACTGAAATGCTCTGTAGAGGTGGAAAAAATAATGGGATGAGCATAACGCGCTCAGTAAGAAATATATGAAAGCAGGTAGATAACCACACTATCTACGATGCTCATAATGCATGTTTTATCAACTCGTAAAACAAATGCATTTACTTTTCAAAACACTCTCCTTAATTTATAAAGCAAGTAGATAATCAAACTATCCACAATGCTCATGATGCATGGTTTATGCCGAAAAACTCATGGCATTCACAAAACCATCATAGTAAAACACATAGCAATTTAATGCCCAAAACCGAATATCATAACTCATTCAGAGTAAAAATCTTTTTGAAATCAGTATTGAAACTCACTTTAAAATCATATCTCATTTCGAACGGTTTCATCACAGAAATCAAATCAAAATTAGTTTCATCACCGAAACCAATAAAGCAGATGAGACTAGGCAGGGATTTCAACACAAATCCAATGGAACATTTGGCCAAAGTCCGAGACCCACTAGCTATCACGGATCAGGTGTGCCAGGGTGTCTCTGAGTCCGAGGAGGGGATTAGTCTATCCATCGGCTCCTATCTAAGGACTATCACAAAACAGAGCAATGACAAAGCATGCCCGAGTCCAAAGACGCAATCCTCACAACCCATAGCTGCACGGTACAGTGTACTCCATGTTGTCTACACGGTACGACGTACTCCGTGAACCAGAGTAATATTACCACAAAGTTGTAGGTGCCTGAGTCAACAGCTCACCACCCCAACCTAATAATTTATCAACCATAGCCTGTCGTCTCAGATCTAGTGCGAGCAAGTCAGTGTGACACACAGTCAACACAAGGGCTCCAGCACGATCTCAATCACAAATCACAACAGAATCCAATGCGAGCAGTGCTCCAGCACGGTCTGTACAGATGTAAAACCAAAATCAAGTGGGAGCGGATCTGGATAAATCCACAGATCTCATCATGCTCCAGCACGATTTCACACACACAAAATAGACAGCTGGCTCTATTTCTCACCACTGTGGTACTCAAAACCGAGTGCAATATGCAAAACGGTACCAAACAAAGTGAGAGGGAAACATCCCATCAAATCAGTTGTCAATCAAATCACTTTTTAGAAAAACGTGCAAGTTAATGCATATAGTCAAATCATGAGCCAGTCTATCATTTCAACTTCACAAAATCTCTTTTTCACAGAGAAAACATGGATTGCATGCACTTTATGCATTTCTAAAATTCCTGAGTCTAAGGGTATTTTCGTAATTTTCCCATATTTGGGTACTATCCAGAAATTTCATATCTATACGCTATACGAAATTTAATTGACTGTAAACGATGATGAAAATACGTACAGCTATCTCTAATAGCTCCCATAGATCCCTTACCTCGGATCACGTAGTGTGACCTCTCTTCCTCTGTGCTGTCCAAATCTCGCAGTCCGGTCAACTCTCAATATGACTCTGGAGCTGCATTTAACCATTCACTGGATTAATTACACGTTTCCTACTGTATTACACATTTAATACAGTTCATTTCACTTAATTGGGCCCGTTTACTCTAAATGGGCCTAAATACTTTAATCGGGTCTTAATCCGTATTAAGCCCGTTTTTCACGTATTATTTCCCTTCATCAGGGTCTATCGGATCATTGGGCCTATCAATACCCATTGGGCTTCGTTCCAAACTCTTTGGATAGCCCGAATATCATTTACGACAGTTTATTTGAATTTTCGACTATAATTCACTAAATCCGAAATTTAATCCGAAATGAGTAAATTAAATCTTAAATACGCGTTAATCACATAAATTGTCGTAAATGAGCTTTACTTACCCGATATTGTGCGATGGTGCGCGAATCGGAGTTCGATCTGGCTTCCGTTCGGAATTAAATCGTCGAACTGCACAATTTCGTATTTTTCATTTCCGGACCAATTTTTGATTAAATATAATTTAAATAAATTTATCAAAAATTAAATCGGTCACTTTTGACCTCGTATCGACTTACCCGAAGTCCGATAAATTTTTTTTTCTCTCTCTTTTTTCTCTCTCCTCCTGAACCGGTTCGGATCGATTCAGTCCCTTTTCACACTGAACCGGTCCGAACCGGTTCAGTGGAAGTTTTGCTGTTGCCGGCGCTGCCGGCCGGTTCCCGGCCCGATTCCACCGCCGTTCGACTGGGCTCGGGCTGGGGAGCCTCCTTTTGGCCTGGCCTGGGGTCGATCGGCGCCGGTGGCGGCCGAATCGCCCCTTCTCTCCCGCGGCCTCTCCCCCTCCGATCTCTCTGCCGGTGGCGCTCTGGGGCGCGTGGTGGCGCTCGGACGGTCCCTCGGTGCTGGCCATCACTCGCCGGGTCTTCTCCCCCTTTCCGTTCGCCGCCGGTGGTCTTGAATCAGGGGATCGGGTTTCGCCCGATCCCTCCCCTTTTGCCTGGGTCGCGCGACTGTTTCGCGCGATCCAGTTTTCTTTTTTTTTTTTTTCAATTCTGCTTTTTTTTTTTAACAGATTTTTTTATATTATATTTTTATTATTATTTTATTCTTAAAATAATAATAAAAATCTTAAAATATCCCAAAAATTCATATTAAATTCATTTAGTCCGTAAATGAATTTATCAGTCCGATTTTACCTTTTCGGTATATTTTTCACTATTTTTGGGCTCGTTTTTTGAGACAAAAATTTTGATAAATTCTGATAATTTATATCTTGATCAATTGGACTCGAAATTAAATTATTTCTTCGATTTTTGATCAAGATTACACTAATCCATATTTTTAATATCAATTTCTTAAAAATGACACCGAATTTTTGGGTCTTACAAATAGTGTAATAATTAAAATAAATAATAATAATAATAAAATTAATAAAAATAAACCAAAAAAAAGTAATTGAAACAAAAAAAGAGGAGAGAGAAAAACTCAGGAAAAACCCGAGAGAGGAAACCGAGAGAAGACCCGAGGAAGACAACTATCGAATCCCACCCACCGGCGACCGTCCACGTCCGACGAAGCTGCCAGGAGGAAGAGCAGAGTCCGACGAACGCGTGGGCACCGAAACCGAGCCGCCAGGTGGCCGGAGCAGTCCGATCCGAGCTCCGAAATCCCGAGGGAGAAAAGGGGTGATCGTCGGCGAACCACCGCGACTGGGCCGGAGAGGAGACCACCGACGCATTCAGGGGAGGAAGCCGGTCCTTTTGGTACCGATCTTGGCCGGTAAGATGCCGAAAACGCCGGCGACGGCAAGAGGCAGTGAGGAACATTGAAACGGTGCCGTTTGGCTGGAAGGAAAGGGAAGGAAAAGGAGGGAAAAGGAAGGAAAAGAGGAAGGAAAAAGGAAAGAAAAGGAAAGAAAAGAAAGGAAAAAGGGGAAAAAAAGGAAAGAAATTTACCGGGGACGACTCGAGGTTCGGGTAAGTTGATCGAGGGTCGAAATTGACCTACGGGTAAATTTCGAAAATTTAATTTAATATTATTTTAATGGAAAATAATCCGGATTTACCTAATTGTGCAGCTTTACGACAGAGACCGAACGAGAGCCGATCGAGCTCTGATTCTCGTACCCCGCATCGTATCGGGTAAGTACAATTTAATTTCGGCAATTAGAGTTCTTTAAATACCGAGTTTTAATTATTTTATGGAATTATGGATTAATTTCGCGTAGGAAGGAATATTATTCGGAATCGTAATATAATTGCCGTAAATGGTATACGGGCTATCCAATGAATTCGGAATGAAGCCCGATAATTATTAGAAAGCTGTATAAGCCCTGTATACCCGAAGAAGGAAATTAATGAGTATAAAAAGGGCTAAAATGGGCCGAGGCCCAATAAGCTAGAACGAGGCCCAATAAATTATTGGTGGGCCCAATGAGCCCAATAGGCCTCGATAAAGTAAAAATTAAGTGGTAAATGGGCTTAAGGCCGATTAAGGCCCATTAAGGTGCAATCGGGCCCAATAGGGGTAAATGGGCCCAATGATTCAAATTAAGCCCAGAAATTATTAAATACGATTAAATTGCATAATATCTGACCTGAGGAATATTAATACGCAGTTCTGGACATTGGATTGGAAGCATATCGGACTGCGCGACGAGACAACATTGGAAAAGAAAAGGTCAGACTCGACAGGAAAATAAGGTAAGGGAATTCTACGGACTGCTAGAGGTAAACTCTACGAAATTTTAAATTCATATGCAGTCTTTAAAATTTATCTGAAGGGTCTAGAGGTCGAATAATAATTTTAGTGCCCCGTATGGGCAAAATTACTAAAATACCCTTGTTAAGGGTAAAATCTAAAAATTTAGGAAAAATTAGGAGGAGCAAGGACAAGAGGTTCCTGCTCGTTCTGGAGGTATTTCAACACATGCATGAGTAGGCTGGCTCACTTTTAAAGAAAAATGCATAGCATTGCATATCTTAAACGATGTGATTTCTGTGAAAACTATTTTGAGATAACTGAGCCGCCTACGTGTTTTTATTTACATATGACGTGCTAGAGCTCAGCTCGCACGATGTTTGATTTGTGTGATGCATGCATTAGTGCTGGAGCGAGAGCTCGCACTAGAGTTTACATGCATAGGTGCTAGAGTATAACTCGCACCAGGTTTCACATTTGCTTTTCATGACACGGTGCTAGAGTCTAACTCGCACCAGATTTTACATGATTTTCGTGACAGGGTGCTAGAGTCTAACTCGCACCCGATTTTCACATGATTTACATACAAAGTGCTAGAGCTTAGCTCGCACTAGTTTTATTTGATTTACCGACAGTGTTAGAGCATCGCTCGCACTACTTTTCAGAGATCATACGATAAGTCGTGCTTGGAGCATCGGGTAGACTGTGTGTTACCGATTAAATAAGCTCGCACGTGCGTTTTGAGACATGGCATGTTAAAATAACCTGATGAACCCGAACGAGGGATAAGGGTTAGAGAAACAACCTGATGAGCCCGAATGAGGGATAAGGGTTAGAGATCCACCTGATGAGCCTGAACGAGGGATAAGGGTTGGAGATCCAGCTGATGAGCCCGAACGAGGGATAAGGCTGTGGGTCCACGGAGTACGATGTACCGTGCAAGTAGCATGGAGTACGATGTACCGTGTGGTATCTGTGTGATACGTTGGTATCTTTGTGATACGTTAGCATCTTCGGATGCATGGGATCGGATAAGACTGACGGGTTGGATTGACCCACCTCCCGGGCGGTTCCCGATCAGGGTGAGACCTCGCACACTAGGATCCGTGTAGCTGGAGGGACTCACGAGGACACATATGGCCATAGTCCTGGTTATTTGCCTATATACAGACGTTGCCTAGTCTCGCATATTGATGATTTGACGATGATCTTAAACTGGGTTTTAAATTAAATTTGCATGATGGTATTTCCATGCTTTTCAAATCCATGTGTGAATGTAAATTAATTTTTATGATTTTGTGTAAGTCAGGATCACCCGATGGAGGGGTCGAGTCCTGACTTTACTGTGAAAATTTTAATCGAGAAAGAAATGATTTTTGAAATAATTGCATGTTAAATTTTTCGTGCAACTCGATTTACATAACATCATAAGCTCATATCATCTGTTTTAAAATGTGTGGAGAAAGGGTGGTTTATGCATGGCACCACGTTCATGTAGGTAGTATGGTTACCTACTTGTTCGTAGGATTGCCTTACTGAGCTTGATGTGCTCACCCCTTTCATTTTCTCCCACAGATTGATAATCTCCAGTTGAAGTTGAGGCGACTCGGTACTGCATTCTGGATATCCGCTGCTGCCCATCAACATAAGGTATATACACTTGTACATATTGTATCTACATAAGCATAGCACAGTAACATGTTTGTAAGTGACTTTAGGGGATCTATAAATAATGTAAACAATTATAAATGACTGGAGAAGAAATAAGTTAGATGGTGATTGAATGGTGGGACTGGCATTGACGCACAGCCCAATTATTAGTGGAGTGTTGGTCACGATTCGAGGACAGGTAAGAATTTAAGTAAGAAAATAATAAAACGCGAAAAATTAACTCTGATTTTTGGTTAGTTTGGGTCGTGACAATTATTATGGTATCAGAGCACAATTGGTCTGATGTGTGTCAGTGTCAGTAATTAGGAAATTACATCCCCGTGTTACTGTGCTTGGTTAGATACAATAGTGTATATCGAGATGGGCTTGACTAAGAAATGGTTGAGAATGCAGGAATGCTTAATATGAGTCGCGTTAGATGAGATAGTGCATGAGGCAGAGGTCGTAGAGATAGACCTGAGTCTGCTAAGTCGTGCTGAGTTGACTTATGAGAATCAAGATGAGATTGAAATGGAGGCTAATGTTGAGCATGCCCCACTGAATCCGATAGAGAGATCGGATAGTGTTGAGACACGCTTCGCGAGATTGGAGCGGAGTGTGGAGATTATTTTGAGGAGCTAATTGCTCAGAGGTATACATAAGATCAAAGGGCGCAGCGGAACATTGGTGGAAACCCGCTCAACCCATCTTAAGAGTTAAGATGAGAAATAATTATAGATGTATTCTGATGATATGATATCTCGGTCATGATTTAAAGGAAATTATGGATAAAAGTCCTTACTCTGACCCAGTGGATTTGATTTATTGACGAGTATGGAAACACGGTTGTATTTTTGGGCAGATATTACCTCGACATTATGAACAAGTGACAGTCGAGATGTCTAAAGGTTTATGGAAGGGCTCAGATTGTCAATTCGAGTCTGATTGGCCATGAGATACTACCTATACCGAGGCAGTGCACAGATTTACAGTTGGGTAAATAAGAACATGAATTGCACGCCTCTGAGATTGGGAAAGGTAGTGAGGGCTGAAATAGAGACAGAAAAGAGAATCGAGAAATGACAGAGATGATAAAATGGGAAAATGGTGATTGGTAAAAGATTTAATTGATGAGTTATGGGCTAAGATAATTGGTAAGGCCCCAGTGCATCCAATTTTGGCACTCTTAGGGGGCATTGTGATTGGAGGACCCTGACCTGCTACGAAACAGAGTAGCAGTGTAAGTACTGTAAGCAGTGTGGGATATGTGGTGGATACCACGGAAGGAGGGTCTATACCAACACTGTATTGATGAAGATGTCCGTTAAGTGTGGTAAGACGGACCGTTGATTTTGATTGCACAGAGTTGGGCGAGATCGCCCCACAGAAAAGTAAAGAGACAGAGAAAAACTTCGTTGGTATAACTGCAACGAAAAGGGAGGCAATAGCCGAAAAGAAAAGAAAAAGGAGAAAGTAGGCTGTTGGACGAAGGCGAAAGGATGTCTTGGACCAGGACACTATTGATGTTTCATGGATGTGGTGTGAGATACCACACTTGTTATGAATAATGAAGTACATATGTTCATTGATCCTGGTGCCACACATTTATTTATACCGCCTTCATTCGCATATAAGTGAGTAAAAGGCATGAATGCCTACATTATTGGGCACAATACTGATAAATGAGTGCCCCATTAGAGGAGGATTAAATAAACGGAATATGGATATAGAGATTTTAAGTAATAAAAAGGGGTGCAACAGTTGAAATTAAAGGAGTAAAGGATTGTAGTCACAGAATGAATAATGACAAGAGTTTCGTTATAATTGATACACTAAGGAGATAATCTTCGAGATAAGATAGATTCTGAATACAAGATGTATGGGAGTGAGAGATATATGCTAGGTAAGGAATACCCTAATATATGAAGTCATTAGGATTAGAGCAATTAGTAGCGAATATAAATTGTGACCACGTAGACTGAGATATAACGTAGTTGTGGTTAAGTCTGAAGGTAAATAAAGGTATTTCAAAATACCTCCCCGCCTGAAGACTTGACAGCGTCTAGATATATATATATATATATAACCTATAACGTGAAATCGATCGTCGTAATAAATACCTTTAGCATTAGAATACCTTTACTAAGACGATAAGAACATTAAAATTCGACAAATCATAAAGGGTTAACATAGTAAAATTTAATAAGAGCCGTTAAGATAAGAAAAGGAAGTGACGCAGGTTTGTACCTGAAAACGTAAGCGATGTTGAAGGATCTTATACGCTTATGCGTAAATAAGTCAAGGATTGGACCAATCTGTAAATATCATTATCGATGATATATTAGGTGTAGTTAAAGTCTAGGGCGATTTATAAGTAAAAATGGGGAAATTGCTTTTGCAGATGGTTGTTGCGAGTTCTAAAAGGATATACCTTGTTGACACGTTTAACTAAGAAACGTAGTCTTTGGATGAGATGATAAATAAGATGATAGTTGTGACATGAATTTCGATGTAGTGAAGTATGAACTGACCACTGTGATTAATTTCACCATACCCAACAGCTCAAGAGGTTTTCAGTGAGTATGGATACCTCAAAATTATGAAGGAGCTGTGTATTGATGTAAATGGAAAGATAGTCAAGTATGGAGTCAGACAACTCCTTGATCATGAAATAAACTATCTGAACCATGATTGAAAGTTGACAACAGTATTTGTACCGAGGATATGGTACTATTATGTACAGGGTGAGAAATTATGGATATGCACTGATCATAAAGCCCGAGTATCTGTTGTCACAGAAAGAGGCGAATATGAGAAATACATAGTGGGTTAGAGCTTCTGAGAGATTTTGATTTGTGAAAATTGTACCACCCAGGAAAGGCTGATGCTGTGAGTAGAAAGAGCCTCGGGATGGTATTACATATGATGGTCAGGGAGCGTGAGCTGCTAGAGCAGTTGTGAACCTCAGTATTGATGTGATCCCTTCTGATGATGACAGTGATTAGTATGATTATGTGACAGCTAGCCTGATGATTAGAACCGGATGAGAGTGCCCGAATTTGCCAGGCTTAGCGTGATGATCGACCGGATGTCGATAGTTTGGGTCTGATTCAGAAGGGTACAGTGATAGAGTTCACAGTGGATGATAATGATTTACAGAGGTTCCGAGATAGTATGAGTGCTCCCCAGGACCACAGTTGATGAGATAGTAATTTTGTCAGAAGCTCACTCTTCGGGATATACAGTGCATACGGAAGTAATGAATATATATATGAAATCTTTGAAAAGGGGTATTGGTGGTCAGATGTGAAAAGAGATGGTAAAGATTGTGGAAAAGTGCCTAGTATGTCAGCAGAATAAGGTAGAGTATTAAAAGTCTGCAGAGTTATTGCAGCACCTACCTATATCGACACGGCACGAAAAATGAGAGCAAGTCTCCATGAATGTCGTGATGGGTTACAGAGGACCCAGGTGAATCAGGAGACTAGTTGGATGATAGTCGATAGAGTGACTAAGTCCACCCACCTTCTAGTTATGAACTCCCCAGATACTCAGAGTGTGTATGAGGGTTTATGTGTAAGGCAGATTGTGGAACATTATGTAGCGTTCCAGTGAGCATAATATCATATAGGGATTCCCGCTTCACTACCTACTTCGGAGGATATTTTCAGGAAGCTATGGGAACCCAACCGAGTATTAGCACAGCTTTCCATCCTCAGACAGATGGTCAGTCAGAGAGGACTGTAGAGGTTCTGGAGGATCCGATGAAAGCGTGTGCCATTGATTTTATAAGCTCCTGGAATGATCAGTTGATTTCTAATTAAAGTCGCCAATAACGACAGTTGCCACTTGAGTATCGGGATAACAAGATATGAGTGTATGGTTGTAGGGGTTGTTCCCCAAATTGAAAAAGAAAAAGTGGGTGACAGATAGAATTATTTTCGACCTTGGATAATAAGTCTCTGAGGATGTTTTAGTTAAGGATGAGAGATTAAGCACACCTCAGAGCAGATAGACAAGTATTGGAATTCACCCTTGGTGAATTAGTATGATTGAAATGTTTCTTGTCCTAAGAGAATAAGGACATAGCGAGCTTTTGGAAGAAGGTAAATTGAATTGTGCTGGATGGAATATTTTGAGAGATTAGACAAGTGGGAGATAAGACCTGTAGGTTGGTGTTATCACCTGAATTAACAGGCACCCACAATGTCTCAGCTTTTGATGCTTCGACAATACTATCCAGATCCAGCATAGGTGATAGGATATGAACTCCAACAGTTCAATTTAATGAAAATACAAGTATATCGAAGAAGTTGATTCGGGCATTAGACAGGAAAGAGAAAGCATTGAGGTTTAAGATAATCTCCCTAATTGAAGTCCGTTGATAGTAATACACTCTGAAAAAGGTCACATAAGAATTTAAGAGTATGATACAATTAATGTACCCGGAGTTGTATATGGACTCATATGACTTGGTTCTAATTTGGAGGACCAAATTCTTTAAGTGGGGGAGAGTTGTAAGACCCGAATTTAATTAAAATACGGAAATTAAATAAGAAAAGATGGGGAAAGTATGAAGGAAGTCGGGTTAAATTAATCCCGAACACATGTAAAGGCAAAATGGTCAAAAGACCAAAGGTCGGTATAATTTCGATAAAGAAAAATTTAATTAAAATATGGAATTAAGAAACTTGGTCAATAAAAGTGAAATAAATTTATTTCGGGTTAAATTGATCAAGATATTAATTTATTGAAATTAACCGGGATTAATTGGAATTTTTAGTTCGGAAAATAATCCCGAAAATAATCGAAAAATATACCGAAAAGTTACCCGGGATAATATCCCAAAAATACGGGGAAATTATACCCGAAAAAGAGGTTAAAATATAATAAATAAATTAAATAAAATTAAATTAATTAATTTAGAATTAAATAATAATTTTAAGGGATATTTTGGATTTTTATAGAGTATTTTAAGGAATAGTATAATAATTAAAATAAATAATAATAATAATAAAATTAATAAAAATAAAACAAAAAAAAAGTAATTGAAACAAAAAAAAAGAGGAGAGAGAAAAACTTGAGAAAAACCCGAGAGAGGAAACCGAGAGAAGACTCGAGGAAGACAACCGTCGAATCCCACCCACCGGCGACCGTCCACGTCCGACGAAGCTGCCAGGAGGAAGAGCAGAGTCTGGCGAACGCGTGGGCACCGGAACCGAGTCGCCAGGTGGCCGGAGCAGTCCGATCCGAGCTCCGAAATCCCGAGGGAGAAAAGGGGTGATCGTCGGCGAACCACCGCGACTGGGCCGGAGAGGAGACCACCGACGCATTCAGGGGAGGAAGCCGGTCCTTTTGGTACCGATCTTGGCCGGTAAGATCGTCTAAAACGCCGGCGACGGCAAGAGGCAGTGAGGAACATTGAAACGGTGCCGTTTGGCTGGAAGGAAAGGGAAGGAAAAGGAGGGAAAAGGAAGAAAAAGAGGAAGGAAAAAGGAAAGAAAAGGAAAGAAAAGAAAGGAAAAAGGGGAAAAAAAAAGGAAAGAAATTTACCGGGGACGACTCGAGGTTCGGGTAAGTTGATCGAGGGTCGAAATTGACCTATGGGTAAATTTTGAAAATTTAATTTAATATTATTTTAATGAAAAATAATCCGGATTTACCTAATTGTGCAGCTTTACGACAGAGACCGAACGAGAGCCGATCGAGCTCTGATTCTCGTACCCCGCATCGTATCGGGTAAGTACAATTTAATTTCGGCAATTAGAGTTCTTTAAATACCGAGTTTTAATTATTTTATGGAATTATGGATTAATTTCGCGTAGGAAGGAATATTATTCGGAATCGTAATATAATTGCCGTAAATGGTATACGGGCTATCCAATGAATTCGGAATGAAGCCCGATAATTATTAGAAAGCTGTATAAGCCCGGTATACCCGAAGAAGGAAATTAATGAGTATAAAAAGGGCTAAAATGGGCCGAGGCCCAATAAGCTAGAACGAGGCCCAATAAATTATTGGTGGGCCCAATGAGCCCAATAGGCCTCGATAAAGTAAAAATTAAGTGGTAAATGGGCTTAAGGCCGATTAAGGCCCATTAAGGTGCAATCGGGCCCAATAGGGGTAAATGGGCCCAATGATTCAAATTAAGCCCAGAAATTATTAAATACGATTAAATTGCATAATATTTGACCTGAGGAATATTAATACGCAGTTCCGGACATTGGATTGGAAGCATATCGGACTGCGCGACGAGACAACATTGGAAAAGAAAAGGTCAGACTCGACAGGAAAATAAGGTAAGGGAATTCTACGGACTGCTAGAGGTAAACTCTACGAAATTTTAAATTCATATGCAGTCTTTAAAATTTATCTGAAGGGTCTAGAGGTCGAATAATAATTTTAGTGCCCCGTATGGGCAAAATTACTAAAATACCCTTGTTAAGGGTAAAATCTAAAAATTTAGGAAAAATTGGGAGGAGCAAGGACAAGAGGTTCCTGCTCGTTCTGGAGGTATTTCAACACATGCATGAGTAGGCTGGCTCACTTTTAAAGAAAAATGCATAGCATTGCATATCTTAAACGATGTGATTTCTGTGAAAACTATTTTGAGATAACTGAGCCGCCTACGTGTTTTTATTTACATATGACGTGCTAGAGCTCAGCTCGCACGATGTTTGATTTGTGTGATGCATGCATTAGTGCTGGAGCGAGAGCTCGCACTAGAGTTTACATGCATAGGTGCTAGAGTATAACTCGCACCAGGTTTCACATTTGCTTTTCATGACACGGTGCTAGAGTCTAACTCGCACCAGATTTTACATGATTTTCGTGACAGGGTGCTAGAGTCTAACTCGCACCCGATTTTCACATGATTTACATACAAAGTGCTAGAGCTTAGCTCGCACTAGTTTTATTTGATTTACCGACAGTGTTAGAGCACCGCTCGCACTACTTTTCAGAGATCATACGATAAGCCGTGCTTGGAGCATCGGGTAGACTGTGTGTCACCGATTAAATAGGCTCGCACGTGCGTTTTGAGACATGGCATGTTAAAATAACCTGATGAGCCCGAACGAGGGATAAGGGTTAGAGAAACAACCTGATGAGCCCGAATGAAGGATAAGGGTTAGAGATCCACCTGATGAGCCCGAACGAGGGATAAGGGTTGGAGATCCAGCTGATGAGCCAGAACGAGGGATAAGGCTGTGGGTCCACGGAGTACGATGTACCGTGCAAGTAGCATGGAGTACGATGTACCGTGTGGTATCTGTGTGATACGTTGGTATCTTTGTGATACGTTAGCATCTTCGGATGCATGGGATCGGATAAGACTGACGGGTTGGATTGACCCACCTCCCGGGCGGTTCCCGATCAGGGTGAGACCTCGCACACTAGGATCCGTGTAGCTGGAGGGACTCACGAGGACACATATGGCCATAGTCCTGGTTATTTGCCTATATACAGACGTTGCCTAGTCTCGCATATTGATGATTTGACGATGATCTTAAACTGGGTTTTAAATTAAATTTGCATGATGGTATTTCCATGCTTTTCAAACCCATGTGTGAATGTAAATTGATTTTTATGATTTTGTGTAAGTCAGGATCACCCGATGGAGGGGTCGAGTCCTGACTTTACTGTGAAAATTTTAATCGAGAAAGAAATGATTTTTGAAATAATTGCATGTTAAATTTTTCGTGCAACTCGATTTACATAACATCATAAGCTCATATCATCTGTTTTAAAATGTGTGGAGAAAGGGTGGTTTATGCATGGCACCACGTTCATGTAGGTAGTATGGTTACCTACTTGTTCGTAGGATTGCCTTACTGAGCTTGATGTGCTCACCCCTTTCATTTTCTCCCACAGATTGATAATCTCCAGTTGAAGTTGAGGCGACTCGGTACTACATTCTGGATATCCGCTGCTGCCCATCAACATAAGGTATATACACTTGTACATATTGTATCTACATAAGCATAGCACAGTAACATGTTTGTAAGTGACTTTAGGGGATCTATAAATAATGTAAACAATTATAAATGACTGGAGAAGAAATAAGTTAGATGGTGATTGAATGGTGGGACTGGCATTGACGCACAGCCCAATTATTAGTGGAGTGTTGGTCACGATTCGAGGACAGGTAAGAATTTAAGTAAGAAAATAATAAAACGCGAAAAATTAACTCTGATTTTTGGTTAGTTTGGGTTGTGACATAGGTTGTTAGGTTGTACCAATAACCATAACCAATTTGGTAAAGATTAAAAGAATTCATTTTTGCATCAATAATCAATTCCATGAACCCATTCTAAGATTATTCCTTTTGTTGGATGTTATCATCATATTGATTTTCTCCAAATATTTTATATAGCGATTTTACTTGTCTAGATTTTAATTTAATTTTTATTTTCATTTTCCCAAAATCTCCATTTTACTTTTTAAATATTTTGCAGAAAGATAAATCTAACCAATCTCTTGAGAAACGACCTTACTCATTTATACTACAGTTTTAATTTATTTTGAGTAGGATTTATTATTGTTGGTCTCGACAACCACCAAACCTTCACTACCTTTTCAAAGGTTAAGGTATAACCTTACAACTCACATTTTCTAAGGTTAAAGTTAGAAACCTAATGCATACATGAGTTTCTACAAAACTCACGAAAGGACTTCAAGAGAATACCTCACCTATTGATGATTTACAAGTTTTACAAATGGATTTGCAAACTAATTGACTTCTCTAAGGTTGAGGGTTAGCCAATTAAGCTCTAAGAATTACAATATAGAAGAATGAATACATTAATGGGTACAATGATAAGGAAAAATAAAATCTATACCTTTTGCACTCTTGATTTTTGGTGGAAGAGATGAATTAATTGTCTCGTGGATGAATTCCCATGCCCCTCACCATGTTTGATGTGTTAACTCTTTTTATATGTTAATGGTAGTTCAGAGGGATAAGTTGGAGAAGAACTAGTTATTGTAAGACACAAAAATATGATTGTTGGAAACAGTCTAGTGTGATGGGTATTGATATCTCAACAGAGTGCTGATACCTTTATCATGGGTACCAATGTAGATATTGATACCTCAACAAGGGAGGAGCTTCTGTTTTCTTTTTTCTTATTTTTTTCTAAAATTTCTTTATAAATACCCCCAATTCCTTTCTTTTTTTTTTTTTTTACATTTTCACTCTAAATTATCTCATTCTAAATTTCTAATTTTTTTATTCACTCATATTCTTTCTAAAATTCAAAATCCTCTCACATTATTCTTTTTAGTTCTCTAATGTTCTCTTCAATTTTTTCAATTCCTTTCATTTTTTACAATTTTACAAAGTTTAGTTCCATTCTAATATATATATTCCTCCAATTCTTTCTTTTAAAATTCAATATATTTATTTAAAATATAAAAAAATGTCAAATTTGTTTCTTCATTCACCTCTCATCTCTTGTCCTTTCGTTTCTACTCAAAACCCCGATTTTGGGATGAATCTTTCAATGAATTCGAACATGATATTCATCTAGAAGAGGAGCTTCCTTTGACAGCTACACACAGTTGTCAAACATAATCATTTACCGTCACTACCGCCGCTATCGCCGCTATCGCTACTACCGCTACAACATCTTCAACAAGACTGAGAAAGTCCACCCACGCTAAGAAGAATAAGGTATGAGAACATTTGGATATTATGCAAAAATAAGGTACAACTGAACTTTCTATTATTTGTAGAATATGTAAAATGGTATATACTTATACTCCAGTGGAAGTGGTGGGGTACGAAAAAGACATTTAATTAGTAAACATAAATTTGATTTGGATTTCGTATAACTAGAAGTTAGGGAGGATACACAAGTTTAAATTTATCTACAAGAACGTGAAAATAAATTGGTTTTTTCAAAATGATAAAGCTATGTAAGGTTTTGTTATATTTTTAGTTAAGTATGAACAACTATTCACGATATGTGAAAAATTTGAATATTTAGAATATGTTTATCAATATTTATAACCTACGTATCAATCCATTTCTAAACATATATTAAAAAAGGATTGTTTGGATATGTTTAAATAATATAGGGAAGTTTTTAGGCATAAACTTATTAATATTTCATCTAAGGTTAGTTTAACAAGTGATATATGAACTAGTATTAATGCTTTAAGTTATATTGTTATAACTTGTTATTGAATAAAATGCAAAAATGCATTTTATTTTAGATCTATTAGAACAGTCGCATAATGCATATACTATTACCCAATATATTACTAACATGTGTAAATTATATGGTATTGAAAATAAAAGTTTTTTCTATCACTTGAGATAATGCTTCGAGTAATATCATAGTTATTCTTATGTTAATTAGAAATTTAAACCCAATTTTAGGTGGTATATTTTTTCATATTAGATGTGCATGTCATATAATAAAGTTGTGTTCAAAATGGTTTTAATGGAGTTACCAACGAGTTCGTCGATAATCTTTTGGAGAAGGTGGAAGAAATTTTCAAATCAATTTTTATAAATTATGAGGAATAAGGAATAGCTTTACTTTTCTTTGTAAATTGTATGTAAATAAGTCAAGTTATAGTAAATTTTTTATTGATTATGGTCCCGTGGTATTTACCCTTCAAACTTTTGAAAGAGTTTTTCAGGTAAAAATTTTTTAGTCTCCTTCTTCTTCTTTATTATTTTTATTTATTATTATTGTTAAATACTAAGTAAGTTTAGAAAATGAATAAATATTTTAAAAACATATTAAACAAAATATGTTTTCTTAGATTTAAATGATAAATGAATAAATGTTTTAAATACAAAAGACAAGTTTAAGAATTTAAACTAGATTTAAAAAAAAAAAACAAGTTAATTATATTTCAAATGAAATAAATAAGTTTAACTTTATCAAGAGAAAATAAAAAAAAAATTTAAAAGTATTATAATTTTTTAAAATAATAACTTTAATTAGATTAGATAAAAATATATCAAATAAGTCATTGTTTTTATTAAAATTAATTAAATTCAAAAAATTAAAAAAACCTCAAAATCGGTCCAATCCAACCCAGGAATCGAAATGCTGGTTCACTAGACTAGATCGACCCCTTAAGAGGACTAGTATGGCCTGGCTTGAGATTGGCTTGTTCATTAGTGAATTTAAACCGATTTTTGGGAGAATTGGGCCGGAATCGATATAGCCTGGTTCAAAATCGACTCGTTCCGACTCAATAACAACTATAATTTTTAAAAATTCTATTAGTATGATAGACGAGATCTAAGAAAAATTTTCAATATATAATTATTTGAAATTAATAAAAACAAAGGCAAACTTAGAAGACTTTAACCTAGATTTCATTTTAGGATTGACTATGTGAGATATGTTAATCATTCTTCACACATAATCTTACTCTCAGACTCTAAACTCTGAATTTATACCAGTTTTTGTAATTAAATATGAATGGACCAATCATATCTAAAAAGAACGGTCGATGACGAATCTAAATTTTGTGTTTAACGGTTAGGTCACGAATCTATACATTATGACAAAAATCTATTTATAATAAACTTTTTTATTGAAACGTAAATCTATAAAAGTTTAAGTAGTAATTTCCATTAATAAGAACTGTGTTTTCTTATAAATCCTTATTTTTGTATTATTAAATCTATTTTTATGATATTTAAAATTTAAAACTTTATCAATTTAAAAAACCTTAAGTAAAAATATTAAATTGGACAATTTTAATAATCGTAATTTATAATTTTTTATTTCTAATGATGCACGCGGGAAGACCAAAGATAATTCGAAGTCTTGCGTGCGATGTCAGAAAGAAATGAATATATCATTGTTCTGACTTCTGATGGATTCCGCCTTGACTTCATTTCTCCAACTTTTGAACAGGAAAATGGTTGACAAACAAGTATCGTCTAGAGAAAAATATCATCCAATGCAATGCAGTCTTTCAGACAAAACTTCTGACTTGGTAAGAAGTTTCTTGTCACCTTCTTGTAGATCGTAGAGTTGTCCACAGAATCAATAAAAACCTGGAAAAGGGTTTATTGATTGTGTGGACCGGAAGAAGAACGTTTACAGGAAAAGGGTTAGGAGTCTGGAGATTGTTGGTTTTGTTGTGAACATGATGGAACATGAAAAACAGGACTCAAAACAAATATGTAATGGTTTGAGTCATTTTCTCCCACTTATAACGGCTTTTTAATTGGTACAAACGCATATATCAGTAGTAACCATGGTTTTAAGCTATCAGGCTATTCTTCTCATCCCTTGCTGCAGCTTTTCATTCAACACCATGGACAGCATTCCTGGAATCAACCATTCAACTTTTCAGGGCCCTGCAAAACACATATAAACATTTGTTGGTTCCTCTTGAAGCTTAAAGCAATTAATTTTTTTATTTTTTCAGCTAACTTACAACGCTAAAAAGAAATTGAAGCTGCATATCTAAGGCAATTAACATTGCCTAAAATACTAACAGGTTTTTGAACAGTGGAGCAAACTGCTTTTCTCATTCTAAAGCTTCTTTTGTTTAAGCATTTATGAAGAGTAATATTCTTAAGCTAACAAAGAAAATGAACTTTTGTATTCTCTAATCCTTAGCTTTCTTTTCTGTTAAGAGAACTTCTATTTATAACAAAATGAAATAGAAAATCTCCAGCTAGAATAAGTTTCGGAAATGTAGTTAATCATTTGTTTACCTTAAAAAAAATAGAATATGAGTGAGGGACAACTTACCTTTACTGCAACCAATTAAAAGAACCGTTTTCTCTTCTCTGCCAAATCTGGTACAGGGGCTGAAGGTAGCTTGATGGAATCAATTTCCAGGTCTGGAACATGCATGATCTTTGGCCATTCTGTACCTCCTGCGGCCTCCTTTTTGCATTTTTGAATAAGCAGGTGACATCCACGAATATCCAAATGTAGGAGAGAGGAAGGCAGTCCACCCTCCGGGAAGGACTGAATCAAGGGACAATCCTCCAAATATAAGTCCTTGAGTGAGAGTAGGCCATTCAAGGAACCTAGAGATTTAAGAATGGGGCAAGAGCCAATCACTAGGCACTCTAGTGCTGTCGGTAACCCTTCATCAGGGAATGATTCAAGCTTTGGACACCCTCGAATGGAAAGCAGTATGAGAGAGGATAAGCTTTTCAATGACCCTTCTTCTTCAGACAAAAAAGTAAGGCCTTCACAATCACTGATATACAAACTCTTAAGCCCTGGAAGATTGGGCAATTTTGGGAAAGAAGTAAGGTTTGCGATGTTTGAAATGACCAGGGAGTAGAGAGAGCAGGTACTTGGTATTGCCCTCAGTAGTGTTCCATTAGAACATGTGTCCAGAACTAAATGCTGAAGAAATCCAGCAGCCTCTGGGACAGGAAGGGCGGTTATGAGCCCACACCCACTTATTTCCAGTTTCTCAGGAAAAAATAATTGAGGCAGTGCTTGTATATTGGGGCAATTTTCCATTTTCAAATCCACAAGATAAATCAATGTAGGCCTGTCTTCTTGGTTGCCTTGATTGTCTTGGGTAATGCACACTTCTTCTTGCCAATCCTCCAGAACAAGATTGTCAATAAGTATTAAAGACCTCAGAAAAGGAGCCACTGGCAGAGCCTTCAGTGAATTGCACTTCTTTATCTTTAGAACTTTTAAATACGGTATCAAGTTTGGTACCTTCCTCAGCTTGGGGCAGTTACTGATATGTAGTGTATCCAACGAAGGAAGTTCAACTTCAGGCCATTCTTCCAGTACCTGCATCCCTTTGATGTAGAGCTCTCTAAGGCAAGCTAACTGACCAACAGAGAGTACTGTGCACTTAGTGCAATGACTTAAAGTAAGTGTTACTAAATTTTGAAGAAGACCATTTGTAATCCACGAAGGAAAATTAGAGCCCTTAAAGTGACTAAGTGCCAGCTCTTTGAGATTTGAATGGGGTTGGAGGTCTTTAAGGACCCTCTCTGCACTGACTTCATCTTCTCGGTACAAATCTTTGTCGCTCCACTCTAAGACCAGCTTCTGAAGGCTCTCCTTCTCATTTAGCTTTGCATCAGCTGCATTCTCTGCATTTTCCAGGTTAGACATATGCAGTGTTCCTGTAAGATTTGCCATGTACTTCAGTTCTCCAATCCCATGTCCACTTGTGCCACTGACTGGAAATGCATGCAAATTTCGTAGACTGGTTAAGCTTCCCATTCTTGGCGGCAGCATCCTGCACTTGAACCAAAACATCTCATCTAGCTCAAGATAACGCAGGTTAACCATGTTACTAAAGTCCTTAGGCAATTTGAAAAGCCAAAGGCACCCCAGAAGCTTAAGTGTCTGTAGATTCAAAAGGTTACATATTGAGTTGGGAAGCATTTTGATCTCTGTTCCAGAGAGGTCTAGGTATCGTAATAGCTTCAACTCTTCAATAGAGCTTGGCAATTCCAAGAGCGCGCTTGAACTCAGATCCAGAAGACGAATGTATATTAGAGAACGAAAAATTTTGTCCAGAGCCTGCCCCTGCCCTAGGCTTTTCAAGTGCTCAGTAGGCAGCAGGAATGTTCGCAGCTTATTACATTTTTCAATAATCTGCAAGATAGGATTCTCTAAATCTTGACAAAGCAACGAGACATGGCGAGTTTTTTCAGAGAAAACACATGAGTTGTTATCCTTGACATGGCTGCAATGGGGAGTTGAAACAAATACTGCCAAATCATGGATGAGGTCATGCATTCTATATCTGACTTTGTCATCAATGTTAAAAACTTGGAAGAAAGACCTCATTAACAATTCATCAAAATATTCAATTCCAGTCTCCTCTACACTAGTTTGCCCTCTGGGTTGAATAAATGCTTCAGCCATCCAAAGCTTGACCAACTCCTTCCTATCGAAAACATAAGCCTTTGGGAATATAGAGCAATATGCATAACACTGCTTTAAATAAGGAGGTAGGTGGTCATAACTCAATTTCAACGCAGGCAGAATACCAGGCCTATTGAGGTTATTGTTCTCCTCTAGCTCCCATATGCAATGTCTTAAGATTTTTTTCCAATTGTTTACATTAACATCACCACGCAGGAGACCTCCCATTGCCTTCACTGCCAAAGGCAAGCCGTTACACTTCCCTACAATTTCCCTACCAATCTCTTCCAATTCTCTCAGTATACCACCTTCTAAGTTATGGTCTTTGAAAGCAATTTTTTCAAACAAGGACCAACATTCGCCTTCGGACAAATATTCCAATCTATAGGGAGGTTGTGTTCCCATAATGTCTGACACCTTGGTGTTTCTTGCAGTGACCAAAACTCTACTTCCCTTACTTCCTTGTTTCAAGAGGGTTTGAAGTGGCTCCCACTCTCGGTAATTATTAACCCAAACATCATCTAAAACAAGAAGAATCTTTTTTCCAGAAAACAAATCTAGAAAGCGTGACTCTAGGATGGCGGTGGGAAAGTTGTTAGAATACTCCATTTCAGTTTGAAATTCTATCATATCCTTAAGTATCTTTTTGAAATTGAATTCCACTGAGACAAAGACCCACATCTTAAACTCAAAATGATTCTTTACTCTAGCATCATTGAAGATTAGTTGAGCAAGAGTTGTTTTGCCCAAGCCTCCCATCCCAATAATAGGAATGACAGAAACATCACCTTCAGAATCAGATTCATTTGATAGCATCTGTTCTATTAATCTTTCTTTATCAGAATCCCTACCAACGACATCTTTTGTGTCTACAAAGAAAGTGGTTTCTCGAAGGTTTTGAAACCTTCCTGTTCCACCACTACTACTTACGTTTAGAAGGAAATTGTTTTTCTCTGTAGCAAGCTCATCGAATTTTGCTGAAATTTTTTTGATCTTATGTGCAGCAGTGGATTTATACCTAAGCTTTCTAAATCTGTTTTTGAGTACCTGAGGTTTTCTCTTCCAGAGGGAAGTTTCAGCTTCTAAAGTGTCTAATATGTCCTCTGCATCAAGAGCAGCATCTCTGAGCTTTGCTAGCCAAACTCTCAAAGATGTATCACAAGCTGCATCCAGTTGCTTCTGCTCTGCATCATTAAGCACAGCATAAATGGTTTCTAGATTGCGTGACAGCATATTCGCCTCCTTCTGAACACCCTGGATTGCTAGAAATTCTTCTCTGATCAAGGATGCAACTGTTTCAATGATACTCTCCACAATAGGACTCACAAAAAGAGAAACTGGATCATCCATAACTACCTCACAGCTTATTGATCAGAACTCCTACAAGAAAGAAAAAGCATCAATATATAGTTTTTTTTTCTTTTTTTCCCATTTTTTTTCTTCTGCATGGAAGAATTACAAAATAACTCACCAGCAACAAAATATGTCAAAGGATGCGAGAGAATTCAGTTGGAAGTGGATGGCTTGCGTTGTTTGATTTGGTTCCTAGTTCTTTATCATCATTTGTTCTTCTTTGAAATGGAAGACTCTACAAGATTCCTATGAAACTTCCTTCTTCTTGCTGACGACAACGGGAGCAAGTGGATTGATTTTGCTGCCTTTCATTTGATGCCATCAGGGTAAAGTAGTCAACCCTGATTACTCACGTCTTGGATTCATATATTTTTAAATCAATTTGGAATTCCTCAAGCAAGCATGCAGACAAGCTGACTTTCAGCATTATAATATTTAAATCATCGACTGATATGAAAGTCTAATCAATTTTTTTATAATATATTTTTAATATTTTATTATTAAATTTATTATTTTATTTTAATAATATATAATTAAAAAGTGATAAATCGAACCTATCAAATTGAGTTCGAATAGTATGAATATGTTATCGAATCAAGTTTCAATTTAAAAATTTAAATTCGAAAGAAGTTTCGAGTTTTAAATTTTCATTTGATGCCATCAACAAGGTAAACCAATCGACCTTGATTACTCACGTTTTAGGTTCATTTATTTTTAAGTCGAGTTAGAGTTACTCAAACATTGAGTCAAGCTGAGTTTGGTCATTATAATACTTAACTTAAGTAACTCAAAAATTTAATTGTGTTTTTTAATGTATATTTTTAATATTTTATTATCAAACTTATTATTTTATTCTAATAATATATAGTTAAAAATTGATAAATCAAAACTATCGAGTCAAACTCGAGAGATTGATTATGCTGTCGAGTACTCAAATTTCAAAATTAAACTCAATCAAACTCAATCCAAATTTTGAATCTTAAATTTTTGAATCATATCAAATTTAAATTATTTCAATTTAACTCAATTACATCTATAAATTTCATAGGAGGTAGTCCTAATTTTATATCATTTATGACTAGCGTGCAATTGAAAAGTATGTATGGTGGCAGAAAGGACGGTGACTTAACCAAATATCACTCAAGCAAAATTAATGTCTTATATGTTAGTTGACATTTTAAATGCATATTTGATTTAGCTTATAAAAGAGTAGAAATCGAGTATTTTGGCTCTTAAATTGTTAAAAATTTCTCAGTGCAATATAGATTACACTGGAATAAATTAAATATAGTATTTTTTTTAATATAATATAGACTATGCTTTTTTTGGTAACATACAGACTATGATTTTTTTGTTTAAACATAATGTTTAGTTTATTAATAAATTCAAATTTATTTAAAAATAAATTGATTTTTTAGATTACTAATATACTATTTAACAAGAAAAGCATAATCTATTTTGATAAATAAGCTACAATTTTATGCTATGATGTTTTCTATAGTATAGACTATGTTATTAAAACACCATGTCTAGCTCGGGTTCTCGTTATATATTATCAAAATATGTTAGCTACAAGAGTCTATTGCAATTCTTGAAAGGGAATGAATAGGATTGACTTTTAATTTTTCCAAATTATGGTTTTAAAAATGTTTAGTAGGAAATTTAGAATGAAAAATGAAATAATTTAAAACATGATTGAATTGTAAAAAGAGTAAGGATAGGAGACCTGACATAAGTATTTATAGAGGCTCGGCTACCGTACCTACATCCTTTCCCTTAGAATCCTCACTAAGGAGTTCTCAATTCATTAGAATTGAATTCCCTTTTCACGTTTAAGGTACAACTTTATCAAGATAGAAACCTTTACTATCTTTTTATAGGCTAAGGTATAACCTTCATTACCTTTTCAAAGGTTAAGGTATAACCTTACAACTCCTTTCCTTTTCTAAGGTTAAAGATAGAAACCTAAAACATACAGGAGTTTCTACAAAACTTACAAAAAAACTTTAAGAGAATACCTGACCTCTTGATTATTTACAAGTCTTACAAATGAAATTGCAAACTAATTGACTTCTCTAAGGTTGGAGGTTTGCTAATTAAGCTCTAGATTTTACAATGTAGAAGAATGAATACACTAATGGGTACAATGATAGGAAAAATAAAATCTAGATCCTTTACACTCTTGATTTTTGGTGAAAGAGATGAATTAATTATCTCGTGGATGAATTCCCATGCCCTTCTCCATGTTTGATGTGTTGACTTTATTTAAATGTTAATGGTAGTTCGAAGTGTTGGAGATAAGTTGGAGAAGAACTAGTTATTGTAAGACACAGAAATATGATTGTTGGAAGCAGTTTGGTGTAATGGGTTTTGATATCTCAACAGGTGTTGATACCTTTATCAAGGGTATCAGTACAGGTATTGATACCTCAATAAGGGAAGAGCTTCTGTTTTCTTTTTTCTTATTATTATTTTCTAAATTTTCTTTATGAATACCCCTGATACCCCTCCATTTTTTTTTTTTTTACATTTTCACTCCAAATTCTCTCATTTTAAATTTTTAATTTTTTTTATTTACTCAGATTCTTTCTAAAATTCAAAATGCTCTCACATTATTCTCTTAAATTCTCTAATACTCTCTTCAATTTTTCAAATTCTTTTCCTTTTTGACTATTTTACAAACTTTAGCTCTATTCTAATAAATATTCCTCTAATCCTTTCTTTTAAAAAATCAATATATTTATTTAAAATATAAAAAAATGTCAAATTTGTTTCTCCATTCATCTTTTATCTCTCATCCTTTCGGTTCTACTCAAATCCCCGATTTAAGGGATGGATCTTTCAATGAATTCGAATTTGATATTCATTTGGAAGAGGAGCTTCCTCTGGCAGCTACACACAGTTGTAAAACATAATCATTTGTCGTCGCTACCACCGTTATCGTTGCTCTCGCTACAACATCTTCAACGAGACCGAGAAAGTCCACCTGAGTAAGGTTAGGGATGTAAATGGGTAGTGTGTAAACGGGTACCCGGTACTACCCGTCCCGTTTAAGTCGGATACGGGTACCGATAAACGGATTTTAAACGGGTTCTTCACTACCCGTGACGGGTTCGGGTAGTACCCCTCGGATACTCGGTACCCGAACCCTATTAATGTAATCGGGTTATTAATCGGGTTCGGGTACCCGAACCCGGTACCCGAACTCGTTTATTTTTTGTTTACAAAATATAATTTTTAAGGTTGTGGGGACTTGAACCATCATCTTTTAATTTTTATACAATGAACTTGTCAAGTAAATCATAACTTATATTTGACATAATGTGTTCTAAAAAATATTTATATAATAAAATTGTGTGTCTAAAAAAAATTAGTAATTAGCATAATAAAAATAATTATGAAATTAAAATAATTGATTATACTTAAAATAATAAGTTTTAAAATTTTAAATATAATGTACTAAAATTAAATTAAAAAAAATTCATAATTAGTTAAAATGCAATTCTTACACATTAATGATTAGTTATTTGCATATATGATATCAATTCATAGTATATTTATATGATACAAATTGTATTTAAAATTGTAATTTTCAATTTTAATAAAACATTGTTGACTAAAAAAATTAATAAAATAAATAATTATGAAATTAAATTGGGTTAATTATGCTTAAGATAATATGTCTTAAAATTTTAAATACGAGGTACTGAAATTGAAATAATAAAAGTTTCATATTTAGTTAAAATCAAATTCTTTTATATATATATATACATTTATATATATATATATATATATATATATATATATATATATATATATATATATATATATATATATATATATATATATATATATATACACACACACACTAATATAGTATTTGTATATGATATAAATTATACTTAAAATTGAAATTATCAATTATAGTAAAACAGTTTTTAGTCAAAAAATTAATGAAACATTATAATAAAATAATTATGAAATTAAATTAGTAAATTATGTTTAAGATAATAAGTATTTAAATTTTAAATATAAACTACTGAAATTAAAATGATAAAAGTTTCAAATTTGATTAAGATGTAATTCTTGCAAATTGACCATTTACATGTATTATATATGATACTAATATAGTACATGCATATGATACAAATTGTATTTAAAATTGAAATTATCAATTATAATAAAACATTGTTTACTCAAAAAAATCAATGATTCAAATTAAAATTTTAATTATATGATAAATTGATAACTTCATATTATAGTATATGATATTATAGTATAATTATAATATATGATATTATAATATATGATCATTTACATATATGAAACTATAGTATATGTATATGATACAAATTGTAATGAAAATATTAATTATCAATTTAAGGTATACATCTTTTTAATCATTTAATATTATTATCATTGATTAAATTAATTTATATTAAATAAATATATCATAACTTCATAAGAAATCAAATGTATCAAATTAGAAATACTATGGTATATATTATGCACTCATAATGGTTTCAAGTTATTTGTTGAACTATTAAAATTTGTTTAATTATGATGGAACATGTATGTTTTTATTTAATTTTATGTTTTTGATTTTTGATATTAGAATAATTTTTTTCATAGTCGGGTTTCGGGTTCAGGTTATTAAACGGGTTGTCAAAATATAAATTGAATAATCGGATAATTACACGGGTTCGGATTTTTAACGGGTAGTGCAAAATTTATTAGGGTAGGGTTCGGGTAATTGTTTCAAAAATTAATCGGGTAATTATAGGGTTCGGATTTTGTAATTATTAATCGGGTTCGAGGTCGGGTAGTCCAAAGTTAACGGGTACCCACCCCGTTTACATCCCTAAGTAAGGTATGAGAACATTTTAATATTATGCAAAAAGAAGGTACAACTAAACTTTCTATTCGTAGAAAATGTAAAATGGTATATATTTATACTCCGATTGAAGTGGTGGGAGTACAGCTACATTTGAAAGACATTTAATTAGTAGACATAAATTTGATCTGGATTTCACATAACCAAAAGTTAGGGAGGATACATAAGTTCAAATTTATCTACAAGAACTTGAACTAAATTGGTTTTTCAAAATGATAATGCTAAGTAAGGTTTAGTTATATTAATAGTTAGGTATAAACAACCATTCACGATATGTGAAAATGTTAAATATTTAGAATATGTTTGTCAATATTTTTTTTTTTTTGGTGAGAAAAAAGATGCATTAGAAATTAACCAGTTCCCAAATTTGGGTTACAACAAGTAGTTCTGATAGTTTTATGACCCATACGGTCATATAGCAAATTAAGCAAAATACAAGGAGGGGAAGTATCGAAAATCATGAAGGAGCTATCATCTTTGTTTCCCATCTTCGCTAATAGATCTGCACAATTGTTAGCTTCTCTGAAGATGTGGTTCACCTTGACATTCCTCAGCTTTTGCAAAAGCACCCTGCAATCAGAGACCAGAGCAAAATGAGAATTTGAAATATTAACTCCATTAGTAACATACCTCGTGGTATTGATGGAGTCGACTTCAACAATCAGATTGTGGAAGCCCTTCTTGACTGCTAATTGTAAACCGTCTCGCAATGCCCAGAGCTCAGCAGTAAAACTAGTCGCATAGCCAATGTTTCTCGTGAATCCGCTGACCCAATTACCATTAGAATCCCTGAAAATACCACCCGAACCTGCTTTCCCGGGGTTCCCTAATGAAGAACCGTCTGTATTCAATTTGAGGAAACTAGGTGGTGGTGGTTGCCAGCAGACCGTGGTGGTAGAGTTGGTTTTATTGTTCGGTTTCGGACCTGTGATTGCCCAGAACTCTTTAACTTTAACCTGTAGCTTATTCCACCATGCTTCAGATTGCTCCAACATGTTCTCAAAAATGAGTTTATTTCGATTTAACCAAATATGCCATACAACAAAAGAGAAAATAATGTTCCAAGGAATATTCCCAATATGAGATATGTCTTGGTACTGGATATTTTCAGCGATCCAGTCTTTGAATTCACGTGAGAAAGATCTTTGCAATTTAATAGGGATACCAATTAAATCCCACATTTCCTTGACAAAAATGCAGTTTCTCAAGCAGTGCTCAAGCGTCTCTGTCTCCACATTACATCTGGGGCAGATTGTAGCAACTTGTAATCCTTTTGTCGCTAAGCAATGTCTAGTAGCTACTTTCTCATGGTTACAGAGCCACAGAAACAATTGGATCTTTGGGGGGGATTGGATTCTCCAAATGTTTTTCCAAACCTGATTGGTTGCAGTATGTGTGTTGATTGTCAGGTTGTAGGCAGAGTTCAAAGTAAAGTTACCATCATGAGCAAGTTTCCAGATGATAGCGTCCCTGCTATGACTTTCCATTTGGAGAGGCGTTGCTTTAATCTTCAAAAGAATTTCTTCTGGTAATGGTGTGCTAATATCTTCAAACCTCCAATCACCTTGATCATTGATGTAATCTTTAACAACCTTCCCCTCCTCTCCATCACTCCATGGACCAAAGATTATTGTATTCAGTGGGCCAAAACCTGTCCAGTCATCTTTCCAAAATCTAACTTGTTCCCCTGATCTCACTGACCACTTCATTCCTTTTTCAATTAGATGAGCTCCCTTGCGCATTCCTGACCACACTGGAGAGCAAGCTTTCCTGATAAAGGTTCCATTTCTTGAGTATTTAGCTTGTAAAACCTTTGCCCACAAACTGTCATTTCCTGTCATGAACCTCCACCCTAATTTGGCCATATTTGCTTCATTGAGTTTGACCATATCCTTTACCCCAAGACCCCCTTTTTCTTTGGGCAATATGACGATGTTCCAGTTAACCAAATGAATCTTTTTGTGGTTCTCAGAATTTCCCCACAGAAAATTTCTAGTGATCTTGTTGATCTCATTACATGTGCTCATAGGTAGGCTGGTACCTTGCATGTAGTACACGGGTATTGAGTTTAATACAGATTTAGCAAGAGTGGTTCGTCCTGCCATAGAGAGTAGTTTGGATTTCCAGCCTGCTAACTTTTCCTTGACTTTATCAATAACAAAATTGAAGTTTGAAGCTTTTCGTTTCTTGGAGATAGGGAAACCCAAGTATTTCCCTAAGTCTTCTGCATATCTGATCCCCATAATATCACTCAATGTATCTGTAATGTCGATATTGACATTCTGAGAAAAGACTATGGAGGACTTTGAAGTATTGACCTTTTGTCCTGAGACTTTGCAGAAAGAGTCGAGTTCTTTTAAGATGGTTCTACATGTTTTCTCTGAAGCACGACCCATTAAAATAAGGTCATCTGCATAGAACAGATGAGAGACTTTTGGTCCCCCTTTGGATAGCTGTAAAGGTTCCCATTCATTAGCTTCACATGCCTCATGGATTTTTAAAGATAGGAATTCCATGCATAAAATGAACAAATATGGGGATAGAGGGTCTCCCTGCCTTACTCCTCTCGATGGTGTAATGACTTCACTTTGTTCTCCATTAATTAAGACGGTCATGTGCGATGTGGATATGCATGTGATAATAAGGCGAATCCATTCAGCAGGGAACTCGAAAAAAGTAAGGACTTCCTTGATGAAACTCCATTCCAATCGATCGTACGCTTTCTCGAGATCTATTTTTATCATCATCTGACCACTTTTTCCTTTCTTCCTTTTAAAGGAATGAATGATTTCCTGAACAATAACAACATTGTCTTGAGCCCTTCTTCCATTGATGAAACTGGCTTGAAGTGGGTGAATGATTCGAGAAAGAATGGGCCTCATCCTATTGACAATCATTTTTGAGATGATTTTGTAGCTTGTGTTACAAAGTCCAATAGGTCTGAATTGAACTATGCTTTTCGGACTTTGGACTTTCGGGATTAAACAAAGAAGGCAATCATTGAGCTTATCCGGGATCTGCCCCGATGAAAAGACTTGTTTCACCAACTGTGATATCGAAGGACCCACAATGTCCCAATACTTCTGGTAAAATATGGGGTGTAATCCATCTGGACCAGGTGCCTTAAGAGGTTTCATGGCTTTAACAGCTTTGAGGATTTCTCCTTGTGAGACCGGTAGCATCAGGGTCTCCTTTTCATTCGGCGACAAGGTGTTAACAAAGTTACTATTAACAGAAGCTAACCAGGAACTTGACTCCATTTCTGTTTTGAATAGATTTTGAAAATGTCCTGTGATCATATCTTTGATCTCTATTGGGTTATCGACCCAAATACCCAACATATTTTTGAGCGCTAAAATTTTGTTATTCCGCCTGTGCTGAATAGTGGAAAGGTGATAATACCGGGTGTTCCTATCACCATCCGAGATCCAATCTACCCTAGACTTTAGTGCCCAAAACTCTTCCTCCAATTTGAGGATATGGTGATATTCATCCACAAGAGATTCTTCCAAATGTGTTAACCATGCATTATTTGAATATGATAGGGCTCTTTGAACTCCTTCTAATCTTTGCCGAAGTTTCTTTTTCTTGTGAAAAATGTTACCAAAAGTATTTTTATTCCATTGTGAAACATAATCTCTAAACAGTGGAATAGCTGTGAGTAAATCATTGTTAGCTTCTTCCCAAGTAGCTTGAACTAAACCCTTGAACTCCATATGAGAAAACCAAACGGTTTCCAACCGAAATGGTCTTCTTCCAAACTGATGGTTTCTGGGGCATGTATCAATCAATAGAGGATTATGATCAGAGTGGAGTTTCACAAGATGAAAAACTGTGGTATTAGGAAAGTTAATTTTCCAGTTACTGTTAGCTAGAGCTCTATCTAACCGTTCTCTTATGACTTGACCATGATGATTCTTATTTGTCCACGTAAATTGAGATCCAACATAACCCATATCAATCAAGCCACAATTAATGATACATTCTGAAAATTTTCTCGCCCTAGTTTGGTTTATAGGTCTACCTCCAAATTTCTCGGAATCACTAATAACTTCATTGAAATCTCCTAATACTAGCCAAGGCAGCGTGTGAGATTCCGCAAAGAGTGGGAGTTCCTCCCAAAGTTTTTTCCTAACATCATACCTTGGTCTAGCATAAACAGCAGATAGGATGCAAGAACAATCACGATTATTAAACTGGGTATTGGGTAGGGAGATTACCTTGATTGTGGCATGAATAACTTGTGCATTGGAGTAAAGGATATCAATTTTCACCTCTGTTGAATGCCAAAGTAACCAGATTCCACCTGCCAATCCATCTGCGTCAACTCTGTAGGATTTGTCAAATCCTAAAGAGTTACTGACTTTTACGGCTCTGTCGCTGCTCAGTTTTGTTTCTACAATGACTACAACACTTGGGTTATTAATTTTCATAAGCTCTTGGGAATGTTTCAAGCATGGTTTGGTTGAGAAGCCAGTTGGCTAGTTCCGACGAGCACATTATCTCCCCCGAAGTTGTCCTGCATATCACACTCGGTGATAGGTGATGTTGTGGAATTATCATCAATTTGTAATTTCTCCTGATCATCCCATCCGTCTTGATACTTTTGATCACTAAAGTGATTGGGTTCACTATTGCCTGTGTTGTGCACAGAGATGCGGTCTGTTTCTCTTCTTTTATCTCCAGCATCTTCACTGTATCTAAGAGTATTTGGTTCATTTGGATTTGGCCGAGTGATGGGAGCGGGACTACTTGGCTGGGTGATGACACTCGTGATTGTTCCTGCAACATCCCTATAAATGGTTGAATCTCCTGTAGATCCACCGCCACAATCAGGTTGTTCCAGGCCTTCATTACTTTTTTCACATCCCAGTTGAAGTCTTGATTCTGTTGCCCGAACAGTATTTTCATCGCCGATTTCAGACTTATTGCTTCCTCTCCTAAGAGTAGGTATTTCATCTCCAGATCCGACCAATTTTTTGAGGGGTTGTCCATTGCTGAGAGCACTGTTTATTTTTGTGGCTCGGTAAGATCTATCAGAGTTCATAAGGTTTTTCTCTTTTGTTGTCTGTGTTCCGCTCCCAAAAGTAAAAATCAATTTGCTTCGTTCTAATCCTGTTAGGGGTGAACTAGGACAAGGAGCTAATTTCGAGTCTTCCCCTGTTGTTGACAGGATATTTCTCTGACTATTGCCAATAGACTTGATTTGACTCCCAGTTTTCACGCCTTTTGCAGGTAGCCGTTGGAGCTCTTGTGTCCTCTGGTCTGACAATTTCTCTTTCCCTTTCTCTCTTGTAACGCGGGTCGGGTTATTGGGTGGTTCTTCTTCACCCGTATTGGGACTCTTCCTTGGCTTATGTTTCCTTCTAGAAACTAACATCCATGGTCCGGGTCCATCGTTGTCCTCCGCTTTTGCTGTCTCTTTACCATCCTCCTTAATTTCAGCTCCAACCACTTCCTCAGTTTCTTTATCTTTACTGCAATTTTCTTTCATGTGGCCTATGATACCACATTTGAAGCAGAGGTTAACTCCTTCATAAAGGATTGGTTGGATAATTTTTCCGATTCTGATTTTGGGGAGTAATGGTCTATCCAGATCGACCTGAATGCAAATTCTCGCATACCGTCCTCTGGTGTTGAGCTCAGTGCATGAATCCACCTTGAGTAAGGTTTCGATTTGGTTGCCTATCCTCTGCAGTATTCCCTTATCAAAAAACTCTATTGGTAATCCTGGTAAACGAGCCCAGACCGCCGTTGTGGAGACTGATTTGGACGACTCAGCTCTGAACTCCGGTTCCCAAATCCTCATCGTGAGGTAGTATGAACCCACAAACCAAGGACCACCATAAATGACTTTTTGAAAGTCCTTCTGACATGAAAACCTGAAAAGAAAGAAGTCTTGTCCAAGATCGATGCATTCCAATTTTCCCTCTGGTTTCCAGAGATTTTTCACTCTAGGATATAAGAAATGATACCCAACAGTTTTCCCAAAAGTTTTGACAATGATGGCATGCCGCCATGGTTGTCTGATTCTGTTCTTTTCCTCTTTGGAAAGAAGTATGGTGGGAATTTCATCTCCTTCATCTGTATCCAAATCTGATTCTTCATCCAGATAACTTGGATTGGTTTCAAAGGAGTGGTAGCCATCCTCTCTAATACCCATTAACAATTCTTTGTAAGATGGTTGAGTTTGGGATTCCAGCATGGTGTGGTCAGTTTCTTTAAATTCACCATTTTTCGTGCGTTTTACACTTCTGATTCTCAGATCTTCTTCCTCTATGTCAGAGGGTGGGTTAAGGAGTTCAGTCGTAACTGTATTCGCCATTCTTCTCTACGAAGACCCCTTGAGTTGCACTCCAGAAGAGGACAAGAAGTAGGTAAATGTCACTGCGTCAACGCGATTTATAACTTGCATATCAATCCATTTCTAAATATACATTAAAAAAGGATTGCATGGATATGTTTAAAGAATACAATAAAGTTTTAAGGCATAAACTTATTAATATTTCATCTAAGTTTAGTTTAACAAGTGATATATAGACTAGTATTAATGATTTAAGTTATCTTGTTATAACTTGTCATTGGATAAATGAAGATTTGTGCATGTAAAAATGCATTTTATGTTTAGATGTATTAGAGTGGTGGTATAATGCATGCACTATTACTCAATATATAATTAACAAATGTAAATTATATGGTATTGAAAATAAAGTTTCTTCTATCGCTGGAGATAATACTTCGAGTAATATCGTAAGTATTCCTATGTTAATTAGAAATTTAAACCCAATTTTAGGTGATTTAATTTTTCAAATTAGATGTGCATATCATTTTATAAAGTTGTGTTCAAAATGGTTTTAATCAAGTGGCCAACGAGTCACTTATAATCTTCCGGAGAAGAGCGGAGAGATTTACAAGTCAACTTTTATAAATTATGAGGAATAAAGAATAGTTTTAATTTTTCTTTGTAAATTGTATATAAATTAGCTAAGTTATAGTAAATTTTTTTATGGACCCTTCAAACTTTTGACGGACTTTTCACATAAAAAAATCTTTAGTCTCCTTCTTCTCCTTTATTATTTTTATTTATTATTATTGTTATATACTAAATAAGTTTAGAAAATGAATAAATATTTTAAAAATATACTAAATAAAATATGTTTTCTTAGAAAAAAATGATAAATGAATAAATATTTTAAATATAAAAAGACAAGTTTAAAAATTTAAACTAGATTTTTTTTTAAATAGCAAGTTTAATCATATTTCGAACGTAATAAATAAGTTTAACTTTATCAAAAAGAAATTAAAAATTTTGAAAGTATTATATTTTTTTAAATAGTAACTTCAATTAGATTAGATAAAAATGTTTTAAATAAGTCATTGTTTTTATTAAAATTAATTAAATTCAAAAAATTAAAAAAAGCCAAAACTCGATCCAATCTAATCCAAGAATCGAAATGCTGGTTCACCAAACTAGACTGATCCCTTAAGAGGACTAGTATGGTCTGGCTTGAGATTGACCTGTTCATTAATCGGTTTAAATCAATTCTTAAGAGAACTGGGCTAGAATCGATATAGCCTGATTCAAAATCGGCTCATTTCGACTCAGTAACACCTCTAATCTTTGAAAATTCTATCAGTATAATAGACGACATCTAAAGAATATTTTTAATATATAATTATTTAAAATTAATACAAACAAAGGCAAATTTAGAAGACTTGAGACTAGATTTTCTTTTCGGATTGGCGATGTGGGAGATATTAATCGTTCTTCACACATAATCGTATTTTCAGACTCGAAACTCTGAATATATACCCGTTTTTGTCCTTAGATGTGAATGGATAATCAATCATACCTAATAGAATAATTGGTGGTGACTCTAAATTTTGTGTTTAATGGTTAGGTTACAGATTTAGATATTATGACAGTAATTTATTTATAAAAAATTCATTTATCGAAATGTAAATTTATAAATGTTTAAGTAATGATTTCTATTAAAAAATTATGTTTTGCTATAAATTGTATTTTTTATGATATTTAAAAAACTTTAAGTAAAAATATTAAATTGGACAATTTTAATAATCGTAATTTATAATTTTTTATTTCTACTGATGCACGCGGGAAGACCAAAGAAAAGTCAAAGTCTTGCATGCGATGTCAGAAAGAACTGAATATATTATTGTCCTGACTTCTGATGGATTCCGCGTTGCCCTCATTTCTCGGGCTTTTGAACAGGCAAATGGTTGACAAACAAGTGTCATTTAGAGAAAGATATCATCCACTGCAACGCAGTCTTTCAGATAAAACTTCCGACTTGGCCATGCTTACTAAGTCTAAGTAAGAAGTTTCTTGTCACCTTCTTGTAGATCGTTAGTCTCCTTTACCTTCCAGTCCACAGAATCAACAAAAACCTGGAAAAGGGTTTATTGATTGTGTGGACTGAAGAAGAACGTTTACAGGAAAAGGGTTAGGAATCTGGAGATTGTTGATTTTGTTGTGAACAAAATCAATGAACCTCATGAAGAAGAAGGTTGTAAAAGCAGACAAGAAGGAAGTCTTCCTTGAGCATAAGAGCAAGGTTTGTTTCTCACCTTTCTTTCTGTTGTTCTTATACTTTCATAAATCTAAATGAAGGATAAGTAATTAGAATATGTGATATTGTACAGAGAAGGATTTCTGATTTCATTATTATCTGTCCCAATTCATCATGCAGAAAACATGGGAAGATGCAGAGTCTGGTCGCAAATGCTTCATGTTGTACGCACGGTCACTCTACATCACTTGGGGTGGCCGTGAGCATTGGATTTGGAACAGTTTTAAAGAGACAAGGTGAACGTCAAGGAAATTCTTGTTTTGTTGATTGTTGTTTCCTCATGATTGTAAATTGTAAGTCATCCATTGATTTGCAGTGATGAAAACATCGAAGTAGCCAAACTAAGCCATGTATGTTGGCTGGATGTGAGAGGGAAGTTCAAATTATCAGACCTTAGCCCTAGAACTTTATACGAAGTTGTGTATGAAGTCAAGTTGACAAAAGGGGCATCTGGTTGGGAACTCCCTATCAAGCTGAGACTATCCCTCCCAGACAGCAGAGTCCAAGAAAGGCAAGTTAGTCTTTTGCAGAAGCCTAGAGGGCAATGGTTGGAGCTCAATGTTGGCAATTTCTGTACAGAAGAAAATGGAGAAACAGGAGACACAAGAGAAGTTTGTTTTGATCTCTATGAACATGGGAACCATTGGAAAAAGGGACTTGTTATCAGGGGTGCCATTTTAAGGCCTAAAAGCTAAACCACTGCGCTTGAAATACTTGCTCTGTTCACCATAGAATAACAAGCTAGTGTTAACTCCTTTTCAAACTTTTGTTGTTTTATGATAAGCTGAATTCCTTTCAAGTGCATCTTTGGAGAATTAGTTTTGGTGAGATGTTGGCAAGATTAACACTGTCCTTATCTATGTATAGTTTTGAATGTGAATAGCTTGATACGAAGGCCTAGTTGGATTTTGTACTATTCGATCTTATTGTATCATTTGAATTTTAGAGACTTGAGATTTTGTAAGCTAAAATTTTGAGAAATTTTTGGAGTTTTTTCGATTTCCTGGTAAGTTTGATATCTCTTGCCATACATATTTATGGTATTCATTTCATGAGTATATGGTGTTATTATGTGCTAAATATTTGGTTTTGGGACATAACAGTGATTTACTATCCTTTTGTCATTTAAGGAACAAAAGAAGTTGTAAAAAAAGGAGCATAGTGAAGAACAGTTTAAAATCTGTGTAGTATATAATTTTAACATGCAGGTGCATAAACAAGTGTGCATTGAACTGAAAGGGAAAGAAAAATTGTGTAAGCATGTTGAGTAAACAACCATGATTTGTTTCCCTAGATGTAGCTCTCTGTATTAAATTGCTCGGACACAGGCAACAAACATAATCAAAAGAACTTGATTAAGAAAACCTAGGAAGGGTTGGAAAAACACTATTATCAGCAAGAAAAAATAATAGGCTCCAGGGCTTTTTTACTGATGTAGACACGTTTGTCAGTAGCAATCATGGTTTTAAGCTATCAAACCATTCTTCTCATCCCTTGCTGCAGCTTATTCATTCACCACCATGCACAGCATTCCTTGAGTCAACTATTCAACCTTTTACAAAGATTTGTTGGTTCCTCTTTAAGCTTGAAGCAATTAATGTTTTTCTTTTGTTATTTTCAGTTTACTTACAACCCTGAAAAGAAGTTGAAGCTACATATCTAAGGCATCAAGTTTGGTACCTTCCTCAGCTTGGGGCAGTTACTGATATGTAGTGTATCCAACGAAGGACGTTCAACTACGGGCCATTCTTCCAGTTCCTGCATCCCTTTGACGTAGAGCTCTCTAAGGCAAGCTTAACTGACCAACAGAGAGTATTGTGCATTTAGTGCAATGACTTAAAGTAAGTGCTACCAAATTTTGATGAAGACCATTTGTCATCCATGAAGGAAAATCAGAGCCCTTAAAGTGATTAGGTGCCAGCTCTTTGAGATTTGAATGAGGTTGGAGGTCTTTAAGGACCCTCTCTGCACTGACTTCATTTTCTCGGTAGAAATCTTTGTCAATCCACTCTAAGACCAGCTTCTCAAGGCTCTCCTTCTCATTTAGCTTTGCGCCAGCTACATTCTCCATTTTCCAGGTTAGAAATATGCAGTGTTCCTGTAAGATTTGCCATGTACTTCAGTTCTCCAATTCCATGTCCACTTGTGCCACTGACCGGAAATGCATGCAAATTTCGTAGACTGGTTAAGCTTTCCATTCTTAGCGGCAGCATCCTGCACTTGAACCAAAACATCTCATCTAGCTCAAGATAACGAAGGTTCACCATGTTACTAAAGTCCTTAGGCAAAATTTGAAAAGCCAAAGGCACTCTAGAAGCTCAAGTGTCTGTAGATTGAAAAGGTTACATATTGAGTTGGGAAGCATTTTGATCTGTGTTCTAGAGAGGTCTAGGTATTGTAATAGCTTCAACTCTTCAATAGAGCTGGGCAATTCCAAGAGCGAGCTTTAACTCAGATCCAGAACACGAATGTATATTAGAGAACGAAAAATTACTGTCCAGAGCCCGCCCCTGCCCTAGGCTTTTCAAGTGCTCAGTAGGCAGCAGGAAAGTTCGCAGCTTATTACATTTTTCAATAATCTGCAAGATAGGATTCTCTAAATCTTTGACAAAGCAACGAGACATGGCGAGTTTTTTCAGAGAAAACACATGACTTGTTATCCTTGACATGGCTGCACTGGGGGGTTGAAACAGATACTGCCAAATCAGGGATAAGGTCATGCATTCTATATCTGACTTTGCCATCAATGTTAAGAACTTGGAAGAAAGACCTCATTAATAATTCATCAAAATATTCAATTCCAGTCTCCTCTACACTAGTTTGCCCACTGGGTTGAACAAATGCTTCTGCCATCCAGAGCTTGACCAACTCCTTCCTATCGAAAACATAGGACCTTTCAGAATGGTTTTAAAAGCAAAAGAAAACTGGGTTTTAGTGGGTTTTGAGAGAAAAGAAGATTTGGTGGAGATAGCAGATTTTTGGCAGCAATGCCCTAACTAAGGGATAGATCGGATGAAAGAAAAGGAAGAAGATTTGGGAGAAAAAACCCAGAAAAATGGAAGCTTTATGGCCTTATCCCTACCGGTTAAACAGGGAAGTGGGAAGCAAGCTAGTGCTGTTTAAATTTGAAGCATGGGATTATTTCCAAAAAAAAAATGAAGCATGGGATAGTTTCATGGGACCATTGGTTTCTGAAGATTTGTAATTTTTTTTTTTTCTTTACCCGAATTTATTTATCTTAAAAGAATAATAAATCAGATTTGGTTTTATGGAAAAAATTTATCAAGCATCAAAAAATGAATTAAATACTTGAATCAGCACTTTTTGTCAGTATATTACATTTTCTATTTTTCTAATTAATATCTTCTTTGGAAAGAATGAATTGCAATTCATTTATAGAAAATTTCTTTTCATGGTATGTAGTGCAGTTAAGGAGAAAATGTACACGATAATATATCCAAGTCTTGATTTTTTTTTTTTCTCTTCACAATATTAATATTATTTACAAGTAATGGAATATTAATGGACACTAAACTAATGCCGCATACCAAAAAAAAAAATTAATTTTTAAATTTTAAGTACAGTATAATAACGTAAAAATATGCAAAAATAATACGAATTAAAATTTATAAAAATAATATACAAATTTAATATAAACTATGGTGTGATGCAAATTGTGATATGACAAATTTTGTAAATTTTTCTGTATTTAACAAACACTTCACAATGAATTCTATGATATTCCAGATCATTATTAAAGAAGAAATTTTGCTTCATCTTTAGAAGAAAGAATAAGTTTAGAACTGAAATTAAAACCTTATTATGCATTAGAAGGAAAATACATAGGATGAAGCTTCAACTCTTTCATATCCTCTCCTACTTTCCCCAAATGCATAAGAACAAAAATAACAAATGCCCTCATTTCTCATGTAGTAATTACAAGTTAGAGCCATCATTTTCCAGTGAAGCTGATGTAATGTGAATTCACTCAGCTCAATGCTCTAACTATTATTTCCTCTTCCATTAACAAAGAACATTCATCCATACAAAATTTGAATAAAATGATGATACTCATTAAAAAACCTTCTGCTAATTCGTGTTTAGCGAATTCAATAGAAATGGTAAAAGTGATTCTCCCCCCTTAAATGTCACTGGGATCATTGATCTCCTGAATAAAACAAAGGCAAAAGACATAACAGATTGAGTGTCATTACAGGGGAAATCAGAATGTTCAAGCAGTACAAGGATAATTTCATGTTTACCTCATTCTTAAGCACAACTCCATCAGGAATATGCAATTCCACTCCAGGTTTTGCGGCAATTACAACTCTCCCCTTCAAAACATAAACCATCAAAAGATGGAACTGAGTTAAACAGCAAAATTCATGAGTTGCTGGTAGTGTTAAAACAGTAGACAAATGAAACCCCAAAGAAAGCAAACGCATCCATTTTTTACCCAATCCCAACCTTCGCCAAATATATATGCATGCAAGCATGTCTATGGTACTTTATACACCCCAGGCACATGCAATTGCAAGAATATTTCAATACCCATAACAGGATATCAGTATTGGTTGTTCTCTATAATTTGTTTCAAAAAATTACAATGCATACCAGACCTTGCAGATATTTTTTTTTTCGAAAAAATATAATAGCAAATAGTCAAATAATATACTTGAAATTTCTAAAGACAGCATAAATACTGATATCATTGTTTTAATGGCATTCTTGAACTTGAAGGGAAAAGGAAATTATTCGTAATGGTTAACAAAGAACATTTGAGATACCGTATAGAAAGTTCCATTTGACACAAGTTCTCCCTAGCATCTTTTAGCCATCAAATTATATATCAGTTAGAAAATACCGACACCTACCACTCATCTACAGCTTTCAATATTGAAAAGATGACTATAAAGTTTATATCTAAAACAGGAGGAAGGAACAATTATTTCAACAAAGAAGCAAAACCAATGCAGAAGCACTAATACAGATACCTTGAGAGTTATATCAGCTCCAAACCAAACATCACCAGTCACCTTCAAGCTATCCAGCCTACTAATACTAGGAATGGTCTTAAAGCGACTTTTGAAATCACTAATCTGAAGAGGAAAACAGAACGTAAATAAACAGATAAAGGAAACTAAATGCAGCCACAACAAAGGTAATGCCTGCAACTTGGTAAACCCTCACCTTTTTAAATTCAGGTCCTAGATCAATGGAAGGGTTACTAGGACTAGTCCTCGTATCATTTTGAACTAAGACACCTTCAGCAAATTTGTAAAGGTCTGACTGCAGAACACGGAATTTTGACACTTAAAATCTTAAAATGAAACAGTGTTTTCTTTTGGTTGTAGCATGAAAGAGTCAATAAATGAGAATCACCTGAAGAAGAAGTAAGTCTGATGTGGAATTCAATGGAAGAAAACGAGATTGGGGAATGGTAATGCCAATGGATTTTTCAAATAACTGCCTCAATGACAAAGTAACAACAATAAGAACTTAATTTCTTGCTTGGTGTAGCATGCACACCTGTCTATGAAAATTGTAAGCAAAAAGCACCTTTAAAGTAGTAAGGTCATCCAACTTGAGTTCACTAGTATCTACAAGCCTTTTAATGGCTTTCAAATCTATCCACCTGAGAAAAAGGGAAACAAATTTAGCATATTTGCTTTTTCTAGGGCAAATCAGAGGGCATAGCAGCTCACTCACAAGCTTCTGGTATCAATGAATTTGAACTTTTTCACCAACTTGTTATGACCATGACAAAAAAGAAAGGCAAAGAATAAATAAGTTAGATTGACAAAATAATGTCTGAATGAAACCACGCCATTCTACTATTTTTCTGTGACTTCAACATGAAATTTTAGACAAAAAGTGCAAATAAAGGAATTTGTGTGCCTTTTTCTTCTCTGGAAAAATATTATAAGCAACTTACACTTTGAGTAGGATTTGACGTAAAGTCTTCAAGCTACATGATAATAAAAGCAACAAAGTTAATTTAAGGCTGTTTTGAAGTATGCATAGATATCAAACAAATTATCAGACATCAGGACAAATAAAGGTATCACTTGCCTTAAACTTTCCTTGGAGTGAACTGGCCATTAAGTTTATTAACCCAGTTGAGGTGGTTGGCATCACCTGAAAATAGTAAAGTATTAGAAACATTTTTTTAGCAGAAGTAGTATAATAAATGGAAATCATCCTTGCATACCTCCATACAGTATTCGATACTATTTTGAGCCAAATGGTTCAAGATTTCTAAAATATCATTCAAGGGGCACAACTACAGAATTGAAAGTCCTTACAAATCGGAAAATCAAATAACAGAAAAAATGCAAGGATACTTGGGTCCACAACAGCAGCTACATTATCTGGGTTAACCACAAGGGCATACTCCTTACCCTGGAAGCAATGTGAAGATTATTAACAATTTCTATCAGGATTCCTCCTCCGGCCTTACTTTGGCATTTTCTTTCTCATAGATTTTTCTTAATCTTATAGACATATGAGGAACAAAAAGGAATATTTTCAAAACAAAAATTAAAGAAATCTTACCTGGGAAAGTAATACATCAAGAGTTCCACCATTCATGAGGGAAAGGAATTGAGCACCATGATCAGAAGAATACCTTTGTGTATAAAAAATTAAAAGAACCAATGAGGAAACTTCCACCAATTGGTAAGTGAAACCACAATGTAATCCTGTAGAGCAAATAAGCTAAAAGAAAAAGAATCTATTGGCTGTTTGGAAAATGATCAGATCGCCACATATAGTTTGGATAAATTGATATTTCGCATGGGAAAAAGATGTCCGATGATGGCACACGCAAAAACATCTCAATGGTGTCAATTAGACATCTAACTATACATTTTCCAGTTCAGCAATATGAAACGTAATAGGATGCTGACAGCAGACATCAAACTGAAAGATACTCGGATGCTAACATCAGGAAAAAGTACATCTAGAATAGAATAATCTAGAAGGGTCAGAAGTTACTGAACATCATTATCATAGTTTAGGTATCGCTAGACAATCTTATATTTGGAAAAAAAAAATGATAGAAGGCCAGAGGAAGGATGCAAAAATATACATACCATTCATCCTCACCTCCCTCGCTGACAAATAATTCATCTTGAGTTTCTTCCCCCTACATAAATCCACGTATTTTATCAAGAGGAAGTCACAAATTTAAGGTTTGTAGAATACATTCCAGAACCAGTTCTACAACAAGAAAATACTAGCTAGGTTCTCAAACCTGTCTAAAAGGATGTATATCTATCTTTGAGCCACAGTATTTCTCCAAAACCTACATATGATTAATTAGATGAGAACCTTTCCTGAGATACATGCTTAAGGACATAAAGTGGGACTGGAAAAAGCAAATCACCTTTAACATATCATCGTGTGTTCTGCTCGAGTTCATCAGAAGCAGAGGAACATTGCATCCGTACTTTGAATTTAGCAACTAAAAAGAATTGAAAATGTTGAACTTCTGAGCTCCAATGTGCTAGAACAACAGTGAATATATATATATATATATATATAACAACCAACCTGAATTTGGTTAACAATTAAGTCCAGTAACGTTGACCCATTTTTAACTTCAATCAAAGACCTGTTGCAAAGGAAAAAGGAATCACTCAAATTCAACCAAATGTCCAAATATTTCCATGAAAAGAGTGCCTTGTACATTGAAGACCAAAGTAAAGAAAGCACATCCTTAACAACCCAGGCTTAACCTAGCGTTGTTACCCCTCCTTAGGAAGAATTAGATCTAAGGTTCAAATCCCCCTTCTCCCTTGTACCTCCCCAAGAACCAAAAAAAGAAAGCACGTCCTTTTTTTAAATTAAAACAGGACAATTTCTTAAATTCTTCTAGGAGTATTAAGTTCACTAAAGAGCTAAGAAGAAATGAATAGTATATTTATTCAAAACAAGAAACTTCACATGCAAATTCCAGTAAAATAATGAAAATGATTCATTCAAAAAGCTCCCAATACAAAATTTTGAAGGCATGAAGGCACATCATCAAAATATTAGAAGCAGATTAAACCTTTTATATCAGACAGGATTCTATTCCATACATCTTCATGGAACGTAAATCACAGAAACTATATTAATTAAGGAGATATATAAATATGGAGTCATCAAGAAATCTTTTTTTTTTTTTTCTTGAAAAGAAAAATATAAAATTTTCAGAAGTAACATTATTGCTTACTTTGGACCATTGAAGCCCATGTTTTTTCCCAAAGCTCCATTAAACTTCACCACAACAAGCTTGTCCAGGAGCTGCTTGGTTTCAGCAACATCTGCTTCAGGGCAGAAAGAACAAACACAAAAATCGCACATGTTATACAAATTAAAGATAGCAAACTCCATTGTCCTGCTATAAATTCGTGGTTGTTATAGCTGGAATAAAATGAAATCACAACTAAATGAATAAAGAGTAAATATTACCCCCAGAAATAGGTGCTAAGTTATCATAAGGAATCACAAGCACTTCATCATTTGCACTGCCCACCTTGCTCTCACTAGTGCTCTCTGCTTCTTCCCTTCAATCAAATATAAGATTTCATGTAAACCAAACAATTGGAAAAAATTTATACCAATATAGAAACAAAGAACAGAAGAATTTCAAACAATGCAACAACAACGATCCATGAACACTTAACTGACATCAAATACACAAATTTCATTCACAGCAAGAATTCAAACTCACACTAGAAAATATAAAAAGAACCAATCATTCCGCACAATTGGAAGAAGTAAACCCAATTGAACCAACAGTAGATATTCTCCCTATACCAAAATACTCAAACAAGTTCTACTTAAGCAACAGACTACTAATAAATAACTAATAATTCAGTCTTTGACATATCAGGTAACGCATAAATTACAATCCACAACTCAAAATATCTCTTAAATCCTTCATCACGCATATTCTTTCTTACAACGATAACTAGCAACAAACTTAGTTGGTTCCTTACCTCCTCTCTAGTTAAATCAATAAAATCAGGATCCAATGTACAGCTTATAGCCAAGGCAACAAAGTTCTTATACTCGTTTTCAGACACAGCATGCACATTTCAGTAAGAAAACCCACTCAAAGCACCAAAATACCTTCTTATCATCTTCTACATAAAGTACAAAGCATTCAAATTTCAACATCCATCATACTCATTTCTGTAGAATCTACATTTCAGTTTAAAAAAAAAATAATCTCCATCCAAACTCATTTTCCGCCTAATCAAAATCCTGGGAAAGACAAAATCCAATCAACCCCACCCGTCCCCCAGAAGGAAATAGAAAATTCCACCTTATCACATCATTCAAATTTCAATGCCTGCAACATAAAATTACGTTTAAAAGAAAAAGATATTCCAAGTTTCTATCTAAGCTTAAACCATTTAAAAACCTAACCAAAAAGTAGATAAAAACAAAACTTCATACCTACTTGTAGCCTTCCTCACAATCCCCTTTTCCCCCTCTTTTTTCTTCTTCTCCAACGTAATACACTTGGTAATTAAATTACAAACCAAATAAACAAACTGAACAGAATCATTAGCCGGTATGGGATAAGTAACCTTCTTATAATACTCCCACGGCATACCCGAATCAACCAACGCAACTGTGGGAATCCCCAACCTTTCCGCTTCCAGAAAAACCGAACTTTTCCTCTCAGTATCAAAAACAACAACACAATCCGGCATCCTAGTCGGCCCAAAAACCAATTTCTTGTTCCTAGACCGAAACTTCTTCGGACTAAAACTGTTGGTCAAAAACCCACGCATTTTCGAAAGGTTGCTTGCTCTTTCAGGGCTTAAGGTTGTCACCCTCAAAGTCATTTCGTCGATTATGGGTTGGAAAAGTGGATTGGTATTGATGAAGAGGAAAGAGGAAGATGGGTCACGTGAGAGGCACGTGATGAAGTTTAGAGCATTGCGGAGACAGATTAGGGTCTTATCGGAATCGATAATGGCTTGTTTGTTTCGGAAGCCGTAGGTGAATTGTTTGAAATGGTGGGTTGCTATTTGTCGGCTGATATGGGAATTGGTTGTTAAGAGTTTTTGGATTACCACTGAATGGATTGTCATTTTTTCAAAGAAAAAAAATTCTTCGGTCAAGGAAATTTAAGCTTTAACGGGTGAGCTGCATCTACCAAAAGTTTTAGTAAATGATTTTTTATTCCAGCGAATTTGGGAATTTAGGGTTTATGAGGTTTTGCAGATTTTATGAAACCATTAAGGACAGATATGAGGCGCATAGCTGGAAATCAGAGGATCGGGTAGGCCCGGGTCGAATCGGGTTAAACCGATTCTTTTCTTTATTTTTTACCTAATAATTTACTTTTTTATTATATGTGCGGTAAAGCTTTTTATATATATATAACTTCATTTTGTTCATATTTTAATTTATTTTTAGCAAAAAAGTAATAAAAGTAAAATATAAAAAAAAAAAACAAATAGTAAAAACATGTTGATAAAAATAAAGCCTTAATTGTTTTTCTTTTAATCCCTTGATATTATTTTTATATTGGTTCAAGCTAATACTATCACAAAATAAAAAATTTGTATATTTTCACATAAGATGTAGTGAAAATATTATTTTTTTTGTTAAAAACATGTGAAATAACAGAAATTTTGCTTGGTATCATCAAAGAATTAAAAAAAATTAATCAAAAAAATTGTTAATTATTCAAAAAAAAATTTATTTCAATGATTAAACTATAAAATAATAAAATGTTATGAAATTTGATAATTGGATTAACAAATTTTTTATACTCTCCTTTTAATATTTTTCTTATCGAATAAAGTAATTTTTATTTTTATTTTTTAAAAAAATTTACATTTATTTATAAAATAAAATAATTAAAAAAATTAATATTATATTTTGGCAATCCTAATATGAGAGGGAAACTTCTTATAGGGTAATTTTTTTATTTGTTTTTATTTTTTATCAAATAAAGTTCACATACCTTCTTTCAATTGGAATTGAATTGTTTACCGCCTTATCTCATCTCTTCTTAAGCAAAAAAAAACTAGTTTCCAGCTTCATATTTCTTTTTCTCCAATCCTGCAAATTCTTTTTGACAATCAAACCCTGCATTCTTGCATCCTAGATTACTTTTTAAGAGAGTTGTTCTTCTTGATACTTGCATGGCGGCTGATACAGTGTTGGAGGGTAACCAAGCTTTGAGTCCTTCAAGCTCTAGGTTCTGTCGCCCTTGTCCCTAACATTGAGAATGTGGTGTCGACTGTGAATCTGGGTTGCACGCTCGATCTCAGAACCATTGCCCTTCATGCTCCAAATACTGAATACGTACAAACCCCGCAAAGTTTGCTGGAGTGAGGATGAGTCTGAAGGAATACAAAACCACATCAGTTGTATTCTCTTCTGGAAAGATGGTTTGCAGAGGAGCCCAAAGCAAGAAACAATCCTTCTTGGCTGCCCGTAAGCATGCTCGGATCTTTCAAAAGCTTGGTTTTGATGTGAAGTTGAAGGATTTCAAGATTAAGAACATGGTTGCAGGTTATGATTTTGGGTTCCCTCTCAATCTTACACGGCTTGCGTATTCTCATCACGGCAAGTATTCATTCTACGAGCCAGTTCGAACTGTTTCTTGAGAAATCATCATCAGTTCAACGCATTGGAATAATTAATATTCACTGCATGAATGAGTAACATCACTATTGATACGAGTTCATCATTCCAATGCATAAAAATTAAACTATAAAATCACATAAATTAAAAAAAAAAAATCAATGGATCATTTAAATTTCAATGGTAAATAAAAAATCGTGAAATTTTGAGATTAAATTTTTTAAATATATTCATTGTTGGATTTATCCAACTATGCTCATAATTTAGTTAGTTTAGCAATTTTTCTTGTTTTAATTTTTTTTTGCATGATATCTATATTTCATTATTCTTCAACTATTTTACTGAATTTTCAAATTATATTTTGATGAGATTAATTTATCTTAAAATTTATTTTTCGTGAATCTCATATTAATACAAATATAAATGACCCCACAAATTGGCATGTGGCTGGGCCACTGACATCACTGATCTTAACACATGATGGAGCCTGAAGAATGAGAAAATTAATCAACTACCATGGGCAAATTACGAACCTAGTTAATATAATTTATTAACTAAAATATTATTTGATATTAAATAATGTCTTCAAAATGCATATCAGCTGCAATCATCAGCAGTTGAAATTGTCGAAGTAAAATAACATCCCTACGCGTTTTCATTAAGATTGGTTTGAAAAAAAGGTCGGGAACCAATGTCAAGGGAAATTGTGGACAAATGATTTTCATTGAGAAGAACCAAATCCAACAGCCCAAGCTAGACTCCATTGGTCAATGCAGTGTGTAGCTTATGCAAGGCAAGTCTTCATAAACAGTGGTTCGATTCTTCCTGGAAAGAGCATCAGTTGCAGATCTGTGACCCAAAAAAATACCACCACTACGCGCTGTCACAGTTACTGTATAGATTCATTCGAAGAAGAGGTTTTCTTGCCGATCTGTAAAAGAGAAATTGTCGACAGATGTTTTCTTCTTTACTGGGAAATTATCTGTTGTGCTCTTAATTGATGCTCGAACTCCACTGTGTTTTTAGTTTCTGATAAATAGAAGTAAAAGGCACTGTCTGAGACACCAGATTGAGATATCTTCCTCTTTCCACCTCCTCCTTATGTTGTCGTTACCACCACCACCTTCTTCTTCTTCTTCTTCTTCTTCTTCTTCTTCTTCTTCTCGACAAAAATATGATGTTTTCTTGAGTTTTAGAGGTGAAGATACTCGTAAAAAATTCACTGATCATCTATATGCTGCTTTAGAAAGGAATGGAATCGTCACTTTCAGGGATCATCCAAAGCTTGAGGCTGGAGAAGAAATCGCACCAGAACTCTTTAAAGCAATTCAAGAGTCATGGTGTTCACTAATTGTTTTCTCAAAAACATATGCTTTTTCAGGTTGGTGCTTGGAGGAACTTGCCGAGATTGTTGAACAGAGAAAGAAGAGAGGACATAAAATTTTCCCAATTTTTTATGAGGTGGATCCATCTGATTTGAGAAAACAAGGAGGAAAAATTGATGAAGCCTTTGCCAAACATGAAGAGAGATACAAGAAAGATAAAGACAAGACCGAAAGGTGGAGAACTGCTTTAACTGAAGTGGCTAATATGAAAGGATGGCATGTGAATAACGGGTAACATGTTATGACTTTTAAGAATTTTTTTTTTTTTTATTGCAGAAATTCATTTAAGTAAAGGCAACATCGCCTCCATTCTATTCTTGCTTGTTTTGATCCCAAAATCCGGTCTCTTAAAATAAAATTAAACTAAAAAAAATGTTTTTTAATGAGGTTGCTAGTTATGATTTACTTGTATATTAAGCAATTATGAATAATAAAATCATAATAATTTCTTATAGCATGAAAGGCCATTGGTAATATTTAATTTCACCTACTAAAACTACTAATGATTCACTTGCAGGTATGAATCAGAATTTATTGGAGACATTGTTAAAAAGATATCAACAAGATTATGTCAAACATATTCAGCTGTTCCTAATGAGTTGATTGGAATCGGTTCACGTTTAGAAGAGTTGCATTCCAAAATAGACATTGGGGAAGATGATGTTCGTATTATAGGAATTTGTGGTATGGGTGGCATTGGTAAAACAACTCTTGCAAAGGTTGTTTATGCCCAAATGTCACCTTATTTTGAAGGTAAAAGCTTTCTTGCTGATGTTCGAGAAGTTTCAGAAAAATGTGGACTTGTTTCTTTACAAAAACAACTTCTTTCTCAAATCTTGTTGGAAGAAGGTTTCAATTTATTCAATGTTCATGAGGGGAATGTTATGATTAGTCATAGGCTATCTCACAAGAAAGCCCTTGTTGTTATTGATGATGTTGATAATATACAACACTTAAAATGTTTGGTTGGAAGGCGTGACTGGTTCGGCTTAGGGAGCAGAATCATCATTACAACTAGAGATGAACATTTGCTGCGATCCTACCAAGTAGATGATGTGTATAAGCCTACAACGTTGAATGCCGATGAATCACTTTGGCTTTTCAATTTGAAAGCTTTCAATAGTGATACAATGCCAGAAAATTATCTCACTGAGCTTTCTAAACAAGTTGTACAATATGCTGGTGGCCTTCCTTTAGCTCTTGAAGTTTTGGGTTCTTTCTTGTGTGGTAGAGATGCTTCACAATGGAGAAGTGCGATGGAAAGACTTAAAAGTGAGTTTAACAAAGAAATTCATGACAAACTTCGAATAAGCTATGATGGATTAGAAGAAACGGAGAAGAATATATTTCTAGATATAGCATGCTTCTTCAATGGGGAGGAGAAGGATTTTGTAATAAATGTACTAAATGCTTGTAACTTTTTCCCTCATATTGGAATCGATGTTCTCATTAAGAAATCTCTCTTAAAAGTTGATGAAGACAACAGATGTTTGAGGATGCATGACTTGCTACAAGAGATGGGAAGAAAAATTGTTAGACAAAAATCTCCTGGTGAACCTGGAAAACGTTGTAGATTGTGGGAGGAAAAGGATGTTTATCACGTCCTAACCGAAAACAAAGTAGGTCATTACCATTATAATTTTTTATATTTAAAGTGTGGATTTTCTTTATTTAAATAAGGCAAACTTTCTTTTAATTTAAAGAAATGAAAATTAGCCCTTAATTTTAAGTCATTGGTTTTTGTCCTCTTATGCTTTGCTCTTGATTTTTAGGCCACAGCCGCGATTGAGGGCATGGTCATCGACTATAAATGGTAAAAATCATACACATTATCTATGCATGTATTATTATTATTATTACATTTAATTGAATTATGATTGTTAGAGCATATACATTATCGATATTTTGACCTAGTTTGCCTTTTTTTTTTTTTCCTTACAGTAATTTTTTAATCCTTCTTGAAATACAGCTTTGTAACATTTAAGATTTGGTTTAATAATTATTACTCCTTATAAAACGAAATTAAATTCAAAACTTAAATTTTATTTTTTTCTTTTGTTCCTTCATATGAATAAAAAAAATATTGTCTTTTTGACCCATTATGCTTTCTTTTGTTCTCTCGTTCTTAACATTTAAACATGAAACTAATCGAATTTAAAGAAAAGGTTATAGGTAATCACCTAATGATAACTTAGAATTGAAGCATAACTAGTAAGAATTTAAAATCATGTGGTAGGAAATTGGTTTTATGAACTAAAATAGTTTAGTGTAACCAAAAAAAATGATGGATACATGTTAATATCGACTCTTGACTTTTGTAGGTGTTAAAAGTTTCTTATATTTTGAAGCTCATTTTTGTTTTGTCATTGGTTGTCAGGGAACAAAGCAAGACGTTCACTTTGAGCGCTGATGCTTTCTTGAAGATGACAAAACTAAGATTGCTCAAAATCTTTTATCTCCCAAATTCTCATGATCTCAGATATCTTTCTAATGATTTACGACTTTTAGATTGGAGTAGATATCCTTCCAAATCCTTGCCTTCGTGCTTCCAACCAGACAACCTGGTTGCACTTTTCCTACGTTATAGTCGCATTGAACAACTATGGAAGGAAAAGAGGGTAAGAAATATTTCATTTGATGTCTATCTTTTAGCTTAATTTGAGATCAATTCTCCATAAGATAAGAAACTAATAAAAAAGAGCTTTTTTATGTTGTCTTTTCTCTTTAATTTATTATTGTTTTCAACAGCTTTTATACAAGTTGAAATTGGTCAACCTTGAAGGCTCTCAAAACCTGATCAAGACACCAAACTTCACAATGGCCCCAAATCTCGAAAGTTTGAGTTTGGAAGGTTGTATTAGAATTGTAGATGTTCATCCATCCATTGGAGTTCTAAAGAGGCTTAAACTTTTGAATTTAAGAGACTGCAAAAGTCTTAGGCATCTTCCAACCAAAATTAGAATGGAATCTCTTGAAATATTAATTCTTTCTGGGTGCTCAAATCTTCAAAGGTTTCCAGAGATTGATGGGGAAATGATAAAGTTGTTGGAAATTTATTTAGATGGGACATGTATTAAAGAACTTCCTCCTTCAAGCAGACATCTCAGTGGGCTCAAACTTTTAAATTTAACAGCCTGCAAAAGTCTAAGAACTCTTCCAACCAGAATAATTGGAATGAAATCTCTTGAAAAGTTGATTCTTTCGTGCTGCTCAAATCTTGAAAGGTTGCCTGAGATTAATGGTGAAACTGAATGTAATTTGATGGAGCTTTATTTAGACGGAACATGCATTAAAGAACTTCCCTCTTCATTTGGACATCTCAGCAATCTTGTTTTGTTAAATCTGAGAGATTGTGGTAACCTTGTCAGTCTCCCAAGCAGCATAGATGGTTGTAAATCTCTAAAAAATCTGAATCTATCAGGCTGTTCTAATGTTGAAACTTTGCCAGAGAATTTGCAGCAACTAGAACTTTTGGAGGAGCTTGATTTAAGTGAAACTGCAATAAGAAAACCACCATCCTTTCTTTTTCGATTTAAGAATTTAAAAGTTCTATCTTTCAATGGATGCAAGGGACCAGCATCAAAATTGCTACCATTTTTGCCTTCTTTTTTCAAGGTATTGCAAAGAGGAAGTATGGATTCCATGGCTTTGATGTTACCTCCTTTGTCAGGTTTGAGCTCTCTAAAGAAACTAAATCTAAGTGACTGCAATCTTTTGGAAGGGGCTATTCCTATTGATATTTACCTTTTATCCTCATTGGAAACACTAGATCTTAGTGGTAATAATTTCTTGAGCCTACCTGCAACCCTTACTCTACTTTCGAAGCTTTGCTTTCTTAATTTGTCAGATTGTAGAAGGCTTAAATCATTGCCTGATCTTCTCACTACTGTAGAAGAAGTGAACATAGACGGTTGTGGATCATTGGAAGTACTTGCAAATCCATCAACAATTCGCAATTCGATTGATTGGTCAAGGATTTTTGGTATCAATTGCTATAGATTTTCGGAGAATAACAATGTGTTAACAATGCTAAAAGAATATATTAAGGTTTGTATCCCTCTCGCTCCTATTGAATCTGAAACTAAATTGTTTATGGTATTACTATTGGTTGCTAAACAACGAGAGTTTTTTTTTTTTTAATTTTCAGGTATTTGCAAATACAAAACGAGTATTTGACATTGTTATACCGGGAAGTGAAATCCCAGAATGGTTCAGCCATCAAAGGGATGGATCTTCAATAAAGATACCATTGCCTCCCAACATTAGGAATGATAGTCAGTGGATGGGAGTTGCTTTCTGTTGCGTTTTTGTCTCTGCCTTCAAGAATGATGATGCTTGGGGGCAGAAGGGGGAGAGCATCAGTTGTAAAACTGTTATCCGTGGTAGAAATTGTAGAGTAGTAGATTGGATTGGCTTCGTTATAGAGAGAAAATACAAGTGGCAGCGGATCACGAAAGAGCACCTTTGGCTACGTTATTGGGCTCGTGACAAGATATTTTCGTTATCCCCGGAGGCCGAATGTGGTGGAAATGAGAATTTATCAAGCATAAATTGGGCAAATCAAGAATTCAATGAAATTGAGTTTTCATTCGAAACCAATCCACGTTTCGTGTGTGCTAAGCTGAAGAAGTGTGGGGTTCGAATAGTGTATGAGAAAGATTTGGAAGAGATGAAAGAAATACAAGACCAGCAAGACATTGTTGGTGATCATGGGTCAGCTGCGAACGACTCTTCCCCGTTATAAATTTTATAAAATTAACTTTGGTGAACTCTGATTATTTGGTACCAAATTATCTCAAACTGCATGTGATTTAATATAGTGTTTGCATGTAATTTAATATAGTGTTTGCATGAATAGGGTTTTAGGGTTGAGATGGTTTCCAAATTTTATTTTATTTATGATTGGTGGACAGCTATCTCTTGTAAGCAAGATTTATCACTCAATACCAAGGAAGACAATTTGCAAACATAGAAATTGATTGTAGAATAAAGAACAACCCTTTTTTTGTTTCCTTTAATTAGCTGTTGGGGTGGCTTCTCTCGTGGAGATTTCAAGTTTGCCGAGATAACTCCTACTTCCTGCTTCAAAGGGAATGAAGGAACCAGCTTTTAATTTATGGGTCTGCCTTTAGGTGAAACAACAGTTAATTAACATTATTTAACAACCCTTTTATTCCTTTATTATTTTATTTTCTTAATAGGAAAATTGAAGAAAGTTCCACTTTATATATGATAATAACAGAAAGCTTAAGAAAGAAAACAACTGAAAGGAGCAAACCAAATGGAGGAATATGAAGCTTACCTTGACCCTCACACACCTCGAAAGACATGAGAATGCATGATCACAAACCAATAGAAGCCAAAATCGAATTATTTATAAAGCCTACAATTAATCAAACGCGCTGACAAATATGCATGAACAAAATGATCACTCAATAATCTTTTCAAAACATGCAATACTCCATAGCTATACAACACCAGTCTTCCATGCAATGCAATATGATAGTTGGTAAGCACAAATCATTTGGTCAAAATTGACATAAAAAAAAATGTCAAACCATTAAAGCTTAATTGAATCACAATTGAGCACTAATCAGTGCCTCTTCTCTTCTTAAACTAAAAATACCCGTTTAAAGTTCCATATTTCTTTTGTCCAGTTCTGAAATTCTTTTGATAATCAACCCTGCATTCTAGATTACTTTCAAATAGAGTTTTTCTTCTTGAAATTGACATGGCAGTTGATACCTTGTTATAGGATGGCCAAGTTTTGGATTATTCCTGTTCCAGGTCTAGGCCCGCTGTCGGTAGGGGTGTAAAACGGGCTCAAGCCCGCGGGTTGGTCCGTAAAAATTGCGGGCTTTTAACGATCCGGTCTATTAATATGTGATCCGTTTAAAAACGGGCTTATACGGGTCAAGCCCGATGGTAAATAATTTATACGGGCCAATCCGTACGGGTACGGATCGACCCGCGTGCTATTTTACCAACACATCAATAAAACCTAAGTCCTAAATCATTCTCATTCTACCTATTCTAATTTCTAAAGTTTAAACAAACAAAACTACAAAAGTAAAAAATTGAAAATTTACCAAAATAATGTTATCGTATTTTTATTTAATAATTGAAAATTTTATTCTATAGGTTGGAAAAATGATGAGGAAAACAAAGATAAATTGGTGGAAGAATCAAATGATTTAAATCATTTGAATAATGAGATTAACTCACAAGTTTAATGTTGTTTGATATGGAGTTTAATGGATGCTTATAGATTTTATTACTTTTAAACTTATTTACTATTCTTTATTTAATTATTTAGACCATAATATTATGTCATGTGTAATTTGTATTTGTAATGCGAGTTTGTTTAATGGATATTATGTTTGTGGATTTTATTTTTATTGAGATTAATATAATAATATTTGTAGAACTATTTTCACAATTTTATGACTTGCTTGCTTATGATATAATATATTGCTTATGCTGATATATATATATATATATATATATAAATATATATATATATATATATATAAATATATATATATATATATATATATATATTACAAACTCATAATTTGCTTTTGTACATAATATATTGTTTTATGTGACTAACTTACAATTTGAAATTAAGTGGAGGACTCCAAATCATTTTGGTTTTTGCTTTGAACTTGTTATATTTGATCATGAATGAACTAATATTCCTCTTGTTAAAAAAATTACAAATTAAACTTTATATTTTAGTCTCAAATCTATGTGATTTGATTTTATAACAATTTTGGTTAATTCCCAAAGCTCAATAATCATTTAACAAATTAAAATTAGACTTAATTAAGTGTTTAGGCTCAATTCATTATTTTTTAAAATTCAATCCTTTATTTCTAAAAAAAAAAAAGTTAAGTTAGCCCGTGGGCCAATCCGGCCTGCATTAGAATCGGATCGGTTTCTACAAATTTAATCCGTTTAAATGCGGACCTAAACGGGCTCAATCCGCTTAAATCCGTGTCCATATTAATCCGCATCGGTCCGCACCGTTTGACCCGTTTTACACCCCTAGCTGTCGGTCTGGGTTCTGGCATTGTTCCTACCATTGAGAATGTGGTGTCGACGATGTTGGAGGGTGGCCAAGTTTTTGATCCTTCAAGTTCTAGGTTCTGTCGCCCTCCTGGTTTGGATTCTGGCGTTGTCCCTACCATTGAGAATGTGGTGTCGACTGTGAATCTGGGTTGCACGATCATCTCAGAACCATTGCCCTTCATGCTCCAAATACTGAATACAACCCCGCAAAGTTTGCTGGAGTGAGGATGAGTCTGAAGGAATCCAAAACCACAGCAGTTATATTCTCTTCTGGAAAGATGGTTTGCAGAGAAGCCAAAAGCGAGAAACAATCCCTCTTGGCTGCCCGTAAGCATGCTCGGATCATTCAAAAGCTTGGTTTTGATGTCAAGTTCAAGGATTTCAAGATTAAGAACATGGTTGCCGCTTATGATTTTGGGTTCCCTCCCAATCTTACACGGCTTGTGTATTCTCATTACGGCAACTATTCATTCTACGAGCCAGAGTTGTTTCAGGGATTGATATATCGGCCGACGAAACAATCCAAAATTATGGCTATGGCTTTTTGGTCGGGAAGAATTGCTATCTGCGGAGCTCAAAACAGAGATGAAATTTCTAAAGCCTTTGAGAACATATATCCAATTCTTAAGTCTTTCAGGATAGTCAAGCAAAAGAGTTGTTGAAGACCTGAGCTGACAGAGTTTATGAAGAAGAAGAAGAAACAGTGGATAAATTTCTTTATTTGTTAGAGTAAATGAATTGTAAATATCAAGTAGACCATATTTTGTTTATCTGAACTTAATTAATCTTGCTTCTGATGAGTGTTTAATTTCAATAATGGTTACCTGTATTAACCTTTCTTAGGAATAAAGATTGAAGATTTGAATCCTGGTTTGAATTTCTCAGCTCCTTAAAAAAAAAAAAAAAAAAAAAAAAAAAAAAATCATGATTGTGCAAATATTGAGCCACCATGCATGGTAGAACCGTGGGTTATGTTGCAGATTAACTAACTAGCAAGCGTTAAAAGCAACTGAATGGTGCAGATGGATGTAAAAAGTCTTTGCAATCTCAACTTGTTGACTAAACATTTTTTTCTTTATTGAGCCATTCATTTCGAATCCGAATTTGATGCACAGAACATACTTTATAAGAACATATAACAACCTTGCTAAATACATAACCAATGCTGTTAATAAATAATTCCACAAAACCAGCAGTTTCTGAAATGAAACAAAATGCAAAGCTCTGTTGCCTCATCAGCACTGCTCATCCGACCCATCAGAACCATGAGAAGGATGAATCTGCTCGGAAGCAGATGCAGTGCACAAGACTCTCCCTATCTGAATTGCAACAGAAGAGCGTCCCTCAGGAGCGGCACCCTCTGTAGCAGCTTTTGAGGCCTTCTTTTTCTTCACCTTCTGTGCCCAACCAACAAGACCTGCTTGCACATGCTCATCGAATATCGCCTTCTTGAATGAGCTTCCCATCTTCAATTCAAAAGAAAAGTCATGTAAATTGGAGTTCCAGACAATGAATTGAAGTTTATGGTTATAAGAAACTCAAGTAACCTGTGTAACAATGGCATAAAGTGGCAGGGTGCTATAACTACAGAGCACCTGAATGAAAACCCTGAAGGAACCAACAGGAGAAAATAGGTTGTCAACTTAATGGAAGAATAAAAACTTAAAACCAGCCAAGACCTCACAATAACATAAAGGGAATGGTCTTTGGTTACTACCCTATAACGAGCCTTGGAATGATATAACGAACGTGACCCATTAAGCAGGAGTCGAAGCTAAATTCAACCTACAATTGATGAAGAGAACGTTACGGTTTGTATGGGAAAATAGTGCCTAAAATATAAGCTTACCCATATCCAAAAGAAAAACGCAATCTCAAAAGCATTTTGGAAGAGGATAAAATGGATCAAGAAGAGGACAATGTGAGGCTTGTTGAACCAAAAGTGTTCATCTGATGGTCGAACCACTAGTTCTCCTTCAATGGCTACATGTTTCTCAGCAACCTCATGAGCCAACTGGATAATCACATGCTCGAGCTTGGTTCCCAGAGCAAGTAGAAGCTGAAAAACAAATAAATAAGTGGGAAACAGAAAACAAAAGGAGTTGTACACAATCAAAGTTCCATATTGCGGAGAGCTTCTTTGACACATCTAATGGGAGGACCTGATCACTACTCTTTAATGCCAATGAATTTCACCTGTCACTATGATTGTCATTGTTTACCTTTTTATTTTTTTCTTTTTTTTTTCTTTTATAGAAATATTAGTCTCATTGTTGTCAATATTGTCTACCATCCCATTAATCAGTTTCTCAAAAGATTTACCAGAACATGGACAGGATTACTTGATTAATCTTTAATCTATGCAATTACCTATTCGGTTTGGAATTGATTCAAAACAATTAGTTCTATTTTGTGTAAGTGGATATGTGTTTATTTTTGTGCATGTATTTATGTGTGTGCAGAAAACTGTATTGAAACTACTCACAATGAAAGGAATGAAAGATATCCAGAAATATGTATTCCAGCCTGCAAAAGAAGATTGAGAAAATGTCATCTTCATACATGGTACACCAATGCTGGGTAGTAAAGTCAACAAAAACATTACACGACCTAAGATTTAAACAATGACATTCTAGTTTTAACACCAGAAAACATAGTTCTATATTACCACCAATGGAGTCCCACATTAAATCGTTACAAGTGCTATTAGTTGGCATAGAATATGCATCAAGAATAACTTTTTTGACAAGATTGTGAACGTAATTGAAAATCAAAATATGATAATGCTAGAAGCATAAGGTATCAAGAATCAAAATGTAGTTAATTGCTAACAACCATTGGTATATATACCATTAACATTCAGCGACAAGAAGATGATCACAAATACCCAGAGATACCAACTGCAAACAAGCAAATGAAATGATAAATCAAGATGAATCAGCAAGTAAACATGATTTATAGTTGAAACATTCCTATCTGATATGTGCAAGAAAAGAAACTATATGAAAAATAAATCTTCACAAACATACTCTCAAATATCACTTGCCTTATACCAACAACTAGCTTAAAATCATCTTCTAAGGCTCTTATCATGTACTTGTGAAAATTAAACGTGGGATTCCCCCTGCAATGGGTCTGCAATACAAATAATAAAGGTTATTGGTTATGACAAGGAATGACATCACAACCACAGGAAAGTTCTAAGAGATAACAAGCTTTCCAAAGATAACTTACCATGATGAAACCTAGCCTTAGTGTCACATAGTCTGATTTGGTCACAGATGCATTGAATTGCTTAAAAAATGAATTCTGTAAGAAAAACAATAGAAAATGAAGAATATCAGAGTCATGGTTAGCTAAAGCATACAAACTTTGCTTCTGAAAAAATTTCAAGGCCCACATTTTGCTTACATGCATTTTTCATACCAATTCTGACATAAGACAAGAATGGGAAGTGGATGGAAAAAAAAGGGTAAGAACTCTTTTGAACCGACCCCTTTTCATTAAGTTCAGTAGTTGTAGATGTGAATGGCAAAAAGATTTATCTTAAATGAAATAGCTGCTTACCAACCACCCTAGAACAATAGAGTTTTTCCCAAGACCCAAAAAATGCTCTTTGATAAAAGTATGTTGATGGACGTGAGTGATTTTATGCTTCAACACTGCACTAGCATAGTACACAAATTAGAAGCACCAAAGACAAATGAAATAGCAGACAACTTTAGAGGGCTCATGGTAAGAAAATAATTCATGCAGTGTCTTTTGTTTTTCCCGGGGAGGGGGGGGGGGGGGGGGGGTGGGAGAAGTCAAACCGCCATATTACTTTGCTATTTATGTTAATACTGCATAGTCTATTGACTGTGAGATATGGCTTCATTAAGTTTGCAGTTCCTCTAACAATTCCTTAGGCAATACTTCTATCAGCAATGACCAAAGATTCTTAATGCACAAGTCATAGTGAGCATTTAGATTGGTATTAGTCCTTACTTTGCTCTGACTCATAATTCTCTTTCTCAATTGAATCTTCCCAATGTTTCCATTGCCGTATCTACATCAACAAACAATATCTTTTTTATGAGAAGTTGAGAACAAACAAATAATGGAAGAGAAAAAATAACTGTAACAGATACAAAAATGTTGAAGAATAGACCAATGAAACATATTAAACTGCTTACCTTTAGCCCTCCAAAAATAACTGTGAGAACACAGAATGTCACATGGACAATGGCCAGGACAAAGATAAAAATATGCAGATGATGTAGTGCTTCAACAGGCAACAAGGGTACCTTATCCTGACACACAAAAATAGGGAAATGATAGGAGTACGTTAATCGAAGTTTCTGTGTTTTTTAATAAAAGAGAGAAGCTGGGAATCCTTCTGGAATCCTAGATGTATTTGTTACACTGTCAATGTCTCAGTTTTAACCATCAAAACTATCATATTACTCTCATCAGGATTTCCTTCAATTCCATGTTTTTCCTTATTTAAACATGAAGCAAAAACTATTGCCAATAAAGCACAAATAGCAATAACAACCATTGATTTGGTGATGGCTAATTATGTTACCTTCTGACCACAATATCCCATCTGGGAAGACGTAGAAGTTTCAGCCAGTAGGCGCCTGGTGCCGCCAAATAGGGTGAAAGCAAAATACTTCTGAAAATGTGATGTTGTAGAGCTCTCTTTATTGTTTTCTACTTTACAAGGAAGCATGCTTGTCAATGCTTCCCTTGATACACAGATTTTAGAAATTGCACTTTGAAATACTGTCAACAACAGTGAAATAAACCCCAACAGCATCAACTCTGCCAAAACAAATCCCCCATTTCAAATTACAATTAGCACAAGAATTTCTTAGTGGCAACACATTCAAAAACATTCTTTCTTCATAAAGTTCAAAAGCCTTCCTTTTAACACTTCAACCAGATTTAACATAAAAGAAATGGGTTACCTTCTTTTACTTTCAAAAGAGCCTCAAAGAGTGGTTTCTGTTGTCTCTTCTTCAAAATATTCCCAACATAATTGAGCAAACGTTCCAGAGCCAAAGAAATGGCAACAATCACTGTGCAAACAGCTGCTATAACCCATGTTGGTGTATACTCCAATGTTGCCCCTACTCCACCTCCTCCTGCCATTTCTCTCCGAAGTTCTACCTAACCTTCTCTACTCTTCTCAAAGTGTCAGTATTAATGGTGTGGTTCTCAATTCTATCTGTTTTTTAACTATGCATACATTGAAAATATTGGGATTTTTGTCGTGAGAAACAAAGATGAATAATCAATGATGAAAGAATAACAACCAATTAAAATTCACTCTATGCAACATTTAATTATGGTTTTAAGATTAATTTGGGCATTGAGTGATATATTTTAGGGAGGGTTGATTTTTAACTTTTACATCCTGATATTATGCTTAATTGAGCCATTGACAGATCAGAGAGAAGCGGACAACACAATGAGATGGAAAAAAACAGTGGTGGATAAACCAAAAAAAGCCCTTTTTTTTTCCTTTTTCTACTACTCTGATATGCTTTTCAAGTCTACTAATCACCCAGATTCCATCACCGGCCGTCTCACCTGACATTGCCAGCCGCCTGCAAAGATCCCAAAAACCCACTATCTTCCCTTCACATGGTAAAGCCTTGTGACGTATCAAATCATCACTTTAACAAAGACAAAAGTAAGTCAATTGTAAAAGGCAACTCTAGCTATAAATGAAAGTATCAATATCGACAGACATTGTTGCAGCCGGCAGTTCTTACAATAAAAGATATTTTACAGCAAAATACTCATACAAGTAAACAAAGACAACTTTGACTTTTGAATGAATATGAGCTATGCTATGGTTATTTCTAAAAATCATGATCACAATCAACAAACAGCAATGAATATAGAAAACTATGAGACAAATTCAGTATGCTAATGATTAGAAACAGATTGATGTTGGTTTATTTTCTAACAACTTTTTAAACCTCTCAAAAAGGCTAGTAAAACTTCAACAATTCTTTTTGCAGTCCACCAGTTGTCAATTTAAAACTTGTTGCAATGCAAAGAATCATGATACTTGTATGGAGCTACGGTCAACAATATGGAGGCTTGTTTTGAAGGCAAGAGTATTACCCAAAATAGAGTTCTTCATGTGAAGGCTACTGTGGATAATCCTACCAACATAGGAAGAACTCAACAGATTAGTTAGCTGTGTATGTGTTAATGATAATGAGTTTATTTCTCGAGTTATTTTTACATGCATCTTCTGCAAGTTAGCCTGGAGGTCTGTGTCCTTAGCTATTACATAACAAGTAGGGTTTTTATCAAATAATCAATAAAGTACAAATAATTTATCAAATAATCAACATAAAAAATAACCAAAACATAATAATTTCATACAAACAATATTTTGTAATGGTATTATTGAGATATCCTACTTTAAACCTAACTCTAATAAAAATAATATAATTTAATCTAATGCATGTTTGTCTCAGATTGTGAAAGAGCTTATTTATTGTAGAATTAAAAGTAATATGTTTGACAATCAAATTTTAAAAATTTTAATTTATGCATGAAACAAATTTTAAATTTTTTATGAAACTATAAATAAAATTTTTTCAAGAAATATTAATTTTAAAAACATGTATTTAGTAAAAATTTTACATTTTCACTTTACTTATCAATATTCACAAAAAAAAAAAAAAAACTTGTAATTTAATTTAATAAAATATATTTTTTATATTTATTAAAAATATACAAAAAAAAAACTAATAAAAAGTTTTAATATTCTACAATTTTTATATTAAACTTGCCAAAGCTAATTTTAACTTCACTTAGTAGCACTATTAAAAAAGCTCTTACTCGAACAATATTTTCTCTAAAAGTTTTAGATGGACCAAACAGACTCATACTATTCATGTGTATAAAAGCATGTATAAAATATGTCAATAATGGATATTTTACATTGAAAATAATATTTATTTTGATTCAAAATAAGTGTTAATTATTGTGAAGATATATAGAGTATGTTTAATAGATCCCAACATATGATTGAAAAATTAGAAGAGAATTTATTTAAGAAAATTGAAAATGAATAAATCATACATGTTATTATAGTAGCTAAATAATGAACTTCCAATATTAAATTCTATTTCCTTCGATTCCAAAGTGAAATTTTCCTACAACCCTTAGACTGAGAGACAACCCTATACATACATACATACATACATATATATATATATATATATATATATATATATATATATATATATATATACATATATATATATATATATATATATTATGCAAGTAGTTAATGAATCTATTGTAATAAGCAATACCTTTCTAATTTACCACCCCTATGCCAACTACATGAAGGTATGAATATGAGCAATTAGTTGTTAAAAATTTGTATGATAGTTCAATTGGCAGCTGTTATAGTCATGGTAGATGATTTATTTCAAAAGAAAATATATATTATGGTTAAAGAAATTCAGAAAAAGGTAATTTATTTTTTAAATTTTAATATATACAATAAGATAATATACATAAGTAATTTTAATATAAGATAATACATTGAAAAAAGATAATTGATTTTTTTAGTTTAAAGAAAATGGAAAAAGATAAATGCTTTTTTTAAAATTTTAATCTATATGGATAAAGAAATTGAAAAAAATAAATGACTTTTTTTTTTAATTTTAATCTATATTTATTAAAATGGTATAATGCATATGAGTAAAGAAATTGAAAAAAAAAAATCCAACAACCTCTTAACTGAATGGTTAAGGAAGAGTTGTGACATGTTGTAAGAGCTTAATTGGTTTCGAATCTAAGCAACCACATCTCCAATTATTAAATGTTTTCCTTATAATCAAAAAAAATTGAAAATTTTATTTTTTTAATTTAAAAGAATTTGAAAATAGATAACTGATATTATTATTAAAATATATTTTAAATAATCCTGATAACCATTGTTGATCTATTATAAAGGAAATCAAAAATGACACTTAAATAAGTATTTGTAGGTGAGGTTAAAAAAAAAAAAATCAGTGTTTGTATCCTATATAAATGAAAAAGAGACAAAACAGAAATGAGAGCAAAGATGATTTACCTTATGAAGAGATAAATTTTAGTAAAGGAAAATAAAGTAAGGTAAAGTGAAGGGTATGTGTATTTTTTGTTTGGATTGTTAAAATTAATAAATAAAAAATAAAGTAAAAGAATTTTAACAGTCATTGTTTGGTTTAAGAGTGAAAAAGAAATGAAAAGATTTATTATATTATTTTTTTCCAAATATAAACTTCCTTTTTATAAAATAAAATAATAGTTTGTATTGGTTATTCATTTGATTAAAAACAAAATTTTAATATATATTAAGGTATTTTATTTTTATTAAAAAGTTTTTTTTTTTTTTTTGTCTTCATTATTAGATTAGAGTTAATGCACTTAGAGAGTATTCAAAGAATAATATCCAAAAACAATAAAATAAATTTAAAAAGTCAATTTTTTTGAAATAATAGTAAAATGATAAAATATCCAAGTAAAAAATAAAACACAAAAAAAAGATAAATAAGTTATAAAAAACAAATAATTATAATGATTATTTAACAATTAAAAAAATAAGGGTATAAACATTGTTCTTTTCCTAGCATTTTTCCTAAATTGGGATGAATGAAAATTGAGACTTTTGAGGGAAAGGGGGAGATTCTCAACACCCCTCTCTTTCTTTCGTTTATTATTTTTAAAATTTTATCCAAATAAAGGAAAGTATGTGAAATGTTACCATATTTCCCTTGAATTTTTTTCCTTTCTTTCTCTTCTTTTCTCCTAATCCAAACATAATGTTAAAAAAAAAAAATGTGCATTTTACCTTTTATATATCTATATTACGTTCTACATATCTTTGGATCTTTGAGTTTAATACGTTTGCAACAATAGTACCCAAGTGATTAATGCTGAGTTTGGGAGCTCAGTCTGAGTCAGTGCGGTGCAATGGGGTTAAATAAAATAAAATTGAAAAAAATTCATTTTTAATAATTTTTTAATTATTTTTAATTTTATCGTCCATTTAAACTCAAAAATTGATTTCATTAAAATTAAAATTGATAAAATGATCATTAAAAATATATATTTTTAATAAAATAATAAAAAATTAAAAAAATAAGAAAATAATTTTACTCTCATGCTATTTTATCATTTAGTAGGTTTAGCACATCGACAAGATTCATCTATCAATCATAAAAAGTATAACAATCATTTTATCTAATACAAATCAATCCAACTTAAGTATGTTTATCAATTTATACGTAACACGATGATACAACATGAAAACGAACACAAATTATAAAAGTGACAAAAAAAATAAAATTTAATAAAAATTATAAATAAATTTAATAAAAAATAAAAAAAACATATTTTATATTTTTGTACCATTGTAAATTTTAATACTATATTTTTATATTTTATATCCTATAAATACAATTTTGCTCTATGCGAACGGATCGCCATGGTTACACCGAAGAGCATAAAAAAGGGAGCAGAAGGCACCTTTGTAGATCAAATCTCAGAAGGAGGCAACCAGGTTGATTTGCATGCATGGTTAAGAAAATTGAAACACGTGCGTGTGCGTCCTCCTACGAGCCTATGGCGCCATTGGTCCAACTTCTCGAGCGTAAGGCCGGGGTCAGGTGCCACGTATGAGGGTGACTCTAATCCTCTAACCCATCAGACTCTCTCCCTCCCAATTCTCTCACTTAGCTACTCAAACTTCCGAACCTCCCCATTTATTCATTTACAGATACAAATCTTCTCCTACAAACAATTTGTCAATTTCCATGCACGCAAGTTCCTTGTCTTTTTTTATTCTGTTTTAATCTTCTGAACTGTATCCTCCTTATCTCATTTGGGTTTCAACATTTTCAACCATTTTTTCTCTGTTTTTTGTTAGATTATTTCTTTTCATTCAAGATCATTTCTGGGTTTTTTTTTTCTTTCATGGATTGCTTTTGATGTTTTCTTTTTTATGTGGGTTTTCATTTGGGTGCAGGAATGATTATTTTTTGTTCCAAATTCTTTGATCAAAAGAGCCAAGCTTGCTGAGGAACAGCTTCAAAGGTGGATTTTTGCTTTGAAAGACCTTCAGTTTTCTATGATTTATATATGATCATAACATAAATCGATACAATTCTTGTGTGATTCTCTTAAATTGCCATCATATCAAAAGTTGAAATTTAAAAATGAAACTTTTCAGATTGAATTGAACAATTGAAAAGTTTAAGACGATCTGTCACTTTTTATAGGACTAATCAAAGTGACAGTAGCATGAGTAATCCACTAGACAAAATTCTAAAAGCTTTCTTTTTGTTTTTTTGGATTAGTTATCAATATAATTTTTGAAGGAAAGAATTTAGATTTTTGTAATGGTCTAAGAAAAGAATGAGCATTTTGGTTGCCACACTCTGCCCTCAAAATTTGGTTTTGCGGGTTTGAGTGGGAAGGTATACAAGGGATAAGTTTTAGCTTATGTTTCATGAAAGTTAAGAACAGAGAAACTATAAATCTAAAAATTAGGGTGATTGGAACTTGAGAGGATTGTTAAGGTATTGTTGCGTGTTAATAATCTTGACTTCAAGGAGGTTATGTAAGGAATTCTCGTGAATCGGGCGGAAGACTCAATGTTTTGGTGGAAGGTCCAGAGATTATTTATGAGGGATAAAGCAAATCCGAATCCAAAGTTTTCCTTTTGTTTCCAATACTCATTCTGTTTGATAGATCCTTGGTTAGATTGTTAGGTTTCTTGGAGCCAAGAGGCAAACTAAGGAATAGGTGAATAAGAGCTGTCTTTGGCCGAAAGGTTTTTAAGGGTGGATTGGTGGAAGAAAATTGTGATTCAACAGCTGGTAAGTGGATTCCTTTTAGTTTGGAATGAATGTGGCAATGTTTGATTGTTCATAAAGTGGAAACTAATTATTATAATTTGCCACAATTATAGGGTTCACGGCACAGAAACTTGTTTCAGAATGTATAAAAAGGATTTTTTTTTTTTCATTGTCTAAAACAGTATAAGTTTCTTTCTTGTTCTGATATATCACACATCTGTCTTAGAGCTTGTTTTTGTTGTTCTTTATAGTCTTATTAAATTTAGCTCAATTTTAGGTTGTACGTATTATGTTTTTCATTTTTTTGGTATCACTGGTTATTAGTAATCCTTAAACTATGATCGCCATGATTGGTATAGAGAAGTTGAATCAGCTTGAAGACAACTTGATAAGACATTTCCCAACGCGTGATAATAAATGGTGTTTCTCCACCCAAATTGACCCTCCCTAATTTTATCAGAGCCTTTATAGGCATAGACTTTCCCTATCTTGACTAAAGTTGAAGTTCTTAATTATGTCATATTTCTTTCTACTTTTTCCCTGATAGAATGATGTTATCCTTCTGGATACTCATGTTTCATTGTTATTTTGATGATTGTTCTTCATTCATTTTTTGAATTTCTTTTGGCTTTAATTCTTGGTTCTTCCTCATCCCCTTTCTTTCTTTTCTATATTGTTGTTAAACATAGACGTTTATGACATTCTAAAGTTTGGAGATAGAGAATCAAATAAATGTAGATTCTAATTATATGATATTACAGTTTATATGTTGATTATCAGGTAGGGGATATACAGTTCAAATTCCAAACTGTGCTTGGATATTTTCTGTGGGGGTTATATTATTAGGTCTTTGATGAGGAATTAAATTTAAAAATACACACTAACAGAAAGAGGAATAAGTTTCATATCTTTGTAAGTAAATTCGAAGTAATATGGGGTTCAGACATTTATACCCAGTAAAACCCTGTACCAGATGGTCGGTTTTTAACAAATTTTATCACATATTAGGACACAGAATATATGATTTTTTATTATTATCATTACTCTGTGGTATCCAGTATAAGAGTTTGGTGAACCATAACATGATTACATATGCTGATCCTTATTTAGCTTTGAAATCCATAATGAATTTTTATATGTTTGGGATTTGCGATCCCTTTTAATGCCATATTCTACTGATTTCCATATTATTTCATTCTTGGTTATAGGTTCAATCCTGTCATTTTGACCGGCATAACTTTGTTAACTTGGGAAAATGTCATTTAAACAATTGAAAGGAAGTGCAAAAGATAAGGCTTTGTTTCCTGAAGAGGAACAAGCAAAGGTACATTTTCAATAACTGAATTCTTGAAAGAAGGAAGGTTTTCCTTTTCTTTTTTTTCAGCCAAACAAAATGGACTATAGTGTTGATTGAGTAATTAGCATTCACCGGATGAGTAACCATCTTGTAACTTTTGCTAATCATGTAGCAATTGTCGATAAGAAAACGAAGGCTTCTATCTCCTTCTAGTGATAGGCATGGACTTGTCTACTATTAGCTTAGATCATAGGGTTCAGAACAGAAAGCAATAAGAATTTTTCTTCCTAATGAAGTATAAGTCATGAACTCATGATCTCTTCTTGTCACATAGAGGCTTATAAGCTTGCTAGTGAATCCACCCATGTAGCTGTGTAATAGCTTTGTGCCTTTAAAGGTTCTATAACAGAGAATTAAAATTGGGTGAAACAAATTATTATTTCTGTGGAAAAGTCAACTGTATTAAATTTAGGAAATATGCAAATATTTGTATCCCTAGAATTAATTAGACAATTCCTAAATCATAGGGATTAGATTTAGGTGGATTTTTAGTTTCCTATTTATTTCTTACAGCAATTGTATATAATCCCAAGGGTTTTTGTATCATTGATAAGTTCTTCTCAATACAATATTCTGATTTTCACATGGTATCAAGAGCTTCAGGTTTTTCTTTGAAATCAGCCAGGTTTTTCTTGGAGGTCAGTTACTTTTTCAGCCTTCATTGCTGATTTTTCTGCAGTTTTTTTTTTCAACCTTCATTGTTGAGTTTTTCTGCAGTTTGTTTTTCTGTCTTTATTGCTGATTTTTTTCTTCCTCGAGCCTTCATCATCGATTTTTGTTAAGGCCTTCATAGCTATTTTCTCATCTAGCCTTCATCACCAACATTTGTTTCTATTCATCTCCCCAATCTTTTCTTCATCCTTAACATTTGTTTTTAGTCCCATAACTATGTCAAAGATAACAGAAGCTGTCACTATAACGAGATTCAATCCAAATGTGATTGAGAAGTTAAAAGCTCTTTTGAGATCCCTAGAGAAACCCTTAGGTACATGCTTATTGGTGTGTTCAGGTGAGTTTCCTATTTCCATTGGATTAAATGTCTCGAATGGAACCTTTGCCAATTCCTGGGTTGTGGATTCAGGAGCAACTGATCACATGACCCATGTTTCACAAAAATTTAAAACTTTATATAACCAAATAATCTTGGAGTAAGGTGATTTGTAGTGCTTTGGTTAGGATAAAATCTTGAGAGCATGTTCATGGGACTTTTGAAACCTAAGACTTTGAATGGTAGTCGATTTATGAGATGTGTGGCTGTGAGAACAGTTTCCCGCAATAAGATTTAGGTACATTGTTTTGAAATGGAAAAGCTCGGGTTGTATTAAGTAGGAGACCATTCTTTCTTTTAGCAACCCCATTTTGTTGTGGAGTTTGAACACAAGATGACCCATGAATTATCCCGTCCTTTTGAAAATATGAGTTCAAAACATGATTGAAATAGTCCCTAGCATTATTTGTTCTAAACCTTTTGATTTTAACACCAAATTGATTTTGTACCATGGTATGAAAATTTGGGAGAACTGTATTGACATCAAATTTGTGTTTGAGTAGAAAGATCCAAGAACTTTATTGCGGTAATCAATGAATGACACAAACCGGCTTACTCTAGAAACATTAGGAATATTTGAAGAAACCATATATCACTATGAACTAAATAGAAAGGAATTGAGCTTCTTTTGTTGCTAATAGGAAAAGTTACATGTTTGTGCTTTGCTAACTGACACACATCACAATGAAAACTTCCAACATCTAGATCTTTAAACAAGGATGGAAACAATGTTTTGAGAGTTTGAAAGATAGAAGTCCAAGTCTACGATGATGAAGCCAAACTTTTTCTTTTTTGGATTGATGGTGTTCAGAAAGGAAGGACGAAGGTGATTTGTAGACAATTTGGAGACATGATGCACATCTTTTAATATAAGTGAAGGACTGATTTGGACATCTCCTATGCCAGCAATAGTAGTTAGTGAACCATCAGTTATGACAATTTTCTTATTGCATGGACAGGGTGTGTAAGCTTAGGAAGCAGTCTCCATGGGATATAGACAAAGTCGGGGAGATCATACATTGTTTATCAAACATTCGGATTCAGGGGGAGTCACAGCTCTTTTAGTGTATGTTGATGACATCATCATAACAGGAAATGATGAAAAAGAGAAACAGTGTCTAAAACAATGCTTGGCCAAGGAGTTTGAGATTAAAGAAGTGGGAAAGTTGAAGTACTTTCTAAGAATTGAAGTTGCACACTCCAGGAAAGGTATCTTTATCTCTCAACAAAAGTATGTCATAGATCTTCTCAGATAGACAGGGAAGCTAGAATGTGGATCGGAAAGCACACCAATGGATCCCAACCACAAGCTCGAAGAGGCAAAGGAGGATATTGATGTAGATAGAGAAATATATCAACGCCTAGTAGGAAGACTCATCTACTTGTCTCATACTAGGCCTGATATCGCTTATGCTATTGGAGTGATTAGTCAATTCATGCATAGACCAAAAGAGTATTGCAGCATCTTAAAGGGACTCTAGGAAAGGGCATCCAGTTTAAAAGAAACACAGGGCTAGTACCTGAGGCCAACACAGATGCAGACTATGCAGGGTTTGTAATTGATAGAAGATCCACGTCTAGGTATTGTACCTTTCTTGGAGGAAATCTTGTAACATGGAGGAGCAAAAAACAAAATGTGGTAGCAAGATCTAGTGCAAAGGCAAAATTTGGGGCAATGGCTCAAGGAATATGTGAACTATTGTGGGTGAAGATCATTCCAGAAGACCTGAAGATCCAGTGGCATGGACCAATAAGACTATATTGCGACAATAAATCTACAATCAACATAGCACATAATCCCATACAACATGATCGAACAAAACACATAGAGATAGACAGGCATTTTATTAAGGAGAAGTTAGATGGTGGATTAATTTGCACACCTTATGTGACTACTAGCTGTCAACTCGCAGATGTACTTACCAAAGGACTAAGTAATGTAACATTTCTGATGTTGCCCACCTGACAGCAACAGTGCTTTGCTTTCCACGTGATCGGATTGTACTGTTGACGGTTAAGTCAATCGTCACAGTTTGCTCCACGTGTTCTTCGTATATCCTGCAAAAACAACAGGAATCAGAGGGGGCAGGGATTTGTCCCTGCACGCGCACTCCGACGATCAAGTCAGTGATCGGGAGTTGGTGTTTATAAGAAGGAGAAAATGTATTGCTTAAATCAAAGGGTTTAAGTGTTTCTCCCTGTTTTTTTCTTTTTTGGATCGGATCCCCTTTTTCAGAGAGCTCACCTGGTATTTATAGGTTCCTGAGGCGGTTCGGGCTGAGACCCAGGCGCGTGTCTGGGCCGCGACAGAGTTATAGAGCACTCTGTCGCGCCTCGGGCCATGCAACTTGCGGGGAAGTAGTCTGGCGGCAGAGTATGCATGGAACCTCTACCGCTATTGGTGCGGGAGACCTCTGCCGCTACGCTGGGCGAGGGACCTCTACCACTGTCTAAGCGGGAGCTGCTCTGCCACTACGCCGGGCGAGGGACATCTACTGCTGTTCGTGCGGGAGACCTCTACCGCGATCTGTGAGGGAGACTTCTACCGCGATCGGCGCGGGAGACTACGCCGCATGCTGAGCGAGAGACCTCTACCGCGGTCTGCGCGGGAGACTACGCCGCATGCTGTGCGGGAGACTATGCCGCAGGCTGAGCGGGAGACTTCTACCGCGGTCTGTGCGGGAGACTACGCCGCATGCTGTGCGGGAGACTTCTACCGCGGTCTGCGCGGGAGACTACGCCGCAGGCTGAGCGGGAGACCTCTACCGCGGTCTGCGCGGGAGACTACGCCGCATGCTGTGCGGGAGACCTCTACCGCGGTCTGCGCGGGAGACTACGCCGCAGGTTGTGCGGGAGACCTCTACCGAGGTCTGCGCGGGAGACTACGCCGCATGCTGTGCGGGAGTCCTCTACAGCGTGAGGTGCGGGAGTCCTCTATCGCGTGAGGTGCGGGAGACCTCTACCTCAGGCACGCGGGAGACCTGTGTCGGGGGCAATGCGGAGTCCTGTGACGTGCAGGGGCGATGGAGGTCTGCCGCTCACGATGCGCGGCAGACCGTGAGGCGGCAGACTCCTCTCGCATCAGACACTCTGTCGCATCTCTAGGAACGGTGTCGCATGGCGGTTCTATCGCCAATCTGCCACGTGGCCTGTTCTTGGTTCGACACGTGGCAGGCGGATAGTTGCACACGTGGATCTGGTGACACGACCACCATCAATTTCAAACCATTGTGTCCCAGCTGGGAATGAAAAATATCTATTCACCAGCTTGAGGGGGAGTGTGGAAAAGTCAACTGTATTAAATTTAGGAAATATCGGTATCTTTAGAATTAAGGTTAGATAATCCTTAAATCATAGGGATTAGATTTAGGTTGATTTTTAGTTTCCTATTTATTGCTTACAGTAGTTGTATATAATCCCAAGGGGTTTTGTATCATTGATAAGTTCTTATCAATACAGTATTCTGATTTTTCACAATTCCAAAGAAAGAGGTGCAAAAAACTCAAAGGAAAACATTATCGAAATCAAGATATAATGCCTTTTTTAATGTACATATTTTTCAATTGAACATACTGAGTAGTACTATGTACGTACAACTAACATAGGCTTGTGGCCTTAGTTGACATAAGCAATTCAGTGTGAAATAAAAATACATCTCATTAAAGCCTCAAAAGTCTATTTATAATAATCTTTGAGCCTTCAGAATCTCCATATCTCCCATGATGAAAAAGGTATGATTTGAAGAATGTAAATATAGGTCATAAAAGTACAATTCTCAGCAGGAATATGGAAATGACATTCGTGATTGAATTGTAACATCATCTCTTGCCTCCAACCCAAATGCTAGATACCAAAATGCCTCCTTATCATATGGAAAGCCAAAAGGATGTAACACATTAAATCGCTCAACTCATGACATGTTATACTTGTATTAGTTAGTTTCATGCTTTGATTATGTTTCCATAAAGGGTATAGAATTGTAATATGCAAATGGAGAAAGCAAAACAAACAACAGTGACAAATGAAATGATTATTATATATTTATGTAACAACATATTAAGCATTTTTCCACTGGCCAATTATGTAAGCATTGGGGCAGATATTACATGTCAGATATGAGTTAGAATTACATATAACAAGTTGCAAAGATAAGCTCTTAAGTATATAGAAGAAGGAATAGAGTAGTATTCTTCATTAACTTTTTCTGAGCTTTTGCATGATGCTTTCAACTAACAGTGCACCACGGTGCTTCAAAAAATCTGATTTTAATTTTTTTTCTTTTTCTTATCTTTTTACCTAGAATGTAATTTTATATGATCCGAAACTTTGTTTCCACTGAAATTGTGGATTGCAAAAATTTAGTCTAATAACAAGACTTTTTACTGAGAGTCAAGTCAAGTTCTAAATAAACCGAATTGTCAGAAAGTCCAACTGATTGAATCCCCTTCACTTCAGATTGATGATGTTAGAAAACTAATTGGCCCATTAGCTGACAAGCTACCAGTCCTCTGCTCAGATGCATCAATATCAAGATATCTCAGAGCAAGGAACTGGAAGACAAAGAATGCAAGCAAAATGTTAAAAGAAACATTGAAGTGGAGACTTCAAAACAAGCCAGAGAAGATTCGATGGGTTTGCTTTCTATTCTTTCCAGTTAAACTTTTTTGCAATGAATTTTAGATTTCTTAAGCATTCACAAACGCACACACTACCGCAGGATAAACAGTGGAGAAATTACTAAGTTATTGTTATTGATTTTTAATGGTTTGGTTGAGCTGTTCGATTGCCTCACATTGGATCTCTTCACAATTACTACCTTGCTAGTATATTTACCGTTTAACGTATTCGTATTCCTCTCTACTTCTCATGATATAGACATTTTACTGCCCATCCATGCTGTGTCCCTGATTGGTCAGGGTTGAAATTACAGCATAATTTTTTTGTTTCATAAATGGATCTCTGGAAGTGTGACTTTTAACTGTAATTAGTGGCTACCTGGGAGCTTGAGCTTCTTGGCAACCTTACACTTCCCAACCCACCTGTTAGTGAAGTTAGTAACTGGTGCAAGTTGCATATATCTGTTTCTTGGTGTTACTAACTTTTTGTAATGCTGTTAGGAAGATATTGCTCGTGAAGCCGAGACAGGAAAAATTTACAGAGCCAATTACTGTGACAAACTTGGGAGGCCTGTTCTTGTCATGAGACCTGGTTTCCAGGTACTAGTTGAATGAATTATCTGGTTTTGCATACGTTATTATTCTAGTTTTCCATATCATGATGATTATGATGAATTTGTACAAGTTCACCTTTTCAGAATACAAGCTCAACATCAGGACAGATCAAATATTTGGTTTACTGCATGGAAAAAGCCATAATGAATTTGAACCAATATCAGGAGCAGATGGTTTGGCTAGTAGATTTCCAAGGGTGGGCAATGACAAGTATATCTGTTAAGGTGACTCGGGAGACAGCTCATATCTTGCAGGATCACTATCCAGAGAGACTGGGCCTAGGAATCCTCTATAATCCTCCAAAAATATTTGAATCTTTCTGGACAGTATGTTATTATTTTCTTATCCTTCATTTAATCTTTTCATTTTGAGTTAAAAATTTCCCATGACTTAGTATTGTTAATCAAATAAGTGATTTGATATGTATATTTTCTATAATCCTATATTTATCTTGTAAATGATGTGGACACTAGCAGCTACACATGCATCTGTTCTTTTATATACTAACATTTGTTTGCAACACATGCGTGTGTTCTTTTATGTACTCACATTTGTGGATATTTGTTTTATGGCACCTCAGCTAGACCATACATGAGAGATACCATTGTGGTAACACACAAGATATATTTTTGGTTTATTCACCGACAAGATATTTACTAAGCCCTAGTTTGGGTTTTATTTTAACACATTAATTTGTTAATTTGTGAAAAAGCAATTGTATGTTTTAGATATGTCAAGGCTTCTTGCTTCACAGTCTATTGTGTTTATCATCTCCCTGGTCTTAGGGCTACTTATTTTAAGGTCCCCCTGTCAAGAAATGAAAGACTAGGCTTTGATTCAGATGCCATAGTTGTGACATCTAGTCCTTTTGCCTTTGTACATTTCATCATATTTGGCACTGTATATGCATTAATTAGCTTAGTTGAGCTTCAATGAGAATTAAGAAACCTATTTTCTGTTTCTCTGTCATACAAGTTTTTTTTTTTTTTTCCATTTTATCTCATCTTCACCATCTATGAACTTTGATATGCTCATTGTGTACATGATGTTCATATAATGTTAATGGGTTGGAACTTTGTGGCAGATAGTGAAGCCATTCCTTGAGCCTAAGACGCACAAGAAAGTGAAATTCGTCTATTCTGATGATCCAAAGAGCCTGAAAATAATGGAAGAAGTTTTTGATTTGGGTAAGCTGGATGCTGCATTTGGTGGGAGAAACACAGGCGGATTCGATTATCAAGCATATGCACAACAGATGAAGGAAGATGATATTAGAGAGTCAAATTTTCTGGACTCTAGTTGTTCATCGCCGTCTTATTCTTCGTCAATTTTGTCTGAATCACATCAGTCAGATTCCCCGGACTTAGACCACGATTCTAATGTTTCAAATGAAAGTGGATTATCATCTAGTGAGGAAGCAAATCATTCAAATTTGGAGTGCATTGATATTCAGGTGCAAGAGCTGTCACTCAGATGCAAAGATATTCAGGTGGGTGAGACAACAGTTGCAAAACAAGTAAAATAAGCAAGTTGCCATGGACCTAACCAGGGTCCAGATAAATATCATTCTTCTTTCAGATTTTGAGCATTCAAATTTCAAATGCAGATGGTAGCCTGGATGCAACCATTTTATACAGAGCCAACTGCATTAGATAGCTTGAGCTTTCACAGTTACATAACAAAACTCAGCTGTGAAGGACAATAAATTTTCAAACCATTATCGTATGATTTATTCAATGCAAGATTATTTTGTTTTGCTAGGAGTGATTCATGGATGCTAGTAAAACTAGACTCTAGTACTTGAAATTTCTTGTGCTTGGAAGCAAGAAAATGACACTCAGAACCTTAAGAGGGGAATTTTTTCACTGTTTGGTGACAAGCCAAAAGTTATGTTAATAGAAAGTAGAAACAAAGAATAGGCCCCTCACTTACTTTCCATGCTTCTCTTGCACATGGCAGGTGCCCTTCTCTGCCCCATCTTTTGTAATATTAGAAAAGAAAGAAAAACTAAAGTTTAAGTAAAGTTTATGAGTGATGAGATTGCAGTTAACAAAAGCAATCAATTATCCATTTAACAAAGTAAAAGGTTATCAACTCCCTTGAGTATTTAGAGAGATCCATTTTCGTCCATATTCTTAGTAAGTTTGGTTCGCAGAATGGAATATAAAATATGATTTTAAATGTATGAATATGATATGCTACTTATATAATAAAAACTATATTGATTAAATTCGAGAAGCATTTGATATGCACTCTAACAAAAAAAAAAAAATTAAGTATGCATCAAAATTATTGAGCTTAAATGACAAAAGAATCGTTTTTTTTTTTCGAATTCAGAAATTTCGCTCATAAGATTATAATCTAAAACTTTTGCATCCAATCTTAAACTCTAATAATTAGGGGGTTTAATTGTAACGATATGGACTCATTGAATAAATTATTTAACAATATTATCATGGTAATTGTCAATGATACTTTATTTTATACAAAGCATACTTATGCTATTTGACATTACTAGTTCGTAAATGAACTTTTACAATTTGTAATATTTATTGAATGTGGAAGGAAAACAAATTCATAAGAATCCATAGATGTAAATTTAAGAACATTTCATGTAAAAGAAACTTGGGTGCTTATCTAAATGAATTTATATCATATACAAATGTAGTTTTTTCATTTTTATTTTTATTTTTATTTTTTAAATTATTGGTCTCCATGACAAGGATAAGTTGTTTGAAATCAAAGTCCCATTGCCTTGCAATTGGGTTTGGTAGAGTTCAACAATTGAAACATTCATCAACCAAGACTTATGTACATATTCCTTTAATTGCACTTTGCCTTGAAAGTATCCATGACAAGGATAAATAGAACTTAATTTTCTGTGTGTTTTCATCAATCAACCAAGACTTTTGTACATGTTCCTTTAATTGCACTTTGCCTTAAAATAAAATCTTGCTTCATCTTCATTTGAAATTAATAACATTCAACAAAAGACTTTGAAAATTTATGTTAAACTCAAGATAAAAAAATAATAATAATAATAATTGGACCATTAATTCCGCCATGGTTATGTCCTCTTCCACCTTGTTTGTCCTTATCACTCACTCCTAGTTAACCTACCATAAACTCAAAATTTTTAACAAAATTTCGTAACCCATTTATTTAAATATTTTTATTCGATGCACTAATAGTTAATCACTTAATTAATAAATAAAATTAAAAAATATGTAAATCATTAAAAATAAATATCAATAAAGTTTTTTAATTCATTTTTAATGATCTATGTGTTTTAAAATTTTGTTCCTTAATGAGAATGTATTCTATGGTTCGTGTATAATATTGTCATGATTCCAATATAGACTCTAATAATATTATTCTGAATTAGCTCATTTCATAAATATATGCTCTATATATGTATTATCTTTTTTTTTTTTAATCAATGCAAATATGTATTATCTTATCATGATATTTATGGAATATTTTGTATTTTAACATTTAATAAAGTGTGAGTTTCACTCTAATATAAGAATAAATCAAGCTTTCATTTCTTTCCCACTTGTGATTAATAATAATAAAAAATCAGCACTTTAACAATTCATTTATTATAGAATATAACTTTCATTATTGACATTTTTTTTTCAAAGACTAAAGTAAATATCTTACATAATTTTTGTTCTTAAATTTGTACTTAAAAACTCTTTAATTTTTTTTTTTTAAAAATACTATGACTAAGTCATGTGATTATTACACTAATCACTTAGATTTAATCAGTTCATTAATTTTATGTCATTCCTTTATCTTAATAGATAAATTAAATAAATGAAGAAACAAATAGAGCATAATTAAATCTTGAATAAAAATTAAATATTAATGGTCCATTAATATACTCTATAACATTAATATTTTTTTATCTTGAGTTTCACATAATTTGCTTTGTGAGTTTAGTTCAAATCGAATTGAATCTTGAATAAAAATTTTCGAAGTTTGGATTTTATTCAATTCGATGTAATATTTAATTAATAAAAATAATTTAATATATGTTTTTAATTTTTGAGATTATTGAGACAAATTGAGTCAATCGAGTCTTAAATGAGGGTTTTTAAAAGTTAATTGGACTTGACCAAAGGTGACAAATATTTCTCAATGTAAGATGTATTTTCAAATATTAGAAACATTTCATTTTTCCTTTTCAATAATTGGAAAGACGTATTTGAATTTGATTTTTTTTTAAAGATTATCTAAAATATTTATTTTAATTAAATGTTAAAAGAATTTGATGCACTTACTACCTGTTTCTTTTAAGAAGTTACAAAGGTGGTTTTTTAAGCAAAAATTATGAATTATACAGAAATATTTTGGTAGTTTTTGTATTTTTTTTTACATAAAATTATGTATTATACTAAAATTGAAAAGACATAAATGTCAACAATTTTATATTAATAATATAATTTTCACTAAATTGTCATCACTTAAGTCATGATAATAAATTCGATTAAAAAAAATTTAATATTAATATAAATATTTAACAACTATAAATGTAATATTATTTACACCTGATTTTTCAATTACTATAAAAAAAAATTTATTTTATTTAAAAAAGAGATCAAACTCGAGGTATTTTGAGAAAAAAAATTATAGATTTCATATAATATTAAATCATATCCTTGAATGTGTAAAAATATTACTGAATAAAATAAATACTTTATAATTTTCTTTCTCAAACCACCTCACCTCATTAAGAAACCTCTCCAAACTAAACCCATGGGAGCAGAGCAGAGGTCCCAACAGCATATGAATAAAATAAAATAAAATTCTCTTTACCAAATGTAGTAGTTGTAATCATGATGCCACACCACATAAATAAAAAAGAAATCCATTATTCTAATTTGTACTTTAATAAGGCTGGTTTTTGCCAATTAAACGCTGGATTACGAGCTCTAAAATTATTATTTAAATTAAAAAATATAATGAAATACTACTTTCATTCTAAAAAAAAAAAAAAAAAAAGGGTGAGCACAGCATAAATCTCCAGTGGCCAAAGTTTGTATTATTTTATTTTTTGACACATCAGAGTTAGTGGTATTAGTACTAATACTTTAAGAACAATAAATCATGATTATGTAATCTTACTTCATTTATTGAAAGAATAAACCATTATTTTTTTTTTGAAATTAAAGCAATGTTAATTTAAGTGATAGAAGGGTTTATTAATTATTCAAATAAGGAAGGTTTATTTAATTTTTGACAATTTTAAATATAATTATGTGAAAAAATTAAAAATTAATTTTTCATAAATTCACTTATGTCGAGTTTAACATTTTAATTATCATTCGTGACGAGTGTTAATTGTGAATAAAATAAAAAATAAATATAAAATCAAATTATATTTTTATTTTTGTTTTAGATTTTTATTATTTTATTAAAATATTTTTTTTAATTTTATCAAAATTAATCTCATTACTGATTTAAATTAACTTTAAATTGGTATGGATTAATTTATTTAAATTAAAAAAATCATAAGAAAATATAAAAGTTTTTTACCGTTGAACAAAAGAATGTGAACTTTAAACCAATCTTTAAATATAATCATTTTAACAAAAACTTTCATGATAGTTACTTATAAACTTAGATTATTTTAACTCGTGTTTCGATAAATATTTTAGGTTCAAATTAAAATATAGTAAAGCATAAAAATTATATAATAAAAAAATTGTTGATCATGATTTTATGGGATATTGGATTGATTTATCAAAGAATTTAATATCGTTTTCAGATAATTTGAGAATGATAAAATAAAATTAAAAGAAGAAGAAGCGGAAGAACATATTTGGGACTTTCTTCCTTTCTTTTTCAATCTTTCTCTTCTTTTTGTGCCACCCCATTTCCGCCCTTTGAAAAGCAACACTACTGACAGAAAAGAAACAAGCCATTTACAGAACTTCATAGCTGTTTTGCTAAGCCAAAAAAGTAAGCAGAAAGAAAGAGAAAAAACAGAGCAGAAAAAAAAAAAAAGAAAAAGAAAAATACAGAGGATTCCATTTTGCTCTTTGTTTCCCTTTTTTTTTTTTTTATCACTGATCTCTTTGTATTTAACCCAGTTTGAGAATTCCCTTCAGTTTCAATTTCCCAAGCTTCAAAAGCCTCGGGGTTTCTGGGTTTTTCCAGGTGTTGTTGGGGTTTTGATCTCTTGCTTGAAAGCTTTTATTTTTATTTGATTGAGAATTTTTAGCGCTGCTTAAAATTTTCTTTTTTTTTTTTTGTTTATTTATCAATTTCTCTGCTAAAAAACTCTTAATTGTTGATTTTCAGCTGTTGGGTTGATCTTCGTTTGGTTGCTCTCTCTTTCATTAAATTCTACCTCTAAGGTGAGTTTGCATTTAAATTTTGAGATAAATTTGTTTCCTTTGCATCCAATGGTTGTTTTGTTTTTAATTGGGTCTTTTTTTCTTTTACGACAGATTGGAAATTGAAAAGAAATAAATTTCTATATAGAGAGATATGGGGCTTGAAAGATCGGAATTTGGAGTTAGAGTCAAGAAATTCATGGTGATATCGGTTAAAACATGTTATAGATCGGTTTGGAATCATCCGTTTTTGGTTGGTTTCGTTTGTTTTTTTATATTTTTGTATAGATCATTTCCTTTGTTGTTTTCTGTTTTGGTTACTGCATCCCCTGTTTTGGTTTGCACTGCTGTATTGCTTGGTACCCTTTTGAGTTTTGGATCACCAAACATTCCCGAAATCAATGAAAAGGAAGAAGAAGAGAAAGTTAGTCATGAAGTTTCACCATTGAAAACTGGGGCTACTGAGGATGATATTGTTGTCGAGAGAGATGTTCGTGATGATGGTTTTGTTGTAGAAAGACATGTGAGGAAGAGGTGGGATATAGTGGAGAGTGCTGATGAGAAAGTTAGTTTGGACGATAATGAGGTCAATGAAGTTGAGTATGATGATGGCTCGGGTCACTTTAAGCCATTGGTTAATGAGGACTTGGATTCTAGGGATATTCATTTTGAGAATGGAGTGATTGATGGGGTGGAAGGAATGTTGAAAGATTCCTTGGTGGAGAAGAAGAGGGAAATTCAGGTGGAGATGCTGGGAAGTGAAGGTCTGTTAAGTAAGGGGAAGGCTGCAGAGGTTCGACTTCTTTTGGCAGATGAGGTGCGTGATAGGAATCTTGAAGTGGAGGATGGTAAATTTGCAGCAGATTTCGACGATGTACCAAAGGGTGATGAGTTGGATGCTTCTTTAGTGTCGTCTTGGAAACGCACTGTGGATGATAAGGATGAGGATGATGGTGATGAGTCTTTGGATTCTGGTTCTGATGGTGCCGAGAGTTCCTCCCCTGATGCTTCAATGGCAGATATAATGCCGATGCTTGATGAGTTGCATCCACTTTTGGGTTCAGAAGCTCCACAGCCTGCTCAGATGTCTCATGATGGTTCAGATGCTGCCTCAGAGAGGTCTCATGGTAGCAGTAGTAGTAGTAGTAGTGATGAAAGTGTTGAATCAGACGAGTTAGAAAACCAGGGGGAAGAAGATAATGATGATGAGGAGGATGAGGATGAAGGAGAAAGAGAAGGACCAAAGGGAGATAAAGAGGATGAAAGTAAATCTGCGATTAAATGGACAGAGGATGATGAGAAGAATCTCATGGATTTGGGGACTTCAGAGCTTGAAAGAAACCAACGATTGGAGAATCTTATTGCAAGGAGAAGAGCCCGTAAAAGCATGAGATTGATGGCTGAGCAGAATCTAATAGACTTAGACGGCGCTGATATTCCCTTAAACATTGCACCAATTGCTACAACAAGACGTAACCCATTTGACCTTCCCTATGATCCCTATGATAAGCTAGGGTTGCCTCCCATTCCTGGGTCAGCTCCATCCAATTTGCAGCCAAGAAGAAACCCTTTTGATCTTCCTTATGACTCAAGTGAGGAAAAACCTGATCTTAAAGGAGACAGTTTTCAAGAAGAGTTTTCAGGTTTTAATCAAAGGGAAACAGTTTCCCAAAGAGAAGCCTTCTTCCGAAGACATGAAAGCTTCAACGTGGGACCATCTTCTCTGGGTGTTCCTCGGCAAGAGCTTAAGTGGAAACCTTATTTTATTCCAGAGAGGTTAGTAACAGAAGGAGCTAGCCCTTCCTCGTACCAGAGGCAGTCAAGTGAAGTTAGTGAGTCGAAGTTGAGTTCTGTTCCTGATACCGAATCAGCGAGTTCAGTTGTGGATGAGGAGGACAACCAGCCAAATGGGCAACATGCTTCACCAGAAACTGAACTGATCTTGAATGAAGATCATGCTTCTGTCCATGATGAACAAGAGAGCCAATCATCTGGGGATGTTAAGTCTGTGGATGTTGACCAAGCCGATAATAGAATGGTTCACCATGGCGTGGTTGAGATCACATTGGGAGATGGAAAAAGTCAGCTGGAAATGGAGTCAAATTTGCCTGAAGCTGGAGCAACTACTCATGTGGAACTTGATGCAAATGAAATTCATTCCAGAACAGAACCAGTTGAGGAGGGTTATAGCAGTAGGTCAAGTTTGTCGTCATTATCAGAAATAGATGAAAAGATATCTGATGTTAAAGGAGAAGGATCTGCAGGTTCTGAACTCAGAGATCGTGAAATTAAAGAATCTGGCATTTCTACACAACCTTCATTTGAGGAATCTTATTTCCACTTTAAAAATAGGGTGGCAGATGGTAATCAACGTAGGGAGCCTGTTTATGATTCAAGTCCTTCATCGGTTGAGAAGTTTCACTCATTTTCATCTGTCTCTTTTTACACACAAGCTGATATATCTGAAATGGGTTCACGCTCAATGTTGGTTGAGTCTACTGATAATGAACCTGAAGGGCACGGTGAAACAACTAAGCAGGGTACATCTAGTTTTCAAGAGATGCATGCAGCATCATCGGATTTACTTAATGAAAATGAATCAAGGGCAAGGGATCTTCCAGAGATTTGTGAGCATGGTGTTACATTTGCTGGTTCATCAGGGGTTTCTTCCACTTCTGTTAATCATAATGTATCAATGGTGCCCGAATCTGTCGTTGAATATGTTTCAACAGATGCAGAGTCATCATCTTTGTATGAGGTATTAGAGGAAAATGTGCCAAATAAGGAAGAAAGCTTTACCAAGAATCAAGTGGACTTATCGAGCCTTGGTGCAGAGACAATTCTTGTGGTTGACCAAGGAATTGGTGAGGTGTTGGATTCTTCACCAGAGGAGCAACAGCATCCAATGCACCCCAATGAATCTTCAGAGGCTGAACCTGTAGATAGGCATGCTGTTGATAAGGAAGACACTCAGCTTGAGCAAGATGAAATTCATTCATCAAGTTCATCTGAGGATAACTTAATAGAGAGCGGTGTTGTGCCTAAAGAAGAAATCATCCAGACTGAACGTGATCAAATGCATTTTTCAAACTCTGATGCAAGCCTTGATGTTGATGGCCCCCATGATAAGGGTGAGGAGTTGCCTTCAACAGCTTTGACTTACCAGCTTACGCCTTCCGATGATATAAGTACATCCACAGCAGAGGAATCGGGTCATGAAGCAGTGGCTCAAGTTTCTGAAGCTTACCCTTCAGAGGCTAACATCAGAGAGGAGCATAAAAAGGAATCTGAAATGGATCTAGTCCAATTACCATCGTGTGATTCAAAGATTGATACTGGTATCCGATGTGATATGAATGTGGAGGAAATTCCCTCTGACTCTAGTTATCAAGATGTGCCTTCTGGAGAAAACCTTTCACCAGAATCAGAGAAACAATTGTCATGGTCTGATAATAGACTTACAGATGAACCACCTATTGGTGAACATGATAAGCGCGAGGTAAGTTATGAAAATATTTCTTTTGTTTGTTTAAATTTCTTTTCCTGGATGAATTGCCATATTTTAAGATTAATCTTATCAATTATTTTGCAAATTTTGTCTTAAATAATTTATTTCATTTATTAAATACCCAATGCTTATTTTTTTTTTTGGTACATAAATACCCAATGCCTATATTGGTCTCGTAGGATCAAGTTCTCCCTGTTCTGAATTTTTCTTTTGCGAGCTTGGAGTTAGGTAGGAGTAAAATGATAATCTATCCTTTTTATTTTTTATTTTTTCCCTTTTCTGTTTCTTTCTTTATCTACTACAGAATTGATGGCTGTATAAATATAACCCTTAATGCCAGATGTACCAGCACAAGAAAAGATTCAAATTGAAAGCAATGATATTATTTTTGTGTCTATTAATGATGTTGAAATAGCTAATAAACATGGATTATGTGATACTCATATTGACAGCTAATTAAAATTTCACCGGGCCGAGTGACTGATTTTCCTGGTATGAAATGTTCTTAATGCATGTATACTTAAATATTGTGGCCTTTATAAGGAATTTACTGCATTAAGTATTTGAATTTCCTTCGATATATATTTTCTCAGGAGTTAAATTGTAGTACTATGGTTCCCTGCATTTCACACAATGTGTCTCAAACTTTATGCTATTTGGGTGTCTTTGTGAGAACACATATCCTAATTATATTAAATTGGTGATATCGAAACTAACTCTGGCCTCTCTGATTCAGGAACCATCCTTAATTGCAACTGAGTCTAGAGGGGAAGTAAACATTGTCAACAATGTCACAAATATGCATGAAGTTTATGATTCCGAGGAGAAACTGTCAACAAATTTGTCTTCCATGACTCTGGAGTCCACTTCTCCTGAGAGTCCTGCACAGAGATTGCCAACAGATCGAGAAGACTTGAAAGACAAGATCCTGAATGAAATTGAAAGTCATGGTCCCAAAGAAGTATCAGAGGAGTTTAGTTATGCAGCAGAAGTATATGCCACTCTTGTTGATGAGGAAAATATCAGTGAAGAGGAAGATGGGATAAAAGAGATTGATGAAGGAATACTCTCTGAATTGGATGCCGTTGGGGACTTTAATGTGAAGGAAATTGGTTTATCAGAGGGATCTCATGTTGCCTATACTGAATCTGCATTGTTACCAGAAGATATAAAGACCGAGACAAATGTGGAGCTGCCTGTTCTTGAAGCAAGATCGGTAGAAGATATCAATTTGGCTTTTAAGCAACTTGATGGAGTAGATGTTGAGGTAGTAATTATTCCAAGTATGATTGAGAATCAGCAGGATCATGTATATACCAATTCAAAATTACCTGTTGTTGACGCAAGATCTCTGGAGGATATACATAGCACTTTCCAACAAGGCCCAGAGTCTAATCCAGCTGAGCTGCTGCATTCCTCAGACTTAAGGAATGGATCGTCAGAAGTAGAGAGGCATGATGTGGTTTCTACTAAAGAGGTTGAAGTTAGTAATGTAGTCTCCGGTATTCAAGAAAATAGTGAGAATGCTGCTGGTGAACCGAAAAATGAAAACGAAGAAGCAGAAGATATAATGCTGGAGACAAATGTCGAGCTGCCTGTTCTTGAAGCAAGGTCAATAGAAGATATTGATTTGGCTTTTCAGAAACTTGATGAAGGAGTAGATGTTGAGGAAGTAATTCTTCCAAGTATGATTGAGAATCAGCAGGATCATGCAGATAGCAATTCAAAATTACCTGTTGTCGAGGCTAGATCTCTGGAGGATATACATAATGCTTTCCGAGAAGGCCCAGAAGCAAATCCAGCTGAGCTGCCCCATTCCTCAGACTTAACGAATGAATCATCAGAAATAGAGTGGCATGATGTGGTTTCTACTAAAGAGGTTGAAGTCAGTGATGTAGTCTCTGGTATTCAAGAAAATAGTGAGAATGCTGCTGGTGAACCAAAAAATGAAAATGAAGAAGCAGAAGATATAATGCTGGAGACAAATGTGGAGCTGCCTGTTCTTGAAGCAAGATCTATAGAAGATATTGATTTGGCTTTTAAGCCACTTGATGAAGGAGTAGATGTTGAGGAATTAATTCTTCCAAGTATGATTGAGAATCAGCAGGATCATGCTGATACCACTTCAAAATTACCTGTTGTCGAGGCAAGATCTCTGGATGATATACATAACGTTTTCCAACAAGGCCCAGAATCAAATCCAGCTGAGCTGCCACATTCCTCAGACTTGAGGAATGAATCGTCAGAAGTAGAGCGGCATAATGTGGTTTCTACTAAAGAGATTGAAGGTAGTAATGTAGTTTCTAGTGTTAAAGAAAATAGTGAGAGTGCTGCTGGTGAACCAAAAAATGAATATGAAGAAGCATCCAAAAAATCAAGTCTGGGCACATTGAACCTTAAAAGTAAGAAGCCAAAATCCCACGACTCAAGTTCTAGTTCCAGCTCGAGCTCCAGTGACTCTGAATGAGAGCAACAAAATATAGTTCAGAAAGAAAAGTAAAAGGTTTGGTGGCTTCAGTTTCCTTCAACAATGGTTGTTTTTCTCCTCCTCTTCCAGAGATACGTTTCTGGGTTTTTTTTAGTTTGGTTACCATCATGTTTTTGATTAATGGTAGTCATTTTCTGTTGAGTTTTTGATTGATTGATTAATTTCTTAAAGAATGAGTTTTGGGTTGATTTCTTTTTTGTTTTTTTTTTTTTCTCTGCGTTCTAGTGAGGGACTTTGAGATTTACACACGATTGATTTTGATCCTTGAAAATTCTTGTAAATTATATATTGTTTGTAGAAGTGATGAAATGTTCAATTCTAATAGATTTGTGCTATTGCTTTCTCATAGTTTTCCCATCTTTCTCCTTCTAAATGTACATATATTCTTCTGCTTTTTGTAATTTATATCACACCCGGAGGTAGACCTCCTGATCTCACCTTTCACCATGCCTGTCTCTTGGGAAAAGTTAAATTACCTACAGCTTGTTCATTTTGGTTGGTCATCAGTCTCCAACGGGAAATCATCAATATCTACTTGGATGTTAAGTTTGGTATTAACAAACTCTACTTTTTTTTTCTTTTTTTTTTTGCATTAGAAAATACATGCCATGTTGTCTACTTATGGTTGCAATGAGTACAGAGATGTCCCTGCCTCCCTGCCTGCCTAGCCATGTTTGTTTGGGGAAAAAAGAAAGAAAAAGAACATTATGAGCTCAGTTCTAGTCTGGACTCTGGAAAGTGGAAAGCAGGGATTAGGTTGCTGGTTGGCAGCTTTTCCAGCTCAAATTTGTTGCCCACTTTGTGAGGGGAAAAGCCTTATCTTTCTGTTTCTTCTAAGCTCCTTTTGAGATGGTCATGTTAGAGGAGCTATGATACTCTATCTTTTAAGATATTCTTTGACTTTTCAGCAAAGCAAACCCCCATCCAAAGATTGGGTCCGTCTATTTGTTCTCTAAGAAACATTTAGTTTGGTTTCATGAGGAATCCAAGCAGAAGTTTAGCCTCATAGCAAAGCAGGTTGCAGGTGGGAAAATAATATCAAGTAAGATTTCTAATACATTGAAGAACATATCTTTTTCAGTGAATAAGATTCAGGCCAGATAATATCAAGACTGCTTCAGCCTTGCAGTTGCACCTTCGCACGTAAGCACACACAAAGCAATACTAAAGGCACCGTCTCTTTTGGCACAGCAGCCGACTTGGTATGCCAACTTTCGGTGGCTGGTAGCCGACCTTAACACTTCTTTATCTTTTGTCTTTAGAGATTGGTATCTAGGAACTTTCAGTTTCTTACCAAACTTCGATGTGACTATCACTCTTTTATATATTCAAATGAATCAAAAGAAAAACTGTAAGCAATAGAACATTGCTATTTGGACTCATTCTCCAAATGAAATCAAATTCATTCAACAAGATTAATCAATTTAATTACCAGCACCTCATCGACTAATGTTTGGAAAGTTTTAATCGATTCAGGTTTGAACATTGGGAGAGAGATGAGGTTCTATTGACACTCTGAAAATGCACCTAGTAATCGGTATGAGTATGTAGGCTAATATTAGCTGATAACTATAACATGAATCTATAAATAATGGCGTACAAAATGTAAGAGAGAAGAAACAAACTACGGCTGTACAGTCCTATTGCTTTTGCTTTTTCTGTGCCGGCTCTGAGGTAGTCTGAGGCTGCCAAATAAAAAGAAGAACAAACAAACTAGGTATTTCATTTTCTCAAGAAGATTCCAATGTGAAAGTGTCATTAAGATATTGAAATGAGCAAAAATTTGAGACACTTTTCAAATACAATCTTTACTATGCTTGGCTGTAAGTGGGGAGTAGCTAAAAGATTTCAGAGCATTTAATGGCATACAAGGCCACACCTAAAATTTTCCAAAAGTTGAGTTCCTAATTCTCCAAACTCTTCTTAAGGACCATAGGGTCCATAACAAGATACAGAAAGGCATTCTTACCATGTTTGAGAGTTGTTCACTGATATAAGTCATTGATCTCAACATAGCTTCAAGTGTGTCTTTAGTCAGCTGAAATTTCACTTCCATCTCTCCTGAAGGAGACTTGCTATAATCTTGAAGCTGCCAGACATACAAGGAAAAAAAAAAAAATCATTAACCACAGCAATAAGAATTGACAAACTTAAAGGATGATACACTTGGAATGTTGCATCAAATTTCTCATCAGTGCAAATGCTTCATGAATCAAATAACCAAAGTATTTATTTTAATCACTCGGGATTTTTTGTTTTGGTCTTTGTTCTAAGTGCACCGATAGTCCTATTATAAAGTAACTGACTATTAGTGGAATTGGTGCACAATTAACAGTGTTTTACTACTTTCTTTCTTTCTTGGCAAAAAAACAAAGAAAGCATTTTACCATCTCAAATTAACATAGGGAAAAAGTCAAGAAAATGGTATACAAAAGTCTCAAGCTCTCAAGAGCAGGATCGAATTCTCCCCTTTCCAAAAGGAAAAAAAGAAGTCTCAGCCTCTCAAGCTTAGTGACAAAGTAAGCCCAACCCAATAAAAAAGACTAGAGCCATTATAATGAGAGTCCAACCAATCTGATGAAGCAAATGGTAAAGTAAACAAATATGGATCAAACAATTTAAAAGGAGGAAGTGATGGTAACCAGCAGGGAAAAGCATTTCTTAGCTGTTATTATTACTTGTATTGCATATTATTATGTCTAAAGTTGGAAAGACATTCATGCAAGAAAAACAAATCAAAACCTAGCTGCCTAAGGGATCCCTGAATCTATTATCATCCAGCAATGATATGTGACATTGACTTTTATGCCAGCAATTGGTGCATCAGCTAACAACTCATGTCATCCTAAAGCTTATGAGTAGGAGAAATGGATTCAGGGCATTGAAAAAGTTTTTTTTTTCTTCTATTTTCCCCTTCTTGGATTGTGGAGAAGCTGGAAGGAGAGGCACAGAAAAGCATTTGTTATGAACAGAGGAAGGACACCTAAAGTGTTTTTGATACGGTCATAACAACTTCATGAAACTTTTTTTTTTGGGGGAGAGTATTCCTGATGCTCTTAAAGTCTAAGCATCAATAATCCTCTAATAATTCGGTGATTCTTTCACTAGAAGTTATTTGCAGATAAAATGCCGGACAGAACATGAGATATCTATCCCTTTAGGCAGTTTAATACACAAAATGTTCCTCACTGTAAATTTACCCTTGATACAGAAAAAGGGCACCATTCTGGTATCCACGAAGTGAAGGCCCTCGGTACATACCAGATTGAGACATGATGACTTTTGTCTTGTACAATATACATACCTTAAGATGGATAATAGCCACTCTATTGGCTGGTGCTGAGTTGAGATTCTCCATGGTCCATGTCATTGATTTAAGGCGGGGTAGTACTTCCTATAACCAAATTAAGTAAGCCATATGAAGAAAATACAAATAATAAAATATGCCACATAAGAAATATTAAGTGCAATAGCTTATTCATTTGCAGACTTTTGGGCTTAAAGTCAAATGAAAGCAAGTTGGCAACCATATATCCCAATTAAGCAAATTAAATCTCAGTAAAGAATTAAACCCAAGTCTTCAACTAACTAACCAGCGACTTTCAATTAGAATAACACAGACCAGCTGCCATATCAAAAGAAGTTGCATTCTTACATTTCATGTGTGTCAGGCAAACAACAGAGATTTACACTTTCTGCAAAAGGAGATGAATATACATTCACAAAGCAAATTATACCAAAGTCCTTAATTGACCTTCCAAATTTGAAGATTGAGAAACATTTGCATTCAAATCACCCCCTCCCCCAAAAACACACAAATTTTAATAACTAATTTAGACTACTAAGTGTTAATGGTATTACGGGAGAAAAGGTGCTGCATAAATTTCCTCATTCCAAGGAAAGACAGAGCAATCCAAGAGGTAGCTGGCGAAGTGAAATTACTAGTTGAAGAGTACATGGACACTGAAATGAACACTAATCAATTATATTAATATTTAATGAAGAAGAAATTAATAAGTGAAGAAGAATTTTTCTATATACCAGATTGTGTGGAAGACCAGCATCCTGTTGCACTGACAAGGGTACCAGACGTGAAACAGCGGCATCAGCAATGATTGGTGTAGAAGCCCCAAAATCACTGAGGTTAATGGGCGCAATAGGATCATCTTGAAGAGGCCATGAGGATGTTGGAATATCAGAAGATGGCAATGGCATGAAAGACGGTAGTACACTTGTTTTTATCTGATAGGATACACTGGTCCTTGGCAGTAGATGCTGGATAAGACAAATGGCAACAATAAATTACATCTGGACAGTTAAATATGATGCAAATTAAAAATAAAATAAATGAGAAGAATAACCATTACATTACTTTTCAAAAATGGCTTTCAATAGGTATTGTAAACAATCTAAAACTACTAATTGGAGTATATTATATTTACATGACAAGGCTTTGATATAAATTTTACTCCCATTTTCTTTTTCAAATAAAATGCTCCCATCCTAAACTTTTTCTGGACAAATTGCAACATCCCCAGATTCTTTTCGCTGTGTGTGAAAGTAACAAGTCATTAATTAATCAAGTTATATATCCTCTATTTACATTGAAAACAATTGAATTTGATTTGAATAACTATCACAAACTCCTTTCAGGTGCACATTTGTTAGCATTTAGCAACAACCTATGAACATGACGACTGTAAATGAAAGTAACAACTAGCTAATGAATCAACTTATATATATCCCCCATTCACATCGAATAGAAGGGGACTGGATCCAATTTGAATAACAATCATAAACACGCTCAGTAGGCGACATTTGCTAACATACTAACACTCAAATCACCAATGCACATTCAAGTAACAGTTAACAGACACAAATATCATTAAATTTGATAACAAGTTCGATAGAGGTTACTGTTTACCTGTTCTTTTGCTATTTCTTCCTTCCACTGACTTCGATATTTCTGCAACAACAAGACTAGAATGCTTTGAAAATCAAGTGACAAATCAGGTGGCAACAGCTTCAAAAGATCATCGCCATTGAAATTTTCATGTACACATTTCCTGATAAGCGAACGAAGGCATGCCAAAACCTATTCACCACATTTTTCTACATCACTTATTTATCAATTATCACTACAAACAGGAAAAGAAAAACGAAATTCATTTACTCCTTGCAATAAACTTACAGACTAATTAAACGTTTAAGATTAAAATTTTACTTCAAAAAAATAAATAATTAAAACGAAACTGAAGAAATGATAAAAGTAAAATGATAATCGAAAGAGGCGAGTTTGGTTGCTGAGAAAATGCGGACGAAAAAAGGGAAAATTACGAGGTCGAGTTCGGGGAGGGAGGGGAGAGAGAGGAGGTTTTGAATCCGAGACTTGTCGGGCGGGCGAAGACCAGATCTTCGGGTTTTCCAGAGAGTTGTTAGAATTTGGTCGAGAACTTCCTCCGAGGTTACAGCTGAAAGCTTGTGCAGTTGAAGACACAACGTGCTTTCTGCCATGTTTTCTTTTTCCGTTCTTTGGTTCCCGGGTTTGAGAACCGAAGGTCATTAACCTGGCGCGGTGATTTCGGGTCGGATTTAACAAACTATCCAAATACCCAATTTTTGGGCCTAATTAAATAATACAATTTACACGACCTGTTTAAAGATAGGTTGAATTTGAATTAATATTTAATTTCATAAAAGGTGGGTTTTGAATTTAGTTTAGTAAGTTATAATTATTTAAAAATTTAATTATTCGTAAAATGTAATATATTGATTATAATTATAATGTCGAATGAAAATGTATTACTCAAAAAATTATTTTTGATACGATTTTAATTAAAAAATAAATTTTTATCTAAAAATTTGATTTATAAACACAAATTTGTATTTGTAGATTACCGGCCCAAGATGTATAAATAAGTTCTTATAAAATAAATAAATTTTATTTAAATTTTTGGATTTTAATATTAATCTAAGATTAATTTATAGATTAATATCTTATATCAGTGGAGTTTTTTTATTTCACAAATAGAGTTAGAATGATAAAATATATCTTATTTTATTTATTTTTATTTTCTTAATTATTTAAAAAACATGTGTCATTATTTTAATTCCATTTATGAAATAAAATCTTAACTGACGGTATATAAAATAATTATCTTTAATTTATTAATTTACAAAATGAATATTTTGATTTAAAATTATCAATTTGGCAATAAAAAATTGCTCTATTAAATAACTATTAAAAAATCTATTAACCTAAACATTTGCTATTCATGAAATATCTATAATATTTTTTATTAAAAAAATAAAAATCACATATAAAATAATTTTAAAAAATACTTAAAATAATAAAAAGTAATAAAATTCATTGTTGATATTTGAGAATGTGATGTTATTAATTCAAATTTCGTAATTAATTAATATATGTTAACATCGTTTGTGATTTTGAGATGAAATATCTATTTTCAAAATTAATTAAGATTTTCAGTGAATTTATCTTAAAAAGAGTATTACAAATAAAAAGATCATATATAAAATATTTTTTAAAAATTACCTAAAATAATAAATAATAATAAAATTCATTGTTGATATTTGAGAATGTGATGTTATCAATTCAAGTTTAGTAACTAATTAATATATTTTAAACATCATTTGTGATTTTTGGATGAAATATTTATTTTCAAAACTAATAAATTAAAGTTGAATTATGGCAAAATCTTAAAGTTTTTAGTGAATTTACCTTAAAAAGAATATTACAAATTTTATCTTTATTATTTTTAGAGAAATTATTTGATTCATTTTCTGATATTTAAAAAAAAAAATCATCAATTCATTTACTCATTGATTAATAACCAAAATTAAACATGGACAATACACTTAATGATTTTAATTTATAATTATTTTTAAAAATAAAATAAAATTATAAAAATATTTTGAAACATATTGAATAATTTTATATATATAAATAAAAATCAGAGCTAAAATATCTTATGTGAATAGTTTATATGTCCGAGACATGTACTAACATAAAAAATAATTAATTTTTTATTTTCTAAAAAGATAGAAATCTATACGTATTAAAAATACAAAATAAATTAATTATTTATTTTAATATTTAAAAAGATAAACATCTATATAGATACCATTTTTATCTGGGTCTATTTCAAATATCTTTGATTTATTAGTTTTATTCTTTTTTATTTTTTTTATTTTAGATTTTGATTTAGATTTAGATTTTAATTTTAACTATTTTTGTTTTTTATTTTTATAATAATAAGTTTAAAAAAACGGAAAAATGCAAGAATATGCAAATCATAAGAAGAAATTTTTGCAAATCAAAATTTTTAAGATTCAAAAATTAAAACAATAAAAAGTCTTGTTTAAGATATTTTTGGGATTTATAATTAAGAATAGAATAAAATCAAATCTATGTAAAATAAAAATAAAAATAAAAATCTTGGTACTACTTTCCAAAAATAATGAAAATCCTAGGCTTATATAAAGAAGAGATACTCGGGCAATAAAAGGGCAGAAGAAAACACACGGGCAACTAACAAAAAGAAAAACTGCTGCTACCTCCATTGCCATGCACCGAAGCAAGCTGATTTTTGTATTGCAGCACTACTGTTTCGTCAACATGCTGCTGCCGCTGCACTCATCCTCGCGACACTACCGGGCCTCCCTGCATCTACTGCTTGCTGCCGTACCGTTCTTTTCCACCCTGTGCGGCTGCTGCTTATCGCCATTGTCTTGCATTGCTGCTCTGCACTACGATTCTGTGTTAATCCTTGTTGTTGTGCCTGCTGCTTGATCGTTGCTCTCCCCCCAGTGTTCGCTACTATTGTGAAGATGTTGGGCCCCTGTTGCTACTGTGCGTGCCACCCCGCTACTGTGCAATTACCCTCCTCTTTGCTGCTGGGTTTATGCTTTGAAGCTCATGGTTTGGAAAGTGAAGAACGAGAAGGAGGAAAGCCAAGAACGAAACAACAGCGGAAGCTTGAAGCGTTGGAGACAGAACCAATAAGGAGGGTAAATGAAATATATATATGGTTCTTTTCTAATCATGATGTTCACTATTATATTTTTTCAAAATCGATTCTTTTTGGTTATTGTAGGATTAGTTTTAATTATTTAACTATATAAATAATAAATTAATGCATTCTAGATAGACTAATTATATTAATTTTGCTAATTATATTAATTGTGTCAATTATATTAATTAAATTACATTAGTTAAATCAATTGTTTGAATGTAATGTTTTACTTAGTTGAATGTGACGTTTTATTTAATTGAATAAGAAATTTTTTATGATATTAATATGTATAGATATGTAGTCTTAGGTTTAAAATTAGGATTAGTCATAACAGATAGAAATATGAGTAAATAAAATTAAAATACGAAAATAAACATCAGTTATCCGATAATAAAATATTGAGAGAATTTGGCTTAAGTAATTTTCTTGAAAACTTTTAGGAGAAACTTTTTATCAGCTTAATGGATGGCCTAAAGAGAGTTTTCGATAATAAGTAGCTTATAATAAAGTAAAATAAAAATATATTATAAAATTTAAATAATAGGATAGATAGTTATAGATATAAAAGATATTAATAAATTATTGAAAATAAATATAAATTATTTATATGATAAGATTCCAATGAAGGTTATGCTTAAGTAATGTTTTGGAAGTATTTAGGTAAAAATTTTTATTTTAAGGCCTACCAGCTTAACGAAGGATTTAAAGAAAACTTTTGAAAAAAATAATTTATCAAAAATAAATAATAAATAATAATAAAGCGTAAGAATCAATAAATAATAAAAATGATAAAATGAAAAAAATAAGATTGGAAAATGATGAATATAAAATAATAAGTATAAATTTCGGTAGAAGTCAAAATTCATATTTTTTCTAAGATATTAAAATAAATCCGACAATGTAGTTTCTTAAAAGAAGTCGTATAATATTACTTAAATACTCTTGATGTGAGGAAAATTTTTTAAGTTGTCCCATCAAGTTCATGAAAGATGCTTAGATATATTTTTCAATATTTAAATATCGAAATTAAAATTAACTAAGGTAAATTTGAGATAATTTAAAATTAGTTAATACTATTTTAGAATGAGTGTCGTAAGGGTGTTAATCCTTCCTTACATATAGCTGTATTCTTAGACCTTAAAAGTTTTGAACGTAGATCAAGTTTTATCCATAGTTTAAATAAGTGATCAATCACCCATAGATAGAATAGTTGGTGACGACACTTTAAGTATGTTAAGAATTAGGTCTTGACATCTTATGACAATTTATATTTATATATTAAAGTTAAAGAAAAATAAATATTATTTATCAATTTCTTCACATATTTTTTATTAATATATATGCATTGTTGCTCTTCTATACATTAAAAACATATTTATAGAAATAATTAATTTAGGTATAAATTTTTTATTTGGATGCACTTTTTAAAAAAATATATGTATTTCATATGAATACTAATATGTTTGGTAAGATAAATTTTATTTTTGTAAATCTTTTCTTAAAAGCAATAAAATTGAATATTTAAGTCTATATATTTTATACCATTAAATTAAACTACCATGTAATTTTTTTTTCAATTTTCATTTCATTTTTTCTGATTTATTAGTTCAATTATTTGGTTTATTTATTTGTTTAATTATTTTCTTTGGTAAAAAGAAAAATAAAATAAAATATTCATATGAATTTATCTATTCTTTTGAAATGTATATTATCTTAAATTATTTATATTTTTACTTTATTTATCTTTATATTTGAGACTATTATAAATAAAGTTTTTTTAAGAAAAAACCCTAAAAATAGATTTTTCAATTTTAATGGAGTCATTTAAATTCAAAATTTTAAAATAAATCAATTTCAAATATGAAACATGAACCAATAATTTATTAATGAATAATGTTGTAGGAATTGGCTCCGCAGGGATCAAGTGGTGGCCCCCACAGTCTTACTCATACATACTTTTTGCTTTGGAAGTCTCACAAACCCCTCACGATTTTATCGAGGTAAATACATAAATTCGTGTCCTCAGATGTTCGAACCCAAGATTTTAAAGTCTTTATTCTGACACATATGATACCAATTGTTCCAATATTTAAGATTTGTTATACTTAATTTTTTCTATAATTTTTCTAATTGGTATTTGATTTCAAATTATTTTTTATTTATGTATTCTATCTATGAATCAAAATTTTTAATACATTATTCATCATGTATTTTAAACTTTTTATAATTTTATTCTATATTTAAAAAATTATAAATTAAAATTAACGTCATACATCGCACAAGTTTAAATATAGTGTATTAAAAATCTTGATGCATATATAGAATATATAAATTTAAAAAATAATTTAAAATCAAATTCTAATTAGAAAATTATAAAAAAAATTAAATGCCACAAAAAACTTAAATAATAAATAAATAAATTAAATATCCACAATTTTAATGAAAGCAATTTTTACTACATCAATTAATGATAAATTATTGATTATTATTTTATATTTAACCTTGATTTATTTTTAAAATTTGAATTTAAATGACTCAAAATTGATCTTATAAAATCAATTGAGTTAAAATCTCTATTTACTTCTTAAAATTTTATCAAATTTTTTGTTCGACTTAAGCAGTGAAGTGAATATGTAGAAAAAAGTATAAGTACTCTTCAATTGTTTTTTTTAGGTAAAATTTTTGAAAAGAGGCTATCATAAAAATTGAGATTTTTATTTATTGTATAAACAAGTAACAACAAAAAAATGTTTTACTGTTTAATTTTTTAAAAATTAAAATCAATTTAAAATAATACATATTTTTAAAAATTAAACAATATTGATACAGTGTGTTTTTACCGAAGCAAATAATTGAACTAATAATAAAATTAGATATTGTACGATACGCCTTCACTTTCCCGCTGACTCTTCTTCTATTTTTAAATAAATAAAGTTAAATATCTATAACTTTTATGTATCATTTTATTTGTTATAAATTAAATAAATTGTTTATAAAATAAGTAAAATTTCAAATGTATTATTTAATTTAATTAACTTTCTTGATTTAATTATATTATTTTATGTTTTGATTTATTTAATTTTTAATTTATAAAATAATATAAAAATGTTGTTTTTCTTTGGGATAAAATAAGCTAATTAATTTATAAAAATGTTCATTCACTGTGACGCGCCCGTGGCCGGGCACGCGGGAAAGTGACTTCACTTCCTGGGGAAAAGAATAAAAAAAAGGAAAACAACTTAAATCTGAAGTTATGTATAAAAAAAACAATAACTCTAAAGTTTATATCTACGGACCTGATCGCCCCACGTAAGCTAAATAATATCCTAATTTTTATTTTCTCCTAAAAGTCCCTCTCTACGACAGGTTTCCTCATCTCTCTCTCTTGCAAAAAAAAAAAAAAAAAAAATTCTTCTCTTTCAAAATTTGTAGGGTTTTTCTCTCTGATAGCCAATTTTTCTCTCTCTAAAAGGGAGTCCCTAATCTTCTACTGCTCCAAGCTGAGGTTCGTAACTTTCTATTGTCGTAATTAAATTGTTGTTTGTTATTTCGTTTTGCTTTGGATACTTAGTTGGATTTTCTCTTGCGTGTGTCGAATCCTTAGGTTTTCTATTTGGTTGCTAAGAAACTTAAGCAGAAACGAAGTTGAATATTTGAAACTTGGAAGCTGACATTAGCTTCTTGAAGAATTTTAATATTAGTCACTGTTGAGAATTCTTTTTTTTTTTTATTTGTTTCTAATTTCAATTTATTCTATGTCTAAGCTGTAAAATTAAATAAATTAAGTCTTATTATGTTGAATTAGTTTCAGTAAGAAGTTCTCTTATATATCATAGTTGGAAGTTTTGTTGTGAATGATGTTGAATAGTGGAAGAAATGCGTTAGAGCAATCAGTAACTTGACTGTGTTATGTAATTTGTGGACGCCTTGGCTTATAAACATTATGGAGAAAATGAAAAAGCCATAGCTGAATTTTTTTTTTTTAACTGACTCTAATTTATGAGGATTGATTTATGAGACTGATGCGGTGGTCTTTGTGGCATTTTGAGTGGAGTGTAAATTTGTGAAAGCTTAAGGAATTGTTTTGAGATTATGCTGCTGTGTTTTATCATCGAAAGAGGAGAAGGAAAGGAACAATATCTGCAAAATATCATTTATTGCTATTGTAGGAACAAGGTTAGGGTTTAGGAATCAATCAGCGATTGGATTTTATGGTATTTTATCTCCAGAAAAAAAATGAAAGGGAAGGAATCTTTAATTGTTAAATTGAGAGGTCTGGCTGGTGGGAAATGATATGAAAATTTGAGGCAAGAATTAGGCTTGAAAGTAACAAGAGAAGGAATGTGTTTAGGTTCGAAAGAGGGAAGTAACTCAGGAATACTGTAGCAAGAGAGAAGAAGAGGGGAGAGGGAGGGGGCAGAGGGAAAACTCAATCACAATAGCTCAATCTTATTTAAAATTTAAGATTGGCAATTCAAAGAGATATATACAAATCATCACTCCAATAAAGTTTGGAGAAAATGATGGATTTGGTCCAAGTGCTGTGTGCTTGATGGTGGGTTAATATGATTCTTCTAGTGGGCTAATGAATATTAAAAGTAAAAGATTAGCACTTGGGCTCAAATTCATCATTTTTTCCAAACTATATTGGATTGAAGACATAGCTCTCTAAATATCCTTTTGAAATGGCTTTTCTAGATAACGTGGGAGTGGTTTCTCATCAATATTATTAACTACTAACAAAATGTACATTAGAAAGCTTAATATGCTTGAAATGAGCACGTAATATGTATTATGGTCAAAGTGCAATGCAGTAGATTGTAAATTAAGAAAAAAAATTGTTCTTGAACTGCTAGACTTGCATTAGGGGCTACCAGAACAGTAATTCACTATTCTACCCCTGGTGATGACCTCTAAGGAAAATTGGGATGGTTGTTGTGTTGCAGACAAAGTTGCTATCTAACGAAAATGGCATGCTGCTTATGGGCTGTGAATGCTCGAGGCATGGGCTTTTACTAGAATTTAATGGTTGGACCAGAAGTGTTAAACAAACCTGATTATGTGGGATTTTATGCTTTCTTGACTTTTATTTGGCTTAGGTAGTTAATAGCTATTTCACTGGATCCGTTGAAAGATACCTTGTAATTTGGAATGAGATGGAAAAGTGAAGTGTATGAAATGTTGGAGAAAGGTTCATTGTAATCTGAATCATCAGAGAAATATCTCATACATTCTCTCTGAAGAAAATGTGAATTATTCCTCCTGCATCGATGTTTTCCATGAAATTTAAAGAGTTTACTTGTTTTATCTATTTTAAACTGATAGAAAGACCTCTTGAGTATTTAGGAATAGTAATTTTAATTTTTTTTTCTTTGTAATATTTTTACGCTTCTAAACCCCTCCCTTTTAAATTCTTATAACTGAAAGGGTTTACTGTAGGCTATGTAAGAGCTTGTCAAGCAGCAAGATGAGCAACGAAGCTTTTGATGGACAGACTCTAACTGAGAAGTTGTCAAAACTCAACAATTCGCAACAAAGCATTGAATGTATCCTACTGTTTTAGCTTATTTGGAGTTTTTTGTGAAGAAAATAGTAAGGGTGGATAATTTCTTTTTTCCATAAGTGCTATATAATTACAATATCACTCTCACCATCGGAATCTAGTGTAATTCTAAAGTTCATGATCGAAGAAGTGATTTTTTTTTTCTTAGATAAGTATTTCCCTCACTATGTAAATATACAACTTTACTTCTAGATTTTGTTGAGAATATATCCAGTATCTTTTTCCCTCATGAACTACCCTGTGTATATTTTCTTGATTATTGTCTTTGTGATGTAAGCTGATGTTATGCTTTTATGTTTATCATGTGATGGTATCTCCTATTTTTACCACATGTTTTTGTTATTTTCTTACTGTCTGGGACTATGCATGAATTTAGTATCTAATGACTGCACCAGTGAGCATTGGTCTATCCCTATACGCCTTCTGTATTTGATCTAACTTAGTAAAATTAGTTTTGGAAATTATCTTTAACTGCTCTTGTTTTGGTGCATTTTCTTTCTCAAGCCAGCATATTGGTAGTAGGATGAAATAATTGGCAAAACGATTGTTTCTTTTCAGTGTTACTTTATGTTCTTTTTGTATCAGGAATGTGTTAAATTGCTTTGTTTGTAGTTTCTCTAGTTTTAGTTTCATGAGGTATTTATTTTATAAATTATGCTTGTGGGATTTTTTTTTACTGTGGTTTGTAAGTCTCCCACAACCTAAAAATCTTGTTTGTCCTTTTTTATTTTTGGTCCAAGAGAGGTTTGATTGTGAATTTATGTTGTTCTATATTATCTAAGTTTAATTTCTGGTGGGTTAGGAGTGTTACTTTATCAAGCACTAAATGTATGTCATCTAAATTGAAAAGAGACTGCGTTCATGTAAGTTAGCATGCATTTCCTTAATGGTATTTCTTATTTACAATCTCATTGTTGTCTTATACCTCTTTTATTTCTTATTTACTACCATGTATTGATGTTAGCTTGCATTTCCTTAACGGTGGTTCAGCATTATCTCGATGGTGTATTACTCACCGGAAGAAGGCAAAACAGATTGTTGAAACATGGGACAAATTGTTTAACTCTTCCCAGAAAGAACAACGTGTTTCTTTTCTGTATTTGGCTAATGACATTTTGCAAAATAGCCGGCGAAAGGGAAATGAGTTTGTGAATGAATTCTGGAAAGTTCTTCCTTCAGCTCTCAAATATGTGTATGGAAATGGTGATGAGTATGGAAAGAAAGCAGTAATCAGACTGGTATGCTATTCAATTTGAGCAGTCTTCTCTCTGTTGCTTGTGTCAAATGGATTAGGTACTTAATGTTTTAACTACTGGTCTGATGCTGTGATAGCTTATTTATCTTTTTTATGGTTGCTCTATCACTTCTGAAGAATTTGATAGCTTGTATGTCAAAACTTGTTACTTTTGGTTAATTGTGCTCTCCTTATCTCCTTTTCTCTTGAAATTTGCCATATTGCTCTGAATGCATATGTATCTACAATTGTTTAGTGCTCTTTCATGTGGAATCAGTTCATAATACTCAATCTGGATCGGGTAACTTAGTGTTATTCTTGCATTATTTTTCCGTTTTCTTTGAAGTGGCTTTATTTGTTTGTAAACGGTTAATGTAATAAGTTCTCAGATATGGTTAATTAGTTTCCTTAATGCAAGTAGTCATAAAGTTGTATTTTCCAATTCTGATTAATTCCAGCCAAAGTAGGATAAAATAGTAGAATTTTCTTGGAAGCACATGCAGGGAATAATCTTTCTTCTCTCTCTCTCTCTCTCTATGATTTGATATAAATGAGTTAGGTTCTTTGTAGATCCATTATCATCATTTTGCTTCTGATCATTGTTATGACTGATTGTTGCCTATTTTGGTTCCCTCTCCCTTAAATGGCAGTGTTAAATTGCATTATTCCGCAGCCATACTCAATATACAGAAACACAAATAAGATTTGGTAAACCTCAATTTCACGAGAATGTGGGTTTTCTATATTTTACTCTATTGTTGTTTTCATTATCATTTATAAGTGAGTATTGCCAGTTTAGATTCATTGATGAGGAAGAGTTGCCATTATCAAAGCTTTTGGATACTTGGTTTTGTATGTAGTACTTTTGTTTTCACAGTCCGCAACTTATAAAGTATAAGATGCTAGTTATGTTTTTGTAGATATTTGTACTTAAGATGGCATCGCCTGGGTGCATATTAGTAGATTATTCTTTGTTTACCAAAAAAATTGTTGTAGTTGTTCAAGCTGTTATATTACATTGTTCTTACACTGGTCCTATCATTTAACAAGTAGTTTTCCCTTCTTCCCCCTCATTTTTGTGGGTTTTTCTTTTGGGGTGATGGGCCTTTGGGGGGGATTGCATTGGTGGTTTGCATGATAATTGTTTAGGTTGACATATGGGAAGAAAGAAAAGTTTTTGGTTCTCGAGGGCAGAATCTTAAAGATGAAATGCTTGGTAAAAATCCTCCTCTTCCTCCTCCTCTTTCGGTGAACAATGGAAAAAGCTCAAATCCTATCAAGATAGTGAAGAGGGATGCTCATGCAGTGAGAATTGTAAGAATTTATCCACGTTGGATCTATCAATTTGGTTCAAGCCGTTTTGTTTGTATTCTTTTATGACTATAGACATTTTCTTGGCTTGTTCTTTTGTGAATTTGGATATGTTTTTCTTTTCTTGGACATCTTACCTTCAGAAATTGGCTGTTGGAGGTCTTCCAGAAAAGATATTAACTGCATATCAAACTGTACTCGAGGACAATCCGAATGAGGATACTGCTTTAAACAAGTGTAATGCTGCTGTACAACATTTGAGTGAAATTGGGGAAGATGTTGAAAGTAGTTTAGCTCAAGGTATGATTTCTGCTATGGGATTTATTGTTGTATGCTTACATTTCTTTAAGATTTTATTACCAATAAAGAGAGAAGTGTACCATCTATCCCTTCTCTCTGTATATGCAGGTTTGTGTGTGTCTCGATTAATACTAGTTTTGACATAGAGCTGTGCTATAAGAGTTGTAATAATGTTTTATTGAGTGTAATCTTTATCGAAATTTATTTACTATTGAAAAGAGAATACTAAAGCTGTAACAACTAGAAGACAATGTTGAGTAATTACAACTCTATATCTGTCAAATTCTTGTTCTTTAAGATTTATGAAGGTAGAAATATATTATTGGGCCAAATAATTACCATGGATTCTCAATCCTGCGACAGAGGTCTCGTGTAGGGTGAATTCCTGACATTGTTAGGCTCTCAAACTGAGTTCGCCGGTCAGTCATAAATCATTCTGACAAGAGACTACTTGATGGTTGACAGTCTTGCAAAATTTGGAAGAATGTTTATTCTTGGCATAATTTTATGAAGCAGGATTAGTTTATATAAGGGCTTCAGTGTGGTTTATTGTGTTGAACCTTATTTGTTAGATAGTTGGGCTTTATTTTCCATGGGTTTAGGGTGTATACAGAGACCCAGAGGCCTAGGTTGATGAAGCTCATATATATATATATTTGTATATATATGGAGGTTAGGTTTTTGATTATTGATTATTTACATGGAGCTTTTCAGCTATTACTGACTGTTATTATTTTGGGTTATTCATTCTACGTCACTACAAATTTTTGTACTCTGAGTCCATTTTTCTAGTTATTTCCTATTAGTTACAGCTTACAAAATATTGGAACCTGACTTCCAATTGTGTCTAAGACCAACTTAGGACCTGTTAGTTCCAGTATTTCTCAGATAGAAATTTTTAGTCTAGCAGTGGTACTTGGCCTGACTCTTAAGTTTTTGCTATTAGTTGTTAACTTCTTTTGATTTTAAGATATTTTATCCTTGGGAGAATGTCTCTCAGTGGTCCTCAAATGATTGTACTTGATCATTTGTGGGATTTTATTGTGCCAGTGCATGCATTTTACCCTAATGGACTTGAGAATGGAAAATCACAGGAATCAATCCTAAGTAGTTTGAGGTAATCTCTTTTAGAGATACTCCCTTTGTCCCGATTATTTTCTCTCCTGATCCACATTTATTTTTCTTTCTAGTGATGTGCTTGTTAGGAATGATGGAAAGGTGAAAAATATAATTTTCTTTCCAGCCATTGCTTGGTAGAGTTGAAAAATGGAAGAAAGAAAATGAAATTATATTGTTTTACCATTATATCATTTATTAATTTAGATAACAAAATAAAATTAAAAAAATAAAGGGTAATTTTGTAAATATACATGCTTAACTCACATTTCTATCAGTTTCTCAGTAATAATCTTTCCAATTTGGAATGATTGGGTTTTGTTAATAAAGAAAGAAAATAGCAATCTTTCTTATTTTCTTTCTTCACACTTTTCTTTTTTACCAAGCACTACTAAAAATCATTTTCTTTCCACTTTTGTACTCTCCCTATCCATCATTCCACTTTTCCATTCTACCAAGCTCACCTTGAAAGAGAAAGACTTTAGACTAGCTGGAAATAATAAGAGGCAAAAGAGGAAATATGCATATTAAAACTTGTTGACCTTTTCATAGTGATATTTTGAATGGGACAATTTTAAAACTCAAAAGTGACAAGTTTATTGGGATGGAGGGGAATATAATTTTTTTTGGCCAAAAAAGAGTCCTATAATTATCTCTATAATATTATTGCTTCCTCTCTGCAATTTACACATGTTTATGGTTGCCTTGGTTGAGATTATAATGCGTAATACTCTCTGGTTGATCTGAACCAATCCACCCTATGCACACACCTACAAACCAACTATTACTCCCAGAAAAATGATAGACATGATTTCGGATGTATAATCAAGATCTGAGACAGGTTGGTCTTCTAAATATGAATAAATTATGCAAATCTTTTACTGACAAGATAAACATATTCAATCTGCAATGGAGGAATAAAAGAAATTTGATACTTATCAATTGTTCTTATGACTGATTTTGGTGCATATACTCATTAGAGAGCTTCTCCTTTACCAGTGAACTCTATTTTTTTTTTTTTGGGGTGTTTGTGTTGTTCTAATATGTTTGTACTGTGTTAAATGTCTCTGGTGCAGCTGATCCCTATAGTTCTCCCTTCAATAAATTGATGCTTCCGTTAGTAGGTTATGAGAGAGAACATATATTTGAACTTTTTTCTTGCTTAGGAATTTGTCTTATATATTATGTTTCAAAAGGGCAATCCAGTGCATAAGACTCTCATATTGTGGGTCTGGAGAGGGTCATGCATATGCAGCCTTTCCATTGGCATTGCCAGAGAGGCTGTTTTCGTTTGAATCCGTGACCTTCAGGTCACAATGGAGCAATCTTTATTGTTGTACTCATGACCCTCCTCAGGCTCCACAATGCGGGAGCCTGGTGCATTGGCTTGCCATTTTTTTTTTATTATGTTTCAAAACAATTTAATGGGAGACCTCTTTGTTGAGTTTGTAAACCGCTGACTGTTAATTTCAGTAAACTGATCTTCTATTTTATTATAATATCTTGCTTTTGGTTTGGATTTACTGTGTGTGTGTGGTTAACAACTAAGTATATTAGATATTTGATTTTGGTTAGGGAATCAGAATGGATCTGCCTTGCTGGATGAGCTACAGCAGCAAGAAAACATGCTCCAGCAATACATTGTACAACTTGAAAATATTGAAACGACCAGGGGTGCCTTAATTTTTCAACTTAAAGAAGCACTTCAGGAACAAGTATGACTTTACTACTACTCTGTGTTCTTTAGTTGGCAATTACAGTTTGGAATTGTTTGTCATTGTTGAGCACACATTAATTTAAAGTTTTTCAGGAATCAAAGCTGGAGCGCATTCATAACCAGCTGCAAGTAAGAATTGCTGTCTTCCTAATTAATTCTTGAGTTGATATTTAGCAGCCAATAGACTTCATAAGTTTGCAGGTTTCTGTCTGTCTGGATCCTTCTAGAACAGAAATTTTTTTTGCAATGCGACATAAGTGTTAATGTTGGAAGGAATCACAATTGGGAAACATTTTCTATAGTAAACTGCGAATAAAACTTGGTAGAGATCGATCTCAGATGTGCATGATTGATGGAGTTTGTGTTAAAGGCATTTTACCTAAAATCGAACCACAATAGATTGAAACTCGAAATGCCCTATTGAATAAGAAGTCCTAGGAAACTCCAAACTTGATTTCTGTGAGATGTATCTTCCCTTAGGACTGCATCACATGTTTTGAGGCAATCGGTCTATCACAACACAACTTTATAGGTAGGATACTGGGCGTATTATGAGTAGGATTAACAAGCAGGTACAATTTATCACTCACGATGCTTCCTCTCATGAGCAGAGTTGGTAGGCCTATCACATTTCCATGTGAGATTGTTATTATTTTAGGGTAACTAGGTTGGACCTATTCTGAGCTCTGTAGTTTACCAAAAGTTGATTGGCAATGAAGCGTATATGTCAGACTTGAGTATTTGATAAAGTTCTATTGTGGTTATTTTTCATTTCTAGTCATATTGTCCTTAAGGGTGAAATTGAGTCAAGTCAAAATGGTCCAGTACTAGGCTCAGCTCAGCTTGACTCGATTCGAAAACTTGAGATTCAAAATTTGGTTTAAGTTTTATTGAGTTTAGTTTTTGAAGCTTGAACTCTATTAGACAAAATACTCAAGCTATTCGAGCTCTAATCTATAGGTTTAATTTATTATTTTTAAACATACATTGAGGGTAAAATGGTAAATTAATAGTAAAATATAAAAAATATATATTTAAAAAAAGCTCGATTAGGCTTGCGAGCAAGTCACTCGACTCGGGTATTAAGATACTCGAACTTGATTTGACTTGTTATTCAAGTAGTTTAAGCTCAGGTTCAGTTTAAAAATTAACGAGTCAAACTTGAGTAATCTTTGAGTCGAGTTTGAGTAACTCACGAATAGCTTTGCTTACACCCTTAAGTTATCTTTGATATTAGATAAACTGCACATGTTTTCTATCTTTTGATTATACTTTTCTTTGATATAAATGCAACTTGTAAAACGTTTGCTACTTTTCTGGGATGAAAAGAAACTATTGACGTTTTTTGTGCAGGTTGCACGTGGTCAAATTGAGCAGGCAGGCAATGTAAGGAAGAGGCTAACTTTTCCCCCTCTGCTTGGCCATCAAGCTGCTACAACTATCCCAACAGCGGAGGCTGCAGTAGTGGGTGAACAGAACCTTCAGTCAGTTCAGCCAACCAGCACTACTCCACCTCAACCTCATCTTCCGCAACCTGTGATTTCCTTTGCACCTTCAAAAACAACCGAAGAAGATAATAAGAAAGCAGCAGCTGCTGCTGTTGCTGCTAAGCTCGCTGCTTCAACATCTTCTGCTCAGATGCTTTCCTCTGTACTTTCGTCCCTTGTTGCAGAAGAAGCTGCCTCTATGAATGGTAGCTTAAAATCGATTGGGTTCACATCAGGATTATCAATGTTTCCTCCGGAAAAGCGTCCCAAACTTGAGAAACCAATGCCTGTATCTGATGCAAGCAGTTTAGACGTCACCAGTGCAGCTTATTTTACTCCACTACAACAGCAGACAATGAACAGCATGCCACTTGCATCATCGACTGGCATGCAACCAATATCCCAAGGCAACCAGATTCAAGCTCCCTTTGCTTCTGCTCCTCCTCCACCCCCTCTACCACAGTCTTCTGCAAATCCACCAGCAAGTCAATATTTGCAGTCAACGGGTATGATGGTAGGGGTAATGCCTTATGGTTATGGAGCAAACACGCTGCCACCGCCGCCACCTCTTCCCCCACATATAGCAATGAGTTTAGCTAGGCCTGCTTCCCAGCCTCTACAGCAGCCCCCGTCTCAATCTATGCAGCAGCCACAATCTCAGCCTCAGCAGCAGCCAGCCACTGGAGGGTTTTACCGGCCACCAGGTATCGGGTTTTATGGGCAAAACCCTCAGTCAACACCACCTGTGCCTCGGCAGTGAGGTTCCCTAGAAAAAAAAAAAAAATCATATTATACTATAGGTAAAGGGTCATGTGTCTTGCAAACCCATGGACAATACAACAGTACATGATGGCTGATAGTGGCCATGCCCATGTATAATGTATATTACTAGAGAACTCTTACTCTTAGGCATATTTTTCAGTTAGACTAAAATCAGAGCATGATCATGTCCTCATCATCCTCTCCGTTAACCCATTTGCTCTGCCGGGTTCCATGGAACATTGCCATTGGCCACCGCCACCCCCATGCCTCAGTTGGTCTAAAATGTCCCATGGTTCCTAGCAAACTCTTCTTGATAGCTCAGTCGTAACCCGTATGTCGATGTACCAAATTAGCCAGCAACTGCCATGGTCTAAGACGCGTGCAATGGGACAGTGAAATCATATTAACTTTTTTGCTACTTGTATGTAACTACAAGTTCCAGGGAAGTTCTTTCTTCCCATTGAATTTCACTTTAATTTTGCATTTACTGAGATTAGATTAATCTCACCCTAATTATAAATGTGATTAGGGTTAACCATTTTTTTATTATAATTGAGGTGCAAGTTGCTGTTGTCTGAGTTTGAATTTAAAATTAGGGCGTGTGATAATTTTCTTTTGGTCATTTGGTTTAGAAGTGGTTAGTGATTAATTTTTAACATAATATATTATACATGACTAGCAAAATTAATTTGTTTGAAGAAAATTCTACTCCCTCTTACAAATTGTGTAGTGGTATATTAGTTAAAAGGGTCAAAAAAAACTTTCAAAAAAAAAGAATGATTTTATCAATTGAGTTGTAAATATTTTTTATGCAATCAATTAAATTTTTACTTAATTGAGTCTTTTTATCAACGTAAATTTTATATGATTTTTATTATACGTGGTTAAAAATATCATGATTTTTACTATGAAAATGATTTTATTGAGTGAAAATTGAAATATAAATACTCAATTGATTGGGAAAAAAATAAAATAATTCAATTGTTAAACTTTTTTCTCAAAGGTTTTTTAGATCCTTTTACCTAATATGTTTCTTTTTACAATAATTTTTTTTATTTATTTCGATAATAAATAAAAGATGTTTTTGAGATTTGTCGAACTTAAATTTTTTTTCGTTATTATCAAAATGTAATTGATAAATATATACCTTTTTTTTTTTGTCAGGTGGCTTCTAAGTTCTTGAAGTGCTTACTAAATTTTATTGAAGTTAAGATCAATGAGTTTCTAATAAAAAAATAAAATCAATGGTTAATTTCATTGAAATCAAAATAAAAAATAGGGATTAATTTTTAATTAATGTCTTAAGGTTTAAGTCATTGAAATAATAATTAATTTTATGATTTTATCTCACTCTAAAATCATGAAAAGAAATATGGTCAAATTGGTTTTAGCATACTTTAAAAAATTTAAAAAACTCAATTTTAAAATTTAGACTCTTCAATTAATTTTTTCTTACGAATATTGAATTATAAACGCGGGTTGTCCGGGTCCGGATCCGGATAAATTACAGAACCATTTTATTATTATTATTATTATTATTATTATTATTATTATTATTATTTTTCTATTTTCCCTCCTAAGTAGCTTAAGCGCTAAGGACAAGAGAAGGATAAGTTTATTAAGCCTAATTAAAATTGGATTTAAGAGTCTCTTTTGTTCTCTCTTGCCAACGAGATTCAAAATCCAGGAGGCAGAGAAAATATCAGAGATTCAAAATCCCTTTTTAATAATAATTTCTTAATTAGTAAGCAAAAATTTCAGTTATATTATTATTATTATTATTATTATTATTATTATATTTTTGGGGTTTACTAGCTTTCCTTAGCTCCCAGGGTTTTCTCTTACTGTACATTAAGGCTTTCTCCTAATTCGATCTCGGCAGCTCTCTTCAGCTTTGGGTCAGTTTTTTTTTTTCTCTCTGTTTCCCTCCTTTCTTTGTGCAATATAGATTTTTTGAATTTACCGAAATTTTTTTTTTTTTGGTTCTGGAGAATAATGAAAACGGTTTTTGCTTTGGATACCACTTTTAAGCCTGATTCGAGCTTTTAAATGAAATTTTGTTGCCAAAATTGGGCGTTTCTTCACCAGTTGAATTTCCGGTTGCTTGTTTAATTATTATTATTATTATTATTATTACAGCAGTTTTGCTTAAAAATTTGTGGCTAATTTGAAGATTTGAAGAGCATTTTGTTGCCAACCTATATTTTAGGGCTAATTGAATCTCTGGGTACTTGCTTGTTTATTCTTTTGAAGCAGTTTGAGGATTTTGCTATAATTTTTTACCCTTGTTTTTTTTTTTTTTTTAAATAAGGTTTAAGGAGAATTGGGTGCAAATTTTAAGCTGTAATTAATGAGGTCCGGTGCCTTGAGAAGGAGGCTTCATCATGGGGATGTTGACGGGAGAAGGAATGAGAATTATGACACGTCAGGATTAGATGGTTTAGATGAACCCTTGTTAGGGAATCACGATTATGATGACAAACATACTGAGGTGATCATTTTATTGTTTATGCTAAGTATGCTTTTTGCAACAAGGGGGATAAGAGTATTGCAAATGTTAAATTTTCTTTGTTTAATATGTTATAGGGACGAAATCTAGATGAAATTTGGGATGACGAGCGAAGGAAGGAACATTTGCATTGGACCTTTTTGTTCTCTAACTTGATCGCACAATGGGCACAATGGATAGGTGTGGTATTATCAGTGTAGTTTCTTAGTTACTGATATGGGGTTTTATTGTTTATAATGTATCTACTTGTATTCTGTTGTTTCTTTTGGTTGGTTGCTTACTTGAAAAGTTAGACCACAAGCTAACTGGTTACTACTGTGTTGATATATTGGTATATTGGATTGCCGTTCATGTAATTTGGCATAATCTAGAGTCTAGATTTGAATATGGTTATGCTGCTAGGGAAACTTTTAGCATGATTTTTATGACTGCTCCCCACACATCTTCTTTTGGTAATAGGGAATAACCCCTCAAGTTAAAAGCATGACTCTGGATTTGAACCCTGGCCTGAATCAATCCCAGAGTTAATGAGTCATTGAACCCTTGGCTCTGCTCCCCATCTTCTATGCATGTGCTGAAGATTCCCCTGATAAAAAGCACTATTATGCGGATTTATCTCCACACAAATGCCTCATGACTATCTTTTTTGGTCATTGGTGGTGTTTAATCATCACATGATTTTACATCTTTGCGTTCATTCATATGTAATGGAGGGCAGTACTGTTTATCATATAAAGAGAAGCGTATACCCCAAAGGGAAAAGTTATATCAGCAAATACACAGAACCTATATGTTCTGGAAGCAATTTATTCTAGTTCTTCCCTTGTCTGGTTCTCTCTGTGAACCAAAAATGTCCCTAATTGGTGCATTTTTCAGGATGAAGTTAATGTATCCTCAAAGGCATTATGCAATTATAAGAGAAGAAGATCTTAGTTTGTTAGTGTGTGTATAAATATGTACTTCTTTGATTATATTTCTAATTTGTCAGTTTCAGATAAGCAATTTGATATACATTTAATTGCCCAGTTTCATGATTAGTTGGCTTTCTGCTGTGAACATAATGCTGCATGGCCCATTAATTATTAAGTTCTTTGCTTTCTTTGGCTTTTCTTGAAAATGGTGGGAGTTTCATAGCAGTTTGGGTTACTGATAGTTCAATCTTGGTTTTTTCAGCAAACATTGTCCTTGGATCTGGATCTTTTATTGTACGACTTTTACCTCTGCTTTCTAACACCCAAAATGGACCACACCAGAAACTTATTGCGCCTCCTCTTAGTCCTTTACAGGTATAATCAGCATTACACCTTTTCAGTGTATTTTTCTGGATTTATTTATTTATTTATTATTTATTATTTTTTGGTTGGGGGGGGGGGGGGGGGGGGGGAGGGTGTTGTTTAACAGAGGCATTGCTCTGATAATCGACATGTTTTTTTTCCCTCTTTTCATTTTGATCTTCTTTTTTCCTAGTGGGGAAAGGGGCAAGGAGGGATTTTCCTCTTCTTCTTTTTTGTAGTGAGATGCTCTCTCCCTAAACCTTTTGAAAATGAAGAATTTATCAATTTCTCATGTTATATATGGAAACATCTTTTATTCAAAATAGACAGTTTTGAGTATCAATCATGTATGCCACTAATAAAATAAATATTAGCTCTAGTCACATGAAAATTGATAAGATGTCATTGGGGCAGAAAAAGAAATTAGTAAATATAATTCTGATTGCTTTTGAAAATCTAAATCAACTTTAGGCTTGAAAATTCAAGCCAGGTTGCGAGTTTGCTTTCAGCTGTTACAGTTTTTTAAAGCCTACTTAGTGCTGCAGTATAGAGGAATGGAGTGGAACGTTAAGGATGTGCATCAGTACAGGATCCTGACAAATGCTGATATAAGAACACACTTAAAGGAATGAAAGTTCTTCAAATTTATCAATAAATGGCATTTTGAAACTGGTTCCAAGAATGAGCTTGGAGAAATAATTGAAGCTTCTGGACAAAAAATTCCTTTCTTGAAGATTTTCTTGTACAAGAGTTGAGTCTGCTAATAGTACAAGTATTATGTGCTTAGGTTATTCAGTGTTTGTTTTTAAAAGAGCAAAAGGCCTTGTTGTCACTGACTTCACTTATTGTTGTTAATGTTTGGTGTCTTGATATTTCCTTATTGTGCCCTTGTAGGAAGAAAGGCTGAGAAATCTGCATCAAAGACTGGGAGTCCCCTTTGATGGATCTCGGCTGGATCATCAAGTAGGTTTCACTATAATCAGCATGCTTGTGTATTTGTTATTCCTTATTTTTCTTCCCATTTTTTGTTAATTTTTTTCGATGAATTATAGGGTGCATGGTGCACTTTTGATTAAAATAATTTGCCAATTCTCAAACAAATTTTCTTAAGGAATTGAAAATGCTAGCTCTCTCTCCCCCCTATACCAAATATATGCACCGGTAAAAGAAACCTTATCACACTATGGCTGATGATTGTAGTTATTTGTTTTCATTCAACTTGCAGGATGCTCTTAAGCAGTTGTGGAGGTTGGCTTACCCTAACAGGGAGCTTCCATCTCTTAAATCAGAGCTTTGGAAGGACATGGGATGGCAAGGTCCAGACCCATCAACAGATTTTCGGTATGCCGAAGATTTTTCCTTGAACTGGTTGTCTTGGTTGCTTTTTCTCATAGTGATATATATGATTATTTATGTTATTTCTATGCTGTTTGAAGGGGTGGAGGATTCATTTCGTTGGAGAATCTCATCTTTTTTGCCAAGAAATATCCAGTTTGTTACCTTTTCCTTCAATTATCTTGATTACATTTTGTTGATTATGATCTACCATATGGAGCATTTGGGAATAATCTACTTTATATTAAAGCATTTCTTATTTATTTATTTTTTGTTAACACGTACCAAACAATTATTTTATTCATCCGAATGAATTATAGCCATGGTTGGTCAGACTGTGATTTGGTCTTTATTTTAACAGGAATCTTTCCAGAGATTGTTGCACAAACAAGATGGAAACAGAGCTGAGTGGGAATATCCATTTGCTGTAGCTGGCATCAATATTTCTTTTATGTTGGTACAGATGTTGGATCTGCAATCAGGTAATGGAAATTCTGAACTGGTTATAAGTTGAATAGTATATGCCAATTGTATTGCAATGTCTCTTTCAGACGTCAGATGCTGAGATATGTTACTGGCATTACTTACACAAACAATGGCGTTTAACACTTTTACTGACAATAAAAATATTGGAATTACTCTTTATGCAGAATAAAGTTAAAGTACATTAATTATCTGCTGCCTGTTTGACTTGGTGCTGAATTTATCAATGTAATTATATCCTACTTGCAGGAAAACCATCTTCTGTGGCTGGAATCCGATTTTTGGAACTACTTCGGGAAGATGAAATGGCATTTGACAATCTTTACTGTGTGGCCTTTCAGATGATGGATGCACAATGGCTTGTGAAACGAGCTTCATACATGGAATTCAATGTAAACTTTTCTAACGAGTAGTTGCATCCTGTGTATCTTGAGCTTTATTATTTTCCTTGGCATTCCCGCGTGATTCACTTAAATCTTTTTATGCTTTTTCCAGGATGTTCTGAAGTCTACAAGTGCACAGTTAGAGCGTGAGCTCTCACTTGAAGATGTCTCCAGTGTAAAAGATTTACCAGCGTATAATCTGCTGAGAAGGTAACTATGGTCTTCGAATCCGAACAGGCATTTGCTTCATCATTTACAGAATTGTTGGCAATATTGTTCCTTCAAAGATCTTCAATAAACCATTGAAAATAATGTCCATTATGAAAATCAAGTATAGTTTGAGACATAGTTGCATAATGTTGTCCCTCATAATACGTGCAAAGTAATATATATATATATATATATATATATATATGTATGTGTGTGTGTGTGTTGGATCAAAGCGAACAAAATTAAATGTGGATTTCCATAACATCCATGGCACCCTAAACGAAGAATCAAATGGTGAGTTTTAGAATGCAATCCATTGTTGAAAGAAAAGGATAAGAGGTTTCTCACCTGTTAATTTGTATTTATAATTTGTGTTTGTATCATATAAAAAATTATATATTGTGTAAGATATGAAAATTTCATATCATGTTAGAAAATATAAAATATTATTTTTAATTATTATCGTATTTATATATAGTTTTTATTTAATATAATTTGTGTCATCTTTGTATTTTCTATTTGTGACGTTTTTGTATTTTATCGCATATTATGTTTAGTATTGAAAAATTTACTTTTAAGTGGCAATATATCCCAGCAGAACTCCCAATGGCACCCAAACCATGTAATAGGAACAAATGTTTGGATCAAATACTACGGGAATTTAAGAGTAAAATGGTTGTGTTACAAAAATATGGCAATTTGAATGAGGAATTAGAAAATTTTAAAGAATTTTAAAATTAAAGCATTCTGAAATTCATCAATACGAAATACAGGTATTTATAATTGTATCGTGTGGATAAAATCGTGTAGAAAAAAGTTTTGACTATTAGAACAAACAAAAAATAATTATAAATTAAAAATAATAATATTAAATATAAAAAACATAAATATAAAATAAAATATATAATATGGATATCATTAGATTTGTAAAAATGTATAAATATTATTAATAATATGACAAAATTAAAATATATGTTATATTTAAATAAAATAATATTTTTTTAATTTTTGTATTTAATTGGGAGTTATATGTAATAATGCCTGGGTAGTTTTAGAGAATTTTAAAAACCACCTATTTAGATGGATTTTTTAAGAAAAATTTGAGTATCTCAAATTTTCTCTTGAAATTTTTTTAAAATTTTGAAATTCTACAAACATTTTTAGCAAATAAGGAAATTGAATTATAGACTTATGAATATTTTAGATAAAAATATGAATAAATTCTTGTTGATTCATTCAGTCCTTCATTCCTCCTTCACTAGGATTTTCATCAGTTGTCTCTGAAGATCTCAAGAACCACTTGTTAAGCCTCTCTGATGCTTTATTGACCTGGAGACCAAAATAAATAAATTGTCAAGCAAATTCACCCAATATTTTCAATCTGTCTCTCTCTCTTTCTTCATCTGTTTTTCATTTTCATTACCTGTTCTTCCCAGTTAGTCCTTAGGGTAATGTAGCCTAGAACAACTGTTTGAGTTGCAACACCAATTATCATCCCAAGCCATATACCCTGTGAAAATCATAGGAAGAAATTAAGTTAATCTCTTTTACCTTAGGTCTTTAGATTGACTGAATATAGGTTAAGATTATGAAAATAAAATCTTCTAACCTTCACTTCCATTTTGGCAACATATCCAAGAAGAATTCCTAAAGGCACCCCAACCACATAGTAGGAACATATGTTTACATATGCAACCATACTTTGTCTACCAGCACCAATTGCTACCCCTGCAATGGAAATTTTCTTGGCTAAGTCAGTAATTCAAGGAAAAAAAAAATGCTTGAAAGCAGCATTATGAGGTAAAACATGGGATGCAGTTTAGAGTTGATCATCTTGAATTGAACTGTTGCTATCCTTGTTATATGCTTGCCTGAGAGGATTGGCTGAACACTGTTGAGCAAAACTGAGAATGAAAGTAAGACAGAAAGGTCTGCCACAGATTCTGCTACTGCCTCATCGCTTGTGAACAAGTAACCAATTTCATGGCCGAATATTAAGCACACGGCCCAAAAGAACACTCCAATACAAAGTGCAGTACATAGGATAACTTTCATGGAAAACTTTGCAGCCTTGGCATTTCCTCTACCTAGTTCATTTGAAACACGCACGCTGTTGAAAGGAAATCAATGATGTATCAGTTTGAATACTTAGAGGCTGTCAAGGTAGACAGAAGGGTAGAACTGTAGAAATTGTAGAGATTAGTTTCAGTGATAATTAGTGAAGCTATATATGCAAATTACCAACCTAGCTGCAGTCAGGAAGCCCATGAAAATCATTAGTTGCCAAGCTATGATATTGAGGCGCAATGTAATTTGAAATTAGTAGTTATATAGTAATGGTGTTTGTGGAAATAATTATTCATCTTACCAAATGGAGAAGGCATCTATGGCAATTGCAGCATTTTTCATGTACCCTGCCAATAGTACTAGAACAGCATAGTACCATAACTCTAAGCTGACAAGCCAAAGGAACAACATTGAATTCATGTTATAGGATTTGCAATATCAAGTGAGGAATCTACCTAAGATGGCAGAGAAAAATCTATAGGTTGAAATTAATTGAAGGGAAATCGAATTTACCAAAGCATCACTCCTGAGGATATTGAGAGCTTTAGGATAGGAAATAGATCAAGAAAACAAGCAAAAGTGAATCCTTTCCATGTGTTAGGACACCAACCACCAAATATATAAATGAACCCCCCAATTACCACCAACCAACTTGATATGATCATTGAACTCATAGCACCAGGAATCCCCCAGTTCAACTTGCTAACAAAGATCCATGACAAGAACACATGAAGAATGAATGAGCCAGCCGAAATCCATCCGACAATCATGTTCTTAAGCTGGCATTGTAAATATTTTTGGATGGTAAAGCTAAAAGCAAAGAAGTAGAGCATGGCGATGAACCAAAGAGAAATATGTCCAGCATCAGTGGCTATATCATCATCTTCTCCAAGTAATTTGAAGATTAGTGATGCAAAGATGAATACCGGTAGCAAAACAGTTGCAGTGACAAGATTGATAATCCATGATCTTTGCAAGTAGATTCCCAACATGTGGTACTGCTTTGCTCCAAATGCTTGCCCACATAGTGTCTCGGTTGCACTGGACATCCCCAACTGCAAAAATAATCATGAAAAAATAAGATAAAAATTGTTGAAACCATAAAAGATCTGAATCCTTCTTTCGGGGTCTAAAGTGGGACAGATTGTGAATTATCATACCAAAATTCCATTAGCAAATCTAACTGTAATGACTTGTATGAGGGCATAAGCTGCAAGCTGTAGTTGACCAATGTGTCCAATGAAAGCTTGTGTCACTACAAACATTCCAAAAGCTGTCACCCTAGCTAACATAGAAGGAAACCCAACCCTCCATAGCTTTTTTGATTCCTCCCAAACTCTCCTTCCCAGGTTAGTATTTTCCTTTGGTTCTGACCCAAGAAGCCTTTCATCCATGTTGCTGCTTTTTTTACTCCTGCAAGAACATAAGAAAGAGTGATTTATATTACTGTTCAGCAATTGTTGGCGATATTTTATACATGTGTTTGACATTAAGAAACATGGAGATTCTAAAATTAAACCTTAAATCTTGTTAATAAGGTAACCAAAATTGAGGAATTGCAAATTAAACTTTTATTTATTTATTGATTTTATTCATGAAGAAGTATAAAAAAAAAAAAGATTTGAATCTTGATCTAATCATTATTTGAGTAGTTTGGAGTCGAACTTGATTCGAAAATAAACGATTTAAATTTAAGTAATCATTGAGTTGAATTTAAGTAAAACAGTGTAAACGACTCAACTAAAAAAGCTCCAATATTTTATTACTAATATTCATGAAAGGTAGGTAAATTATTCAAGAGATTAATTATTTATTATGTGATAATTAAATAGTAAATATTATTTTGAAAAATTTATCAATACTTTACTAATTAATAATTGATATATTTTAATAATATGATTATATGATATAATTTGAATGAAAGTAATATATGATAAAATTATATGATAAAATTTGAACCAAAACAATACATACTAACGTAAAATAATAATTTCTAAAAGAATTTATATTATGTTATGATCGTGGATATGGAATTGAAAAATGAAATTTTGGTTTAACCTGTGTTTATCGACATGTGAACTTAACTCATACCGTAATTGGTATTTTTTTTAAGAGAAATTATTTGTAATAATGTTAGGATATATTAAAAATAAAATATATAATAATTTTTTAACTTCGTTTGTGAAATTAAATTTTTTTTTATCTGCAAATACGAACCTAAAAAAAATAAGTATTCTTTTTTTTTTTAATTATAGGTTATGGATATAAGTTAAGAAAAAAATCTTGTTACAAAATAATGTATATTTTCGTACATGTAAAGTAAAATAAAATAAAGTAAAGAGAGGATGCATATATTTGAAAAATTGATCCTATGATGATTTTTTTTTTTTTTAAATTCATGCAAAGCCTACCTAGTTTTTTATTTTATTCAGTAATACAACAAAAACCCTATTTAGATTCAAATGATATCATGGTGTAATTTAATCAAATTTTTTATTATATCGTATTTATAATTTTATTTTTAATTTTAATATAATAATTTTAATACCATTCATCCCATTATTATTATTATTATTACGATTGAATATACATAATTTCATTTAATATTAATTTTATCAAAACTAATAGTAAACAATCATTTTCTCCTGTCCAGACGAAGGCAATAGAAAGTAAACGAGTGAAAAATGAAGACAACGCTTGTCTTATTTTAACAGCTTTTTAAAAGTGCAATTCCCCTGAGGAACTCTCTCTTTTTGGTGCCATTATTGAAGTTGGTAAAACAATAATCATGTGATTGCAAAATTGTCATTTCCTTTGGTGAAAATAAAATTGTCAGTTTCACCCCATAGCTCATGATTCCCGATTGTCAATTTTTATTGCTTATACAAATTAATTAGTATGAAGTTTTTTTAAATATTAGTTTGAATAGAACGTAAAATTAATTTTGAGATGGTGAAATTAATTTTTGTCATATTAAAAATAAAATAATCATAAAAAAATATATTTTTCAATAAAAAAAACTATAAAGTAAGAATAAAAAAATAATTTAATCCCTATCTCTTTTATCTTTTAGTTGACCATCAGATCGCATTGGAGCTTCCGTGTCATCTAAACTAAGCATAAGAGTAAATGTTGAATTTTAACTTTAAATATATTAAAAATTATATCTTTTAACAAATTTATATGAAATTTATTAGTTTAAATCTTGAATTCATTAGTACGAATGCTATGTTTCCATTCCATATATTAAAAAAATAGCAAAATCATTTAAGTATTAAAAATTACGTGTTGGTTCTTGTTGTTGTTGATTGGTTTGATTTGTTCATTATTTTTAGTAAATATATATTAAAGTTAAAAAAAATTACAATTTAAATATAATTTTTTGAATGCTTAAAATTTTAGATCATTTATGGAAGTTAGCTCTTTCATTTTTTTGGGTTGTTAATTTCTTTCTTCATGTTTTAAAGCATACAATAGCTAAAAAAAGAAATAAAAAATAAATAAAGAGTTGCTGGATATATAATTGAGATTTTTATATAATTATTTTCATTTTATTATTACTAATGTCAAAGCCTCTCATTAACTTTTTAGTGATTAAAAACACTTTAACACCAATAAATAAAAATTCCTCTTACAGGGCATGTTTTCGAAAATTTCCCCAAGTAATTATTTCACTGGTGATTTTATTGGGAGATATATTTTTTTTAGGATTAATATCTAATGTATTATTGTTGGAATTTTTAATTTTACAAATAAAATGAGAAAGATAATACATTTTTTTTAAAATATAAAAAATAAATTTACAAAATAAATATAATAAAACATATTATTTATTTATTTAATTATTTATTTTTAGCGGACAATTTAATAGGGACCAACATGTATAGTACTGCAGCTTGATAATTGAATAGTACGAATTTGATTCGATTTTCAAGGCAACGACGAAAGGGTTTTACCAAATCAATCAGCTCAGCTAGGCGCACTTACTTTACATGCTTTTTCCAACTTAAAATAATGAATTAAAAAAAAAACAAAAAGAAAAAACAAACAGAATAGCAAGTTGTTGCAGCATATGCATGTGGCAGCCCATGCATGGAACAAATAATTGACTGCGATAATGATTAAATTTTTATTTAATTATTATTGTTTTTTAGACAATAAAATTCAAAATTTAAAATCCAATTCTTACACCAATGAATATAAAGACAATTAATATTTTTTAAAGAGTTATGTTTTATTTTATTGTTAAAATCATTCATTAGGTTAGAAATAATGACAGTATACAAGAAGACTGAATAAACGGGAATGAAAAAAATGATCTTTATTGAAATGAAAACTTAATTTTTATAGTCAAAATACAATTAAATAAAAAGTATAAAAACAGCTCACGTTACCTCAACTTAGTTACATGAATAACAAACTAATTCAAATGAAACCACATTCCTAAAAATTTAGATTTATTCACAACAAACTCTTAATAAAAAAGACCACGATCTCAACCAACAAACTCCTTCACATTAATCATAATATTTTAAAGTTCAATCTCTTTTCCGAATGAATTATATGATAAAGAAAAATTATTAAGAGAAAGTATAAACCCAAATAGAATATTTTGTTTTATCCATGAGTTAATATTTCGTACTAATCATACAATTTTTTTCTTAATTATTAACAAAAAAAAAAGTGACATTAATTTAAAATTGTTCTGAGCATGAGTTAATTTTTCATGGAATATTTAGATTATTTATATCATGTCAATTTTACTGTATGTAGATATTTTAAGCAATTATGCTAGAAGATTGAATTAAGATCGAAGGAAGTAAATGGTATAAAACATCATTTATTATATTGGATGAAACCAACATAAACGTTTGCCGCTGTAGAGGGTATTGGTTATTAAGTAGAAACTAATTCAAGGGAAAAGGGATGAGAAGTGAAAGACAGGTGGACGATCTCAAGATCAGAAGTGTGAAGCGAATGAAAATGGAGATTTCAAGACAAATGATCATAAAATGCATGAAAATCAATCGCCTATAACCTCTTCGACTCTCTTATAGGAAACCAAGACCCAGTTTCTTTTTTTTCATTAGCCAACCTTCCTTCATGGATGAAGAGCTTGATGAGAAAGATGACATTCGACAATCCCTATCTCAAAGGAGGAGAAAAATAGGATCAGAAGGCTTTGGAAAAACTCTATTATTGTCAGAACTTTTGAAAAGACTGTTGGATACTGTTTTCTTTTCCCTAGAGTCAAAGCGCAATGGAAGCCATATGGCAAGATTTCTTCTAGTTTAGGTTTGACTTTCATAAGGTTATCTATGGTGGCCCTTACTATTTGACTATACTGCTTTTGGAACCTGGTTTCTCCTAAAAACATCTAACTGCATTTGGGTGAGACTACCAAAACTCCCCATTGAGTTCTTTGATATGATCATTTTGCAAAGAATTGTTAACCAACTTGGAACCCTCCTAAAAGTTGACACTTTCACACAAACAAACTCTCGTGGAAGATATGCCAGAATCTGTGTCCAAATTGATATTGATAAGCCCCTACTTCCAAAGATTAGAATTGGCACTCTGGTCCATAACATTATGTATTAAGGGGTGAATCTCTGCTTCACATGTGGATTAATTGGTCACTGGAAAGAGACAAATTCTTGTAATTCCACGTTGATAAACGGGTTCATTAAGGGGCTGAAAAAGGCAGTAGGGAGTAAACGTAATTTATCTTTGACATTGTTATAGTTTTGAAAGCATATCTTGCTAGTTCTATTATTTTCGGTTTAAGAGAAATTCAAAACCCTTGGATTATCATTATTTGATTTGTTTGAGTTTAATACTATGTTGATTTTATAAATTGAATATCTAAATTCTTCTGTGAATATGATCATGATTATATTGTTTAGTTGATAAGAGCCCTACTATGTAATTGAGTTTTATAATCTAATGCTAATTTAGAATTGAGGTATGTAATTGCTTGATACTTCTAACATCTAGTAGCAATTAAGAATTGATGATTTTGATATATTTTTGTTCGATTTTTAAGAGAACCTAAGACTAAATTAAATGAATCGAGCTTGTGAGTTCATTATTTGTCTTCGACTTTTCTTTCTAATTTTAATGTTGCCATAAATTATATTGAGAGAGTTTGTTCTAAGTAGTTTAATGGTTAGATATTAATTAGAGAGCTTATTTCAAATAGCGACTAAGTAAGAAAAGATTAGTATAACAAAATTCATTGTTATGTTAGGGTTGAATATTTAAGAATAAAATTAATAAATTGAAATAAGTGATCAATGTTCAATTTCAATGGTGAAAAATATCTTCTTAACCGAAAGCTTTCTTAATAATTATTTGTGATTTAATTTATGTCTAGTGGTTATGTTCCTAAGATTTAGACCTTAGGACACACACACATAACATATACTTGCTATTGCCGGTGTAAGATTAATGATATTACAATAAAACATGTGTTTAGTGACGGATTTTTTTTATATTATAATATTTTTTAAGTTTAATTAAATTTTTAATTTTAATTTTAATATTATTTTTACCAAATTCAAGAATTAATGAGACATGATTTCTCGAGTGTTTGCCTGTCTTTAGAGAAAGAAGTGGTTGCTTAATATCATAAGTTGCGCCCTAAAATCTTTTATTGAATAGGATAATTATCCAATATATCATTGGTAAAATTTTTTTATTTTTCAAAGGTTAAGATAATAACATATATTTTATTTTATTTATTTTTTAATATTTTAAAAAAATATATATCTTCATCTTAGCTCCATTTGTAGAATAAAAAATTTCCTAATTATGTATGGGATATTAATCCTACTGAATAAGGGTAGTGTCCGAGTGATTAACACATTCATTCAACGCCTAGAGAATAGAGAGTATTATCCTTCTGAGTTTCTCTACTCTTATGATAGCTTTTGGGTTTGAAAAAATTCAATTGTATTTAACAATGGTATCAAAGCTTAAATTATCAAAATCTCCGTGTGTTCCGAATAGACAAGCCCTCTCAAGGCGTTCTCATAACGGTTGTGAAAGGAGTTGACAGTTAGGTATGTATTCATAAGTATAAGAGAAATTTTTACCAAATACAAAAAATATAACGCAAAAACATGTAATTATAGCAAGAGTCAAGAAGGTGAATATGCAAAGAAAAACTTGACATCACAGAGTTCCAAAAATAGCTAATCAAATTCCCAACAGTGGATTAGTCACTGTCTTCTTCAAACAATGATATAGAGACACAGAAAGTATAAATCCACCAGGAGAAGAGAAGGCTTGCCACTCAGCCTCAGGCAGCGTTTTCTGCATTACCGTTTTCTTCCTTGGATTCTGGTATAAACCACTTATCAACACGTATTCGAGCTAAGACCACCTGCAGATGATGCAAGTAATATCTGTATGTTGGATATTAAGTGAAATTTTAAACAAAGTTGGATTATTTAACATTGCAAGCCAGATTAATTACCTGTTTATCCCAGTCAGTTTTCCAGGTGATAATAACAAGTGAAATAGTTTGAACAAGTGTTCCTAATAACATGCCAATCCAAACACCCTGGAAAAACATATTGCAGCAGTGAGAAAAAAAAAGTCTTTTGTCAGAAGCATTCATACTGTTTCATATGTCAAGGAATCCTTATGGATTATGCATATGTACAATTCAGATTACTGATGGTAGATTTGCAGATTCGATTCTTAAAATGCAAAATGAAAAAGAAGTGGAAAATCACCTTGACTTCCATGTTGAATACGTATCCAAGCATAACACCAATTGGAATGCCAACTAGATAGTACGAAGCTATGTTAACCCATGCTACGATGCTCTGCAATCCAGCACCGACAGCAACTCCTGTTGAAAAATATATGTCATGTAATGCATTTATAATGGAGAAGGGAGACTTAACCAACAAATGGAAATTTACCAGAGAGCACAGGTTGAACACTGTTTAGAAGTATGGAGCAAGCCAATAATGGAGATAAATCAGTAACTGCGTTCGCCACCTCTTCGCTTTCGGTGAAAACGTATGCTAAACTTCCTCTAAGGCACAAGAATAGCACAAATAGCACAAATCCTATGGAAAATGATGTAAGAGTTGTCAATATGATTGAAAACTTGGCAGCTTTGGAGCTTCCTCTTCCAAGCTCATTTGACACCCTAACACTGGAAATTTTGCATAAAAGAAACAATATTTAACTCATAGCAGAAAAAAAAAAAAAAAAAAAAAAAGGGGTTGTGGTCTACTTCAGGCTTCAAGCTTCAAGCTGATCATACCTTGCTGCAGCCAAGAAACCAAGTGATATCATCATTTCCCATCCACTAATGTTCAGGCTGAAGAGGACATTTACATATTAAAATTCAATAGCCAATATAAGAATGGATACAATAGGAAAAAGAATTCCAGAAAAGCTTACCAAATGGCAAGAGCATCAATGGAAACTTCAGCATTTTTCATATTTCCAGTTAGAAGAACCAAGATTGTGTTGTACCATAGCTCAAGACTGACAAGGACAACAAAATTCTCGAATCAATATCTTCTGATTCCAACTTAAGAAATTCTGTCTGAAGAATACACAATGGTACTTTCAAGCTATCAAGGATAGTTCATGTTCATGCCTCAATTTCTTAGATTTACAAGAGAAATATTAAATTCCACCAACTACAGAACTTAGAAAGAATGAATAATATGGTTCATCAGGTCTGCACATAAGATGAATAATTATTTGATGTACAATTGTGCCGCCCAGAAATTTGATTGCCATGCTCATCAAGAATCCAACATTACACTTTTAAGCTAATGTTCTAACAACTTTGATTTTAATTATCATGTATGTGTTTAGTGCGGCAAAACCATAAACTACCCTGGAGTAAGCCTAATCTTTAGCTGAGATTAATTCTGTCCATTTTAAGTTAAAATTAATCCATTCTTTCAAGAGAGTCATAAAGCAACAGAAACCTTACCAGAGCATAACACCAGCTGACAAAGATAGCTTTACTACTGGCCAGAGATCCTTGAAAGCTAACATAGAGAAACCCTTCCATGTATCCTTGCAGCTTCCACATGTAACATACAAAACCTGACCTATATTTGGTAGCCAGTAGGCCAAAACCGTGGAAGACAATGCTCCTGCAAGCCCGAACTTGAATTTCATAGTCAAAAGCCATGAAAGAAAGATATGGATTCCAATAGTGAGTGCTGCCAAGTATGCAATAATCCTATTCTTGCTCTGTGTCTGTAGGAACGTTTGGCAGGTGTAGGACATGATGAAAGAAAACACGACAATGATAAACCAACGACCAATATACCCTGCCACTTGTGCTATTTTTTCATCCTGGCCTAAAGCTAACAGCAGTGCGGTAGTGAAGATAAATAAAGGAAGAAGACAGCATGTTGTCATAAACAAAACTAGCCATGATCTTTGAAGGTATATCCCGAGCATATGGTATTGTTTTGCTCCAAATGCTTGACCACACAGAGTTTCCAATGCACTGGCCATGCCCATCTGCACATTCAAAATTCGCAAGCATCAGCACTAGTCCAAGGTTTCCACCAAGAAGTTAATTCCATGCCATTTTCTAACACAATGCAAGTCATCAATTATATATATATATATATATATATATATATATATATATATATATATATATATATATATATATATATATATATATATATATATTACATGTGGAAAAATAAAAGTTTTTAGAAGGTAGTCCTCATTCACTTGAGCAGTTAAGCCACTTCAGATGCAATTTTATGTAATACTGGAGATCTCAAGCATATTGAAAACTCAAAAAGAGTACAAGTAGAGGTTGATTACTTTTAGATTCCTGAAAGAAAAGAAGGGAATTCTTCTCCTTATTCATTTTATGCCTCACAGACCGCCAAGACGTAAAATCCAAAGCCTATTATATATATATATATATATATATATATGTCAATGGTTTCCACAAGAATTAGACGTCGGCCTGGAAATTTCTCAAGATGAAACTCAACCCCACAGTTAAAAAATGCTAACAATGTTTTTTATGTTGATACTTAAATAGTGAGAGAAATTTTGGTGCAACCGTCTGAAAGTTGCACTTTCATAGATTGGAGATCACGGATTCAAATAAAAACAATTTAGTAAAAGATTACGTATATATAAATTTTTTCAGACCCTACAATTTGATAGTCATGTGCATCTGGTTGCTTTTTTTTTACTTAGACTCCATTTGGTTCATTGAAAATGATTTCTGCATTTTTTAGTGTTTCCTAAAAAATTGATTGATCAATAAAAAATGATTTCTTGGTAAACGAAAAATTATCATTTTCTTGAAAATTATCTTACACTTTTAGAAGGGAGAATCATTTTTCGAAAAAGAGCTATTTATTTGTAAAGTTATTTGTCAAACTCATTAATATAATTCTACTCAAGTTAAACCTTATATATGAATATTTTAGTTCGGATCGATTTGAGTTAAGGAAAAATCAGATCATTTTGGATTTAGATCGTTTCAGATTTGGATCAAGTCGAGTTTGGTTCAAGAAAAAATCGATCCATTTTGGATTCAGATCAAGTCAAGTTTGGGTAAATTTGAATTTGAGTCAATTTGGATTCGGATTGGGTTGAGTTCGGGTTATTAACTTTTTTAATCAAATATGGTTGGTCGAGTTTGGGTTTGGGTCTTTTAAGGTTAGGCCTTTGCCACCTCTAGTGTGGTGTTTCTTATATAAAAATGAATTGAACTCATATTTTTAGTAATCACATAACTCATGAAAATAAATTCTTTTTGTTATACGGCCTAAAAAAAATTGAGATTGAAACATTCAAAATATTTAATAATTAGTATGATAGTTTTCTTTATAATATATTTTTTAATATTCATAAATTAATTACGTCTTTTTCATTTTATTTTTATTACCTATAATAATTGTTAACATTAAGCATATGAAGTGATTTAATAATCCCTACTAAATACTATAATAGATTATTATACATTTATTTAGTTTCTCTTCATTTTTTATAGAATAATAGAAGTCTTTAAATGTTGGTGATGTAGCTTTTATACTCTATGATAGATTAATCAATAAATAATTCTACTTGTAGAATTTTATTTTTAGTTAGTTTCAAATGAATCCAATATATAAATGAACATTTAAATTTAACCAATATAAAATGTTTAAATATTTTTAATATTTCAATAATAAACAATATCATATTATTATTTTATTAATTAATATTAATTTAAAAAATAATATATTTATCATTTTAATGATTTATTAATATTTTAATTTAAGTTATAATATAATTATAAGATATTTATAAATATAAATAAATATTTTATTATTTTAATAATAGATATTTTCAGTATAAAATATAATTATTTTAATAGTATAAATATTTTTAATATTTCAAAAATAAATATTAGTACCTTATTAATATTTATACATATTAAAATAGTAACATTATTTTAATTTTTCAAAAATATTAACATAAGTATAATAAATAGTTTTCTTTCAAATGTTTAATAATATAATATTTTAATATTAAATATTATTTTCAAAAAATATAATTATTTTTTAATATTAATAAATTAATTAATAAATAATTTTTAATATTTTATTAATTATGTTAATATATTTGAAAAAAGAAAACAAATTTATTAAAAAAACAATCAAATAACTGAAAACATTTTTTAATAATTCATCCAAATAACAAAAAAATCTTTAAGTTTTCAATAAAGATAAACATCTTTTAGAAATCAATTTCTGAAAATTGTTTTCAGTAAATCAAATAAAATTTTAAGATGGTAAGTTGAAATCAAACCAATTCTTCAACATATGATGTGAAGTTGATCAGCCATGGAACCAACAATCCATTAGCAAAAAAATACTAGAAAATCTCAACCCTTTTCACGACCAGAACCAAACAGCTGATTAAGTGAAGGTGACGGATTTGACCCTTTGTTCCTTACAAAATATAATAACAGTGTTAAAGTACTTCAAATAATTGTTATGATTGCAATAAAAAATATCTTCTTTAAAGACCACTATAAGAAACAGCCAAAAACTGATAATTTTTTATTTCATCCATAATTCTCTCTTTTTACATGCCCCTACATAAAATAATTTTTAATAGAAAGACAAGGGAAGTAAACAAATACCAAGAAGAATAAAAAGAAAATCATTAAATTAAAAATAAAAATTAAGGAGTGGACTGCTTTCTTCTTTCCAAAAAATTGATTCGTTTTGCTCAACTTTATTCGATTTAACTTTTTTTTTTTTAATGTGGAATCATTTGTTTTCGACAATCAACTTAAAATTTACATTATTGATTTAAAATTTTATAATAAATTACAAGTTTGAAAGCATCAATGACTTTATAAACTTTGTTAAGATTAAGAAACATGTATATACATTGGTGCCCTTTTAAAATTAGTTATGATTTTACCAATTTCTATTGAACAGTTGAAAGAGTTTTTTTTACTACAAGGATTAGGATTATAAAAAAAATTAAAATACTCGTAAGTTATTTGAACTTGATTAAATGATTATTCGAGTTTAATTCGTTTTTTTTCGAGTTTATCTCAAGTTCAAACTACCCAAATAATGAGTCGAACCAAATTCGAATATTTTAATACTTAGTTCGAACAGCTCGCGAGTCTAATAAATTTTTTAATATATATTTTTAATATTTTATTATTAATTTACCATTTTACCTTCATAATATATAGTTAAAAACAAATCAAACTTATCGAATTGAGTTCAAACCTGTTGGATCGAGTTCGAATTATTCGAATATCCTATCGAATTAAGTTTAAATTTCGAAAACTAAACTTGGGCCGAATTTTGATTTTTCAAATAGTGCCTAATAGTATATTGTCTTAATTTAGATCATTATACTCCTATAGAAGATTGTGAAGAATCTTTTGAACCATTGAATGGGAATTTTGAGATAAATGTTTGTTTGGTTAAATATATATATATATATATTATGATATAGATAATAAAAAAATTAATACTTCTAAATTATAAAAACTCATCTATAATACTTGTAAAATATTATTTTTATTTATAAATAAAATAAAATAATTATCAAATAAATTGTCAGTAAAATTTACAAACTTCACAAATAAAGTTAATACGATAACACATATTTTATTATATTTATTTTTTATTTTTTAATATATTTTAGATAACTTAAATTTGATATTGTATATATTCCTTTGATTTGACTGAATATAAATCATCATCCGGAACACCCTCATTTCCCATTTCAAAAAAAGAAAAAAAAGTAAAAGAAGTCAAATAGGAAAAGCGATGACCAATCGCTTCTAGTATCCAACCATACTCCTAAAAAAAGTTCAAAAAGCTGTCGTCCCTTAGTAATAGTAACTAAATCCGATCGATGAAGAAGACAATGAATTAAAATCAACAAAAACGAAACAAAATTAAGTTCAAGCTGAAGTATACATGCACGTACCAGAACGCCATTAACAAGCCTCAAAAGGACCGTGGAACAAAGGGAATAAGCAGCGAGCTCGGTAGCACCAATATGGCCAACGAAAACATGACTGATGACAGTAACACCGAAGGTAGAAATCTTGGTGAAAATTGCCGGGCCGGCTACAACCCATATTTTCTTTGTCTCTTGCCATATTCTTTCTTTAAGCCCTTCACCAGCTTCTGTCTTCTCTGCTTCTGTTAGCAGTTTCTGGTTGATATTTCCTTCCATGCTTTCGCCACTAGGTTATTCCCAAGCACTTCTCCTTTCCAAGCTGCTCGTAAATTATTTATAGTATCGTCAAATGAGAAACGGTTCATATTTAAGAGGAATGCTTAGTCACGGATAGGGACGTAAGTGATACAATAGTACTGGCAAACTATTCGGATTCGACTCGAACAAAACTCGAATTCGACTCGATTTTAATCGAGTCGAGCTTGAATTCGAACTACTCGAACTATCGAGCGAGTCGAATTCGAACACCTATACACCCGACTCGAATAGCTCGCAAGCCTAATCGAGTATCGAGATTTTATATATTTTAATAATATATATTATTATATAATAATATTTATATAATAAGTTTAAGAGCGAGCTCGAGTTCGAACTCGAGTCGAGTCTTAGAATCGAGCTCGAGTTCGAATAAAAAATCGAACTTATATAATCGAACCTAATCGAGCGAGTTCGAGTAGTTCGAATTCGATCTCGAGCCGAGCTCGAGTTTAAAAAATAAGGCTCGATCGAGCTCGAACCGAATATCAAGTACCGAATTTTCGAATCGAATTCGAACACCTCACTGTATCGATTCGACTCGATTACATCCCTAATCACGATTCAATATTTGATCTAGAAATCTTTAGTTTTTCTTTTTTTCTTGTTCTTTTTTATTTGGTTCATGATTGGGACACAACCGACAATCTTGGCCCATGAAAAACGTGGGTATAACAGATCAAAAATGGGAAAATTTTAAAAAGTTATCATGTATCCAGAATATTTGCTGAGTGCTGAACTTAGGCAAGTTAGATAGAACAAGGAAATGCCATATAAAAATTGAACAAATAAAATATATAAAAGTACTAAAAAGTAAAATTAAGTAAAATTATATATGATTATAACTAAAAGTAAACAAATTTGTATTTGTTATGTCAATACGAAATTTTCATATTTTATATAATACAAACATAATTTTACATGACACGAATACAAATTATAAATACGAATTGTCATATTTATCATATATAAGAATATAAGTAATAGAAAGTCAATAAATAATTCAAAAATTAGTGATAAGGAAATAAAAATGACCATGATTTACATATCTTTATTTGTACTTGTAGGTAAATCTTTAAAATAATTTCTCTTTCGAAATGATAATTATATGGATATTACACATAAAATTAATTATATTTTTAGTTACAAAACTCGAAATTATAATCCGTTTAAAGTTTTTGAAACTAGATTTAATTATATTTTCATAAGTGTAAAGAACAACACATGGATCAATATAAAAAAGGTACAATAAAATATAATATTGAAATTTGAACCCCAAATTTATAAAACTTATGCTCTCTAATGTTTTGTTTGAAAAGAGTAAAAACGAAAAAATGGTTAATACAACAATTAAGTTACAAAAGTAAAAATGTGATTATAAATCTAATCCTTGAATGATTATTATTTCATCCACTTACAATGAAAATTTTTTTAATTCAACAAACAAAATTAAAAAATTGCTACAAATTTTACCTTTTAATATGCTTTAAAAATATATATTATTTTATTAACTCTACTTGTTAAATTTAAATGGATTCATCATTTATTTAACAAAATTTTCATCATTTTTTATCCTTGCTACCAAATAAAGCTTTAAAGCTTTTATAATCAATCAAAATTAATTAGGTACTCGACTGATTAATTAAATTAAATTAATTCAATCGATCAATTTGGTTAAAACCAAAATATAAACACTACTAGTACAACCCATTGAAAAAGAAAATAAAATAAAAAAATCCTTCCATGTTTTGGTATCTTTTTGCAAAAATTTATTTAAACTTATTATATTACACATTTTAATTAGAGATAATTATTTAATATACAATTAGTGAAATTTTTTGACTTCACAAGTGAAGCTAAAATAATAACACATATTATTTGATTTATTTTTTATTTTTTTAATATTTTTAAAGGATATGTTTTATTATCCTAACTCCACTTATGAAATTTTTTTTGATAATATTAGATATTAATCCTTAAATTGTTATGTGTATTTAGGTTTCATATATTTTTAGTTTTATTTTCAATATTTTTATATTTTGATCAAAATTTTGATTATCAAATCATTTTGATAAATCAACTGAAATTAATTCCATCACCAATCAATTAATAAAATTGAATTGATTCAATTAATCACTTCAGTTAAATCGAAATATGAATAACATTACACATCGGATAATAATAAAAATGAATATTAAATTTTTATTAATTCAATGAAAATGAAATTAATTGAAAATTAAAATTTTTCAAAAATTATTTCAATAATTCATCAAATTAAATGGATTCGATTAATTGGATTAAAACTACTACATGAAAACTCCCCCACAAAGCTTGTAGACTGTTGAGAAATGATTATTTCGGTGTTAGTTACCCAAGCCTCTGTGTTGTTTAAGCACACCACCGCCTCCTCGAAAAAAAAAAGAAAGAAAGAAAACTCCTACCTATTGAAAAAATAAAATGAAAAATGTATGTAGACATCAAATAGAAAAACTTTTTTACTTTCTCCAAAAGTACCGAGAGATGGAATGCAAAGATCAAGTACTGAGACGGTACTTGATCAACCACAGTCTCTAGAGATCTCGTCAACTACAGAAATGCTGTCAACAAAGTAGTGAGTAGTACTGATTCCTTGCAGCTAATTTTAATTAATTTAACAACTAGGATATGAGCTTTGGCTGTTTTTTTTCTTTCCCTTACCATTATTGATGTAACACTCAAATCAGTTCAACAACAGACTTCTAAATACAGTAGCGACAGTTTACAATGATAAGCAAAGCTACAGAGAGAGAAATAACATGCAACTCATAATAGCCTATTTTATATATAATAGATAATTTAATATGAAAAAAATTATATATAAATATAATAAAAATTAAAAATAAAATTTTATATTTTTATATCGATATTAATTGTAATATAAAATTTTTATAATTTACATAAAATAAATATAATTTTATATAAAACGAATGCAAATATAAATACTGTTTGTAAAGTTAATTTATAGAATTGATCTCTATCTTTGAGGGAGCAGATGCGTCATCTTTATTCAGAATTCCAGCCAATGACACTGGCAATTGCCTATTTCGATTAGCCTGGCATCCATTCCTAAATCCATGTGCTTTGGCAGGTTAATTTGTTGAATACGGTGGATACAATTTTTTAAATGCATTTAAAAAATGAGGTGAAGTTTTATCATACGTTCAAACTTATAACTAAATTAATATGGATTATCATGAAATTTGTCATTATATTAGGACTTAATATTTAATTTTATTAGTGTAATTTTTATTAGTGTATTTTAATTTTATTGAAATTTTATCATTGTACATTTAATTTTTTTGATTTTTGGATAAAAATTAATGGAACTGAAATATTTTACACAATATTAAATAGAATATTTTCAATTTTCATCAATTTCGTTATTTTAAATTAAATAAATAATAAAATTCAATAAAACTAAAAAAATAGTTGTTTAAATTCAATATCGATTCGGAGTATAAGAAAAAGAGTATTTTAGTTTTTCAGTGATTGATTTGATTGGAAGCAACCTGTCTGTTGTACATTGGCGTACAATCTAATTATCTTTTTAATGCATACCGTCGATTGATTTGGTTTCGACCGATTATCCTATTTAGAATCAGTTGTCTTATTTATGCTCTCTTAAATATTCGCCCAAAAATAAAGCTGAACCGCTTGATTTTCCTGAGTATTATTATTATCCAACCTTAAAAATAGAATAAAATAAAATAACTGCGTACTTATTTTCATTAGAACCATGAAAGCTAACTGAATCTGAAAATTTCAATTAAGTCGTTTGAATTTAATTGGATTGGATTAATTTGAACTTAAAATAATTTAAATTTAATATGATTGGAATTCAAATAATTCAAAATTATAATTTAAAACATTTTAAAACAAAAATGGTCTCCAAATTTGAATGACTCAAAATAATGATCCAAGACAACTCAAAATTAAATTAAGTACAATTTTATTTTAAAAATATTAATTTAATTAAAATAATACATATAACATAAAAAAAGTCTATTGATATTTAATATCTTTAAGTTCCCTGATAAAAAAAAAATTTTAAGTTACTTTTTTTTTATTTTTATAATTATTTTGATGATTATCTTTCTTAATTACAAATATCATCTTAGTTGTGTGAAAAATTAAATATATATTTTTCCACTAAGTTAGTTAAATTCAATTTATACAATTATACATTATAAATAAAAGTTTTTTTTTTCTTTTCTTACAATCATGAATCATAAATAAAACTTTTATGATATCTGATAATGGTCATGTTATCAATGTCCACGTGTACAAATATCGACCAACATTAGACAGCCACGTGTCAAGCACAAACAGAAGAGACATAAGCCACGTGGCAGGTAAAGAGAGGTGGCGACACAGTCACTGGAGTGGGCGATAGAGCCTCTAGGCGATTGAGTCTATGCGAAAGAGTTCCCAGCGATAGAGTCTCTAGGCGGTAGAGTATGAATGCGGCAGAGTAAGCCGCGATAGACTTCTACCGCACGAACCACGACAGAGCTCTACCGCAGGGACTGCGATAGACCTCTACCGCACGAACCGCGACAGAGCTCTACCGCAGGGACTACGATAGAACTCTACCGCAAAGACCGCGACAGAGATTCACGCAACTCTGCTGCATGTTGAACTCATCCGCAAACCGTCCAACTCCAAATTGCGACAGAGTATCTAATAACTCTGTCGCAGGCCAGACACGCGCCTGGGCCTCAGACCCGAATCCTATAGTTATGGGCCTAAAATATCCTTAAGCCCTGAAAGAACATGAAGCCCGACTTGATTCTAGAAGAAGTCTATAAATACACCAGGTATGCAAAAAGGTAGGCAAGATCTTTTTTTTTTTATACAGAAACTCTGCTAAAAGAACTTCCTAACTTAAGCATCGGAGTGCGCGTGCAGGGACAGATCCCTGCGCCTCTCTGATTTTCATTGTTTTTGCAGAAGATTCAAAACACGTGGAAAGGGCCGTATCAGCATCACCTCGTTGTCGTTTAGTGCAACATCAATCAGAAGATCCGATACACGTGGAAAGGGCTGTAACAGCATCACCTTGTTGTCATTTAGTGCAACATCAATTGGCGCCGTCTGTGGGAATCAGAACAAAAAGTCAGATTCCCTATTAAAATGATGAGGACACGTTCTACAGCGAAAAATCTAGGGGAACAGAATTCTGTGAGTCCCCCTGTCAGATCAGAGCAAGGACAAAGGCAGAATGAAGAGGGTGGCAGAGTGGCCTCGATTTCTCTCGATGAATTTGAGGCTCTGAAGCGTCAGAATGAGGAGACTACGACAACGTTGAGGGCTATGGTGAACTTCTTCAAAAACGCTCTCCCGCAATTTAGCTTACCCCTAGAAATGCAGCTGATGGTGGGGGAAAACATCCCGAGGCAGACTTACGAGAGAGGTCAACCCTCCACCATGGTGAATGCTGGATAAGGAGAAGGAGCGCAGAATACTGCCAATGGACTGATTCCGAACCTTGCCGCAAGTTTGGAGGATAACCCTGCAACGACCTTGAGAGTAAACTCTACGCGTTTCAGAGGAAGTGCCCCGTGGCAGGGTTACGGGAAGTGAATCCTGTCGCAGGTCTGAGGGGAATGAATACTGCCGCGGACCCGATTGAGCAGAGCTCTCCCGCAGAGAACAGGCGGCAGAGTTCTCCCGTGGAGAACAGACGGCTGAGTTCTCCCGCAGAGCTCTCTCGCGGAGAACAGGCGGCAGAGCTCTCCCGCGGAGAACAGGCGGCTGAGTTCTCCCGCGGAGAATAGGCGACTGAGTTCTCCCGCGGCATATAAGCGGCAGAGTTCTCCCGCATGGCACAGGACTTCTTCAGAGGAGTTGGGACACGAATTCGAAGATCACAGGTCTGGGGAGCGACAGAGACAGAAGAGTCCTGTCCCCCGAAACTGTTTCGAGGGTACCATGTCAAATCACGGAATGGGAGGTGTTAGAAGGAAGGATACAGGGCAGGCCCCTAGAGGCCGAGAAACCTTAAACGAGGAAGAGATGCTTAGCTGAGGAGCTAAACATGTGCAATGTCTCCGGAACAGAGGAAGAAGGAGTGCTTACCGCTCGGACTCTTCTAGTCCCTAAGGAAGGGGAGCGTACTCGACTCGAGGGTCAAAAAATGTGGAGAAGGTTGTCGAAAGGATTTTAAAAAAGAGAAAACTGGTGTCTCCTGATGATAGTCAAAGAAGGAGAATTCCGTTCAGTCCGGAGATTATAGACAAACCCTTGCCGAAGAAGTTCAAGATGCCTTCTATGGCTACTTATGCAGGCAAAGCAGACCCGTACGACCACATACAAAGTTATGAGTCCCTCATATTGCTACATGGATGGGAAGATGAAATCATGTGCAAAGCCTTTTCGCTTACACTGTCCGAGCATGCGCTGAAGTGGTTTAATGGGTTGAACAAAGGTTCTATCTCATCCTTCGACCAATTGCGAAATGAATTTTTGAGAGCCTTCATGATCAATAGTCAGAGGAAGAAGGACGCTACTTATCTGCTCACTCTTAAGCAAGGGAACAAAGAATCCTTGAAGAGCTATGTAGATCGTTTCCGGGATGCAACCTTAGAGGTAAAAGATCTACCAGTAGGAGTAGCCATGGCTACGATGCTGCAAGGAACAAAATCTGAGAAGTTGCAAGAATCCCTCTCCCTCGACCAGCCGATGACACTTTCCGATTTGTTTGCTAGGGCCAATAAATATGTGGCTCAAGAAGAAGTAATGAAGATGGTACAGTCTCGGGAGACAAGGGAAGGAAGAAAGAGAGAGAGAGATGTACTTGAGAGAAGCTCTCCAAGACCTGTCAGATTAGACAAGGCTCCTAGACTCAGGTATGAAGGTTATACCAAATTGAATGAGCCTCGCACCGCGATACTAGCAGCTATTGAGGGGACAGGATTGTTGGAATTCCCCAGAAAGAAGATTGGAGATGTAGGGCGAAACCCTGATGCCTACTGCGAATTTCATGCTGCTCACGGTCACCCCACGGAAAAATGCAGAGATCTGATGGATCAGCTAGAGAGACTAGCTAGAGAGGGAAAAATTAACCGCTTCCTGTGGAGAAGTGAAAGGCCCCGTTATCCTCCTCGAGATCGAAGGAATGACCGTCCACGGAATGCGCAAAATAATGATAACGGAAGAAATAGGCCAAGGAATGAAGTAGTTAGGCCTATCCCCCGGGGTAATCAGCCAGATAACGAACCTATCGCCCCAGCAATAAATGTTATCGCAGGAGGAGAATCGATGGCAAGAAACTCCTCTGCTTCCCGTAAGAGTTACGCAAGGCAAGCATACCAGGTTCATGCTGTGATGGAAGAGAAAGCAGATGAAGAACCTATTGTGTTCACTCCGGCAGACAAGGGTGATATTGTCGTGCCCCATGATGATCCCATGGTAATATCCGCAGTGGTGGCGAAACATCCAGTGAGCAGAATCCTAGTCGATAATGGAAGTTCGGTGAACCTAATCTATTGGAATTGTTTCGAGAAAATGAACATATCCGAAGATAGATTAAGACCTGTTATGGCGCCATTGTACGGATTTACGGGTGAAAAGGTGAAGGTGACCGGGTCCATAGAGTTGCCTGTGACTCTAGGAGGAAGCCTAAAGGATGTGACTCGACAGGTATTATTCATGGTTGTAAGGTCAACTTCAGCTGCTTACAACATGATCCTAGGAAGGCCTGTACTGAATGATATGAGGGCGGTGATATCCACTTGTTACTTGTTAATGAAGTTCCCTACTCCCAACTAAGTTGGGCAAGTACGAGGAGATCAAAGGAGGGCTCGTACTTGTTATATTGCTTCTACCGCCAGCAAAGAAGTACAGAGAAAGGAGACTTTGTGCATAGATGACCCGCCCAAGCCTCAGCCTGTAGAGGAAATGGAAGCCATTAAGCTAATCAGAGGGGATGAAGAGAAGAAGGCATTCATTGGGACTTGGCTGAATGAACAAGTAAGGAGGGAGATAGTTGAATGCCTGAGGAGGAACTCGGATGTTTTCGCTTGGACCCCGGCTGACATGCCCGAGATTAATCCTAAAGTGATTTGTCATGAGCTTAATGTCTCACCCGGACACAAACCTGTCAAGCAGAAGAAGAGGAATTTTACCCCGAAAAGACAGAAGGCAATCACTGAAGAAATTAATAAACTCTTAGAAGCCGGGTTCATTAGAGAGGTCTACTACCCTGAGTGGCTGGCCAACGTAGTAATGGTGAAGAAATCCAATGGGAAGTGGCGAATGTGTGTAGATTTCACTGATTTGAATAAAGCCTGCCCTAAAGATTCGTACCCCTTGCCTCGAATAGATAGGCTTGTGGATGAAACGTCCGGATATGAACTCCTCAGTTTCTTAGACGCTTTCTCCGGATATCATCAAATTATGCTCCTCCCAAAAGATGAAGAGAAGACTTCTTTTATAACCGATGATGGAATATACTGCTATCGCGTAATGCCATTCTATTTAAAGAATGCTGGAGCCACATATCAGCGAATGGTGAACAAAGTGTTCAAAGATCTTCTGGAAAATACCATGGAAGCCTATGTGGACGATATGATTATCAAGAGCCGAGCAAGAGAGTCTCACGCTCATCAGATGTCCAGGGTATTCGAGGTGCTCAGAAGATTCAATATGAAGCTAAATCCCGGCAAGTGCTCATTCGGAGTGAGATCAGGGAAGTTCTTAGGCTTCATGATCACTGACAGAGGTATCGAGGTAAATCCTGAAAAGGTACAGGCAATTATCGACATGAAGCCCCCAACCACAGTGAGAGATGTCCAAAGGTTGACGGGCAGAAGAGCAGCTCTGAATCGCTTTTTGTCAAAGTCCGTGAAAAAGAGCCTGTCATTCTTCAAAACTCTGCGGGGAGGAAAGAATTTCGAATGGACAAGTGATTGTCAAAAAGCTTTTGAAGACCTCAAAGAATATTTGAAGCAGTTACCTTTATTGACAAGACCTTTGGAAGGGGAACAATTATATATGTACTTGGGAGTCGGTGATTTCGCCGTCAGCGTGGTACTACTGAAGAAAGATGAAATAGTGTACCGCCCCATCTACTATGTGAGCAAGGTACTGTTGGACCCAGAGACCCGTTATCCGCTGGCCGAAAAGCTAGCATTGGCCCTTATGATGGCCTCGCGTAAGTTGCGCCCTTATTTTCAGGCACACTCCATCACTATCTTGACGGATAAACCGTTAAGACAAATCCTTCAGAAGCCTGAACACTCAAGGAGACTAGTGAAATGGGCAGTGGAACTTGGAGAATACGATATCACGTTCCAATCCAGGCAGGCTATCAAAGGTCAAGCTCTGGCAGACTTTATAGTATAATGTACTAGCCCGAGCGACAACGATGGAAAAAAAACTCAACCGTGGTTGCTGTACGTCGACGGGGCATCAAGTACAAATGGAAGTGGAGCAGGTGTAGTCTTGGTATCACCGGAAGGGAAATCCCTAGAATACTCTTTACGGTTTGGGTTCCCTAGTTCGAATAACATGGCAGAGTATGAGGCTTTGGTAGCCGGAATGAGGCTGGCAGAGAAGTTGCAAGTTCACCACTTGGTAGCACATAGTTATTCTCAATTGGTGGTAAACCAGTTCAACGGGCAATATGAGATTCGAGAGCCAATGCTGGCCCCTTACCTAAAGAAAGTCCAATCTCTGGCTCAGACTTTCAAGAACTTCCAGTTAATACAAATTAATCGGTCTGAAAACACACACGCAGATTCATTGTCCAAGTTAGCCTCTTCCAATGAGACAGAAGGAAGGATAGTGAAGGTGGAGAAACTTGAGCGGCCTAGTGTTGAAGAGGTCGAAGTGTGTGACATTAAAATGGGGGATGACTGGAGATCCCCATTCAAACAATATCTCACTGAAGGTACACTCCCCCAAGATAAGGACGAGGCTCGTCGCCTAAGGACACAAGGGGTGAAGTTTACGCTAATCAATGAGGAACTGTACAAAAGGGGGTATTCATCACCTTTGTTAAAGGGCCTGGGGCCAGAACAAGCAAATTATGTCCTAGCTGAGGTGCACGAAGGAATTTACGGTTAGCACTTAGGAGCTAGAGCCCTTGCTGCTAAGATACTTCGATCGGGATTCTATTGGCCGACATTGAAAAAAGATGCGGTGGACAAAACACGTAGGTGTGACAAATGCCAAAGGTTTGTGCCGATAACAACGGCCCTAGTGACTCCCTCCCAGAGTACGGTGCAATCAATTCCTTTTGCACAATGGGGATTGGACATTCTGGGGCCTTTCCCATTAGCCACGGGTCAAAGAAAGTTCCTACTAGTTGCCACCGATTACTTTACAAAGTGGATTGAAGCAGAGCCCTTAACTACAATCACGGAGAAGAAAGTGGAAGCGATGGTGTGGAAAGATATTATCTGCCGGTTCAGAATCCCACGCATCTTAAATGCTGACCACAGAAAGCAATTCGATTGTGACGCCTTCCGTGAATTCTGTAAGCACCTTGACATTCAGCTAAGGATTTCTTCTGTATCATATCCTCAAGCTAATGGACAGGTCGAAGTCAGTAATCGGACTATCCTTCATGGGTTGAAGACCAGATTAGACAAAGCTAAGGGAGCATGGGTGGACGAATTGCCTAGTGTCTTATGGGCATATCGTACCACTAGTCGGGTATCGAATGGAGAAACGTCGTTTAGCCTCATATACGGCACCGAAGCATTGATTCCCGTAGAAATTGGAGCACTGTCAACCAGGGTGGTACCTTTAGTGGAAGAAAAGAATTCACAGGGACTAAGGGAAAGCCTAGATCTGCTTGATGAGCATAGAGAGGCCGCGGCTATTCGGTTGGCATCCTATCAACAGAGGGTGGTCAAATACTATAACAACCAGGTGAGAGATAGACCGATGTCCACGGGGGATTTGGTGCTCATAAAGTCACATATCACGAATGCCTTGAGGGAAGACGGAAAATTCAGAGCCTGATGGCTGTCGAGACCAACAATAATAATTCCTACTCAAAATAAATTTAAACTGTAGTATAGTTGAGTAGGGTCATTTCCCAAGAGATTGGCTAGATTTATCTTTCTGCGAAATAATTAAAAAGTAAATAAAATTGGGGGATTTGTGAAAATGAAAATTAAATTAAATTCTAGGCAGGTAAAATCGGTATATAAAAATTGAGAGAAAATCAATATGATGAGACCATCTAACCAAAGGAATAATTTTAGAATGGGTTCAGGGAATTGATCATTGATGCAAAAATAAATTCTTTTAATCTTTACTAAATTGGTTATGGTTATTGGTATGACCTAACAACCTATCTCTCCTTACTTCTTCGATAATCAGGATACGATCTCTAATTATTTCTCTTGTCAGTTAAACAACCTTAGATACGATCTTAAGATTTAATTTACCAACAGCATTGAAAACTAGAGAGACTACCAATTCTAACCAACAAACACACATGTAGGTTCATTTAAGCTAGATTATATATCTTCTTAACAGAGAATCGAAATCCTGTCTGAAATCAATTATGTTATTTACCACTTATATTAGAATACCTAAACAATTACGGATTCAGGTTTCTAATTGGCGATATATTATCCTGACAATTGAACAAAGGGCCCTTTTTGTACAATCAATCAAAACAATAATTTAAATAAGAACAGAAGACATATAAATAATAAAGATATAAAAGAACAAGATAAAAACTAATTAGATCTCACAATTCTTAAAGAACCCAAACTTTAATTATCCTTTGGCTAGACTAAAAACTTAGCAAGCCATAAGTTCAAAGAAAAACACAATAAAAATCTATGAAGATTCAAGAATTCAGAATTTCAAAATTTCAGAATTATTTTTCTCCCTAGCCACTCTTAGTCTATATATACTAAATATCCTAGCTCCAGAATCTGTTTCCAAAGGAAAGTGCTCTGATTGAGTTTGATTACAATTAAACTTCTTTCCTTTTTCCACCACTTTGCATATCTCTTCTTTAATAATTAAAATCTTCCACTTGCCATCTTTGGACTGATTCAGTCAACTTTAACTACAAGTGATAGATCTTGACTTGAATTCCAAGATTTCTTCTGATTTTGTGATTTGAGCAGAATCTGCAGCTTTTAATCCATTTTGTCCATTTTCCTTCATTCACAATACAAAATAGAAAATATAAGTCAAATCCAAAAATTAAGCATATAAAAGAATTTAAATCATGAGAAAATATGACAATTAATATGTATAATATGCAACTTATCAAATTCCCCCACACCTAAACCTTGCTTGTCCTCAAGCATACACTAGTCTAAATTCATAATCTCTTCTCATCATTCCTTCATCTTCTTCCTATGCTCATCCAAAACACATTCCTTTTAATAATTAAAACACAAATTTTTAAGGCGAATTCTCATAACACACATGAATAGCACTTTAATGATTCAATTAAATTCATAAAGTACACAAGATCTAACACCCTCGCAATTGGATTTCACTCATCACACTCTAAGTGTTTAAGGTATATATAAATGAGCTCTCAAGTCAATGCATAGAAGATTTCTTACCATAGGCTTGCAAATTCATCATATCTCTTCCACCAATAAATGAATTAAGATGCAAAAATCTAAAGGTCTAAAAGGGTTGTAATGGGGCTTAGGTAAGGTATGACAAAGGGATTTTTGGGTTAAAAAAATTGAAAGAATCATACAAAACTTTTCACATAAAACTCAACTTAATGATTTCAAAAAACTGCTTCAATCACATAATTTTCAGAATGAACTTCCAAGCAATAAAAATTACACTTCTCTTTCTCTTTTTCTTTTTCTTTTTTTTTTTTTTTTTTTCATTTTTCATTTTTTTTTTTTTTTTTCAACTTTTTTTTTTTTTTTTCGATTTTCTTTTTCAAAAGAGAAGAACTCAATGAAAGAAATAGCTTGAAATACTAATTTTTTAACATATGCAATCTTTCTAAAAATATTTTGAAATTTCATGTGCATCTATATGATTCATCAATTCAAGGTTCAATAAGAGGGAAAATCAACAAAAAAGTTTATCATGGCTTGTAATGTGGTTTAATTCAAAAAAAAATGTCAGGCTCAAAGTGGTTTCTCTAGGGGTTAATTATAATAAGGGTAGGCTAAAAAAAATGGTTTAATGACAAGAAAAAGGGTTTAACCTAAATGCCCTTATTTGATTAATTGCATCATATTCATCAAAGGGGTTGATTAAGACATGTATGACAGAGCAAGTTCTAGAATAGTCAACTATGTATGACAATCACACAAACAAAGAAATAGAGCATGATGTAATGAATGCTCATAAGCTCAAATCTCACCAAAAAGGTTTATCTGTGCTAGATCCTATACACTTTTTCATTTAATGAATTAAAAGTAACTACTCAGTGTTTTAAAGAGAATTCAAAATTGTGTAAATCAAATTTTTTTTTTTCTTCATGGGATAAGCATTGGAAAAATCTAGAATTCAAAGAAATCACAAACATTAACTAATGTACCATTTGGAATTTTTTTTTTTTTGAATTTGCAAAAATTTTCATTAACAATTAACAAGAATAAAAGAAAAAGAAAGCAAACATCAGAGTCACAATTAAATACCATCCCCCACACCTAGACTTTACATTGTCCCCAATGTATCAAAATAATTGCTCAAACACTGTACAAGATTTAAGAGAATTAAGAGACTTCCCTGAAAAATGTTGAGCACCGCCAAGTATTGCGTTGATTTGCATGACTTATTCAATCTTGGCACGTTCACGAGCGAAAGAAGCTTCTGGATTTCCACTGCTAACCATAAAAAAAAAAATTTTGCACACTGCACTATTGTTAAACATAAGCAAGATTAGTAAAATTACTACACCAAATCAATGTTAAGGATAAAAATGGTATAGTTGAACTAGTCGACCACCACAACAATTTTCAATTTTTTTTTTTTTTGAATTATATTTTATTTTCTTTTATTTTTTTATTTTTATTTTTATTTTTTTTGAAAAATATAGCCAAAAAAAAAAAAACCCAAAAAAAACAGAGATTGTTCGTGGTGGCCTCTGTTGCTGAGCTTGTTCTGCTGTGGTTCTCGGGTCAGTGAAGAGGGTTGCGTTTGGTGCTGCAGGATCGACTGGAGACTGGAGAAGACGGCGCTGGTGGGTGCTGTTGAGTGGTCATTGGAAGCTCGGGAAGAAGGGGAAATGACAGGCTCGGGAAGAGAGGGCAAGTTGAAGTCCGATCAGGTTTGAGCTGCTGGTAGGTGGATGTTCGGGGTACTGCTCGATCAGATTGACTGCTGGGTGCTGCCGGAAATGGATTGCTGGTCTGCTCCGGTGGGTGCTGTGAGAAGGTACTGCTGTGTGTAGCTTGAAGAAGCCTCGGGGAGAAGGAATTTCGGTTGAGATTAGTACCGGTTGGGACTGAAGAAGCTGTCGGTGCCCACTGTTGCTACCGATTGGAACTGGAAGGGATCGGGTTTTGCTGATGCCGGTTCTGTGCTCGGGTTTGCTGCTGGTTGGACCGTGGGGATTGCTGCCGATGCTGGGCTGCTGCCGGAGCTGTTTGAGAGTGGAGATCGGGGGTCTCGGTTTGGTGGCTCGGGAAGAGGGATCGGAGCTGCGGGGGATCTGTGAAGACAATGAAGGTGGAAGATGAGAAAAAAAAAATAAAAAAAATAATAATAATAAAATAAAAGAAAAAAAATAAAATAAATAAATACTTTTTTTTTTTTTAACAGAAGAGGTGTTTTGATAGGGCGTGGGCACGCCCTATCAAAGACATGCTTCTGTTTTTTTTTTTTTTTTTTTTTTTGAGGCAGAAGCGGTGTTTTGATAAGGCGTGGGCACGCCTTATCAAAGACATACTTCTGTTTTTTTTTTTTTTAAGAACTCAAAACAAAATTAATCTTACTACTAATAAAATAATAATAATAAAAAAAAGTTACGAATAATAAAAATAAAAAATAATAATAAATAAGTAAATAAAATAAAATAAAGAGAAATTTTGGGTTGCCTCCCAAAAAGCGCCTTTCTTTAAAGTCTTTGGCTAGACATAGTCATGCTCAGTTATACGTTGGACATTCCAACCCAATTCGTTCAATTTCATGCACTTGTAAACCTTCATAAAAAGGCTTTAAACGATGACCCTTAACCTTAGAGATCTGTCCTGTATCCAGACTTTGAATTTCAATTTTACCACGAGGAAACATGTTAGTAACAATATAAGGGCCTAACCATCTAGAACGAAATTTACTAGGAAATATTTTTAATTTAGAATGAGATAGTATAACTTTCTGACCAATATAAAATTTTTTCTTGGAAACTATATGATCATGAAAAGCCTTTATCTCTTTCTTGTAAATCACAGAGCTTTCATATGCATGATTAATATTAAACTTAATGATTTCATCATCAAATTCCATTGTGAGTGTACCATCATGCACATCAATTTTAGTCCTAGATGTTTTTAAGAAAGGTCTTCCTAACAAAATTAACGATCTAGATGAGTCATCATCCTCCATATCAAGCACATAAAAATCAGCAGGAAAGATCAATCCATTTACTTGCACCAAAACATCATCTAAGACACCCTCAGGATAAACATTAGATCTATCAGCAAGTTGAATAATCACACCAGTCTCTTTTAATGGTCCAACATTCAAAGATTTAAAAATAGACAAAGGCATGACATTAATTGAAGCTCCTAGATCTAACATTGCTCTTTCAATTTTAAGATTACCTACCTTACAAGGGATAGTAAACATACCTGGATCCTTGCATTTAGGAGGTAACTTTTTCTGAATGACAGCTGAAACATTTTCCCCCATGCTCACAAATTCATTACCTTTTAATTTCCTTTTGTTGATGCACAACTCCTTGAGAAATTTGGTATATCGAGGTACCTGTTTAATTACATCAAGTAAAGGAATATTTACCTCAATCTTGCGAAATATGTCAAAAATTTCTTTTTCCTCCTCCTCTTTTTTAGATTTGGATGATCTAAAAGGAAAAGGAGGAATTGGTGCCAAAACTTTTTGTTGCATGACATTAGGTTCCTTAAGGTGATCGAACTGTGGCTTGGATGTAGTAACTTCCTTTTCAGCTTCTTCTGGAATGTGCTTTCGGGTTGTCTTGCTAGACTCCCCTACCTCAGTTCCACTCCTCAAGGTCATTGCACTAACATTATGTTTAGGGTTGATAATTGTTTGTGAGGGCAATTTTCCTTGAGATTCCAGTCTGCTCACAGAAGTGGCTAGCTGACTCATTTGATCTTCCAGCTTCTTGATACTTGTCCTTGTTTCCTGTTGAAATTGTTGTGTGTTAATTGCAAGTGATTTAACAATTTCTTCAAGAGACGTACCTGAATTTGAGGATGGCTGATGTTGTTGTTGTTGTGGAGCAGGCTGGCTATATTGAGAATTCTGAAATTGCGGCCTTACTCCGTAGCTAAAGTTGGGATGATTTCTCCACCCTGGGTTATAAGTGTTTGAATATGGATCGTGATTCCTTTGTGGTGGACATGAAAATCCTCCAACTGCATTTACGTGCTCATGAGGTTCATCTTGAAGTATGGGGCACATGTCGGTTGGGTGTCCAGTAGCAGCACAAATTCCACAGGCTTTAACTTGTTGTACGTTTCCCATTCCTATAGCCAATTGTTGAACAACAGACGTTAGACTAGCTATTTGATTTTCAAGAGAATGTGTATTTACCTCGTTTACTCTTCTATGAGGTATGTCTTGTCTGAATCCAAACTGTTGGGAGTTGACAGCCATGGTGGAAATTAAATCTCTAGCCTCTCTAGGAGTCTTGTTCACTATCGCCCCTCCACTGGCTGCGTCCATCATCCTTCTTTCCATGGGTAACAATCCTTCGTAAAAATATTGAATTAAGAGTTGTTCGGAAATCCCATGTTGAGGACAACTTGCACAAAGTTGCTTAAATCTCTCCCAGTATTCGTGAAGAGTTTCAATATCTTTCTGCTTGATTCCACATATCTCTCTTCTAATGCTAGCAGCTCTTGAAGCAGGGAAAAATTTTTCTAAAAATAATCTCACCATTTCAGTCCATGTAGTTATAGAACCAGGAGGTAAATAGAACAACCAATCTTTTGCTCTATCAGCTAGTGAGAACGGGAAAGCTCGCATTTTGATTTGCTCTTCAGTAACTCCTTGTGGTTTCAGGCTTGAACATACCACATGAAATTCTTTTAAGTGTTTGTGAGGATCTTCATTCTCAAGACCATGGAACTTGGGAAGCAAATGGATCAAACCCGATCTTAATTCAAAATCTGCTTGCAGAGTTGGGTTATGAATGCAGAGGGGTTGTTGATTGATAGGTGGTGCAGCCAACTGCCTTAAAGTTTGCTCTTCTTCAGCCATTATTTCTTCAGTCTCTGAATCACTAGATGAATTGGTCAAATCAAGTGCTAAATTCAGTTCAGGGGATGAAGATGTACCTTCTTGTGCCTTTTGAATTTTTGTTTCCTTCCTATTCCTCTTAGCTGTCTTTTCAATCTCAGGGTCGTACGGGATTAATTCACCTGCACGAAAAGAACAGGGCATCAAAATAAATCTAATTAAAAACCAATCCCCGGCAACGGCGCCAAAAATTGATGGCTGTCGAGACCAACAATAATAATTCCTACTCAAAATAAATTTAAACTGTAGTATAGTTGAGTAGGGTCATTTCCCAAGAGATTGGCTAGATTTATCTTTCTGCGAAATAATTAAAAAGTAAATAAAATTGGGGGATTTGTGAAAATGAAAATTAAATTAAATTCTAGGCAGGTAAAATCGGTATATAAAAATTGAGAGAAAATCAATATGATGAGACCATCTAACCAAAGGAATAATTTTAGAATGGGTTCAGGGAATTGATCATTGATGCAAAAATAAATTCTTTTAATCTTTACTAAATTGGTTATGGTTATTGGTATGACCTAACAACCTATCTCTCCTTACTTCTTCGATAATCAGGATACGATCTCTAATTATTTCTCTTGTCAGTTAAACAACCTTAGATACGATCTTAAGATTTAATTTACCAACAGCATTGAAAACTAGAGAGACTACCAATTCTAACCAACAAACACACATGTAGGTTCATTTAAGCTAGATTATATATCTTCTTAACAGAGAATCGAAATCCTGTCTGAAATCAATTATGTTATTTACCACTTATATTAGAATACCTAAACAATTACGGATTCAGGTTTCTAATTGGCGATATATTATCCTGACAATTGAACAAAGGGCCCTTTTTGTACAATCAATCAAAACAATAATTTAAATAAGAACAGAAGACATATAAATAATAAAGATATAAAAGAACAAGATAAAAACTAATTAGATCTCACAATTCTTAAAGAACCCAAACTTTAATTATCCTTTGGCTAGACTAAAAACTTAGCAAGCCATAAGTTCAAAGAAAAACACAATAAAAATCTATGAAGATTCAAGAATTCAGAATTTCAAAATTTCAGAATTATTTTTCTCCCTAGCCACTCTTAGTCTATATATACTAAATATCCTAGCTCCAGAATCTGTTTCCAAAGGAAAGTGCTCTGATTGAGTTTGATTACAATTAAACTTCTTTCCTTTTTCCACCACTTTGCATATCTCTTCTTTAATAATTAAAATCTTCCACTTGCCATCTTTGGACTGATTCAGTCAACTTTAACTACAAGTGATAGATCTTGACTTGAATTCCAAGATTTCTTCTGATTTTGTGATTTGAGCAGAATCTGCAGCTTTTAATCCATTTTGTCCATTTTCCTTCATTCACAATACAAAATAGAAAATATAAGTCAAATCCAAAAATTAAGCATATAAAAGAATTTAAATCATGAGAAAATATGACAATTAATATGTATAATATGCAACTTATCAGAGCCAATTGGGGGGTCCATTCAGAATCAAACAAAAGATCGGGCCAAACACCTGCATCCTAGAAACTCTGCAAGGGAAGAAAATAGGGAAAACATGGAACTCAAACCACTTAAAATTGTATTTGAACTAATCATTATGTTTTCTTGAACCTTATATTCTCACATTATTGTTATTTGTTTACACTGTCACAAGATACTATTATCCAATCATTATGCAGATTGTTCCTTTTATTATATCTTCAGCTTTTATATATCTAAATCTTGTGACAGGATATAGACGAGCCGTAAGAGCCTGAGGCGCAATGCGTCACTGTGGCCAGGCGTAAAATCAAACGAACCGTAAGAGCCTAAGGCGTAATGCGTCACTGTGGCCAGGCGTAAAAATCAGACAAGCCGTAAGAGCCTGAGGCGCAATGCGTCACTGTGGCCAGGCGTAAAAATCAGACGAGCCGTAAGAGCCTGAGGCGCAATGCGTCACTGTGGCCAGGCGTAAAAATCAGACGAGCCGTAAGAGCCTGAGGCGCAATGCGTCACTGTGGCTGGGCGTAAAAAGTCAGACGAGCCGTAAGAGCCTGAGGCGCAATGCGTCACCGTGGCCAGGCATAAAATCAGACAAGCCGTAAGAATCTGAGGCGCAATGCGTCACTGTGGCCAGGCGTAAAAATCAGACGAGCCGTAAGAGCCTGAGGCGTAATGCGTCACTGTGGCCAGGCGTAAAAATCAGACGAGCCGTAAGAGCCTGAGGCGCAATGCGTCACTGTGGCCGGGCGTAAAAAGTCAGACGAGCCGTAAGAGCCTGAGGCGCAATGCGTCACTGTGGCCAGGCGTAAAATCAGACGAGCCGTAAGAGCCTGAGGCGCAATGCTTCACTGTGGCCGGCCGTAAAAAGTCAGACGAGCCGTAAGAGCCTGAGGCGCAATGCGTCACCGTGGCCAGGCGTAAAATCAGACAAGCCGTAAGAGCCTGAGGCGCAATGCGTCACTGTGGTCAGGCGTAAAAATCAAACGAGCCGTAAGAGCCTGAGGAGCAATGCGTCACTGTGGCTAGGCGTAAAAAGTCAGACGAGTCGTAAGAGCCTGAGGCGCAATGCGTCACTGTGGCCAGGCGTAAAATCAGACGAGCCGTAAGAGCCTGAGGCGCAATGCGTCACTGTGGCCAGGCGTAAAATCAGACGAGCCGTAAGAGCTTGAGGCGCAATGCGTCACCGTGGCCAGGCGTAAAATCAGACAAGCCGTAAGAGCCTAAGGCGTAATGCGTCACTGTGGCCAAGCGTAAAATCAGATGAGCCGTAAGAGCCTGAGGCGCAATGCGTCACTGTGGCCGGGTGTAAAAAGTCAGATGAGCTGTAAGAACCTGAGGCGCAATGCGTCACTATGGCGAGGCGTAAAAATCAGACGAGCCGTAAGAGCCTGAGGCGCAATGCGTCACTGTGGTGGCCAGGCGTAAAAATCAGACGAGCCGTAAGAGCTTGAGGCGCAATGCGTCACTGTGGCCAGGCGTAAAAAGTCAGACGAGCCGTAAGAGCCTGAGGCGCAATGCGTCACTGTGGCCAGGCGTAAAAAGCCAGAGGATCCGTAAGAGCCTGAGGTGCAATTGCGTCACTATGGCCAGGCAATGGAAACATAAAGGCCGTAAGAACTAAAGACGCACTCGCGTCATGGTGGTCAGGCCTCAGAAAAAGGTATGTTCATATATAAAATTCTTTCTGAAAATATATCTTTCTATCAAGAATTAGGGAGCATATGCGAATAAACAAAACAAACATAAATATACGAGTAAAATAAATAAACAGATAAATGATGATAAATGATAAATAGTAGAGCGATGCGATACGAAGCATGAACAGAACTTTGACTTTATTTATTTAAGAAAATCTTTACAAGTACATCCAACAAAAACAAAACAACAAAATGTTCAAAAAAGATCAACAAAACAACAGAATGCTCGAAAAGAAAAACAAAAAACAATTCAATCTGCATGAGGAGAAGGCTGGGGATCAACCGCCGACGGACCCTCACACTCTAAAGACTGCTAACCATCTTCCCCGTCCAAGTCGTCGAGGGCACTAATAGCTTCAGGAGCATTGTCTAGGCTCACAGGCTCCCAAGGACCGGTAAGGTTTGCAAGATCATCTTGCGCAGTCCTCTTAAAAAGCTCATCAGGAGGTTCTACCCCCAGTTCATACTTAGTCCAATCAGGAGCCTCAAACAGCATCGCCTCGCGTGTATATTGAAGCTCAGGGAATTCTTCGCCTTCCCTATGCTTCTCCAATCAGGATCTAGCAAGGTAAAATCCATATTTTACATATGGATTCGAAAAATCCTCCTTTCGCCTCAAGCAATCCCTAGAAAGACGGTACTCCTTCACGGCTTCCGCCTTGATGCTCCTGATTGCGATCAATTAAGGACCCATATTTAGATTGCATGCGGTCCAGTTCGGCTTGGGCCTGTTGAAGATCTTCATGAAATTTGTTAGACCTAGCCGCCTCGACAGTAAGATCCCCCTTTGCCTGATTCAAATCTTGACGTGCCTTCAAGAGCTGATCTTCTAAGTTTCGCACCACGTTTGGAAGCCCGGATAAGTTGTTAACAGTATTTGACAACTCCATGACTTTGTCCTTCAACTCCCGGATCTCCTTGTCAGCTCGCTCCCGATAGGCTCGATGTTGAGCGTTGTTGGCCACAGTCCTCTAAGCAAGCTGAAAAGAAATACAAAAAGTCAAACTCAAAAGTATAGGAAAAAAAAATTAAACGAAAAAAGAACGTGAAGATTACCCTCAGCGCTTCCACATCAGCTAAGTCTTCCCCCTCTGGATAATTCCTGAATATTCGAGTTTCGTCCCTCGGGAGAATAGTGGCCCAACTCAGTCGAGATGCCACCTCGGGAGAATCCAACGTATCGTTGTCACGAACTCCAGGGTAAACCCAAAACTCAGGCCCCCTCATGATGTAACCACTATCTACGGGGCAGGATCTCTCATCAACAGGACCTATCCTTGGGAGAATTGGCCTAATCCTCATTGTCGGCTCGATATACAAATGCCTCCGATTCTTTCATTGAGACGAAATTATATTGCACTCGGCACGCTCTTCAGATCGAGACCGTCCAGACGAATCAGAAGCCCTCCGTGAAGAGGAAGGAGCCCTCCCTCTATCTCGAGAAGGATCCCTTCGTTCCGAGGGAGGAGGCATCACATGTCTAGGAAGAGGTGGGGTCCGAGCCTGAGGCAATTGAGGTGGAACTGGTGCCTCGCTGGGAACATCATCAGCTAAGCGAGGCCTCTTTCTAGTGGGGTCACTAGACAGACCGCCCTCCAAACCTTGACGTGCCAAAGATCGTCGAAAATGACTCATTTCTACAAAAAGAAAAAGAACAAATAAGTGGTAAAAAACGTGGTCGTAACCAACAAACAATAAAAAAAATGAAAAGTTACCATCAGGAGAATCAAAATCTCCTGAAGGGACTCTATGTTTATCATATCATCCTCAGGAAGAACCATGAAAGTTGAACCAAACCCTTCCCAGTCATTCAGATCAGCTAAAGGTTCGCTGTCAGAACTAGATTCTATATTTGTGCTCCCTATATCTTCTTGCGACCTTAGAAGTTTCGGGTTCAACTCAGAGGGAATCGAGGATGAAGGATTCAAGGGAGGAACAGAAGGGCCGACTATAGGGACGGGACCCACACCCCAGCCAGTAGATATCAAATTTTCATTTGATAAAAGACTGTCAAGACTAATGGGATTATCAACCAATAACCTATTGACATATGAGGACAACTGTTCTCTAAGTGTAGAAATTCGGGGGCCCTTGGGGATTTCACGCCTAGTTTCCCAACGAGTAGGAAAATCCAGGCCCCCAGGCGTATCCACAACAAGCCACTCCGATTCAAAACCATGAAGCTTATTGGCGGGTTTTTCGAATAACCTATTTTCAAATCCAGGCTTATACACTCGCTGAAGTGAATAAGGAACTAAACCGGGGCTACCTCGAAACCTAAAAAAAGCATCAAGAAGGGGAAGAGATGGAGAAACGCCCCTTAGTCGGCAATGAACGGTAAATCCTATTAACTGCATCCATGCGTGAGGATGCAGTTGTCCAGGGGCAATCCTGTGCGTCCTAAGGAAAGAAGCCCCAAAGTCGGATATTGAAAAGCGGAGTCCTAACTCTAAGGATGCCCTGAAAATAACTATCCCGTCAGACACACTACGTATATTATTTTCTTGAGGGTTTGGAAGCATATAGGAGTATCCATCGGGCAAAGGAAACCTAGACATAAGGTCTTGGATGTCAACTGCCTTTAAAGTCGATTTGACTCCTAGCTCTATGTGCTTCCCTACACCATGACCAGCCATTTTTGAAACTCAAGGAAAATCACGAAGAAAAAACTACTGGCGACAGAGTTTACCTAACAGAAATGCAGGAAGACAGTGAACTAATAGTGTTAGAGCGTTTGCGACAGAAGTGTGGCAAACAACACGGGGCGACAGAGTTTTCGTCGACGCGACAGACTCGCGACACAGTGATGGATTATGCGATAGAGCTGCGGAAGAGTATCGACAACCCGCGGTAGAGTAGCGGTAGAGTCGCGACAGAGATTCGGTTGACTAGCGGCAGAGTTGCGACAGAGTATCTGGAGAATATGCGGCAGAGTGATCTTAAGCGAGAGAACTCAGTAGATACCGCGATGACTGGGAGCTTATATATATAGAGGCGCGGCTGCATCTACACGTGCACGGGAATCCGCACGTGCTCTGGAACGGTGAATCAACAATACTCTTTCGCAGGAAATATTCCTACCAAAGAGTGGGGAGCAATTGATAATGGTCATATCATCAATGTCCACGTGTACAAACATCGACCAACAAGAGACAGCCACGTGTCAAGCACAAACAGAAGAGACATAAGCCACGTGACAGGTAAAGAGAGGTGGCAACACAGTCACTAGAGTGGGCGATAGAGCCTCTAGGCGATTGAGTCTATGCGAAAGAGTTCCTGGCGATAGAGTCTCTTGGCGGTAGAGACTCTGCGGTAGAGTATGAACGCGGCAGAGTAAGCCGCGATAGACCTCTACCGCACGAACCACGACAGAGCTCTACCGCAGGGACTGCGATAGACCTCTACCGCACGAACCGCGACAGAGCTCTACTGCAGGGACTGCGATAGAACTCTACCGCAAAGATCGCGGCAGAGATTCACGCAACTCTGCCGCATGTTGAACTCATCCGCAAACCGTCCAACTCCAAGTCGCGACAGAGTATCTAATAACTCTGTCCCAGCCCAGACACGCGTCTGGGCCTCAGACCCGAATCCTATAGTTATGGGCCTAAAATATCCTCAAGCCCTGAAAGAACATGAAGCCCGACTTGATTCTAGAAAAAGTCTATAAATACACCAGGTATGCAAAAAGGTAGGCAAGATCTCTTTTTTTTGGATACAGAAACTCTGCTAAAAGAACTTCCTAACTTAAGCATCGGAGTGCGCGTATAGAGACAGATCCCTGCTCCTCTCTGATTTTCATTGTTTTTGCAGAAGATTTGAAACACGTGGAAAGGGCCGTATCAGCATCACCTCGTTGTTGTTTAGTACAACATCAATCAGAAGATCGGATACACGTGAAAAGGGTCGTAACAGCATCACCTTGTTGTTGTTTAGTGCAACATCAATATCAAAAATCCAAATTGAAAAATCTCTACAAGTTGATAAAATATAAACAATTAAGATTTAGTTTAACAATTGTCTGAATAATTAATTATAGTTGATAAATTTTGATTTAATTTAAATAATTAATTAATATTCAATGAAATTAATAACTTTGAACCAAGAATGATCCTGCTTGAATCCAAATTATATGGATATCAAATCAAAATGATCAAAATTTGAAATAAGTTGAATTGAGATAACTCAAACTCAAACTAATTTGGACCCAAAATTATTCATATTCAAAATGATATTATTCTAAACGATATTTTTTTGATCCAAAATAATTGAATTCAAATCCGTTCTAACTCATCCATTCTAATTTTTATTTTTCATCAACAATTTTTCAATAGTTGATAGGATACAATTACTTAACCATTAGATTTTGAGCTTGCGAACATAGGTTCAAAATCTTGGGCAAAATATTGCTCTTGTATATAAAAATTAATTGTTTGTATGTGTTATATGTGTACTGTGACAGAATAGAGAAATAAGAAACTTGGAAGTGAGAACTTATAAAAGGTAAGTGGGTGCCATCAAGAACAAACTAGCACCCATAAGCCAGGTGGAATGTGGGTGCCATTGCCAAGTTCCTATCGTACCTCAATCAAAAACCTTAATCAATATTCTTATGTATGAAAAATCTAAAATAAATATTTGTAATTTGAGAGAATGAGAATATAGGTGTAGATCTCGAAACTTGAATTTTATTTTTACAACTTTTTCATATTTTAAGAATGAAAAAATAATCATTTCAATTGATTTTTAAGATTAAAAAAAAACTTTCATAGTCGATAATTTTGCTGCCATGGTTCCCATAAAATTTGGAGTATTGATGGGATCCATCCCTAATTTAATGGGAAAATGATATAAAAAGATTAAAAAGTAGTTTGTAATTTGAGGATGAGAATATTAATGAATAAAAAGGGAGTGAGTGTGGGGAAAGAGTAAACGATCGCGGAGGGCTAGAATCTGTCATGTTGCCAGTAGATTTCCAAGTCAACCATTTCCGACCATACATGGTCCATGTCTCCATATAATTGAAGAGATTCAGGTCATTTTGTTCTATTGGCTACATATCAAACAAAATTTTGAATGATGTTTACCAAATGAGTATTGACAACTTAATATATATATATATATATATAGCTTTTTTTTTTTCTAAAAAAAAACATCATTTAAGTTTTTTTTTTTTTAATTATGGAGGTAAAGGAGCTGGCAGTAAATATGGTGAAGACAAAAAAGGTTACTAGGGTTAACTATATTTCCATTAAAGTTTGAAAATACTGTTAAAAAAAGTAGAAATTAAATGATTGACAAATCTTATTAACAACATTTGGTAAATTAACAAAATACCCAAAGAATGGAAGAAAAGTGTCTTGGTACCTTTAAGAATGATGGAAACATTCAAAATTGCTCCAACTATAGAGGGAGAGAGTGATAACATGTAGATTAAGGAAAATTATAGTGATATCGGAGAATCAATTTGATTTTATGCTTGAATGATCAACTATAGACGTAATACACTTGCTTAGAAACTTGTAGAGCATTATTGAATACAAGGAAAGATCTTCATATGATCTTTATATATTAGAAAAAGTATACGATAAATTGCCTATAGAAATGATATGGTGATCCTTAATGAAGAAAAAAGTCTCCATGAAAGATATTGGACTTGATAGAGGTCATACACATCAAAGTCCACATAGACAAACATTGGCTAACAGAGGACAGCCACGTATCAGATTCTAAGCACCAAGAGGCATATGCCACGAGGCAAATACTGAAAGGTGGCGATAGAGTCCACTAGGCGATAGAGTTTAATAGGCGACAGAGTGTGCACCGCGACAGACCTCTGCGCCTTTGAGTCCTGCAGCAGAGAGGCGGTAGACCTCTGCGGTAGAGTATACTTGCGACAGACTCTGCGTCCTCAGTGTAGCGGCAAAGTTACTGCGGCAGAGTGAGCCGTGGCAGAACTCTGCGCCTAAGACTGTGGCAGAGGTCTTTGAACCTCTGTCGCACGTACGAACTCATCCGCACAGCGGCAGATTCTGAGTTCCGCGACATAGTACCTAGTAATTCTGTCGTAACCCAAACGCACGCCTGGGCCTCAGATCCGAATCGCCCAAAACCCTATAGTTTTGGGCCCAAAATATTCGTAAGACCTGAAAAAATATGAAGCCTGACCTAATTCCAAAAATATCTATAAATACCCCATGTATGATTAAAAAACCCTGAGCTCTATTTTGCTTACTGAGACTCTGTTTAAACACTTTTCTGACTTAAGTATCGGAGTGCGCGCGCAGGGACAGATCCCTACGCCTCTCTGACTTTTACTGTTTTTGCAGAATATTCAAGACACGTGGAGAAGACCACATCAACATCATTCAATCATTGTTGTTTAGTACAACAACAGGACTAATTAAAGACATGTATAAAGATATAAAGGCACATGTGAAGATATGTAGAGGACAAATAAATAAATTTCATATCACATTTGAACTACATTAAGGGTTAGCATTAAGTACATTTTTGTTCATAATAGTAATGGGCTAACCATTACTAGAAAAAAAAAAACTCTAGACTACGATTATATAAAAACATTAACTGCACTTACTAAAAATACGTGTAGTTTAATAGTTTAACTACAGATTTTAGACAGCATAGCTCTAATTGCATTTATATAGAAAGTGTAGTTTAAGATAATAAAAGATAGCATTTGTGGAGACATGCACTCAACTTGCAAAGTATTGATCTCTCTAATCTAAAGGTCTCACAGATTTGTCCTTCAAAAGGTGCATCACAAGTATGAGTTCAAGTCTCGAATATATAACATTGCAGATCCTAATAGTATCCCAATGTGGGATTGGGTCTCGCAAACTCCCCCTCATTAAAGCTTAAAGTCCTCATCAAGGCTAATACAACACTAGGATCACACCAGGCAGTGGGATTCTAGAGTTGACTCCTACAGTGCAGCATTTAGCTCTCGCAGGATTCTAAATGTGGCTCTCATGATGTACCACTTAGTTCTTGTGTTTTGAATGGTAGATTGCTCTGATATCATTTCTAGAGGCCTACACCCAACTTGCAAGGTATTGTTCACTTTGACCCAAAGGTCTTATAGTCTTATCCCATAAAAGGCATCTCACATGTATAAGTTTACATATATAAAATTGCAGATCTTGATAGAATCCTAACGTGGGTTGGGGTGTCACAACATTTTACTTAAACATAATTAAATAAAAACTATGATTTTCAACAAATTATAGTCTTTATAAATTAAAAGTATATAAATTTATTTTTTTTATAAAAGTTATTATAGTAAAAAACTATGTTTTAGTGGTAATAGGGGTTAAGAGTGTAAGCGAACTGGACATAAGCAAACGTTATTATGTTTGTGTTCATTCCTCCATTTACTTTTTAATACTATTCATGTTTGGTTTATGTTTGGTAGGCTCGTTTATAAACATTAACGAATATGTTCAGGAACACGTGTTAATGAATATTAACAAACATGTTAACCAACATATGGTCGTGAACATTAAACAAACATATTCATAAATATTAAAAATTATATAAACAAATTGTATTTACTGTAATATATATATATTATATCAAACAAAAAAAAATCGTACATGAATATATAATTTTAATAATTATATATTAAAATGATATATGAATAAATGTGTAATTTAATAATTTTTTATTATAGAACAACAGATGAACACAATGTGATTAATTAAACAAACGTTAGATGAGTTTGTTCATGAATATAAACAAATGAACTACACGTCTGTCTATGATCATTTGTTAAGATTAATAAACAAATAGAAATTGAATATATTTACAAACTGTTCATAAAACGTTTTATTCGTTTACACCTTTAACTGTAGTTAATATTATTAATTGTACAAATAATTAAAAATATTATTTTTTTTATAAAAGATGAAAAGATTTGTTTTCCTTATTAAACGTCATCCTATTATATATGAATAAATTACATTCTTTTTTCAAATATAATATTACGTGGATCGATGATTTGTTTTTTAAGATTAAAGATTCCAGTGCATTAAAAATCATTTAAGTTTCAAATTAAAGCTAATGGAATATCATCTATAAGCATATATTTTAATATTTAAATAAATTAAATTACAATTTTTATTTATTAATAGATAACAGTTTAGATTTTTAAATGTGGTCTTTTGTATCTAAAATTTCATCATCTGATATTCACGTACATGCAATATTGAAAAGGTTAATTCACAAATGTAGCGTTCAAGCAAGAATGCTGAAAAACTAAAATTCAAAAAGATATCATCATCCACCATTTTTACTTTAAACTTTCTCTCTCTTTCTCTTTCTCTCTATCTTTTCTCCAACAATATTAGTTATCTTCCTTCTTAATCTCAAAATCATGAAGAATAAAACTATCAAGTGGTGCAACAATAAATCTTACACTGGTGATCTTGTCTAAGATTCTTAGACATGTGACTTCTATTTCAGTTACTGAGTTCGTGAATGCCAATATAAGCAATAAGGCTTTTAATGAAGCTCAAAAATGATAATAACTTTAAAAATGTTTTGAACAAACTCAGCTTTTAATCATGGCATAAAAGTAAGAAAATCTTTTTAAAATAATGCAAAGATGTTAGGAATTCAGAGGTATTTATATAGGAAATGAATGAATAATTATCTTTCAAAGGAAAGCTGAGACAAGAATGTGTTACTTAAAGATAGCGGTAAAACAAGCTATGCACTCGAAATCACAAAAATGTATGGTATTATATTGATTTGCTTAGTGGCTGAGCATAGGAAATAGAGGTTCCAAGTTTTGTCTTCTCTAAATCTAACAAATTCTAGTAAGAAAATTTCGATAGTGTTAGATGTCATACAAACACAAAAAAGTTCCTAAGCGGCATATGGGTCTATGTATCCATGTTCGAGCAAAAAGAATTTTGAAATAATGCTCATGACATTACACCAATACCAAATAAAGCTAAGAATGAAGCATCAAAGTTGGTAACCTTCAGATGTGGCCTTATAGTATACCTAGGAAATACATAATACCTTAATTTACTTTTTCTTAGATACCTTAATGTACTTTTTGATTTAATTATTAATTAGATGTAAATTTATATTTCTATGATATTTTATTATTCTTATATCATATGTAATAATTGAATCAATTAAAAGTTGCAATGCAAAGTAAATAAAATGCAAATTAGGAAACAAAAATATTTTCTTAATATTTTTTATTTTTTATTTTCTAAATATTCTTAAGGGATATGTGTTATCATCTTAACCCCACTTGTGAAATCAAAAAACTCCACTAACGGTGTATTGGATATTAATTTAATTAGGAAATAAAAATAATGATTCACCAAATAAGTATTAAGAAATATCTAAGTTTTTAGATTTAATTATTAATTAGAAGTTGATTTATATTTCTATGATATTTTTTTACATCATGTATGATTAAATTAATCAGAAGTTGCAATGCAAAGTAGTAAAATGCAAATTAGGAAATAAAAATAACAATTCATTAAATAAAGTATTAAGCAATATTTAAGTCTTTTAAATTTAATTATAATTGAATTAGAAGTTGGCAATGCTAAGTAAATAAAATCTAAACTAGGTAATAAAAAACGATTTACTAAAAGCTTAATAGTCAAATAAGCCCTCAATTTTTATGGTAAAATGAAATTAAACTCTCAACGTTTTATTGCATTAAAATCAGTTAAAAATGTTTTATTTTCCTTTAAATTAAACCAAAATCTAAATCATGGAATTAAGTATAATTCCGTTAATAATCACTAACAGCCGTTATTTTTGCACAGGTGGACTCTGGCATGACGTTAACGTGTCAAATTTATGATGACGTGGTACTGACATGTCAAATTTATGATGACGTGATATTTTTCAAAATTTAACACGTCATCATAAATTTAATATGTTAGTGTCATGTCAGAGTCCACCTATACAAAAACAATACTGTTAGTGATAATTAATAGAATTATACTTAATTCTATAATTTTGACAGATTTTGATTTAATTTACAGGAAAATAAAATATTTTGAACTGGTTTCAATGCAATAAAACGTTGAGGGTTTAATTTCATTTCACACTAAAGGTTGAAGGCTTATTTGACTGTAAAGCCTTTACTAAATAATGTATTAAGTAATATCCAAGTTTTTTTATTTAATTATTAATTAGAAGTTATGATATTCTTTTACCTCATATATATATAATTGAATTAATTAAAAGTTGGCAGCGCAAATTAAATAAAATATAAATTAGAAAATAAAAATAACGATTCACAAAATAAAGTATTAAGTAAGATCTAACTCTTTTTCATTTAATTATTAATTAGAAGTTAATTTATATTTCTATGATATTCTTTTACATCATATATAATTGAATTAATAAGAAGTTGCAATGCAAAGTAAATAAAATGCAAAACAGGAAATAAAAATATCATTTTACTGATAAAATATTAAGCAGTATCTAAGTCTTTCTCATATATTTCTTTTTTCTAGATATATAGTAGTATTTAAGACTATGTTTCTTTTATTTAAGCTTAATCCAAATATGACACCCCAATCCCACATTGGGATACTATAAGGATCTGCAATGCTATATATGTAAAAATTTAAACTCATACTTGCTAGGTGCTTTTTGTGAGACAAAATCGTGAGATTTTCAAGTCAAAACGAACAATACCTTGCAAGTTGAGTGCAGGTCTCAACAAATAGTATTAAAGTCATCCACTAGCCAGAACACGAAAATTAAGTGCTACGCCATGGGAGTCACTTCTAGAATCTCAACACTTAACGTGATCCAGTTTGACAAGGATTCATGCTTTAAAACGAGAGAGTTTGCGACACTTCAATATGACATTGGGATATCATGAGGATTTGCAATACTATATGTAGAAACCTAAACTTATAATTATGATTCCTTGATGCCTTTTATGGGATAAAATTATGAAATCTTCTAATTAAAGTGGACAATATTTCACAAGTTAGGTGTGGGTCTCGAAATTTTAATCGAAATTATTCTAAAGTGTTTAATCTTTTCTCCAAAAAAAAAAAAGAGTACTAGGGTATACATATTTTAGTATTGAGTTAAACTTTATGTCTTCTTTTACAATTTTCATTCCATTATATCTGTCTTCCTTTTTGTTTATATTGACTCTATTTTTTTTATTTGATATCGCCCATAAAAAATTGGTGTATTAGTTCAATCATTTTATTTATTTATTTATTTTTATCAACTACTATTAATAGTATTTATGATTGTGGCTCTTTAATTTATTTAATATTTTAAATTTTTTATACTTTTTTAATAATTTTTCTAATTAGTATTTAATTTCATTTTTTTAATTTGCATATTTTATATATACATCGAGATTTTTAATAAATTATCCAACATGTATTTTAAAATATTTTTTATAATTTTATTTTTTTAAAAATTATTATAAATAAAATCATTACTATGCGTCAAAGGAATTTAAATCTAATTAATAATTAAATAAATATAAAATATTATTAATATACCCCAATTCGAATTATTTCCAGTAAAAATTAATTTAAATTCAAATCATTTTGAATTTTAATTGATTTAACTAAATTTTGATCAAATCAATCAAATTATATTTGATTTTGATCAATTATGGGTCAGTTTGGCTTACTGATGAGTCATGGTGTGTTTGCTTTTGTTACATTGGACAAAAAACTTTTCAAAGATAATTTAATCTTTAGCTTTAGTATTAAATACTTTTTAATAATTTATTAAAAAAATATATAACTTTAATAATCATTTTTTTTTTCAATTTCACTAAAACTAATCTCATCGTTCATCCAAACTAATTATATATCAATAGCTACTTGGAATCGAGTAAATTTTTCAGCTCAAGTGATGAGCATAGCCAATAGGTAAAGCCTCGACCAAGCAAAATCCTAAGCAATTGAGAAAATCTGATATCTTAATAGAATACACATTTCACTCTATTAACTCATTCAATGATATTGCCTCATTAGCCATTTACAAATTCAAACCTTGCTGAGAAGAAATAAGAACGAAAATTTTGCTAATTAATGATTAAGTTTTATAAACAACTCTTCCCTTTTATAGTTTAAATTAACAAATTCTCTTTCTTCACCTCTTCTTTTCCTTCCTACCAAGCAAAGCTTTAATGTTCGTGTAAATCCGGTAGCCAAGTTGCATGCAGGGCAACCCATGCTATTTCCTCATCTTAATGCAAATTCCTCCCAAAAGAAACAACATTAACAATAATATCAATCACCCACAACAATCAACACCATCAAAATTTGAGTCCTAACAGTGGAGGTAGTATTTAATATCATGTGCTGCTTACACAAAACTGAATCTAGGTGCTCTATCTAGTCTTCAAGAAGACTCGCCTCCCCGGCTGGTCTCGGTAGTTTCACTGCTTTCAATAGTTTCTGTGCTTTCAACTACATCTGCCCCTTCTGATGAATCACCTTGTTCGGGCTTTGCAGGCCCTGGACCGGCCGATACTTTCACCATTGATGGACGCAGCAGCCTGTGTCCTATCTTGAACCCCTTACGAAATTCTTGAAGAATGATACCTTCTTCAAATTCTGTGGAATCCTCACGCATAATTGCTTCATGTAGCTTTTACAAGAAAAACAAATTACATTGGTAAGAAAATTGTCAAAAGTACCATCAGTGACACAAAAATGAAAGAAGCTCCCATAAAGTTTCTCTTCATCATTTGCCTACCTCTTTTTAGCCTAAGGAGTTACAAGTACGTTTCCATGCCACAACTAAAAATCTAATACTCATATCAATCTCGTATCATTACCGGTAAACTCACCAAGTCAGCTCGAATCAATCAAGACCTGGTGTAAATTAAAAGCGAATCCAGGTCTTCATAAAACCTGAACATACTTGATTAAATATTCGAGAAAGCTCATCAAGTAGTTGACTGAATATCGAGCCAACTTGGTGCTTCACCTGCATTAAGACAATTGTCATCATGCCAATTAACAAACCAAAATGATACCTTACATATAATATTCAAATGTAACATCCGTCTTTCGAAGATTTAACTCGAATATCTTAAGTAAATTTGCATTCTCTTCCATAAGTATCTTATGAGACTAATTTTTCTTATCAATAATCAAATACAATCATGTATTTGGGGCCTTGAGAGACAATTAATTTATGAACTGCCTCCTTAACTCAGTCATGAAGAGACCAAGAACATGGTAAGAAAAATTGAATTAGGCTATGAACATTTACAGTCATCAAAGTGCACTTGACTTGGAAGTATAGAAGCAACAAATTATGAAACATCTTAACATTGAGTTATGAAGAAGCTCCTAGTAGATTTATCATGTCTAACAAAGGTTGGGAGAGCAGAGTAAATAAGTATTAACTCACCATTGGATCAAAGTGATTTCCCACTGTTTCCACAGTTTTAACACCAAGCGAGCCCAAAATCTCCATAAACTGCTTGTATATGCTCTGATAGCTGTTATTGATCTTCTCTTCTCCCTCTGTCTCCACCTTAATTTGGGCTTTAGCTCGCTCAAAATTATCCAAAACAGGCAACAAATTTTCCAAAACCTCTCCTTGGGCATTTGTTACCAATGAAAAGCGCTCTCTCTCCGTCCTCTTACGAAAGTTGTCAAAGTCTGCACTAATTCTAAGAATCCGAACCTTCTCTATTGACAATTCTTCTAACAATGAAGCCATTTTCTTTTCAAGATCAACTTTCTCGTCTTCAATGGATTTTAAAAATGCTTCTATGTCAGCAACTTTGGACTCATCATTACTTGCCAAAGCTTCTTTGTATGATTGGAGCAACGATTCAATGGCTGAAGAAGGTGTTCCTTCAACATCACTACTCTCATCCGCACCAGTAGCCTCTTCAACAGAGACAGCACCATCTGAAGAGTCCTGTTATATCGATCAGGATGAAAAATGCAGCCATAAATATGTCTCCGACAATGCAACAGAAAGAAAGAAAAATATTGTAATAAAAGAGAATAATATGGAAATCTCTCAATCATCGTAGTCTTAACCTTATGCCAGCAATCCATGACCCAAAAAGTTAAATCAGGTTAAGTACCTGATAAATCTACCCTAATTACAAAACGTATGAATATCTGACAATGTTAATTTACACATGTATGAGAAAGCTATGAGCCAAGAAATATTAAAAGGTTTCCATGCCTTAAAATTAATTAGTCAATGATGAATGGAAAATGCTAAACTGAGCAACATCAATTCTCCGAGTAGAGATAGAAAATAATTGTCCCGAAATTTGAATTATATACAAGCTATATCATCATGTCTACTTGAATATGGTGTCAGACAAATTATAAATTTAGAGCATAGTTAACAAGTAACAATTGTCATAATAAACAGTCAATGTAGACAAAAAAGGATCCTTAATTGGTAAAAGTCATTCAGCAAACTACATTCAATCCATAAAGCTACAAAAAGAGAAGATTTTCTTTGATAAAGATAAATTCTATACACTATCAAGTTGCCATCTTTTCTTCTCATTTCTAACATACTTAATCCTCTCTGTTTGGTAGGAAGGAAAGAAAGAATAAGTACACAAAATAGCACACAAAAAGTGAGCTTCCTTCCTACCAAACGGCGCCTTAAACTCCAAAATCCATAAAGATTCTTGTCAAATTTACAAGCAACACTAAACATAAACATAAACATAAACATAAACATAAACATAAAAGGCTAAAAAAACCAAACCCAGAAAATGGAAAAAAGAAACCATTGTTGAGAGAAAGTTAAAGGTTACCTCATGTTGAGGTTCTTGTACTTCTGGTTGTGTCTCAGTAGTTTCAGTTTCTGCTTCATTTGATGCAAAAGAAACCAACTTTACGAACCGTAAAGAGGGAGTGAAGCTGAACCGGAGGGGACAGCTTGGACGAGGAAGTCTTTGCTTGAAGCGGACATGAAAGGGAGACCTTAAGGAAATGGGTGTACTTACATGTGAAGTTAGAGGAGGGGGAGGAGATTTAAACGGTAGCGTTTTAAGGAGAGTGGCCATGGGAGAAGAAAGAATCTTGAGAAGGCTGGGAGAGAGAGGCGGAGGAAGAGAAAAGGGTGTGTGTAAGATAAAGGAGAAATGTGAGGTTTGGTTTGGACCGTTGGATGATTATTTGGTAAGCAGATCGGAAGGTTGTCTGATGATTTATGGACAGAAAAAAAACTACCGCGAATATCTTTGGGACTGATATGGTTAATAGAAGTAGATCTGCTAAACGGGCAAGGCTGACTCGAGTTCGGTCTGGTGGAGTCGATCTGGTAGTATGGCTTGGTTCGTAATTGAAATCGATGGAACCGGTTTCGGTGTCGGTTGGACTGAGCCCGATAAAGGCTAGGCTCGTTAGGTTCGAGATCGGCATGGCCCCGAATCGAGCCTAATCGATTTTGGGTCGAAACATATATATTTTTTTTTTTACATTTTCTCTCAAAAATTCTCTCCTAATTCTCTTTAATTCTCTTATTTCAAATTTTTAATTTTATTCTTTCACTCAAATTCTCTCTAAAATTCAAAATCTACTCACATTATTCTCTTCAATTCTTTAATATTTTCTACAATCTCTTGTAATTGACTTAACCTGCCTTCAATAATTATATTCTCAAAAATCAGCCATGTATTATTTTTTATTATATTGCAACATATGAATATATGTATATAATATTTTGTCTCTTATTTTGTTAAAGCGGGTTAAGCATAAAAATGTGTGATTTGTTTTAGCGATGGAAATTGGTTTCGCAAGGTTTATGAAACTCTTTGATTTAGTTTATCATGAAACTTAGTTTTACAAGAAGTTATTTTAATATGATTTGGAAGTTGTGTAATGGTATTGCATATCGTGGGTAATCAAAATAATTTGATTTAAATAGTTTATACGTTGTTTGGAAAGTTTTATTGCAAATAGGAAAATATCTTATTTGTATATTGTGGATATCTAAAATGAAATAATCTCCCGATACACTATGATATTGATGACCTTGTCAATAGGGGTTATATATTAGCAATGTTAATATGCATTTTTGTTATTGGGAATCGATTTCAATCGAGCCACCGGTTAAGAATAATGGACCGTTGCTTTGCGCAACCATTAATTGATTATGAACTGAACCACCGGTTGAGAATAGTGGATCGTTACTTTTGTGCAATTATTGATTTCTTATAATTGAGCTATCAATTAAGAATAGTGGTTTTGTTACTTTATGCAACCAGTGATTATTTCCATTATTGATGACCTGTGCCGCAGGGGTTAAATGTGGTCATAGTTTATTAAGGGAGATAAATTTAGGAAACTAATATTTGAAATATTTGCATTGTTTTTGTTATATTGATATTTGGAAAAAATTATTTGTAAATATATGATTATCCTGAGAAATTGTTATGAGAAATTATATGGTTTTAGCCTAAATGATTTGATTGTGCTTAACCTGGTTGCAGGGATGTCGGTTACTTACAGAGTGGTTGTACTCATTCCTTTCTTAACATTTTACAGGTTTAATGTTGGTGATAAACGTGGGGATGTTGGGGAGTGATATCTTTGGAGTTAGAGAATGTTTCAAGACTATAGGGTATTGTCAACTGAGAAGTTAAGAATGTTTTTTACCTGTGTGTTCTAGACTTTTAAGTTAAGATTTAGAATTTCATAAATTCATTTTTATTCTCTATCGTGGTACACAATTTTCAAGCATATAGACAAATAAATAAGATAGGCATTAGACTTTTCGACTTAGACATTAGAAAGAAATAAATTTTTGTATGATGAAAACCTTGGATGTCTATAAGATTATATTTTACAAGTGTGAAGCGTTTGCTACATCTCGGGTTCGAGACGTGACAACTAGGATCCACACTAAGAAAAGTAAAGTAAGTGACCATTGTTGTTGGCTCAACCGATAGGGGGTGAATCAATTTTCTAGTCTAAATGCTAAATTTAAACTCTTTTAAATTGAATTGCAAATAATCAAATAATAAGTAATAGACTATAGTGCAGTAAAATAAAAGAGATAAGAGAGAGAAGTAGCAAACTCAGCAATTTATAGAGGTTCGACCAATCGCTTGCTTACGTCCTCTCTTCTTAATTTGCTTGTCAAGAGTTTTCTTTCACTATCACAATAATTGATACAACCTCTTTTTCAAGGTTAAGAAATAATCTCTCTACCCCCTATACAAAGATATCTATTCAACTCTTACACAATACTCTCACAGAGGAACTCTCCATTTTTCTTTTGGATTAAGAGTGAATACAAGTAAGAATTCTCTTTTGTGGGTAAGAAGAATAACTTCAACTTAAGCTATTAAAACAATACAGTGAATATGATGTTGAGGGCAAAAAGAATATTGATGAATGATCTCTTAAGAATATTCAGATTTTTTCAGCTCTATTTCTTGTTTCCCCAATGTCTTCAATGTTTGGTTTTATACAGCATGATGGTAGGTGAAGCATTTAATGCAGTTTTTCCCGTTGAAGATTTTGCAGAGAGAAAAGTTGGGAACTTCCAGTAGAGTACCAGATCGATCTTCCATCATGACTAGATCGATCTTCTAATTCAAATTCCTGCAATTGCAAAGCAACTCAAAACAAGGAGATCGATCTCATATTTGTAGAGATCGATCTTATAATCTGTAAAATGTTAGTGAAGATCGATCTGTCGAACCATCAGATCGATCTCATAAACTCTCTGTTTGAAGTAAGATCGATCTCCAGATCGATCTTGCAAGCATTCTCGTAGAGTGGAGATCGATCTCAGAAACTCTCTGTCTTGAGGAGATCGATCTCTATCCATATGAGATCGATCTCATAAACTCTCTGTTTGAACATAGATCGATCTACAGATCGATCTAAGACCTTTAACCTTTCCCTTAGAGGAGATCGATCTCTTCCTCGACCAGATCGATCTCAAAGCATTCTGTAAGACAAATATCGATCTCTTCTTCCGTAACATCTCATACATGTTCTTTAAGTCTTTAACCCTTAATCAGATCGATCTCATATTCTCATGAGATCGATATCTCATCCTTGAAAACTCAGGAAATCGATCTCTCATCTCATAAGATCGATCTCTCATCCTTTAAAACCTAGTTTCTGGTAAGGACTTGTATCTCAAAATGTTCTAATTAACCTCTTAACATATTTTAAACATTTCTTGATTTATAATAACCATTATTGAATTACTGTTTTGACATTTCAAAATATATCAACCTAACAATTGCGACATTGTGTAAAAAAAAGGTATGACCGAATTTTTTGTAATTTGTGGAATATGTAAATGATATATATTTGTATCCTAGTGGAAGTGGTGGGGGTACAGGTGCATTTAAAAAACATTTAATTAGTAAATATAAACTTGATCCAAATATGTTACAACCAAAAGTTAGAGAGGGTAGACAATTTCAAATTAATTTACTAGAAGGTGGAACAAAATGAGTTTTTCATAATGGTAAAGCTATGCACGGTTTAATTAGATTTGTCGTTAAGTATAATCAACCATTCACAATATGTGAAAAAGTTAGATATTTAGAATATGTTTGTTATATCAGTCCGTTTCTAAACATATATTAACAATGATTGCATGAAAAAGTTTAAAGAATATAGAGAAGTTTGAAGGCATAAACTTATCAATATTTCATCTAGAGTTAGTTTAATTAGTGATATTTGAACTATTATTAATATTTTAATTTATATCATTATAACTTGTCATTGAATAGATGGAGATTGGTGTATGCAAAACACGTATTACTTTAGAAGTATTAGAACAATTACATAATTCATATATTATTACTCAATATAATAATAATATGTATAAATTATATGGTATTGAAAATAGAGTTTTTTTTCACTATTAGAAAATGTTTTGAGTAGTACCACAACTATTTCTACGCTAATTAGAAATTTAAACCTAATCTTTTCTTGAAAAGAAATTTAAACCCAATTTTAAGTGATGTATTTTTTTTATGTTAAATGTGCACGTCATATTATAAATTTGTGTGTTCATAATAATTTTAATGTTAATAGCATAATTTCAATCAAAAAATTTAGAATCTTAGTAAAATAGATCCACAACTTAAGTTGCAAACATGAATAAAACGAATTTATCAAGCAAATAACATAAATCCTAAGATGTTTCCACTTCCAGTGAAAACAATATAGAACTCACTTAATCATTTGTTTTTTTCCTACTTTTTTGGGGAAAATGAAATATGCTTTCTTCTGCTTTACCTTATAAAGATATTATTACTCATATTTATAACAATTTTACAAATAGCGCGACCTTACAAATCAATGATAATGATTTGATTTTTTACTCAAAGTTGTATTGATTTGTTATTTACTTTTAAAGAAGCAACCGAGAACATTTTTAACTCAATATTATCCAATCAAATTGTTTTTTGTTCCTATAGGGTTTACAATGTTTGAAAAATATTTACAATTTAAGAATGATGAACTTTATCTACTTTTGTCTATGAAATAGAGGAAAAAATTAGAAAATATTGGAAAGCAATTTTTTTTTATTCATTATATTGCGTCTTTATTAGATCTTAGTTAAAGTGAGGAAAATATAATTTTTTTTTAATATTATAAATATTTTTTTAGGATTGATTATATCGACGATAAAAAATCGTCAATTAATATGTTTTTTCGAGATTTGTTTACTTTTTATAAGGACAAGAGGAAGAAACCCAACCAAGGACAAGAATCGAATGATGAAACCAATAGTAGTGGTGGCAACCAAAGCATTTTCGAAGCAATTGAAGTTACAAAGAAAGGAAGCAAATCCTCTTCTTCCCGACGAAGTCATGAAGGTAGTTTGAATGAGTTATAATTTTTCTTAAGTCAAAGTTTTTGAAAACTTTTGATATTCTCCAATGACGGAAGGAAAACTAAAGACAATTTTCAATCTTAACTTCCATGGCCCAAGATGTTTTCATGATGCAAGCATCATTCGTTTCTTCAAAATTCGCATTCACAACATGTATTAGAATTATTGAAAATCATTGAACCGGTCTTAATCCGACTTCATTATGCATACTAGGGGAATCCCGCTATAAAGAATTTGGGATGACCAACAAGTTCGACAATAATCTTTTAGAGGAAGAGGAAGAAATTTGCAAGTTAATCCTTATAAATTGTAAGGAATGAGAAATAATTTTATTTTTCTTTTTTTTTTTAAATTGTATATAAATAAGTTCAATCATAATAAATTTTTTTATGGACTACGGTTCCGTAGTTTTTTTCTTTCTAACTTTTGAAGGGGTTTTTCATGTAAAAAATCTTTGGTTTCCTTATTCTCTTTTATTATTTTCATTTATTATTTTTGTTAAATAGGAAATAAGTTTAGAAAATAAATAAATATTTAAAATACAAAATGAATAATTATTTTAAAAACATACTAAATATATATGTTCTCTTAGAAGAAAATGATAAATGAATAAATATTTTAAATACAAAATAACAAGTTTAAAATCTAAACTAAAATTTTTGTATTAAAATGATAAATTTAATTATATTTCAAATGCAATAAATAGGTTCAACTTTATCAAAAGAAATTAAAAAAAATTAAAAGTATTAAATTTTTTTTTCAAAATAATAACTTTAATTAAATTACATTAAAAAATATTAAATAAGTCATTATTTTTATTGAAATTAATAATTACATTTAAAAAAATTAAAAAAGAAACTAGCCTAAGACTGGCTCGGCCAAGCCTAAGAATCGAAGCAGTGATTTATTGGACAGATGCGGTCCCTTAAGAGGTCTAGTATGGCTCGACTTGAGACTGACCCGTTAACTAATCGGTTCAGACCGATTCATAAAGAAAATGGGTTGAAACCAGTACAACTTGACTTGGAACTGACCCATTTTCCTTTCTCATAATTTCAAAAAATTTCTTTTTCTTTTTAGTGATTACCATATATGCTAATACGAAACTCTAAAATTCCCTATTTCACCTCTCCTCTTTTTTCAAAATTTCCCTAAAATTATCATAACTTCTCATTGCTTAAATAAAAATATTAAATATGTAACAAAAAATAAAAGTATGTGTTATTCTATGAAAAATTTTATAATAAGGTCGATTTTATTATCAGGTCAACTTATTTTATACTTATTTTTAATTTATTTTCATTCATTTTTATGCATTTATACTTATTTATGATGATATTAACTTATTTTATATATATTGACCCTAAATTTAAGTTTTATTTTTATGTATTTACAAATATTTTTATGTGTTTATTTTTTTTAATATTAAATTTACGTTTTTTTATATTTATACTTTTTATTATATAATTATGTCTATTAATATTGATTTTATATTTATTTTAATAAAAATAAATGTAAAATAAATATAAAATAATTTAACAGATTTTTTTTATGATTTTTAATCATTAGACGAATTTTTTAGATAAAATAAAATACTTATAAAAAAACAAATTAAAGAGTAAATAAATATTTTTTAATTTTATTTTCTTTAAAATTCTATTTCAAAACGAAAGGCACACAGTGTTCTTGCCCAATCGCAGCTGACTGGAAAAGAAAAGAACATTCCTTTCCCAAAACCCCAAGCTCTTAAATTCCCCAATTTTTTTTTTTTGACTAATGCTTTAATGTAAGGCTTATTTTGAATGAGAAGTATTGGTTTCCATACCTTGTTTTTGATAAATTTTAAGGGTTTGTTTGAGGCATTTGTTAATTTTAGAGGATCAAATTGTTTGTTTTGAGAAATGGGAAGTAGAAAAGAAGAAGAAAGAAATGAGAAGATAATAAGAGGTCTAATGAAGCTGCCTCCTAATCGTCGTTGTATTAACTGTAACAGCTTGGTAAAATTTCTCAGACTTTTCTCTCTCTTTCCATCTTTTGAGAAAAAAGGTTTTTGGCTTATGGGTTTTTATAGTCAAGGAGTGCTAATGAGGCTGGAAAATTATGGGAAAATGAAAAAAGAAATGGTTTTTTTTTTTCTCTCTAAATCCTCTTAGAAGAATTAGTTTAGCAGATGGATATCATAGTTAAGCATGAAAAGAAGAAAAGAGAGAGATTTGAGGGTATAGAAATTGTTTTTGAAGTTGGGTTTTTTTACTTTTTATTTTTTATTTTTCCGTGTTTATAAATATCATACTGCTTTGTTGTTTCTTTTTATAATGAACTGACACTAATAGATTTCAAATTCTGGTTTTTATTTTTTTTCCTACTCAAATCAGGCCAAACTGTTGTTAAGCATGACTTGAAAGGACTTAAATTAGCTTTAGTTAAATCTGATAATTTTTTTCTTTTTTGTATACCCTTTTTCTTTGATATTAGTTTGTGGTTCTACTGTTGCAGGGTCCTCAATATGTTTGCACAAATTTTTGGACTTTCATTTGCATGACTTGCAGTGGGGTACAGTGAGTATTTTGCTTTTTTAGTTATTTCAACATCTACTATTTTGCATAGAAATTATTGTCACTGTTGTGAAGCTTTGCAAATTTGGTAATATGTAACTTTATCAATATTGTGTCGATGGATCCATTATGATTTCTGCTATTAAAACTTTTTGCGACTTTTGTTGTTGCTCATTGTGATGATTTTATGTTCTTTACCTTAAAGGAGTATTACTTCTTTTTCCAATTTGGTCGATGATTGTTTATTTGTATTTACCTTGCATGATTCTGGTGGAGTGACATGACATCACAGAATCAAGTCTTTCAAATCTTTACCATTTTTTGTCCTATCTTGGTAGTCATTTGTGTTTTGCAGCCGTGAGTTTACTCATCGTGTAAAGTCCATATCAATGTCAAAGTTCACTTTGCAGGAAGTTGAAGCTCTTCAGAATGGTGGTAATCAGGTTTGAGCTAGTGTTACATTTTTTTTTTAATCTATAGAAAGAGTGGGATTATTATAATGTGGATGAGATTTTCTTTGGTTTACTCCTCTCAGCGTGCAAGAGATATATATCTTCAGGATTGGGACCTGCAGAGGCAAAGATTGCCTGACAGCAGGTGCAGAATATGTGATTTATCACTAAACGTTGTGGGCATGTTCTTGACAGATTTGGGGTTTTCTAATAACTCTTTCTCCTTGCAGCAACGCTGAAAAAATCCGAGATTTTATAAAGGATGTATACGTTGACAGAAAATATGCTGGAGGAAAAACATCTGACAAGCCTCCAAGAGACATGCAAGTAATTTCTTCATATTTAGTGTATATGGTGGTTTCAAACTTTCAATTCTTTGAATTAAAAATTTTGGCTAAACCTTTATGCTGCTTGGCTTTGTTTCCTAAAACCATTTTTTGTAATTAGTAAATGAAGAGAATATGATTGTGGATCATTTGGTATGATGTTGAACTTCCTAATTCTGTACTTTATGTTGAACTTCCTAATTCTGTACTTTCTGTTTTTTCTAAAATAACTTTTGCTTTATCTGTTTGTTTTTTTTAGAGATAACTGAATTACTATTTTCATTTAAGAGCCACCACCCACATTGATGTTTGTTAAACAAATTTATGCAAATGAAATCAGACTGGCCAATTTTTGGATACTGGTGTTTCTATGTGCTTGTCTCCTCTGTTTTATTTCAATAGATCAAACTTAATCCTAGAGCAGTGGTTTAAATGTGGTGTTCTTAAATGAATTTGACAGAGCCTTAGAAATCATGAAGATGAGATAAGACGTGCCAGTTCTTATCATTCTTATTCTCAAAGTCCACCTTATGACTATCAATATGAAGATCGGCGTTATGGAAAACAAGTTGCTGCTGTGCTTTCTAGGAAGCCTGGTTCTGATCGAGGCCACTACATGGGGAAAGTTTCTAGTTTTGTCTACAGTCCTGGTTGTTTAAGTGATCTAATGTCTGATGACAGGTTTGCGAACGAGGGTTCTGCTCCTAGGGTTTCAGACTACTCTGTATCCAGTAAAGGTGATCCATTCAAATCTGGTACAGGGTCACCAAATTTTCAGAAGGACATTGGATTTGGCAGCCCAACTGCTCAGCCTCCAAGAGATGTATTAAGTGAAGATTCACAACATCAAACAATTAATTTGGTTGTGGATTCGAGTTCCAAAAAAGATGCTGGAGGGAGCCCACAGGTCACATATCTCACAACTTATGTCATACTTATACCTACTTAGTGAGAAGTAGCTTCTTTTTAAGTCTTTTGTCCACAGGTCACATATCTCACAACTTATGTCATACTTATATCTACTTAGTGAGAAGTAGCTTCTTTTTAAGTCTTTTGCCACACCTAAAAGTATATGATTTTTTAAAGCAATGTCTAAACACCATGCAGGCTTCGATATATTATGGTGGGTTACTTCCATATAGTGATTATTAACAGCAAGAAGAGAGCTCAAACCTTCATGATAAGTTTTGTAGCTCATTAACATATCTAAAATTATTCCAGTGGAGCCTGCTGTTCCTTTATTTCATTCAAAATTGAGCAATGTGCATGCATGGTTTATAGTCAGTTGCTACCTATGCATGCTTGATGCCTGCAGAAATATCGATAAATTTATGCACATTTAAGAGATGCTATAGGCATTTCTTATGAGTAATAATGTTATTTTGCCAACTTTATGATTGTTGGACTGTGAATCTAGCTAATGTGTTTATGTTAATGCAAGTTGGCAAGATCATAGTGATACTAAATGTGTCACAGGGAAGTGTTGTCAAGTAAATGAACCCATTATACATGCCTTATCATGTGTAATCTTACATCTACCTTTATCTGTTTAATCATCTCATTATTAACTGATATTAGAATTGTTACTTTATCTAGAGAACTAAAGCCATGGGAAGTTGTGGGTCATCTGATAGCAATTCCATGCTTGTCAAGTCATATAATTCAGGCATTGGACTGGATGTTGTCTCCAAACCTGAACAAACTGCTGGGTCCTATCATGATGAAGCATCTAGTATCGCCCAATCATCCGTTCCTGTGAACTATGGTGGCCTGGATTTCTTTAATACACCTGAGGCTTCTGCAGCTCCTATAGATTTGTTTCAGTTACCTGCAATATCATCAGTTTCATCCAATGATGTATTTCAACCTGCAGTGGTATCTTCTATGCCGCCCACAAATTTATATCAACCTCCCCCATCTACTCCATCTATAGACTTATTTGCTGGGATTGCTGAGCAACCCCCAGCTACAAGTTTTGATGGCAAATTGCCCGAGATACCTTTATCTAAAAATGAAGGATGGGCAACATTTGATACTCCTCAGCATGCAGCATCTGATCCGGTAACCAAAAATATTTCTCCTGCTGCAATGCTCGGTGATGGAGATTTGTCAGTGAAGTTTGACCAATTGTCATCCTTAAATGCAACCATGCAGTGGCCAATTTTTGAAAATTCTAGTGCTCTTGGGGCTACTTCAGCAGCGTCTAATCAATGGCAAGAGGGCTTGCATGATGGTCAAGCCTCCACTGCTGTAACCAGCACTCAGGTAAGCCATTTCACATGCTCTGCTTAAGTTCATTGCAGTTTTGTGAAGAATAAGAAACAATGATGCTTGTAACATGCATTTATTCATGTTTTTCACTGCTTGGCCTACATATGGTTATGGTTCGAAATATAAATTTCTTTCTCTCCTGTCAAATGTATGGTCAAGTGATCCATTGTTTTTGAACAGTCATGGAATGCTTTTAGTGATTTGGCTGAATCACTTCCTACAGAACCACAAGTAGTTGCATACAATCATCTGGCAGCCACTGATCAACATTTGGGCTTAGCAGTTTCCAAGGTTTGCTACTTCTATTTCTAATGACACCAAATATTTACTTTTCTTCAATTTATGTTTAAAGGGTCTGTTTCTGCAGAACCTTGATAATGATGGCATCCAAACAGCTGCCTACCATGCTGGTTTCCCTGCTGCTACTCTAGCATCAGAGAATGGCATAGCTCCATCATATGCTCCGCCAGTGAATCCGCTTTTGGTTTGTTCTTTAAGTTACTGCTTCATTTCTGCTTCATTTTGTTCTTTATATCATATGGACTCTATTGAGTGCTTCTTTAGTCTCTTTAGGTTTTGAATTTCCTTAATATTGCAGGGAGAGAAGCAGTCACATGCTCCTGATCTTAAATCAACCAACCCATTTGATCTTCCTTATGATACTGAATTGGAACAAAGTGATATGGTATATCATGCATGTTGATCCTTGAATATCTTTATACTGTATTTTTTGTGTAAAATTGGTTGACCTTTTCTTCCGGTTTGAATGTTCCTGTATTATCCATGCTAACCCTTTTGCCTTGGTTCTATGTAGAGGGATTGTAAAGTTTGCTTACCAATTCTTTCAAGGGAATATTCCCTGTAATTTTATCTGTATTACTGCATGCTTTTTTCACTGTTTTTTGGTTGGTCTTGCTGAGAAATTACTGTTTTTTGAGGCCCAAGGTTTAATTTTTGGAGAGAGAGAGAGAGATAGAGAGAGAGATGACACAATAGATGTGCCTTCATTTCAAGGATAATTAACGGGTTAAGGTCAGGGGCTTAAGTTTGTAGAGAGAAGGGAAGAATTGAACAGACAAGATAATTTTGAACTCAAGCCAGTTGGTTTGGTTAAATACCAATGTGCTTCTGTGAAATTTTTTTGAGGAATTTGCTTTAATGTTGCATCTCTGGTTTTATGTAAATATTAGTATTATCCAAATCTAGGTTAAGTTCCAAGAAGAATATGATGTGCTAGGGCTAGAGTCAAATTTGAATTAAGTAGCTAAAGATATCATATCATTAATCTGAATGCTTAAGCGGTTCCTTCAATTTCATCATTTCTTGGTATTTGCTGCGTATTCTAAGCAAACTGCCTGTTGTTTTAGTTCTTTCTCCTACATATTCTGTAAGTTTCTGGATTCTGGTTGGACACGAATATAACTTGAAGGATAATTTGTGAGTATAGATGAAATGCCAAGCTGTAGCATGCTTGCGGCCACCTTTTTGTGAAGGACATCAATAATGTTTCACCTTTCCTCTTTAATAGTCCATGGTTTACATTGATTTGGAGTGCATTACTTGTGGGTAAGGGCAGATGCAATATTGAAATTACTCTAATCAATTTCTTCCTGTATAATGGTGTATTACAGTTCTTGGATATGAGTTCATTACAAACCACACTTCCTAATGCTCAGTTGCCCTCTCCCTTTCTTGGTGGTGGTTTATCGCAACCGTGGTTTTCTGGGAATCCGTTGACGCCATATAACCCGGCAACAGCACAAGGTAGTTCTTGTTGTCACTTTAGAACCAGAGAGCCATAAATACTTAGTTCATGGTTGACTGACAAATCTTATTCGGCATTCAGTAAGGAAAATAAAAAGAAAAAAAGAGAAGCAAAGCCTTTGAAAAACATCTATGAAAATGGACCATGAGGTTTCCCTAAAGTAGATCTTTGAATTTTATTGTTTACTTCTGCAGGTGGCTTAGCATACATGTCTGGCCAAACACCGAATTCTTAATTATCGTAAGTTGTTTTACCGTCCATTTTTATCATCGTTATTACCATTTTCATACTCAAGTAATTGTGGTTGCCTATATTATTCTTTCAAAAGTTAAAATTCATTTTCTCTTCTGGCAGGAATGTCCCTGCTCAAGGTCCTGTTGCTTCTGTTGGAGGAAATCCTTTTGCATAGAAATCTACTGGTACTGGCAAAAGTAGCATTTTAGTACTTTTTCAGCCAGTGGTAGTTTCCTGGTGCCAATATGTAGCGGATCTCTCGGTGCATTAGAATTAAGTCTACTGTGAAGTAATTCTGATTTTTTCTTCGAGAAAAATAATCCATTGCCTAGACCGAAAAATTCATTTTAGTGTTGTGTCTTCTAGGCTTCTTGTTTGTATGTGGCACCCAGGTTACAAGCGGTGATGCATCAAGGAGAAAGTGGTAGAGGAGATAGGCTTTTATGGTTCTTAGGCTGGCAAAGATTAGAATGTATTGTAATTGTGCCTGGTTCATAGGCTTTCCAAGTTATACTTGTTTGCCAGCTTTTCTATTTTGATTGTTTTGCACTGTTACAAATATGGACAGATCCCCAGCAATCTTGAGCTAGTTTTTGTTTGATCCCTCTACGGTTATGTATGTTTTTGGTATAAACCACAAGTTGACGCCGATATAAGATAATTTGACTCGATAAAAATTTGGACATGGGATATTTTATTATGGATTTTATTCACTTAAAAATTCAATTAAGCTTTATTCTATTGAATCAATCATTTTCACACGTATTTACCTTAAATTTCAACTCCTTTTCTAGCTTATTGAATTCTCGGAATCTATTTTATTTTTACTACAAAAAAACGAGGAGTCTAACGTATATTGTTCTCGAAACCCTAAATCAACTTGTCTCCTATTAACGTATCAATGGCATGCTAGCGCCAGTAAGATATATTCCATTTTAAGGGTTGCCATCCTCTCCAATTGCAAACTCAATTTCCTAGTCTCTTTGCTTGCCGTTTCAGTGAAATCTTTAACTGAAATCAGAAGGAACTATTATTCAATGGTTGATTTGATGTTGTTTAAAATGTCGTAAGAGTCAAGCAGGGACCCTGAAATATAGAAATGACTAACGCTCAGAATCGAAAAGATGGAAAGGAGAGATTAAAGTGCAGATTCTGCAAACATGAATGATCTTAAAAATAACATTCCTATAACCTGTTATCTAGATCTAGAATACTGCATTTCAGGTTACTACAACTGCAGAAATGTTCATACAAGTACAACAATGAGTATTTTTTGGTACAAGGAAGGCATCTTGCCTGAAAAAGAAAAAAAATGCAAATATTAAAATTTAAATCTTAAATTTTCTGAACTCTTTATACCTTAAAAGTGCGAAATGACTATTTGAGCCAATACTCAAGGTCAATGACAGGAAGTATATTTAAGAACAAATACGATAACACATAACTTGGTTACTTGATTGCTTAAACATTATGCTTTGAGAATATTGGTTCCAACAGAAGTTAGCTTCTCAAACACAAGCGAGGGTCTCAAAGTACTGATAGACATGCAATGCCTCATAATTTGATGGATGACTGTAAATTTTTGGAAACAACTCTAGATCACAAAGCGTTGTCAATGTCCCATTATTCAAATCATGGGAAATTGCTTTCCCATTCACAAAAACCACGACTTTAGAGACATCATCTTTATAAGATCTTATAACACACAAAGCAGAGACTAGATTTCCCCCTCCCTCTTCATGAGACAAGTTTATCTCAGGTAAGCCTTTCACCATGGTTTCCAAATTCACACGGTATTTCAAGAACCAAGCAGAATAATCTGACTCCATCTCAAAGACATTAAATTGTAAACAATGGGGCATGTAAGTGACAGCAAGATGTAAATGTCCCCAAGACTCCCCCAAAGACCTATTACTCTCCTTGTAAGATCCCTCAGGTGCTTCCAGCATCCGAACAGGCATTGGCATTTCTTTCAAGCACAAATTCTCCAAATCTAAATACAATGAACTCCTTCCCCCACTTTCCCAATGAATAGCACTGTTACAAAAAACCCCAGAATTGAACCATATGTTCTCATCTGTAGTAAAATTCAGCAACTTTACACTCCATGAGTGAGTCTTTGATGAATATATATCAATTTGAAATCCAGGAGCTAGCCCGATCAATCTCCTGATTGAAATGATCTTATAATCAATGGATTTTAGAGGGTTAAAAGCTAAATTAACAGCATAAACAAAGCCTTCAACTTGGGGAAAAGATATGATCCTGAATTTCCTAGTAGTTAAGTTGCAGATAAAGTATTTCAAGGAAAGATCTCTATCAGAAGAGCGGCAGAGAAGCAAACCACTGCAAGATTGCATGATTTTGACGTCTGGGTCATTGAGGTAGTCTATGAAAGGGGCTCTGCAGCCCTGATTCTTGAAGGGGATGATGTGGCATCCAGGGTTGTGGGAAGTGCCACAGTGGAACAGGAGGGCAGCAGCCGTGAGAGAGGAATTGTCACGGTGGCGATGAGCGTGTGAGAGGCAGAACTGGGAACTGGAAATCACAGAGAACCATTGCTTTGAAACGGATTTGAATTTGATGAGTGATTTGACAGGTACTCTGAGAAGGATCTCTATTATGAGGTCTTGGTTGCTGGCTATGGCATCTGCCGCTGTGGTAGTCATCGTGTTTGATTTGTTCTTGATAACTAAACGGATAGTGTCGGATATTTAAGTACATGTTTGTCCGAAAGGTTGGTAACAGGTCCCTATCAAGCGGGGGGCCTGTCTAATATCCATACATTGAATTCGAATAATTTTAAACCTTTCAATGAAGAAGATGTTTTCAATTTGAATTGGTATTCTAAATACATATTAGTCAACCCTCTTTAAGTAGTACATAAAAAAAAAAAAAATTGAGAAAGTTATATTTAAATAATTATGAATTCTTTTATGAAACTAATGATTTAATACAAAAATTTTAATTTAAAAATTAAGTAAATTTTAAAATTAAAAGTCGAACAAATAATACCATAGAACTTGACAAGTGAAGTGAATGTATAATAGGTAAAATATTATCAGTTCAATTTATAATGCTACAAATCTTATTAGAAGTTGAGATCATGGACCAGTTTTGAAAATTTTGAAAGCGAATATATGTCCGGTTTGAGTCACAGGTCAATTTTTTAATTGGATAAATTTTATTTAAATTTTTAAAGTTTGACCATAAGTTAATTTTAATCGATTAGTATAAAAATGAACATTCTTCTTTAAATTTTTTTATTTTGTATGATAAGTTAGTCTTTCTATTAGTTAATTATTAAATTAATCGTTAAAAATTTAATTTTGAAACCATTTTATCCTTTAAATTATTTGGAGTGCTTTAAATACTTAGACAATCAATAATAAATAAAAAAATACTAAAAATTATTAGATTTTAAAAGATTGATTTTCTTTTTAATTAATTAATTAATTTATTTATTTACTTATTATTTTTTGTTTATTATCTTTTTGTATTACTTTTATTTATTAGCACTGCATTAAGTACCACATTATTTTATTTTTTATTAAAAATAATGATTGTTATGTTGTTCATTGTTTTTTTATTAGTTATTATTAAATGAATTTAAGTTTAAGCGAAGTTACGTATTAATATTAAGTAATGTGTAAAACAACAATGTGTTATTTAGTACAGTACTTAATAAAAAAAATAAATTAAAAAGAAAAAAAATTAATTTTTCAAAACTTAATAACTCTTTGTATTTCCTAATTGGTTTGAGTATTTAAAACATTTCAAATAGTTTAAGAGGTAAAATGATATCAAAATTAAATTTTTAATGGTTAACTTAATGGTTGACTAAGAAAAGAATTAAATTGTCTTGTGAAATAAAAAAGTTTCGGATGAATGCCCGTTTTTGATACTAATAAACTAAAATTGAATTAGGATCAAATATTGATAACATAAATAGAATTTACTTTTTTTTATTAAATGAGAAAATAATAAATTATCATTTTACACTTGATATTAAAATTTTTATTATTTTATAAAAAAATATATCCTTAATGATATTTCTATCGTTTTTAATCTCACTAAAATCAATTTCATTGTCCATCCAAAATAAACAGGCAAATTTCAATCAGCAGAATAAGATTAAACCAAAAAAATAGAACAAAATAAATGAAGTTTTTCTAACTTGTACTAGGTTGTGACACACTTGACCCAAGTATCTTGTCTTGTTCCCCTCGGAAAAAAGATGAGGCTGGAATGGCATGATTGACATGACTTGATGAATTAACCGATCATTATCTGCTTCTTTAGACGAACCTGGATAAACAGAAATAAAAGTACAAAAATTGTTGGTTAAATATCTGGAAATGGACATGAAAGTGCTTGTTCATGTTCCAAACTTGACTTCATACCCTTATCTGTAATTATGATTAAATTCTGCTGTAAAACTGGGGGGTTCTTCTGCACCATTGAATGTAAAGTTCATTGTTTATACCTTCTCTCTGCTACTTTTTCCAGGGCAGATTTACCAGGAAAGTATAGTGGAAAACCATCCCACAGTAAAGGTGCTTTGTATGATAATTTAACATGGAAGACCGCAATTAAATTTCTTAAATCTTGTGCTATTTGCAAGTTCTTTTTCATGTCATAATCAAAGGCAGATAAGCATGAATTTTACAAACAAAATGATTGTGGATCCCACCTGAGATTCATATAAAACTTCTCTCATCTCAGTTTCACTCACTGTATGCATACTTGATGGAAAATGGAATGAAAGCATCGGCCCCAAAACAATCCAAGAGAGATGGAACTAATGGAACAGAATAAATGATGCACACTGACGGAAAAAGAGTAACAAAATTTCAATTATCCAACGAATTCTTTTTTCTAGCATGTTGCAATTAGACATCAATGTCTTTGCAGCAAGGTTAAAAAGGCGAATGGTTCAAATCCAAGATAAGGTCATATTAACAGACGAATGTCGTCAACTCTTAGATTCATCAATGAAAGGAAAAAAACACTAAGAAGAGCAAAAGCTAGTTCATGTAAAGCTAAGCAGAAAAACAAACTTGAGAAAGTACATCTAATACAGAAAGGGCAGTAGCCCATAAAAATCTCCATATGCATATATCCAAAGGGGCAGAGGGTACAGACATACATGAAAGTAGAATGCGTAGAACTAATTTGATCTGAATAATCACTAACAAGGACTCTTCTAATAACATTTGTTTAATTAGTGAAAAAACTTGTGAGATGAACTGTCAAAGTTAATCAAATGTATAAGAATATATCAAATAGCCATCAATTACGAGATATGTCGTCAGCAAAATATACAACATCAAATAGAAGAAAGGTTCTCAAAGTACTGATAGGCGTGGATACTTTGATAAGGCAAAATATAATAATAATATAAAAGTTGATGATCATTTAAATCGTCGAGACCCGGCCTTAGATCAGAAAGCGATTTCCATGTCTCATCCATGAAGTCATAGAAAAATACTTTATTCTCTATCCAAATCACAACCTTTGGTTCTTCTTCTTTCTCAAATTGAGTAATACACACATCAGAGAATCCAGGAGAACTAAAATCATTACCCCAGTTTACCTCAGTAGAACTAAAATTGTGGGTTTTTGTTTTTTTTTTTAATGGATCAAGCCTCTTTTTTAGGTATGTTTAAAAGTTGACTTAAATGGGTTGATTCGAACGGATTGACAATTCACATAGATTGATTCACATAAATATTAACTGATTTATTAATAAACTCTATGGACCTATTTTTTAATTATATATAATTAGCTTTTTAATTATGTTGTTAGTATATTTTTATTTTTCATCAAAATAATATATAACATGATTTAATTATATTGTCACAAAAACGAATATGAATTCATGTAATTTTTCTATAAATTTAAACCATAACTTTATATATATTAATATATATATAATATTGAAAAGAAAAGAAATTTGAATGTTTCAATAAATATTTATTTTTAAAACAGATCGAAATTATATTTATGTTTGGATTCTAATGATAACTTTTAAAATTTTATTTTTTTATTGTGTTTTATTTTAAATGACTTGTCCCATGAGCCGATCTACTGATAGGATCCAACTTGTAATTTTTGACTTGTTTAAAATTGGACCTACTCAAATTAAGCCCGTTTAAGACTGCATCCATATGGACCCAGCCCGGCTCCCATGTTTTACACACATACTTTCAACCCAGAATCTGAAAACATGCAAATGGTTGGATGTTGAGCTTCCATCACTTGTCCAGCAGAATCCCGTGGTGCCGATGCCTCAATGCTTGAGTGACTTATCAATAGCCACATCATAATTAACATAGAATGTGGTGGTGTCTGCCATTTATGTATCGTAACAGAAGTTCCTAATGTATCCTTGACGGAAGTCTGGTCTCCTGCTTGATTAGCAGCATTAAACTCAGACAAAAGCTAATGAATATAGAGTTTAGTAGCTACTGGTCTATACGCTTGCGTAAATAATTCTTTGTTGCGTTGCTGCCATATTGTCCAAAAAATAAAAGCTGCCTTGCCTAATCAGTCATTTTAAGGAACACTGATTTGAACCAAGCATTGGTGCTACTGGCAAACTCATCTCAGTACAAAAGATTTGCCAAATAGTTGCGGCAGAAGGGCATGTTGTATTGACTCCTCACCCCTACTACATCAGAAGCAGTTTGCACTTATTGGAATATGCTTCGGTGATAAATTGGTCCGAATAGGCAGAATATTCTTACATAATCTGCAAACAAAAACCTTTTAGTTTTGGTGGAATTGAAAGCTGATGCCAAACCGGTCTCCATAGATTAGCAGATCCATCAGATTGTGCTGATAGGTATTACTTTGTAGCCGATGATAAGCACTCTTAACGGTAAAAGATCCATGCGACGTGAACCTCCATGCTATTCCATCTGTACATGGTATCTTGCTAAGTGGAAATGACAACACGTCTTGCTTCATCTATAGTGAATACTTCCCGAACAAGAACATTCAACTCCTTCAACTATGGATCAATCAGCTCAAACACGAGAGTGGGAATCTCAGTCAAAGCATTTGAGAATAATGGTTTGCAGTAGACATAATGCTTCTTCAGGTAATTGAGGATTAGCACCGAGATCAACATGTGGAAAATTACCTGCAGGGAAGTACTTCTTGCTCAGTACTGCAAATACTAAAGAAGTAGTATTTGTTAGGAGTTGCTAGCCTTGTTTCGCCCAGAGAGATTGATTAAAGACCCACGTATCCCGAAACCCCACGCCCCCTTCATATTTTTTCTGGCACTTAATCCCAGATATCTAGGAAAGACATCTATGGTCATCGTCTTTTTGCCACCAATATCTTGAAATCATCCTACTGATTTTATTGCTAAAAGATTTCAGAAACAAAAAGACACTCATGGCCAAAATGGGGAGGCTCTGTATAACTGACTCAGGAAAATTCCCTTATCAAGTATGCAATCTTTTCCTTCAAGCACTTGAAGGCTCGGTGTACATTATTTAATTAAAATGACTATGGTTACGCATTTAAAACATATTTTATCCTTATAAAAAAAATCATGATTTCAAATTTAAAAACATAGTCTAATTTATAGAAGAAAAAATTACGATTTTTTGTTAACTATAGTCTAATATCTAAAAATTTTCAACGATAATAACCGTAGTCTAATATCATATTTAGACTACGTTTGAAGAAACTGTAATCTATGATACCCTAGAAAAGACTACACCAAAATAGGTTTCAGTTGGAAAAGTATATTCATTTATCATAGACTATGTTTTTTCAACATAGTCTATGAGTTTTTTTTTTTTTTTTAAATAGTGAACCTAATTGTATCCGTCATGTACGTAAAATTTTGAATTGATCCAATTTTCCTAAATCTCATTAAAAATAACACTTTTTTCGATATAGATTAACAATTGAAATTTTATTATTATCAAACAATCAAGGCTTGGTCTAACATTTGTTACTTCTCCTTAAAAAAAAATAGGTCTAAGGTTCGAATCCCTTTTCTCTTCTTATACCTCCCTATGAACCATTTTTTTTTATAAAACAAATAATTAGATATTTTCGATTAATTTAAAATTCGAAACTTACAATTTACGTGAATAGAACATAAAATTTTAACGATTTGATTAAGAAAATATAAATCGTTTGAAATTATATAAGAAAGTGTAAAACTAAATTAACTTTACATTAATATAAGCGAATCGCTCATCTCTCTCTTTCTTTCTTTTTATTTTTCTCTATATATAGGAGGAATTCACTTACATTAGTGTAAAATAAGTTGTTTTAAATGATTTTTATAACTTCGTTTAAAATTAATATTTTGACAAATTGACCATTAGATTTAACAACTTAATCGTATCCATCAGACAAAAAAAGTTTTTGAATCAATCTAATATCCTTATCATTTCGATCAAGAATAGCATATCTAGTTTTATACTAATGTAAGTGCATAAAAAGTGTTGTGTGAAAGTTGACAATCAGTTTCTTTTAGGTAATTTGATGAAGAAGAATCAAACTTAAACTTTAAATTGGTCTTCAAACTTCTGGTCTTTGAACACTTAGTTGAAACTCAAACTTCAATTAATTATGTTGAGTTAATATATTTTGAAATGACAAAACAAGTAAATTCAATAATATAGAAATGATTTAAAACATGTTTAGAGGTTATCAGTACCAGAAACTAAGTATTTAAGGATGAGAGATCAATCTGGTGAGATGAGAGATCGATCTCATGAGGATATGAGATCGATCTACTAAAGGATTGAATTCTCAAAAGGATCTGTGCAAGATATTGAGGAAGCAGAGATCGATCTATAAGGGTTATAAGATCGATCTGTCTATTACAGGATGTTTATGAGATCGATCTGGTCTAGGAAGAGATCGATCTCCTTTAAAACAAAGGCTAAAGGCAGTAGATCGATCTATGCTCAAACAGAGAGTTTATGAGATCGATCTGGTATAGGAAGAGATCGATCTCCTCAAAGTCAGAGAGCTAAGGAGATCGATCTGGGTTAATTAGAGATCGATCTCCTTGCTACGAAAATACTTGGTAGATCGATCTGAAGATCGATCTTACCTCAAACAGAGAGATTGGAAGATCGATCTTCTTGTTCGACAGATCGATCTGCACTAACATTTTCAAATTGTAAGATCGATCTCTACATATATGAGATCGATCTCCTTGCTTCAATTTGCTCTGTCATCGCAGGAAATTAAACTAAGAGATCGATCTGGTCAAGATTGGAGATCGATCTGACACTCTACTGGAGGTTCCCAACGGCTCTTTCTGCAAAACCTTCAACGGGAAAAACAGTATTAAATGCTCCAACTACCAATCCTCCAGTATAAAATCAAGCATTGAAGACACTGGGATCAGAGAGACCATTGCTGTAAATTTTGTATATTCTTAAGAATTTCATTCCAACATTCCATTTATCTTCAATCTTCATTTACTGATATTGTTGTATAAGTCTCTGTGTAAAAGCTATATCTATCCTACCCACATAAGAAAAGCTTGATCTTGTATTCATTCTTATTTCAAGAGAGAAGAGGAGTGTTCCTCAGTAAGATAAACTTTGTAAAAGGGTGAATATATCTTTGTGTAAAAAGGGTAGAGAGGTTATTCCTTAACCTGTAAAAGGGAGTGTGTAACATTCATTGAAAGAGTGAAAGAAAGCTCTTGACAAGGAGGTCAAGAAGAGAGGACGTAGGCAAGAGATTGGCCGAACTTCTATAAACTATTGAGTTTGATATTTCCTTCCCTTATCTTCTTTCAATTCATTGTATTACATTTTATTGATTATTCATTATTTTCAATTAGACTTAATTTAGTTTAAATTTACCATTAACCTTAGAATACTGATTCACCGCCCTCTCGGTAGAGCCAACAAATTACAGTATCGAACAAATGCAAAAATTTGACTTTAACGTGTGCTACAAATGTCATTTTCCTTCACCTCACCATTTATGATATACGACAGAGATTTGTTGAAATTATTTTAAGATATAATGAAGCCAACTGTTTGCCTTCATCTTGCACTTGTGAAATCAAACCACTAAATACCCTTAATGTGTGAACCCTAAATTTTGGCATAATGAACCTTCCGGTAACCATCGAAAGCGAAAAAGATCACTAAATAGAGAAATTTCGATTTTTGATACAGATTAGGCTTTTGATCGAATGGACAAGTTCATGGACCCCAAGTGTGAGAGTCCCAGTTTTCATATATTGGACAGTTATGAGATCAAGTGAACTAAGACTATGTGATAACTGAGAATGAAAGTTTCAAATATGGCTACATTTGAGCTAGTGAGGAAGTAGGGGTAAAATCGTAATTTTAATGATTTTTCAGGGGTAACTGAGAAATTACTCTAACATACCTCAAAATAAGTATAGTGACCTTACCCTTGCTCAAATTGGCCAAATATTCATCCAAATTTAATTAAAATGGTCAAGTAACACTTGAATAGTGATTTTAAGCTCTAATCATTAAGCTTTCGTAATTACTCGATTTTGAGCGTGTGAATCGCATTTTTATCGCAACAATGCGACCAATGACACGTTTAATAAGTTATTTAGTGATATCTAGTCATACTGCACCAAAATTGATAAAATTAAATGGAGTTATGATGTAAATAGTAAATCTAACGTGAATAATGTCATTTAATAGGAATAGTGATTTTAAAGCGTTAAAACGAAACAAAACCCTTACTCGACCTTATAAGTGCCACCAACACTCTTCCAAAACATCCTCAAAACACTCTTAAACATTCTTAAAATGCTAAATAAGTTTTGGTTGGAAGAGATTACAATAACAATGTAAATCTGTGTTTGGCACTTTTAATGGATTAAATTTGTAGCCAAACAAACCCTAAGAAAAACACTTTATTTTAAAGCCTTTTTAAGGCTGAAAAACAGTAGCCATCAGCCCCATTTTCCAGCCCCAAACTGTGAGTACTCTTTAGAGAGAGAGGAAGAGAAAATTTCATGATTTTCTCACAAAATCTCTTATTTTCTTCAAGTTTTGTGCAATCCAACCTTAAACCCATACTCCTTTACCTTCCCAAAGGTTAAATCTTGCTAAGACTTGGAGAGAAAGTTTGGTTTTAGAGAAAGAAAGTGTTACCCACTTTGAAGAAAGAAGAAAGGTAAAATTTTGATGAATTTTCTTGAAGTTTTAAGTTTAATTTTGTTGGAATTGATAATTATAAAGGTTAATTGGTGTTTTTAGTTGACAAATTGGTGAGATCTTCTCTCTTAGGGTTTTGTCCATGATGATAAGGTGAGAGATTCTTGGTTATTTGATGAAATTGATATGAGTTTATTGTTGATTTTATGTTTTGATGTGAATAGTGATTTGTAGTGCAGAAAAAGTGATGAAAGTGTTGATGTGGGTGGCAATTTGGTTTGTTTAGACTACGAAATTGTTGATGTATGTGAAATTTGATATGTTTATGTTGATATGAATATATATGGTATCAAATTGAAATGGAAATAATGGGAACATGCACTTGTAGTTTAGGCCCATTGGGTTTCTAAAAGAAAGCATGGGCATTTCAAAAGGCTTTCAATATATGTCGTAAAATTCATGCAATTAAGCATAGATTAATATTCGGCCAAGAGAATGGCATTATAGGAATTTCACAATTTCAGTGTAATTTCAATGTAATGTGAGTGATATGTTAATGAAAATGTTATAGGTGTAATCAGAATGATTGAAAAGTAATGAATTGTGACTTTTGTCACTTTATTACTAAGGGTAACGTAATAGAACCTTAGGTGAAAGTATGGCTTTAGTAAGTAATAAGGCAATATGAAATGATATTAAATGAATTATTGATAAAATAGGCTTTTGGAATCATTGTTGGTGTGTAAAGCTCTCGGCCAAGGCTTTGAGCATCGAGAATCAAAGTGTTAAGGTAAGTGAACCATGCCTATTAAAGCATGTATAGCATACGAGGTAAATAAATCTTACTAGCTATAGTAGCTATACTATATTATGTACTTGATTTGCATAAGCTACAATTTAAATTATTAAGTAATGAATTTTGAGAATGGAATCGATAATAAACTACTGTATAAGGATTATCAGAAATACAAAAGTAAGCAGATTATACCAGAATATTATAGGTATAACATTTGGGGTAAGTTAACCCTACAGGATGCAAGTCAACATCCAAAGTTATAAGTAACGTTTCCATTGATGCGAGGTAACATCATACAAATTAATCGGGTCCTAGAGCATTTATCGAATAATGTTCAAGGACCATAAGTGATATAAGTATATGGAAACAACAGATCATACTTGTTATAAGTTAAGGATCAAAGATGCAAAGTAGCATCATATGATGTATATAGATGATTACGTGATGCAAGTTATCATCATATCGCATAGGTTTAAGTTTAAACCATAAGTGAATAACGGATAAGGTCATTTAAGGAAAATGATTGTTTGTGATGCAAGAAAACATCACATGGTGTAAGAAATCCTCTAAGATGTGAAAGTAGTATCGTATGGATTAAATTAAGTCTTATAACAGAAAATAGATAACGTTTAAGGACCCTAAGTGTTATATGTGATTATATAAAAGATGAGACTTGAAATAAGAAAGATGTTCATAGATGTGTGAAAATAACCGATCACTCCCTTGTAGAGGATAGATCCCTAGATGGCAGTACGCCATAAGTGTTTGTGGAATTAGAGAAGGACTGATCCCCTAGAGTATAGGATCTATCCCCACATTGGTTTGGCTTATCTTCATGGGTTTCAGAGGCAAAAGACTAATCCTTTTAGAGTATAGGATCGATCTCTTAGTGTTTGAAAGCTTTTAAGGGCTATGTTTGATAGTTTAATGGAACGAACCATCCTTGATATTTCACTAGCCTCCAAATCATGTAAACGCCTACATGGAAGACAGTAAAGCCAACATATATGATTGATTTTGATAAAATAAGGTGATTGATTGTGATATGACTAATGTGATAAGGATATGTGCTCATGTAAACCATATTTTTGTAATACATTTGCATCTTTATGCATAATATGATTTTTTTTAGTATTTAAAAGCTTACATCGATTTACTCCTGTATTAAAGAAAGCTTTAGAAATCTCACTTATAACATATTTTGAAAGTGTATGAAACATATGCCTACATTACATATGTTTACATGTTTTAGGATTAAACATACTTTGCTTTGAATCCATAATGATATGGTTTCAAAACATGCATTCACACAGCTTTTTTAGCTTTATTTCGTTTACCCTACTAATAGGTTATAATAATTAGCCATGATCATTTAGCCTCGCTAATAGGTATTTAATAGTTAATAAGATATGACCCGCTATCGGCTTATATAGATAGCATTAATGTATCCTGCTATTGGCTGATATAAATAGTAATGATATGGCCCACTATTGGCTGATATAGATAGCAATGAGATGCCCTGTTATTAGCCGATATAAATAGCAATGATATGGTCTGTTATCGGCCGAGATAGATAACAATGCTTTGCCTCGCTAATGGCCGATATAAATAGCAATGATGTGGCCTAATTGATGGTTGATAATGGTTAGCAATGGCTTAGCTGACGGCCGGTAATAGTTAACAATAATCATGTGTTATAAGATTTTTCGTATGACCTGGATCACGGGTTAGAATAATGATTATTTTGATATGAAATTGGTTTTACAATACGATTTTATCAAATACAATGTTTAAAATATGATTTTACCAAAAGTAATACGTTTTCTGATATGTTTTACAAACATGAACATGATTCACAAAACATATTATACTGATATGATATGATGTGATATAATTGATATGATATGAATGATACGACCTGCTATTGACATTATAAATAGTAAGTTACGATATGGTCGCTATAGGCTGATATAGATAGCAAATACATGACTTGCTATCGTCATTATAAATAGTAAGATATGATGTGACCTGCTATCAACCGATATAGTTAGCAATAATACGGTCTGCTATCGACATTATAAGTAAGATATGATGTAAATATGTCTATTGAACTAGAGTTCGTGGTCAGGTCAAAAAGGGAAATGAGGTATTCAAAGAAACCTTTCAACGAATACCTTAAATGACCTTGACAACACCTAGATGAGGCGTTATTACAAAAACCTAAAAAAAAAGGGTTACTGAAAAGTATGTAAAAAGTTATAAGATTTCATGACAAGAACTTTGATTGGTTATGCGTATTTGATATAATATTGTAGCATGCATTAGATTACAATATCTTGTGTGTTATTACCTCTATGTTTGTGTGGGTTACTTAATGAACTCCCTAAGCTCGCCCCCTCTATTTTCCATCACAAGTTCAGAAAAGAGGTGCATTAACACCGACATCAGTACCAGCTTCAAAGTTAATGATTTGGAGATCTTGCAGCTCATATCGATATAATATTTATACTATTTTTATGTGTTTTCAAATAATTTTTCTTACCAATACATAGAATGAGATGTGCGTTGTGTTAATGTTTGTTTGTGAAAAATAAGATTGTTGTGTTTGGGATGTAAATGAGTTAGCATTGGCGATAAGGTCAAAATTGAGAAAATACTAGAATATTTAATAAACCAATATTCTTGAGGACCAAACGGACTCTGAAAATTATGAAAATTGGTCGAATATCCCCTCACAGAGTCTAAGTGAAAGTTTGATAATTAAGTTTGAATAAGGAATGTATTTGATACGAATTGTGATTATGGTTGAGATTGTAATAAATGAATTGTCATTTTATGCCTTACATGCTGGGTATAAGAAAATATAAATCGTTATGCTGCTGAAATTTTATCAAAATCGATAATCGAATCTCAACATTAATAAGCGAATGTTTATAAGAAATCAGATAGGGACCTTAGGTAACATACCTTAAATTGCATGAAGTAGATATCTATTGGATATTACTATACTTGACTGCTCAAAACATAAACGAGTGTTAAGAGAAATTGAAAATTTTAACCAAAATTTGTATACTTTCACAAAAATTTAAGTAAAGTCGCGGTTTTCGGGTCATGACACTTGACAAGTATGAAAATATCTTGTCTTAATTACCACTTTTGGCAGCAGATAAAGTCTAAGATATTTTTCTTTCTTTTGAGAATGAGGGCGAAAAAAGAATTTCAGAACTACTGATTGTTCTTAGTTAATTTTTTTTGTGTGTTTCATAACTTGACTTCTTTCTATATAGGATTATTCTAAGTGATGTGATCTTTTAATCAAGTGATATGATTATTCAGTTGTGTTATTTGATTCAACAAATACAATTACTTAATAAGATTACAACTTTTGGATGCCAATATTATGCTTCTTAACCATTAAGACGTGAAAGAACAATTTTTAGAAGAGTTTGTAACTCTGCAAAGAAAGAAATTAGCCATTACTTGTACTTTATACTAGGGCAGTCAGATGCCTGAATAAGGCAATCAAGTGGCTTAGTTTAATCCTGAAACAACAAACAATTTGAAGTAGGGCAATCTAGCATTAATTTTAAACTAAAGCTATAGTTTTTATAGGTAGTTGATTGCCCATTTTAGGTAGTTGATTGCCATGGACAATTGACTATCCTATATGGGCATTTGACTATGTTCTTAAGGCATCCAACTACCCAAGTGCAAAAGTTTAACAAAAACTTTCCTATAGCTGCCTTATATGGGCAATACTGCCTATATAAGTTTCTCTTAATCGAATTCAATTTTTTTTTAACTAAAAACCTTTTCAAAATAATAATTTCTTAGTTCCGTTGATTAAACTTCATGTATAACCAATTCTCTACTTATTTTGAAAATTATCCAACACGAAGTTATAAAAGAGAAAAAAGAAATGCCAACCTAAAATTCCAAATTGGTCAAAGTGTAACTTTCATTTTATTTTTTCAAGATTCAAAGATTTATTCAAATTTAAAAATTTACTAAATAAATCAATTAGGATTAAGATTATTGTTAAACCATTGGACTTGAGATGGAGACGTTTGAACAAGCAATTCTATAGTAAGTTTATAAAATTTGACCTTATTTTAAGGTCAGTAAATAATAACCCTTAGATTAATAATATTTAATCTAAATCATTAATTAAATTTTAAAGGTAAAAAAAAACCTTAAAGCTGATAAAGTGTTAAGCTATTTTTTCAAATTATCTTACGTATTAAATATTAATAAAAAAATATAGTAGTTTATTACTAATTTAACCTTCCTATATTAATAAAAAATATAGTAGTGTATTACTAATTTAACTTTTTTATAATTTCCACAACTTTATATTATTTTTCTTATTAAAATATTCCATTCAATCTAATTTTTCTTCTTCCTCATATGTTTAGGGTTTAGCTTAACATAAAAGCAATCTAATGCCTGATAAAAATCATCTTAAAGTATAATAATAATAATAAAATTGATGAGAATTATCATAAAACTATAATAATAATTGTAAAATTGACGAGAACCACTTAATTCAGAAATTTTGTAAAATTATTGTTAAGGTATGGAAATAAAATAAATTAATGACCATGAATTTATGTGATATATATATATATATATATATATATATATATTTATATATTTATGATAAATATATTTTTCATTTTGAAGTTTTGTAAAATAATTTGTTAATAAATAGAAATAAAATAAATTAAGACCACAAATTTTTTCATAAATATATATTTATCAAAGCCGAGGGGAGTGAGTTTATTTACACTATATGCCAATTCAACTTAAAAAGATTATTAAAGGGTTTTAAGGTTACATCAATTGCAACTTCTATGATAAGTGAGGTATGACTATAGACCATCATATGATAAATCTCATCGATTTATCAGATGCACACACACACACATATATATATATATATATATATATATATATATATATATATATATATGTGTGTGTGTGTGTGTGTATATGTATATATATAAGTGGGAGGCCCACACTTTAGCAAATATATATATGCACAGTTATAAAAAATTATCATAAATATAAAATTATGATATATATATATATATATATATATATATATATATATATATTTAGTTTATCATAAATCTCTTATCTTAAAACTAAGTAGAAACCAAAACAACGATCACGTGCAAACTATAGAATCAAATGTTTAGAATTAAGTGTAAAGTTAATTATCATATTAGCAAATTATAGAACCGAATATCTAAATAAGTGTAAAGTTATTAGAATTAATGTAAAACTATTAGAATTATCATAATATTAGCAACTTTTAAAGGATGCAAAGAGTAGTCGATACCTATGTAAATAAAAGTTTCTGGTTAAATTTATTACATGCACAATTGAATGCCATTATTGAGCATTCCACTGCCAAAACTAAAATTTTAAAACTAAAGAAATTAATCATAAAATAAATGAAAATAAACATAAAAATACTAAAATAAGCATAAAAATATGATAATTAATAATAAAATTTATGATATTCATCGTAAAATTTATGAGATTTATTATAAAATTTATGAGATTCATTATAAAATTTATTAGATTAATCATAAAATCGATGAAAATAAGCATAAAAGCACTAGAATAACATAAATTTATAATAATTGACCATAAAATTTATGAAATCCATAGTAAAATTTATGAGAGTAAGCATAAAAATATTAGAAAAAGCTAAAACTATAATAAATAAGCGTAACATTTATAAGATTCATCGTAAAATTGATGAAAGTAAGTCTAAAAACACTAGAAAAAGCATAAACCTATAGTTATTAACCTTAAAATTAAAGTGATTCATTATAAAATTGATGAGAATAAGTGTAAAAATATTACAAAACATAAATTTATGATAATTAACTATAAAATTAATGTGATTCATCGTAAAATTAATAAGAATAAGTGTAAACACTATAAAAAGCATAAATATGTGACAATTAACCATAAAATTTACGACAATAAATATAAAAAAATTAAAATTTAACAGGGCAGTCGATTGCTAGTGTATGACACTCGATTGCCCTATTGGATTTTAATGTGAGAATTCTCTGGCATTAGGGCAATCGACTGTCCTAAAGCTAAAAGCATTTTGGCTTAAAAATGAACATCGGCAACCGAATGCCCTACATGGGAATTCAATTGCCCTAAGGTGTTTGGGTTATAAACGCCCATTTTTCTCGGCAAATGAATCTTAAATACATTTTCTAAAAAATTCACTTCTCTTAATTTTTTAAAACTAGGGAAATTAATCATAAAATTGATTATAATAATCATAAAATGAATGAGAATAAGAGTAAAAACATTAGAATAAGTATAAAAATATGATAACTATCCATAAAATTTATGACATTCATAGTAAAATTTATAAGATTCATCGTAACATTTATAACATTCATCATACTTTATGAGATTCATCTTTAACTTTATAGCATTAATCGTAAAAAATTATGAGATTCATCATAAAATTTATTAGATTCATCGTATGGTTTATGTGATTCATTATAAAATTTATGACATTAATCGTAAAATTTATAAAATTAATTGTAAAATTTATGACATTCATCGTGAAATTTATTAGATTTATCATAAAATTTATGAAATCATTGTAAAATTGAAGAGAATAAGTATAAAAACACTAGAAAAACATAAATATATAATAATTAATCGTAAAATTTATAAGATTCATCATAAAATTTATGAGAATAAGTGTAAAAATGCTAGAAAAAGTTAAAAAAATATAATAACTAATCGTAAAATTGTTGAAAGTAAGCATAAAAATATTAGAAAAAGAATAAATTTATAATAATTAATCATAAAATTAATGTGAATTGATAAGAATAAGCGTAAAAATACTATAAAAAGCATAAATCTATGATAATTAACCATAAAATTAATGTGATTCATCATAAAATTGATGAGAATAAATTTAAAAACATTATAAAAAAGTATAAACTATGATAATTAAACATAAAATATACGGCAATAAATGTAAAAGATATCAAAATTTAACAGGACAATTGAAGACTCGTGTATAACTTTCGACTATCCTATTAAATTTTAATGTCAGAATGCCTCTTCTTAAAAATGAACTTGGGCAGCCGAATGCCATACACGGGAATTCGGTTGCCTTAAGGTATTTGGGTTATAAACACCATTTTTTTTAGGCAGATGAACCTTAAATACTCTCTCTAAAAAAATTATCTTTTTTGAATTTTTTCTCTCTAAATTAGCATGGGTTGCCCTTATTATAATATATAATCTAAGGTAAAAAACTATGAATTGAATATATTAAATAATTTGCTTTCATACTTTGAAGGGATAAAAATGTAATTTTGGTTGTTTTATAAATGGATAAAATGTAATTTAAATACTTTGTTGCATTTTTAAAGGATAAAAATATAATTTATACTATATTTAATCGAATTAAAATCTTCTTATTTAACTGTTAAATCATTATTTATATAATTTTTTAAACTTTTATTATTTATTTAATTTTTCATGAAATATTGAAAATTTCACAACCTTACAGAAAAGTAGATACTTTAGGCATTATTGTAGACAAACTCAGGTTTGAATAAGTCATTAGTTGGTCCGTTTTTGGTAACCATGAAATAAATTGATTTTATTTGTAATATCTTATATATATATATATATATATATATATATATATATATATATATATATGGAAGATTGAAATTTTGGTATTGGACATGGAAAGTTTACTTGTCTTACTGTATATACATGAACCAATTAATTACTTAATTAATATAAAATTTAAATATAATTTTTCTATTTAATGATCAGTTATTGGAGTAAACATTTATTGGCTTTCATGAAACACAAGGAAAAGAATCTGACATTTTGATATATATATATATATATATATATATATATATATATATATATATATATATATATATATATATATATATATATATAGTGTGTGTGTGTGTGAACAATAAACTTAGGAGGGAGAAAACAGAAATGCCAACTTAAAACTCCAAATTGGTCCAAATTAACATTTATAACTTTCAATTTTGGTTCACAAAGTCAACCAAGCCAATCTGGATTTAATAATTAACTGTGTTTGTTTCCTCAATCTTCAATATAAATAAGGTGATATAAAGTATCAAAAACAAATACAAAATTTAGTTCATCAAAGTCTAAAACGAAGAGAAGGAAAACCATTGTTGCCAAAGTAGCCATGGTGACGACTCGATCCTCTAATCGACAAAGGGTGATCACATCGGCGGAGAAGGTTGCCAACAGTGAAGATCTTTTGAAAGATATCCTCCTCAGACTACCCACCAAGACTCTCTTAAAATTCAAGCTTGTGTCAAAATCATGGTTGTCTCTTATTTCCAGCCCCCATTTCGGCCTCTCCCATACTCGTTTACTCCAAAACAGCCACTCTCTGAAACCTCAAGCCCTCCTCATCGACGTCGCGTACAAAAAATTACCTTCAAAATTCATGTTCCTTCGTCTAAATCCTGAAACCAAGCGACTTCCAATTTTTGATTTCATTGATGCTCGAAATATCAGAATCCATCAATCTTGTTATGGCTTAATGCTTTGCGTTTCTCAAAGAAATAATAGCAAGAGTTACTTCATATGCAACCCTGTTATCAAGAAGTCCAAGATGATCTCTTGTCCTAAACATCCTAACATGTCGATTTTTTGTCATGTTGGTGTTAATTTGGCCTTTGATCCACTAAAGTCACCTTATTACAAGATTCTTTCTATATGGAAGAAAGAAAATGACGATGAAGGTAATACAAAATGTTCTATGTACTTTATCGACATATATTCCTCAGAGACCAAATTTTGGAACGCTTCAAAATTCAAATTTATTTCGAGTCAAAATATAAAATTTAACCATGCTATTTTATTCAATGGTGCAATACATTGGGATTCTTCTGATAAAGAGTCAATTTATTTCGATCCATTTAGTGAGTGCTTGAAAACAATGTCAATGCCAATGATTGAACCAACGTGGGATCGGTATTTGGGAGAGTCCGGGGGCCATTTGCACCTTATATCTACATACGGATTTTCTTATTTGAGAATTCATATATTTCAGATGGAGGCAGATTATTCAAAATGGTTCTTCAAGTATAATTTACATCTTGATGCTAGAACTTACGTTTTGGTCCCAAGTCATGTAGAAGACCTTATTCATCGTTATCTTCTGTCGTGTGCTATTGAATATGATGAAGAAAAAGGGGATTCAATGCTAGCAATATTTCCAGGGGGATTTGCAATTTCGTATAATTTGGTGAATGGGACAGTGAAGAGGCTGAGGTGTTCCAACATTGAAAACAATGGACCTGATTATGAAAATTTTCGTGCAAGCTGCCAATACTTTGAGACTCTCGCTCCGGTCTAAGACTTGAGAATGCAGGCATGCAGCTTCTCCCTTGAGTTTAATCAAGCTAGGTAATTCAGTCATTCATACTCTTAATTTTGATTTTAAAAAATCCTTTAGTTGATTGATCCCAATAAATTATTGTTGTTTTATGAATATATATTTGTAAGTTTTTTGTTTAAAAATAAAAAAATCAATATTTCAAATTGTTAAAAATTAGATTTATATTGACCTTCTCTAACATTCATCTTGATCCTAAGAGAGTGTACAGTTTGGTTTTGGCTTTACAGGCATCATCGCTGAAGGTATTCATGTTGGGTTTTGAAATGTGTGGACTTTAAAGTTTTAGATTCGAGTCTTATCAAATGTGAAATTTATTTATTTTATTTGTATAATTATTGTTATTTGTATTTACAAATTATCGATTAATTAAATGTAATATCTTAATTACAATTGTAATTTTGAATGAGAACTTATTGCTCAAACAAAATTTGCTATGTATTTTTTTTTGGCGATGTAGAAGTCTGCATTTTAATTTGTATCTTTTCTTAAATCAATCAATTAAATTTGCATTTTCTATATCTTTCTAAACAAATTAATGATGTTATATATATTATCAAGATGTACAAAGTAAAATGATTGAATTAAACTGTAATAAATTTTAATAAAAAGGAAAATGATTGAATTAAATAAGTCAGTGGACTAGTATGACAATATATTTTTTAAAGTCACTCATATTGGGTTTATCCAGAAAAAGAAAAATGATTGGCTTTTGGTAAAGATGGATTCTGTAGAGGAAAATCCAAAAGGATAAATTAAGATAAACAAATTTGGATTTGGATTCTTTTTTGGGCGTTTCCTCTCTTTTTTTTTTCCTTTAAATGGTTTCCTTATTTTGCACATCAAAATCCAAAAAATCGGATTTTTTTTTTTAACATTTGTGCTAAAAATACATTAAATCTGTATTATAATATTCAAAATAAAATGTATAAGATTAATTTGGACATTAAATACAAATTTAAATTTTAACAATAATTAATTGAGATGAACTCAATTTAGGGTATTATATAACGAATGAAAATAATACAGATTCTCTACATTGAATCGGTTTTCTAATTTTTAAATTCTTACCATAATTAATTGATACGTGAATTTAATTTACGATTTCAATACATATAGGCATCTCATTTTGTTTAAAAAATTTTATAGTGTTTTTGGACTTATTAGACTTAATTTAAATTCCAATCCAAAATTAAAATAAGCTTTCCTGTAATTGCATTTAAAAGTTCAATATTTTCATAATTGAGTCTCGAGATTTGATCTTGGATTTATCGGCTTATAAATTGGTTAATTGGGGTCTTAAAATGTTAATTAAGCTTTTTGGATTTGAGTCGAAGGAATTTGGCCGAAATTGGCTAATTGACTTTAGGATTTGGTATGGGCTTGGATCCAATAAGTTAGTTTTTAACCAATTTTATTCTAATCAATTTGTTTTTTTATTTTTTATTTTTTATTTCATGTTGTTTTTTTTATTAATTATTTTATTTTATTTCATTTTATTATTGTAGTTAATTAGATAAAAAAATAAAAATCAAGAAAAGAAAATGATGTTGCCTAGCTGACAGCAACAAGAATATACCTTTCACGTAGTCTGATTGCACTAACGACAAAAGGGTGACGTCGATGCAATTTGTTCCACGTGTTCTTCGTATATCCTGCAAAAACAACAGGAATCAGAGGGGGCAGAGATTTGTCCCTGCACGCGCACTCCGATGATTAAGTAAGTAATCGGAGTTGTGAATGTATGAAGAAGAGAATGTATTGCTTAAATCAGAGAGTTTAAGGCTTTTCACTTCTTTTTGGTTCTTTTGTTTCCCCCCCCCCCCCTTTCTGAGAGCTCTTCGGCATATTTATAGGTTTCTTCAAGTCGGTTCGAGCTGAGGCCCAGGCGCGTGTCTGGGCCGCGACAGAGTCATAGAGCACTCTGTCGCGCTTCGGGTCAAGCAGCTTGCGGGGGAGTTGGCAGGTGGCAGAGTACCCATGGACCTCTGCCGCAGACTGTGCGGGAGACCTATCCCGCAGGCTGTGCGGGAGACTATGCCGCAGGCTGTGCGGGAGACCTCTATCGCGAGCTGTGCAGGAGACCTATGCCGCAGGCTGTGCGGGAGACCTCTACCGCGGGCTGTGCGGGAGACCTTTGCCGCAGGCTGTATGGGAGACCTTTGCCTCTAGGGCAATGCGGGAGACCTATATCGCAATAGGGGCGATGGAGGTCTGCGCGCCAATTGTGCAGCACACATACCAGGCGACGGAATCCCTGTCGCCTCGAACATCTGTCGCTCAACAAGCAACTCTGTCGCGTGACCACACTGTCGCCACATCAGCCACGTGGCTTATTCTTGTTTTGACACGTGGCGGTCTCTGGTTGGCAGATAATTGTACACGTGGATTCTGGTGACACTACCACCATCAATTGCTCCCCACTCTTTGGTAGGAATATTTCCTGCGAAAGAGGATTCTTGATATAAAGATATACTTTCGGAAAGAATTTTACATACCTTTCTGAGGCCTGACTATCATGACGCGAACGTGTCTCCAGTTCTTACGGCCTTTATATTTTTGTTGCCTGGCCACAGTGACGCATAGCGCCTCAGGCTCTTACGGCTCTCCTGGATATACGCCTGGCCACAGTGACGCATAGCGCCTCAGGCTCTTACGGCTCTTCTGGATATACGCCTGGCCACAGTGACGCATAGCGCCTCAGGTTCTTACGGCTCGTCTGATTTTCACGCCTGGCTACAATGACGCATAGCGCCTCAGGCTCTTATGGCTCATCTGAATTTCATGCCTGGCCACAGTGACGCTATTGCGCCTCAGGCTCTTACGGCTCGTCTGGTTGTGACGTCTAGCCCAACCGGTAGAGCCACTCAACCGTATTGTCCGCTTTGGAGCTGTTCAACCCATGGCAGCCTGCGTTCGCAGGGCCCGAGCTCAAAGGTAACAGTCCTCAGGGGATCGAACTCAGGACATAGTCCGCTTTGGGTACAGCCCACTGGCAGACTGCGTTCGCAGGGCCCGAACCAAGGGTTCCCCTCACGATTTTCTTTCGTGTCCCCAGGGGATCGAACTCAGGACATAATCCGCTTTGGGTACAGCCCACTAGCAGCCTGCGTTCGCAGGGCCCGAACCAAGGGTTCCCTCACGGTTTTCTTTCGTGTCCCCAGGGGATCGAACTCAGGACATAGTCCGCTTTGGGTACAGCCCACTGGCAGCCTGCGTTCGCAGGGCCCGAACCAAGGGTTCCCCTCACGGTTTTCTTTCGTGTCCCTAGGGGATCGAATTCAGGACATAGTCCGTGAGAAATCACCCCTGGTATCATTGAGCGCGCGTTTTGTTGTGAGGCAAGGTACCAAGCCTCGAGCCCACTCAACTGTATTGTCCGCTTTGGGTACGGTCCATTGGCAGCCTGCGTTCGCAGGGCCCGAACCAAGGGTTCCCCTCACGGTTTTCTTTCGCGTCGCTGGGCTGTATCATCTTCATCACCTCTTCTTGGGCCACATACTTATTGGCCCTAGCAAAGAGATCGGAGATTGTCTTCGGCTGGTCAAGAGAGAGAGATTCTTGCAGCTTTTCGGAGCTCGTCCCTTGCAATATTGCAGCCATGGCTACCCCTACCGGTAGATCTTCCACTTTCAAGGTTGCATCTCGGAAGCGGTCTACAAAGCTCTTCAAGGATTCTCTATTCCCTTGCTTAAGCGTGAGTAGGTAAGTAGCGTCTTTCTTTCTCTGGCTGTGGATCATGAAGACTTTGAGGAATTCATTCCTTAATTGATCGAAAGAGGAGATTGAACCTTCGCTCAACCCGTTGAACCACTTTAGAGCGTGCCCGGACAATGTGAGGGAAAAAGCCCTGCACATAATTTCGTCCTCCCACCCATGCAGCAGCATGAGGGACTCGTAACTCTGTATGTGGTCATAGGGGTCTGCTTTTGTAAGACCCGATATTTTCGAGTGCATTTAAAAAATGCAAAAGGACTTAAATGACATTCCCGAATACGTGCAAGGGCAAAATGGTCGAAAGACCAAAATTCGATATTAATCGGGACAAGAAAATTTAATTAAAAATATGAGATTGAGAAATCTTGATCAATAACGAAGAAATAATTAAATTTCGGGTTAAATTGATCAAGATATGAATTTATTGGAATAAACCGGGATTTTCGCATCGAAAAAAATAATCCCGAAAATAATCGAAAAATATACCGGAAAGGTAAAACCGGACTGAGAAATTAATTTATGAATTAAATAGAAATTTTTTATAATATTTTGGGATATTTTGTAATTTTAATAATATTTTAATGAATAAAATATTATTAAAAATAAATTATAAATAAATAAATGAAATTGTAAAAAAAAAAAAAAAAAAAAACAGAATCGAAAAGTCTGAAGAAACGCGAAACAGAGAAGCGAAATGAAGCAGAAAACAAGCCGAGACCGAGGAGGCTCACCGGCGAGCTACCGGCGGCCAGGGACCCCAGGCGAAGGCCGACGAAGGAGGCTCGAAACCCGTGCTACCCACCGGCGGCAGCGACGCGCGGCGAAGTGGTCGAAAATCGTCGGAAAACGGAGGGGATGCCGCGGGGAAGAAACGTCGATCGGCGGCCATCGACGCCGATTCGAGACAAACCGAGGCCAGATTTGAGAAGCCCAGGCCGTGGCGCGTCGATTGGTGGCGGAATCACGCCGGGAACCGGCCGGACGGCGCCGGCACGACCAATTGTTCCCTGAACCGGCCGAACCGGACTGAACCGGCCAAGTTGAACCGAACCGGACCCGAGCTGAACCGGCGGTCCGAACCGGGTTGAACCGGACCGGACCGGTTCAGCCAAAAAGAGAGGGAAAAAAGGAAGAAAAAGGGAAAAAGAAAAAGAGAAAAAATTGGGGAAAATTCCAGTGATGCAATCGAGCTTCGGGTAAGTCGGTAAGCGGTCAAATTGACCGATTTAATTTTCTGAATATTTAATTTAATTAATTCCGACTGGAAATTTACCCGGAAAAATATATTTAATTGTGTAGCTCGACAATTGGCATCCACTGAGAGCTCGAGACAGCCTCGATTTGTATACGATCAGGGAATAACGGGTAAGTGACCCTTATTTACGACAATTTTATATCGTTATGCGTGATTGATATTTAACGCATAAATCACGGATTTAATTTCCGCATAAATGAATTAAATTCTGGAAAATTAGATAAATTGTCGTAAATATTAAATTGAGATATCAGAGAATTTAGAACGAGGCTAAATAAATTACTGATGGGCCCAATGAGCCCCATTGGCCTCGATAAAGTGTGGTAAAAGGGCTTAAGGTCGATTAAGGCCCATTAAGGTGCAATCGGGCCCAATATGAGAAACGGGCCCAATGATTTAAAATTAAGCCCAGAAAATTATGAAATACATTAAATTGTATTGTATTTGACCTGATGAATGTGTATCCGCAGTTCCGGAGATTTGATTTGGATTCGGAGCAAATCGGACTGCGTGACAAGACATCAGTGGGAAAGGTCAGACTGTACAGAAAAATGAGGTAAGGGAATTGTGTGAGTAGCTAGAGGTAGCTACGCGTATTTTAATAGTGTTCTGTACACTGAATATGTATGTATGCCTTGATGATGTATAATGATCCTAAAAGTGGTTTAAATAATTTTTAAGGATCGAAATAGGTGAAATGTCTATTTTACCCCTATTGAGGGAAGTTCACCTAAGGATGGTGAAAGCATGACATGCATGAAATGCATGATTTAAGGAATTTTCCGAATTAAAGATTTGATTGGTTTTAATCAAAGTAAATCGATAGATTGGCCAATAATTGCATAAGTTTCCCAAATTAACACTACGTAGGTGTTATTAATATTTAAATGAAATTTCTTTGGAAAAGAGGCCAACTATCAAGTTTATATGGAAACAGATAGTGCCGACACGTAGTTCGCACTATATCTGCGTTTGTGAATGTGCATAAATGTGCTTGAGCAGTTGCTCGCACCGACTTGTGACATCATATGCATGAAATGTGCTAGAGCATGGTGCTCGCACTGATTTTTATTATTGTGAAATGAGAGCTGCTGGAGCCTAGCTCGCACTCTGTTTTGACATGTCTTGATTTGTTTTAACGTGGTATGCATAAAATAGTGCTGGAGCGATTGCTCGCACTAGTTTTAATGATTTGACATGCATGAGAGATGCTGGAGCTTAGCTCGCATCCTGTTTTGATTTGATATTGCATAAAGCCGTGCTGGAGTGAATCTCGCATGAGATTTGATTTAATTATGCATAAAGCCGTGCTGGAGTGTAACTCGCACGAGATTTGATTTACTTGAGCATTCATTTGTGCTGGAGCATTGCTCGCACAAAGTTTTACATGGTTTTCATAATTCATTTGAATGTCGTACTGGAGTTTTTCTCGTACGAGGTTTTCACTGAATTTATATACATATCCGTACTAGAGCGTTGCTCGTACGTGGAATTTACATGAAATTATAATCAGTTTAAGTCGTACTGGAGCGCTGCTCGTACGCAGATTTCACTGATTTTTATGAAATCGTGCTAGAGCTTCGCTCGCACGAGATTTTCAGATATCATGAATATGCATGGAGCCGTGCTTGAGCTTCGCTCGCACAGGGATTTATATTACATGCATATAGCCGTGTTGGAGCCTCCTGTAGACTGTGTGTCACAGTGAGATGATATGCTCACACGTGCATTCTGAGACAGAGATGATATGGGTGGATAAGACCTATTACAGGCACCCCTGACTGAGCTTGGGTTCACGGAGTACTTTGTACCGTGTATGTCACGCGGAGTACGCTGTACCGTGGGGATTGTTGGAGTGGAGTGGCATTAGCCACGAGGCAACAAGCCTTGCCCTCGCAATCCTGGTGTTATGCTGTTCTGGCGGGTAGGACGACCCACCTCCCGTTTCAGGTGTGATACCCCGCACACTAGGTACCGTGTTGCCAGGGATCACTAGGATATGGCCATAGTCCTCGATGTTACTGTTAATTACCTGATTGTCTCACATGATATAACTTGTGGTCTGTTAGACCAGGGTAGACCCGAAGGAGGGGTCAGGCCCCCGATTTGATGATTTGATGATTTCAGATGATTTTATGATATGTGACCCTGAAAGAAGGGTGGTTTTATAACTCAAGTTTTATAATGAAATATAACAAATTGTTTTATGAGTTTTGAGATGATTGACCCAGAGGGGTTATTTTATACTGCGTTTTAAATGAATTGATTTAAATGCAGTGGCATGATGTGTTTTCCATGCTTTCATTTGAAAACCTTGAATTGTCTTACATGACATGAAAGACTGCATGATCTTGATTAAATTCATGCTTAATATGATTTAATGATGTCACATAAAATGCTTTGAATGCATGAGTTACATGATTTATATATGCACAAATAGTTTTGGATAAACTATGGCATCGAATATGCATGACTTTGTGCGTGTAATTTTAAATGAAAAGAAATGGATTTAAGGGCATGGCATTATGAGCATGTAGATAGTGGAGCTATCTACTTACTTGCATAATTGCCTTACTGAGCGTGTGGTTTGCTCACCCCCCTTATTTTCCCATCTTTTCAGAGCACTTGCAATAGATATTGAGCGGCTGAGGACTTGCATGGTTGATATTTGCTGCTTCCCATCGAGAGACAGGTATACACATTTGTATGGTTTTGTATCTAAATATGTAATGCACAGTACTGTAAACGGATATTATGTCGGGGATGTAGAGTCATGTAAATACCATTGGGTATGTATTTATTTAAAGTCAAAAGGATAGTAGACTCTGATATATGATTATGGGAATGAAATGTTAAATAGTGTGAGGTGACTAACACCGAATCATAGCCCAACTATGTTGTAGGATGGTCACGACGAGAGAAAGTTAAGAATTAAATAATAAATGAAAAAAACGAAAAATTTACTCTGATTTTTAGGTAATTCGGGTCGTGACAGCTTTGCCGGTGTAAGTGGCCATGGAAGGCATTTTGAACTTTTTTGGCAAAGGTTTGTTCATGATCTCCAGGCTGAATGGGATCCTCCTCCTTTGGCCGTCATCTGGAGACACCAATTTTTTCTTCTCGAGGATCCTTTGGACGACCTTCTCCACGTTCTCCGACCCTCGAATTGAGTGTGGCCAAGTCCCTTCGGGTCTGGAAGAGTCCGACTGATAAGCACCCCTTCCAGCACCTCTCATTCTGGGATTTGACCTTGTGCCCTCGAAATAGTCCGGGGGTCAAGACCCTTCCGTCTTCATCGTTCCCCAGACCCATGATCTTCGAATTCATGCTCCAACTCCTCTGGAGAAATATTGGGCCATGCGGGAGAGTTCTGTTGTCTAAATGCCGCAGGAGAACTCTGCCGCCTATGATCTGCGGGAGAACTCTGTCGCCCGTGATACGCGGGCGAGCTCTGCCGCCTATGTGCCGGGGGTGACCTCTGCCGCCGACGTGCCGCGGGAGAACTCTGCCGCCCGAGAGCTGCGGGCGAGCTCTGCCGCCAACGTGCTGGGGGAGAGCTCTGCCGTCTGCGATCTGCGGGCGACCTCTGCCGCCTATGAGCTGCGGGTGAGCTCTGCCGCCAATGTGCCTGGGGTGAGCTCTGCCGCCAATGTGCCGCGGGAGAACTCTGTCGCCTATGAGCTGCGGGTGAGCTCTGCCTTGCTGGATCTGCAGTGGCATTATTTTGTGTTCCTGCCTCTTGTTCAACACTCACCAGGGTGGAGGGTTGACCTCTTTCATAGATCTGCCTTGGGATAATTTCCCCCACCAACTGCTGCACTTCAGGGGGTAAGCTGAATTGCGGGAGAGCGTTCTTGAAGAAGTTCACCACAGCTTTCAACGCTGTCGTCGTTTCCTCATTCTGACGCTTCAGAGCCTCAAATTCCTCCATAGAAACCGAGGCCACTCTGTCATCCCTTTCCCTACGTCTTCGTCTCTGCTCTGGTCTGACAGGGGGGCTCATAGAATTCTGCCCTCCTGTCAACTCTGCTGTAGAGCGTGTTCTCACCATTTTGATAAAGAACCTGACTTTTTGTCAGAGTTTCCACAGACGACGCCAATTGATGTTGCCTAGCTGACAGCAACAAGAATATACCTTTCACGTAGTCTGATTGCACTAACGACAAAAGAGTGACGTCGATGCAATTTGTTCCACGTGTTCTTCGTATATCCTGCAAAAACAACATGAATCAGAGGGGGCAGGGATTTGTCTCTGCACGCGCACTCCGATGATTAAGTAAGTAATCGGAGTTGTGAATGTATGAAGAAGAGAATGTATTGCTTAAATCAGAGAGTTTAAGGCTTTTCCCTTCTTTTTGGTTCTTTTGTTCCCCCCCCCCCCCTTTTCTGAGAGCTCTTCGGCATATTTATAGGTTTCTTCAAGTCGGTTCGAGCTGAGGCTCAGGCGCGTGTCTGGGCCGCGACAGAGTCATAGAGCACTCTGTCGCGCTTCGGGTCAAGCAGCTTGCGGGGGAGTCGGCAGGCGGCAGAGTACCCATGGACCTCTGCCGCAGACTGTGCGGGAGACCTATCCCGCAGGCTGTGCGGGAGACCTCTACCGCAGTCTGTGCGGGAGACTATGCCGCAGGCTGTGCGGGAGACCTCTATCGCGGGCTGTGCAGGAGACCTATGCCGCAGGCTGTGCGGGAGACCTCTACCGCGGGCTGTGCGGGAGACCTTTGCCGCAGGCTGTGCGGGAGACCTTTGCCGCGAGGGCAATGCGGGAGACCTATATCGCAATAGGGGCGATGGAGGTCTGCGCGCCAATTGTGCAGCACACATACCAGGCGACGGAATCCCTGTCGCCTCGAACATCTGTCGCTCAACAAGCAACTCTGTCGCGTGATCACACTGTCGCCACATCAGCCACGTGGCTTATTCTTGTTTTGACACGTGGCGGTCTCTGGTTGGCAGATAATTGTACACGTGGATTCTGGTGACACTACCACCATCAGAAAAGAAAAATTGAAAAGACAAAAAAAAAAAAACGAAATAGAATTTGATTTTAGAGTTGTTTTTTCATGGATAAACTCGAGCAAAATATAGCAAACCAACAATCAGATTTTACACGAAAGGCATACAGATAATCCGAAAAAAATCATAGGTATATAAACCCTAAATTTCTAGTCAAAATTAAACTTGAAACCTAACTCTACTTGATTTGGGACACAAACAAAATCACCAAAGTAAATTTGGTGAAAATTGTTTTGTTAGTATTCTGTTATGGGATTCTAGGTAAGAAAATTAGGGCTTTCTTTTTAGGTTTATGAAGAAAAAGGAAGATAGAGGTTTTTTGGGTGTTAAAAAGAGGGTGCAAAGTTTTTGGGTAATGGAGTCTTCGTGTTTTATTTTTTGGGGTTAATTTAGATGAATGATGAAATTTGTTCTAATGAGATAAGATTGATGATATTAAAAAAAAAATTATCATTTAAATTAAAAAAATAAAAAAATTATAAAAATAGTGCCAGGCGTTCATTTTACCCCTACTCCTCTTGTTTTTTAATAAGAATTCTCATTGCACTAGCCCCAATTGTAGCCAAATAGGCTCCCAAACAGAGCCTTAGACCTACAGACAAAACTAATTACATAAGAAGCATGAAGGGATCTAGCAAGAGGGATAGTCGGCATCAAAATCTAGAAAATGATTGAAGTTTAAGGAGAACTTAAAAACAAAAAAAAAAAAAGTGATGTTAATTTAATATTTAAAAAGAATTTTTTTTCCTTCGAAAATCATTTTAACTTTTTCATTTTTCATAAAAAAGTATTTTATTTTTAATTTAAATAATAAAAATCTTTGATATTGAAAAATTAATCGAAGTACTCTAATGTTTTGATAATATTTCGAATAATTTTTTTATCTAAAAATTTCTTAAGAATAGTTACTTACTCTTTCTATAAAATCTCATCTTTGAAAGATTCACAATTAACATGGATGCACACATGAATTATGTGAATTTTTTTTTATTTCTTATAAACTTTATTTATTCATTTTAAACAAGGGTCCACCTTATTGAAAAATCACACTAAGTATTCTAATATTGTGATAATATTTAGTAGACTCCTATCATCTAAAAATTAGTTAAAAATCTCTACATGTGAATTTTATAACATTTCATCACCAGGTAATTCTTATCTATTACTAATGAATTTTATCAATAAATGTATTCTTATTTATTCTTATTTGTAAAAACAATTATTTCATAAAATTGAAAAAAATAAATAAGAAATTTTTGTAACAAAATAAAATCTCTTAAATATTCCAATACTCAAATAATATTTAAATGATTTGCATTTTAAATTTATTTAATAATCACTGCTTGTAATTTTTAAAAAATCACATCTTCGAAGAATTCCTGTTTATTTTAATCGCTAATTTATTATTTTATGAAGTCATCTTTTTACTAGTCATTTAGAGGATATACTTATATTTCAAAAATTTGAACAATTAAAACACTAGAACAGTTAATAAGTGATTAATATATAAGAGTAAGGTAAAAAAAAAAGAAAAAAGCAAACAAAATGAAAAATGCTTCTCTCTTCTCTACATATATTCAAATAATGACCGTTACATGGAATAACGATCATTACATGAAATAACAATTGTTATTTAGCGGTAGTAACAGTTGTCATTATCGCTATTCTTTGAATAAAAGATATAAAAAAAATTACACCGATAACGATCGCAATTGATCCGTTATTATTGCTATTAACTGTTATTTCTGCTCTCGAGAATTGTTATTGTCGTTATTGACCGCTATTACTGTTATCGTCCGCTAAAAAAGTTGTGTGAAATTAAAAAAATTTATGAGCGCGATGACCGTAATAATCGTAGTAATTTTCGTTATATCCGAAATCACGATAAATATAACGTAATCAAAATCATAATTGCAACCGTAATTTAAATCCATGTTCTCCACTTCTCTTCAAAGCATCCTCCACTCCTGTTGCTTCTGCCTCCCTTGATCGACTAAAAATTTCTAGGCCAACCATTGCCCCCAGCTATATGGGTGTCGAATGGATCTCACTCACCACACCAGGCTCCGTTTTTTGCAAGTTCAACAAAATCAACAAATTAAAATGAATATCTTATGTTTTATAGTTGCTTACCTTTAAATTTGTTGCTTTTGTGCTTGAGAATTGGTGATCGACAGAACAGGTTACCCCAGGCTTAAAAGAGCTCAGTTCTATGACCACCAGATTTAGCGAGAGAGTCGGCCAGAGAATTGGCTTCCCTGAAGATTTTGGAGAAATGCACCACCTTGAAAGAGGAAAGCAGGACGTCGATTTCACCAAAAATGCTCCAAAGACTCCGTGGCCTAAGAGCAACATTGGTGCACCGAGAGACAGCCACAGATGAATCCGATTCAATAATGATATTCTCAGCATCTTTCCAACTAGAACGCAAAATAAGTTGAAGACCGTGAAGTATGGCCATCAACTTAGCCACATTAGACTCCAAAACACCCAGCGAACCAGAGAAGATTGCAATAACATGGGAATCTGCATTGCAAAGCACGCCGCCACAGCCAGCAGGTCGAGGTTTACCAGCTGCAGAGCCGTCAACGTTCAGCTTAAGGAAATTGGATTTAGGGGGAGAGGGAGACCAGAAAACATTTGTCCTAGACAATCTTTTGGATCATAGGGGAGTAACTAATCTAAAGGTTTAAAGTTGCTTGCCTTTCAATTAGTTATCTTTGTGCACAACAAGTAGGATCACATAACTTTCTCTATATAAATATAGAAAGCTAAGAGATAAATTTATAACTTTCATGTTTATAACTTGGACTAATTCTGTTGATTTGAAGGTGACAATATTGTAAAAAGTTTAACTTATTATTCCATATAATTTAAATCAAAATTAAAATATTGAATGGAAAAAATTTAATTTAATGGTTAAAATTATTTTTTTTCTCTTAATTGCTGATTTAACATATAAAAATCCTAAGTTTGTAGAATACAGAAAGAAAAAAAATTTTAACCATTAATGTAAAGGAGGGCCAACACGTAGAATTAGTTGGAGAGAAAGTTATTTTTGGGTTTTCTTTTACTTTGGCTGCAAGTTTCTATGTCTATGTAAAGTGGCAGCAGGATAAGGCGACAGCTGTGCTTAAAAATAGACATATCGATTTTAGATATGATATAGTGACACGATATAAAAATGATACGAATATAAAATATAATAGTGATACGTATTAAAATTAAGTAAAATTGTATATAAATATGGTAAAAACAAAAAATAAAATTTTATATTTTTCGTGTCGACAAAAATTTAATATGAAAATTTCGTACTTTATATAATATGAATACAACTTTACATTACACAAATACGAATTATATATAGGTTTACTCAGAAAGTTGTTGCTGCTTAAGGTTACTGTTGGAAGGAGAAAGATCCAAGTCTGGCAGTTGCCAAGTGGAAATCGTGAGCAGCTGTAACCCGAGAACTGTGCTGCTGCAAAGTGTGAGGAAAGAGCTGAGGGCAGGAGAATGAGGAAGGGAGTAGAGGAATCCTGAGGGAGAGGCAGGGACTGGGCAAGGGAAGAAGGAATATCGGAAAACAAAAAAAGACAAATTGAATTTACTTGTAGCTATCCCCGGAATATCGACGAAATATTCCCTCAAGAACTCCAAATTTAATAATAATAATAATAATAATAATAATAATAATAATAATTTTAAGATTAAATTATCATTACCAACGGAATATTCATTGGCATTTCGTCGGTACTCTTTTTACCAACAGAATTATCTATGAAACTTTGTCGGTAATTCTCGCGACTATTTTTTTTTCTTTGACGCCTCTTTCTATTGACAAATTACAAACAAGTCTGTTTTTATTAATAGTTTCGTCAGCATTCCGTCGGTGATGTCAGTGATTTTTTTTTTCATCTGCATTTCGTGAGTAATTACCGACGAACTAATTGCTTCAGTATTGAGCATAAATTTATTAGTGAGTAGCGTTGTTTATAAACATTGCTAGATAATAAAAAAAATGCCGATGAATATAATTTTTCTACGGATTTTGACCAATATAAATTAGTTTAGATATAAACCATGAAATTATATTAAATCAATATCTTCCAATTGCTCCCTCTCTAGAAGGATCATTAATCAAAAGTAGGTGAACAAATAGAAGTTAATCCATTGCTAGAATGCCTCACTACTAAAACAATTAGAAGAATGGGGTTTGCATTGTCTAATCACATTATTTGGTAACTAGGCTTCACACAGCACTGCTTGGGTTTGCGCCAGCCCGCGGGTACTACACAGGCAAACTAATACAATTCGATTGAAAGGACCAAAAAATATTTATTATGAAAATTCATTTATAACTGTTCTTTTGATTTATTCATTATGTTTTAAGAAAATGTCCACTATAAAAAAATATTATAAGAAAAATGTCAATAACTTAGTTTCTATTAATTAATAATTAAGAGATTATTCTTCGTGCATGAAAAAATGTATCAAATGTTGCAATAATAAATTATATAAATAGATTTTTTTTTGCTGCAGAAAGGGTTTTCTTTTTTAATTGAAAATTAAACGAATTAATATCTAATACATTGTCAAGTAAAATGAAATTAAGATGATGACACATACAAAAAATTTTTATTTATTATTTTTAATTTTTTTTAAAAAAATATGTATCATAATCTTAACTCTGTTTATAACATTTAAAAATTTCATTGATAATGTATTAAATAATAATCCAAATTAAATTATCTTGATCCAGGAGAAAGCCAAAAGACAATAAAAAAAACACAATTGAGGGAAAAAGAAAAAAGCAAAGATAAAAATAGTTCTGAAATAGAATGTAGACAAAAAATTAATGATTGATTGAGTGTTGAGTAGAAGAAAGAATTAATGGTTTAACTAAACATTGCTATACTAAAAAAATAAACTATTGAACTCAGCAAACTCCCGGTTGAGTGATTAAATTGTGATATATGCTATAAGATCTGTATTTTAACTTAAGCAAACTTAACATATACCTCCCAATTATAAAAGAAAATATCAAATTTTTAATTGGATAATTATTCTATACATCATTGGTTGAGTTTTTTGACTCCATAAATGAGATTATGATGATTATACATTTACTTTAAAAATATTAAGAAAATAAAAAATAAATAAAATAAGACAAGTGTAATCATTCTAATTTCACTTATGGAGTCAAAAAAACGTTACTGACGATATATAGAATAATTATCTTAATTAATTCCATGTGACTTTTTTAATTTCAAAAAAGTTTGTTATCAATTAAAAAATAAACACCAATAATTAAATTTTAATATTTGAACTTTTATATATTCTTATTTCAAATTCTTTGAGAAAATGAAATTTAAACCAACTCCCTGGTTATAAGATACACGCATTTCCCGTTAAAAAGAAAAACTTTGATATTTATGAATCTAAAACAATTTTTTTATCCTTTTTTAAATGTTCAATTTTGTTTTTAATATTTAAACATTTCCCGTTAAAAAGAAAAACTTTGATATTTATGAATCTAAAACAATTTTTTTATCCCTTTTTAAATGTTCAATTTTGTTTTTAATATTTAAACATTTTTTTACAATGGGAGGAAGGATTGAGTTTGCTTAGGATTGAACTTAAACTTTAAATTATGTCACAACTCTTTCTTAATTACTTAGTTAAGAGGTCGATAGAGTTTAAATAAGTAAAATTAATGTTTTTTAATCAAAACCCATATTTTATATATTATTTTTATAAGTATTTTATACTTTATTAAGATAGAAAGTATTATATTTTATTAAGATTTTAGATGTAGAATATATAATATATGTTTCTTAAGGTGAGTTTAGATGAATTGTGAGATTAATTTTAATAAAATTGAAAATAATGAAAAAATCATAAAAAATATATTTTTTTAATAAATTAACGAAAATTAAAAGGTAAATTTACATCTTGCTTAGAGGTGTAATCGAGTCGAGTCGAGCCGATATAGTGAGGTGCTCGAGTTCGAGCTCGACTCGAAAATTCGGTACTTGATACTTGTAACGCCCCGGAAGCGCGAAAAATAGGGCAAAAGATTTTTTTTTTCTACTTTAAATCTCTACTTAGGTTGTATTCCTGTACAGTGTAGGATACTTCTTTCTTTCTTTATTTATTTTCTAGTTTTCGTATATTCCAACCACCCCATGCATTAAATAGTAAGTAGCATCTACATATTAATTGTTTCTTGAACGTTTACATACTAATCCATAAAAATAATGATTACATCCCGTAATAATTATACACCCACATATCTGTACATTATACATGTCTGGAAATAAACATCTGTTATTATACCTGAACAAGTACTTCGTAGATAGCTGCGTAACACTTACTGCAGGATATCTGAAATGGAGAAAAAGGGGGTGAGCTTCTGGGGAAAAGCTCTGTAAGGAATATGTTTAGAATAATTCTGACTATAAAAAGCATGTGAAAATCATGCAAGTATACTTTCATACTTTACTTCTGAAAATCAAATCATAAACTTACTTGAAAAATAATCATTCAATCGTACGTATAAATTCTATTTCGTACGTAAAACATTAATACAAGAAAATATCATAAATGCATATGCTTTCCTTTTTAATACCATGAATGTCTTTTCATCTGAAAACATAAAACATGTTTTCTTTCACTAAATCATCATGCAAATCTTTATCTGAAAGCATAAATCATACTTTCTTTCATGAAAACATCATCATGCATAGTTTTCTTTCATGAAATATTCATCATACATAATTCATTTCGTAAAATCATCATATAGATCTTTTCATCTGAAAATGTAAAACATGTTTTCTTTCATGAAAACATCATCATACTTTCTTTCATAAGAACATCATAATTCTTTCTTTCATAATCATCATCATACTTTCTTTCATAAAGACTCATCATCAAAACATGGAGACTAGGCTATATCTGAGTCATGCAATATACGTCATCCTCCGTAGAGGGTCATAATCATACCGATGGCCATGGTGGGGCTGTAGATTGGATCAGGGTCGTACAGCAAACCATAATCATAAACATGGATAGTATCTTCTCATTCTTATCATATACTAGCACATAGCTAGGGCACGGGCACCGATGGCACTCGCCGTGCGCGAACTACTCGAACTCGCTCAATTAGGTTCGATTATATAAATTCGATTTTTTACTCGAATTCGAGCTCAATTCTAAGGCTCAACTCGAGCTCGAACTCGAACTCGCTCTTACACTCATTATATAAATATTATTATATAATAATATATATTATTAAAATATATAAAAGCTCTAGACTCGATTAAGCTCGCGAGTTACTTGAGTCGGGCATCTAAGTGTTCAAATTCGATTTGCTCGATAGCTCGAGTAACTTGAACTCGAGCTCAACTCGACTAAAATTGAGCCGAATTCGAGTTTTACTCGAGTCAAGTCTAAGTAACTTGCTAATACTATTGTATCGCTTACACTCCTAATCTTACTATTTGGAGTCTATTGACCATCCAAACGGACTTCAATTAGTGGGTTATTATTATTATTATTATTATTATTATTATTATTATTATTATTATTATTATTATGGTACCAAAGCCAGGTCGAATGAGCAACGTAACGATCAACTAACCCAATACTTGAGGAGGGCCATTGCCTTTATCTTTGATGACGAGCTGCTGTGACATGTGAGCCGGAAGAGAAAAGGGCATTTTCATCTTCCCCTTCTGACTTTGGTTTCCTTGATTGACTATATTTATGGCGAAGTTAATAAAAAAGGCTACTGACTCAGCATGGTAGATCGAATATTTGATCCATGTGAGAAAAAAAAAAAAAAAGTCGCTTCCTCCTCAAAGGTCATCTCCCCCTTTATAGGTATACTACTCACATGGTTATGACACTATTTGAAAGCCCCATAGCAGAAAGCCAAAGCAAAAGAGAGACAGAAAAGAAGCAAAGGAGGTGAAACAATTGAAAGAAAACCATGGGAAGGCCTCCTTGCTGTGATAAAGTTGGTGTCAAGAAAGGTCCATGGACACCTGAAGAAGACATCATACTTGTCTCTTATATCCAAGAGCATGGCCCTGGAAATTGGAGATCAGTGCCCACAAATACTGGTATTACAGAAAACAAGAAGATCATCCACTTTTCCTTCTTCGTTTTTTTACTTTTATCGGTTAAATGGAATTTCATGGTTGTTGATATCAGTTGTCTTTGATCTTGTTATGTTGTACTTTTGGCTGATTCAACCCTTTTTATATATAAAATAGGGTTGCTGAGATGCAGCAAGAGTTGCAGGCTTAGATGGACTAATTACCTGAGACCAGGAATCAAGAGAGGGAATTTCACTCCTCATGAAGAAGGGATGATAATTCATTTGCAAGCGTTATTGGGTAACAAGTAATCCTCAACCATCTTCTGCTTTTTCTATTCAAACAAATGAAATAAAAAAAAAAAACATTTTTCAGTTTTTAATGGAGTAGTCTCAGATTTTCTAAGTTTGCAATTTTTTGTTTTTATTTACTTTGTTTATATAGATGGGCAGCCATAGCTTCATACCTACCACAAAGAACAGATAATGATATAAAGAACTACTGGAACACCCATTTGAAGAAGAAGCTAAAGAAGTTTCAGTCAGCTTTGGACCTTCACATTGCACCAGACTCTTCAATTGTTTCAAAAAGCCTGAATGAGAGAAGGAGCTTAGATTTCGCTACCACCCAAGCTGCTTCAAGTTCAACTACTCTCAGGATAAATCAGACCACCTCTTCTACATATGCTTCAAGCACTGAAAACATTGCTCGTCTTCTCGAAGGTTGGATGAGATCGTCTGTGAAGACTAATTGTGACAACAGTGCTCTAGTTCTCGAAGAAGTAGTAGCCCAAGAAAAATGGAGTCATCAAAATAATGGCTTTGATAACAATGATAGTATTGGTAGCACTTCAGCTGCTACAACTTGTCTTCAAGGTGGATATAGACCGAAAACTGAACAAGAATGCGGAGATTTGATCTCTCATGAAGAGTTTGAGTCGATTTTATCATTTGAGAACGTGAACAATATTGCGTGGGACAAGTCTACTTGTGATTCTACTACAAAGGGTAAGTGTCAGGATTCTGGAAATGATGACAATATTGACAAGGTCAATGTTAAAATGAGCCCGGTGAGGAAGCAAAAAGCTGATTATCAGAACAATAACAATAATAACCCTCCTTTATCATTTCTTGAGAAGTGGCTTTTGGATGAGAGTTCTGGTCAAGTAGAAGAGATGAATCAGATAATGGAACTGTCTTCAATTTTCTAAGATTTTCATTTTCTCTCTCTTTTTTTTTTTCTTTTTTCCTTCTTTGTTCCATCTCCCTAAATTCATTTCATTTTAAGCTTTATTGGGAAAAGGAAAAAAAAAGGTTTGAGTTATTTCTCTAGGGTTAAATCTTTCATTTGGGATTCTGAAAATTTTGGGATCTCTTTAGTCTTAAGAAAGTGTATTTACCTTTGATGTTTTTTTCTGAACCCTGAAGGTAGCATTTATCTTTTTCTTTATCTTTTTTTTAACTTAATCTTAGTAATTTGAGCAAAACTAATTAATCAGCAGATTCACCATTTTCTCAGCAATCAAATGAATCTCATTTCTACATATGCATATCAATATTATATGCAAGGATCAAATTCATGTAAAAATTGCAATGGAAAAATGGAATAATGTTCCAAAATGATCAATTGTCATCTTCTTACATATCTTCTATTTTTTGGTTTTCATGTCAGTTGAGAAGGCAATGGGAAAGGACATATATATAAGATTGGGTGTCTAAATTTGTAAGCCATCTTCATATCACAAGATATGAGATTAATTTTTATTCGCGTTTTATAGTTGGCACTGATTCAAAAAAATTTGACTTGTTAAGAATTTCAGTATGAGATTTCCTACTATAGATTGTTCTCGTTGAAAAACTTAGCGCGACTTTATACTATTGAGACAAGCTTTTGAGTTTACACAGCTTTATTCTTTGATATTAACAATTTAACACCATAAACCTTTATAATTGAGCATAACTTGGTATAAAAGTAAATAAGTGGCATTGTCTCTATAATTGAAAGTAAAACCAGAAGCCTGGAAAAGCGACTATAGGATTAAATACATTCCTACTTTTGCTGCAAATTAAGTAGATTTTATAGCAGTACAAAATAATAATAATAATAATAATTGAAGCTTTCTTACATTGGTCTGCAAAAAGCAAACAATATAAGCTAATTACTTGAAGCAAAGAATAAAAACTTGGAGAAGGAATAAATGAATAATAACCATATATATAAGGTAAATGGGATTGGTGTCACGAAAGTCTTGCATACAAATAAGGCAAAATGGTTGTCTTTTGGGGAAATCATAAGAGAGAAACATGTGATTTTATTGACCTTTTCGGTGTGAGAAGCTGAAAAATTGCCAATATGTATCTTCTTTACCATGCAAAAGAAAAAAGAAAATCATGGGAAGTTTACTAGGAAAAAAAAGGTTTTGCCCTCCTCTGCTGCTTCCTAAGAGGGCATTCTCTAGATTCCTCAACACCTATCGAAATGAGCCACCTGTAGCGCGGTCCCTCTCTTAAATATTTCAAGAGATTTAAGGAAAGAAAAGAAGACAAATGGATAAATGAATGGATGTAGTACTTTCAGCTAAATGAATGCAACAGTAGCAGTAAGTATGGCAGCAGACCTATCTCTCCAACCTTATTTAAACTGATTTATTCCTGAATTAGCAGCAGACTAGTAAATGTGAGTTGCAACAGCAATGGAAATCTTTTTGGTTTTTTTTTTTTTTTAATCTGTGGAAAAACAATGCATATAGGACTTATAGGACTCTAACCATGGTTTTCCATATACATCAACCCTGTTTTTTGATTATGATTAGTTAAAGAAGACTGCAAAAATTACAATAAAGTATTACAAATAAAAACAATATGCACCAATGCAGGTCTAAAAGCCATTGTGTATGCTATAGCTACAGAAATTAAATAAACAACTTTCCCTTTTTATTAAAATTTCCCAACAATTTATCTCTGGTTTTATTAAATGATATTGACTACAGGGCATGCGAAACGTACACTCACGAGTGAAAGGGAGGGACCCTTTTGGGCTGGAAATTGAATGAGATATAAGCTTGTGATAAAGGCTGTGTCAAGTTGTCTTTCAAATTACTTTGCTTCACTGTCAGGCAATATGTATATGCAGAAGAGACTCAAGTTATAATTTATTTTATATTATCTTTATAATTTTATGTAAAATTAATATTTTTACAAATCAATAGTTAGATTTAACAATTCATTCGCATCTATTATATATATAAAGTTTTGAATCGATCTCATATCTTTATCATTTTAATCGAAAAAAACATATTTTTTAATATTTATTAACGATTGATATCTTGTTATTATCAAGTTAATAGTTAAATATTTTTAATTAACTTGAAATTTTACATGCATAATCTACTTGAATAGAGTATAATACTCAACATTTCAATTAAATAAATATGAATCATATAAAAATATATGAAATGATGTAAAACAATTTAATTTTACATTGGTGTAAACGAATCATTCCGGATATATACACATATATATTTATTTATATAAAGGAAAGCCTGCCTCATATTGAAACTTGAAAGCTTCATTAATCTTCTGTAATTCTCAATTTGTGCTGCATTATTCATGCAGGGTTTGAGTTTTTTGTTTTTTATATTCACTATATGTCAGTGCAGTTTCATGTTTCTACGTACTTTAAAACTGTAAATTCCATAATATTGAAATTTGGCTTTCAAAATTTTTCTGTTTTTACTTTGCTTCTACCATTTAATCAAAATACTTTGCGTTTACCTTGGCACTGCATCAACCCAAGCTAATTTATGCCTCAAATAAATGTGTTTGGTGTGCAATATGGTAAGTAGATAAGTTTGGTGTCTTAAGGATGTTGGAGCCAATTCTGAAGATCTTCAGCTAAGCAATTTTAAACTAAGGAAAAAGGATAAGGTCTGAAATTAAGAACAGGGAGTCAGGAACCAATCAATGATCTGCTTCTTTGAAGAGTTAGTTAATTATTAATTTAAAAAAAAAAAAAAAACTCTGCAAAATGATTTTCACATAGGAATCATTGATGTTCCACCAGGATTTATCTCATAGCTTTTAAGTCCATTAATTTGTTAGGTTTAGTACTATCATTAATCCATTTTTGCCTTCATATCCCTTAACTTGTTAGGTTTACTCTCTGTAAATAACCCTCACTACATAAATATATGTGTATTAATATTATTTTTATTTCCAATGAAAAGCCAAAGAATTAAATAAATATGTATTATTTTTATTGCCAATGAAAAGCCTAAGAAATTAAGAGTGCTACCAGTTACAACGGATAGCAATCAAAATGTAATCATATAGGTGAATAACGTCAACTCTTAATCACTTACCTAACTTTCACACGTTTTCTTTTTCATTCATCCTGAACTTCAGAATTTTTTTATTTTTTTTTATATGTGTGTGATTTTTTTAAATTTGTGTCAAATCCATACGGCCATCCATTTATATACCGCTAAAATACGGATGAAAATTATTATTATTATTAGGAGAGATCTATTTACATTTATATGAAATAAATTATTTTACACATTTTTTATAATTTCATATAAAATTAATATTTTTACAAATCAACAATTAGATTTAATAACTTATTTTAATTTACCATACACGTAAATTTCTGAATCGATTCAATATTTTTATTATGTCAATCGAGAATAATATTTTTTAATATATATTAATGGTTAAAACTTATTATTACAAAACAAATAGTTAGATATATGTGATTAACTTAAAATTACGCATACATGATCTACGTGAATGCAATATAAAATTCAATATCAAATTAAAAAGATATAAATCGTACAAAAATACATAATTTAGTTTTATAAATGTATAAGTAAATCTCTTTTTTACATATATATATATATATATATATATATATATATATATATATATATATATATATATGTGTGTGTGTACATATATTCATTTAAATACTGCCTGAAAAAATCCATCCATATATAATTTCGCTGATTTTTTAGTTATGTGTCAAAGAAAAAAGATAAATTTAAAGATCACGTATGAAGAAATTGAAAATTTAAATTCTGCAACAAAAAATAATAATAATGAACTAACACTACAATTTACTTATGTTTAGTTTGAATCTCATCGCACTCATGGTGCGGTGAGATCGATTAAGACAGTGCTAATATGACAAAAAATAGACATGTAAATTTTTTTTTTACTTTTGACTTTAGTTTTTTAATTATTTTATTCAAAAATATATTTTTAATGATACATTTTTTCAATCTTTTTATGATCAATCTAATTATTCATCTAAACTAACATCATAAGCTAAAACTTTAGGAAAGTAAGGTGGAAATGCACCCCAATGCAGTTAAAAGAGGAAAATTTTCCATCACCTCTCCAGTTGGAGAATGGAGGGGTAAGGGTCCAATGAAAACTAGACTTTGCGGTGGAAATTTTTTCCACTTTTATCCTTCTTTTTTAATTTTAATAATTATTTTTTATTTAAAATTTTTTATTTGTTTTTTTATTTTCTTTTAGTTTTATTTTTGACTTTTCCTTTTACAAATTTTTATATATGTAAATTTATATATAAAAGATTATTTTATATATATAATTTTTTAAAATTTTTATTATTTAAAATCATAAATATGATTTGATATCAAAATAATTTTAAGAATTTTTTAATTTTTTCTAAAATATTATTTAATATAAAAGAAATTTTTTTTAATTTATTTAATCTTAAAATATCAAATATATACTATAAATTTCATTATATACATGACTTTTTTTCACTACACTTCACTTTATCGTCATTACTACGTTTGAATTTAAGCACATATTACGCTACTAATTTTAATTTCACTATTTTAATGCCCAGCCTCACCGCTATATAATTAATCTCAACTCCACCATTATTTTCAATATCACGAAGCCAATATCATCACTTTATCCATTCTAGCCCTAAACCTTGAAATTGTTAGATCAAGTAATTCACCTACACATATGTAAACCATTTAATTTACTATGTGAATTTTATGCACAATCTTTCTTGATACATAAGAGTTGAAGGGAGAATGAAAAATTGAACTTTAGACTTCATTTCTCTTAGAGAGGGGTAATAATCATTATGTCAGACTTTGATTGTTAGTTCTATGCACAATTTTCATTTTTTTTGGCTTTCAAACATGTAAATCGTTTAATTTAATATGTGAGTTTTATGCACAATCTTCATTTTTTTTTCTTTCAAAAATTTATTGATAAGAGGCCAAAGTTTTAATTGAAACCATACACATCACTTTCTAGCTTTACTATCATCTCTATCTAGCTTTACAAGGTTAGCATGCGAGAGATAAAAGCCACCAACAATGGTAGATGGTTTTATTTGACTTATAAAATGAACTATAGGACATGATTATTATCGTCCTTTTTATTCTATGGTTGTTGTATACATAAAAAAATGGATTGTAAAAAAAATAATCATTCTTTTAATATAGATGATTCAATCTTTTCTAAAAAGAAATAATTATTTTTAATCCCATGTGATTAGGTGATAAATATTTATATTTTATTCTTAAAATTTACACTTATAAATTAATTTAAACATTCAATAAAATGACAATGGTCATTAATCAATTAGTTATTCCAAATTATTTTTTCCTTTTTTACTTTTAATTATTTTTTCTTTTTTTTCTTTTTACCTCTTTTTCTCTTTATTTCTTTATTTCTCTTTCTTTTCTTTTTTTAATTTTTTGAATAAAGAAAAATATATATTTTAGATAAAATAATAATTTTAAAAAATTAATGTTCCCAATTTTCTTAAATAATTGATTCTTAAACCATTTTTAAAAAAATTAATTCCTAAATATAAAAATTATTATGAATTATATTTTTTAATTTATAAAATTACAAACTTTTGAATTTAGCTACTATTTATCTCATTTTTAAATTTTATTTTTATTTTTTGTTCTCTTTTTTTAGTTCTTTTTCTCTTTTTGCAATACAAGAAAAGAAATGGAAAAATTAAAAATAAAAAAAGATTTTCATTGAAAAATAAAATATTTTTTTCAAAATAATCATCTTATTTGAAAAATCTATTTTTATAAAATAAATATATTTAACTTAAAATCATAAAAATTATTTTAAATTTAAAATAAAGGAAAATAAAAATATTAAAAAATACATGGAAATATTTGTAATAAAAATATTGTTTTACAAAAATCAATTTTTCGATATTTTATTTTTAAAAAAATTAACTTTTAACTATAAAAATTATTAGAACATATTTTTTAGTTAAAAAATCTCTGAATTATTTTTATAAAATATTCTCAATTTAATTTATATTTGCTTTAAAACAGAATAGTTTTTATCAATAAAAAGTTATTTTATCATACACTTAATTTTACACAACAAATAAAATAAAAAAATGTATAAAATTATTTTATTTTGCTCTTGATCTTATTTTAAATATAAAATAAGATAATATCATCTAATTCAATTATATTTTTATACATCAATAACCAAAATTTAACTTAACAATTATTATTATTTTTAAAAAAAATTAAATTTAAAATTTGAATCCATGTGCTTTCTAAGTTCGTGTGAAAAAAAAAAAAATAGTCTTATGGGAGAGAGCATTACCCGTTTGGGACCACAAAGAAAAAAAAGACAAGTTTTAATTAGACAGCAAATGACAAGACACATTCATCATAGAGACAAAAAAAGAAAAAAGAAAAAAGAAATCATTGTTTATGTTTATGCATGTGGGGGCAATTTAGCTCTGGTTTTTGATTGGCTATCAATGAAAAAAAATAATATATATAATGTTATTGAGAGTTGGATTCGATACCTGTAGATATTTTTTAAAATTAGTTAAAATAAAATTTAACAAAACTCATTTAATGTACTATCATCATCAAACAAAATAATAATGCATTAATTATATATATTTTTATGAACATTACATAAAAAGTGTCAATAAACCCTCTTTGCTATCATTTACTTGGTCTATTACTATTAGTAACAGGTGGATAAGCTAAATGAAAATACTAATTACTAGCTATTAAGAACTAGATTAGTCTGTGATAATCCTCGTACTTTGCCTCCAAATCACCATATGATCACGTTACTTTGAATGAATATAATAAATTTTGTCCAATCTTCAAAAACATGTTTAGTGTTTTCCGTAGGCCAGAAATCAAAAACATAATTCGTGCACATATTTTGTAATAATGTTATGTCGAAATATATTCGTATTATGTAAAATATAAAAATTATCATATCAAATTTTTATTAACATAATAAATATATTTCTCAATTTTTATCAAATTAAAATATATTATCAAATTTTAATTCATATCAATTTTAATTTTTAATGTCTTAATAAGTGAGATTGCTTGATGGCCTTCAAATTAAGCTAATATATAGGCCACCAAACAAAAAGCGAATGAAAGCAAATTAAAGGCAAAATTTTCTCATAGGGCAATGAGAAGGGAAAAAAAAACACTCTATAAAAGTCTCTATAATTTAATTTGATTCAATAATAACTTCAAATTGATTTTTGATTAAAGCTCTTTTTTTTTTATTTCTCTGACATTTTGTGTGGAATGAGAATAGAGACAAGAAAGAAAGAGGTGTTAGGAACTAACTGTCAGAATTTAAAGTGATCTATTTATGTACCAACATTATGAACAACACATGACATATCAAAATATGAAATTAGATACTAATCTTTGAGTGTTGATAGGGACGAGATTTTGTTCTTTGTGTACAATATCTTCAAACCTATAGCAGTCTCACAGTAATGATGTAGGACTCTCAGTATACTCAAAGAGAGACCTAATACCCAGTAGTAGCTTTGTATAGGTGTTTTCATCATTGACGTAACTGCTAATTATGAGCGGTTTTCACTGGACATGAATAAGTAGTTGGGTGAGTGGTGTAAAAGCTAGAGGGATAGTGGAGAAGTAACTGGGATTAAAATAGGACCATACCCACGTCCAACAAGCATGATTAATGGACGAGCCAACCGGGACAGATCCGATACCGGATCGTTTAGGCCGAAACCATAATTGAAACCTTTCCTTGGGCGGTTCCAAACCCAGACCAATTCGGTTCATGACCGACCTGGGCTGGACCTTAAAATTTTGGACTAAAATCAAATGAGCCCGCCCGTTAAAGCCAAAAATCGATCCGGTTATGGATTGGTCTCACATCGGTGCCAGATCGGTTTCGATTTGAAATTGCGGTGCAATGGTTATATAGCCTTCAATTTTTTGATTTTTTTCTTTTTTTCTAATTTTTTTTCTATAAATACATTTTTATTTTATTTCACACTTTCTCAGTTTTTCTCAAATTCTCTCATTTTTTCTTATTCTAAATTTTTATTATTATTCTATCACTCAAATTCTCTCTAAAATTTAAAATTCACTTACATTACTCATTTCAATTCTCTATTATTTCTTAAATTCTTTTTAATTTTCTCTAATTCCTTTCATTGTTTACTGTTGTTACCTGAAACAGTGGTGTCGAATTGCTAACGTATTTGCCTTAATTTTTATGCCACGTGCCACTAAAGATTCTGCAATAAAAAGAATGATCAAAGGGACGCAGGGGTTTTTCCCTACGTAAACACTCCGATGCTTAAGTCAGACAGAGAATTTGACAGAATTTCTGTAAAGGAAAAAAAAATAGAGATCTCTCTCATGTATCATACCTGTCCCATTTTTATAAGGGTTAATTTCAACTTTAATTACGTATTTATCCAATAATAAAATATTTACAAAATAAAAAATATATATATTCAATGGTCAAAATGTCTAAAAACTTCAATATGTGATTTTTTCATTATCGCCACGCGGCGCACTCTCCTTACGCCACGTGGCATCAAAATAAATGAGACATAAGTCTCTTTGGCGGGAGGGTAGTCTCCCGCCAATGCTCTCATGCGTGCCACGTGGCGCGTTCTTCAAGCGCCACGTGGCGCGCTTAAAAATGTTGGCGGGAGAGTAGTCTCCCGCCACTGTGCGGGAGAGTAGTCTCCCGCCAACACGCAGGAGACTCTCCCGCCACCATGCGGGAGAGTATCTCCCATGCCACGTGGCGCGCTTTGCACGCGCCACGTGGCACATTTTTTTTATTATTATATATTTTTTTTATTTCTTATTATTTTATACACAACAATTGCTCCCCACTCTTTCGTTAGGTGTAATCTTACGGAAGAGTATATATATTCTCTTTATAGTCTCTCGTCAAATCATTATGTCAAACTTTGAAGTTAGATTTTCGAGTCGAACCCTCATGCCAAATTCTTAAGCCTTTGCTTGAGTGCGTAACTTACTTCGCGCATTTTTCGCTCCAAGCCCTTGAACAATTCTTTGTGGCTTACATCGCGCACTTTTCGCTTCAAGCCTTTGTTTTGGGTGCTTAGCTTACATCGCGCACTTTTCGCTTCAAGCTGTCGCATTTTTTCTTCTTGGCTTACATCGCGCACTTTTCGCTTCAAGCTGTCGCACTTTTTCTTCTTGGCTTACATCGCGCACTTTTCGCTTCAAGCTTTTGTTTTGGGTGCTTAGCTTACATCGCGCATTTTTCGCTTCAAGCTCTCGCACTTTTTTTTCTTGGCTTACATCGCGCACTTTTCGCTTCAAGTCTTTGAATAATTCTTTGTGGCTTACCTCGCGCATTTTTCGCTTCAAGCCCTTGAACAATTCTTTGTGGCTTACATCGCGCACTTTTCGTTTCAAGCCTTTGTTTTGGGTGCTTAGCTTACATTGCGCACTTTTCGCTTCAAGCTCTCGCACTTTTTCTTATCGGCTTACATCGCGCACTTTTCGCTTCAAGCCTTTGTTTTGGGTGCTTAGTTTACATCGCGCACTTTTCGCTTCAAGCTCTCGCACTTTTTATTCTTGGCTTACATCGCGCACTTTTTGCTTCAAGCCTTTGTTTTGGGTGCTTAGTTTATATCGCGCACTTTTCGCTTCAAGCTCTCACACTTTTTTCTTCTTGGCTTACATCGCGCACTTTTCGCTTCAAGCCTTTGTTTTGGGTGCTTAGCTTACATCGCGCACTATTCGCTTCAAGCTCTTGCACTTTTTTCTTCTTGGCTTACATCACGCACTTTTCACGTCAAGCCTTTTTATTTTTAGTCATCTGTCAATAATTAAAATTCTCAATGAGAAATATCAATATGGAATATATCAAAATTAAGTCCCTGAACAGGGTTCAATAACATAAACAAAAAACAAAAAATAATATCGAGAAATTAAAATTCTATTGCCAATATGGTATTGAGTGGCTAGCATTCCACATCTTTCGTTATCCCCTTGTCTTACGAACTTTTCATCTTCCTTCCAGGCATTGATGATGGCTTAGGCACCCTAATGATGGTAAGGGTTTCCTTTTTTTTTAAACTTCCTTGCCTATTGTTGATGCGATATTACATGTTCTTGCTTTTCTTTGATCTCCTCGAACTTGCCCCACACCTCCGGGAGTCGGGAACTTCATCAAAAGGTAACATGGGGAGAGTATGGCTCTCATATCACTCAATAATAGCCGCCCGAGAATAACATTGTAAGCTGGAGATGTTGATTTGACCACCATGAACAAGACATGTCTTATAACACTCTTAGGATCTTCGTCCAAAGTAACAGGTAGTTCAATTGACCCTACCACATTTACTTTCTCTCCTGTGAAGCCAAACAAGGGAGTAGTTACGGGTTTTAGTCTGTCTTCACTCAAATTCATTTTTTTGAAACAATCCCAATAGATAAGGTTCGTTGAGCTTCCGTTATCTACCAGAATTCGGCCTATTGGGTGTTTTGCCACAACTGCTGATATGACCATAGGATCATCATGTGGAATAATAACATCTCCCTGATCTGTAGGTGTGAAAGTAATCGTTTCTTCGTCTTCAGCTATTTTCATCACAGAATGGACCTGGTACGCTTGTCTAGCATAAGCCTTCCGTGAAGCAGATGAGCTACCAGTTATGTATTCTCCACCAGATATGACATGAATGGTGGCTCCTGTTGGTTCATTGTCTATCTGTCGATTCCTACGCTCTCCCCTTCTTCGGCACTAGAAGAGTCTGAGTAGGAAGACTCCATTCTTCCTCTGTTGTGGCGTCTAGCTCAGCCGGTAGGAGACCCATTCAACCGTATTGTCCGCTTTGGGCCCTGCCCTCAGGCTCCGCCCTCACGGCTTTATCGCGTCCTCAGGGGTTCGAACCCAAGACCTTAAAGTCTTTGTTCTGACAAAGATGATACCAATTGTTCTATGGGAACAATTGGTATCATCTTTGTCAGAACAAAGACTTTAAGGTCTTGGGTTCGAACCCCTGAGGACGCGATAAAGCCGTGAGGGCGGAGCCTGAGGGCAGGGCCCAAAGCGGACAATACGGTTGAGTGGGTCTCCTACCGGCTGAGCTAGACGCCACAACAAAACACGCGTTTTTTTGTCAGAACAAAGAACAAAGACTTTAAGGTCTTGGGTTCGAACCCCTGAGGACGCGATAAAACCGTGAGGGCGGAGCCTGAAGGCAGGGCCCAAAGCGGACAATACGGCTGAGTGGGTCTCCTACCGGCTGAGCTAGACGCCACAACATTTACAATTTTACAAAATTTAGTTATAATATATATTCCTCCATTTTTTTCTTTCAAAAATTCAATATATTTAGCTTAAAAAATAAAAAAAATGTCAAACTTTTTTCATCATTCATGCTCTGTCTTTCGTCCTTTGGATTTTATTCTCAACCCTGATTCAAATGATGAGTTTTTCAATGAGTTTGAACTTAATATTCATGTGGAAAAAGTAGCTTCATTCAGTGGCGGTATACGATGGTCAAACACAATTATCCACCGTCACCACCGTTACTACGGCTACAATATCTTTAAAAAGATGGAAGTCTAACCACACTAAGTCTAGTAAGCTATGGAAACATCTCAACATTATCCAAAAGGAAGGTAAGTTTGAACTTTGTATTATTTGTAAATTATGTAAAACGACATATAGTTATAAATTTACTACAAGCGGTGGGGGTACAAGTACATTTAAAAAACATTTAGTTAATAAGTATAAATTTGATCAGAATTCTGTACAATCACAAACTATGCAGGGTACATGATCTCAAATTAATCTACAAAAAAAGTGAAAGTACTAGGGTTTTTAAAAATGATAAAATTATGCGTGATTTAGTTAAATATAGGGTTAAATGTGAACAACCTTTCACAATATGTGAAAAAGTTATGTTTGTCAATATTTACAACTTATTTATCAATCCATTTCCAAACAAACATTAAAAAGGAATTGCATGGATATGTGTCACGACCCCTACCCTCTTCTCGTGAATTTACCTTACTACTTACCACTTACAGTTGGGCTGTGAGTCAAATCCAATCCACCTATCATATAAATTCATTATAATAAATGAAAGATAATAGAAACTGGACTGTTATAACTATGCGGAAGCGTTTACCTCAGTTTCTATTAATTTATACATCCCTTTCGTACAAAATATTACTAGACTGTGCATTAATTTACATGATACATTTTTTTTCCCAGTAGTGTATACCTTTTTGTACAGCTGGATAACTAGAGAACACCGTAGCAGAGATGACTGCAGTACTCACTACTGCATAGGATCTGTGGAGGAGAAATAAGGGGGTGAGCATAACGCGCTCAGTAAGGAAAATATGCAAGCAGGTAGATAACTACACTATCTACATGCTAAAATACATATATGTTCATTTTCCTTATAAGACAATATGCATGTTCTTTAAAAACAACTTCCATCAGTGCGAAACCATTAATTCGCTAGATGGTATATGCATATCCACACAGTTTATCATTTAAAACCACACAGGTTTAACTTCACACAGTAGCACACAACTTCACATAGATCATCTTTCAAAACCACACAGGTTTACACAGCATAATCTATTTACACAAATCACATATAGAAAATGCTTTATACTTTGTAAATCAGTTACATGTTGAGACATACATCATGGATTAACATATCCCCAGACACACAGCAAGGGAAGATATCTGTCACCTCACACAGTAGTGACAATCAAGACTTATGGTCATAGTCGGATTTCAGGCAATCACGGATCAAGTGTGCGGGAATCCCATGCTTAGGGAGGCGGATCAACCATCCCATCAGCTCACTAAGATCACTAAGATATCACGATACATCGTACTCCGTGGTTTACCTCACGGTACAACGTACTCCGAGGATCCTTATATATTGTGACATAGCTGAGGAGACTGAGTAATCTCGAGGTCTACTACCTCAGTATCACTATCATCCATTTTCATGTCTCAAAATCACATGCAAGCAGGTCAGTGTAAGAACACCTAGCATCACACGACGACTGCAGCACGGTTTATTCATCACACAGCAATATCATAAACCTTCGTGCAAGCTCTCGAATAGAACACACAGTATGATCGAGGCATCAAGCACGGTTTTGCTTATCACACAAAAGCTCAAGAGACTACGTGTGAGCGAGTAGAACACAGTATATCTGAGGCATCGAGCACGAATGCGAGCTCTCGGATGGAATACACAGTATTACCGAGGCATCAAGCACTGCTGTCTCATCACTTTAAATCGAGAGGGTCACATGTGAGCGTAACCGGAGCAAGATCACTAAGAAGTGCTCTCAGGCTCAAACATGATTCCCAAAACCTAGTGCAAGTAGTTCGAGTAGAATCACACAACGTCACTCGAGGCATCGAGCACTATTTTGTTTTTTTCAAAATCCCTTTTTAAAATAATGTGCGAGCGGGGCTGGTCAATCTACCGTTGCCTCTCTTGCTCTAGCACTATTTCACACAGAAAAGAAATAGAAAGGCTCCATGTAAAGTCATGAGTGAGAAGGCAAATTCTCCCTTCAGTCACTCTTTAAAACACATTACATGCTCTTAGTTAAACCGGGAGCCTGTCTAATATCATTCTTTCTCAAAACGTTTGCAAAACCTCTTTTCACTAAATCATAGAAGTCATGCAACTCATCATTTGACTTATTCTTATACGTAGTTTTCTACTTAGATATATCGATATCTATGTACTTATCACATACATTTTACACAGCAGATAAGAAAACATACGTATAGCTATCTCTATAGCTTACATAAGTCCCTTACCTCGAATTGTGTCGACTGCGAATTTAATTTCCTCGATCCCCTCGGATTACGCAATCTAATTGGCTCCGGATGTATTCTCGGAAGCCGAATCTTTTCTTGGTGGCACGTAAGTCGAGATCCGCTTGAACTTGTACACATCGCCTACCGTTTTTCCGCTACACAGCAATATATATTTAAACCGGTTAATTTTGGTCTAAAATAAATTCAAATTAATTATCCAAAAAAATAATTCGATCGATTTTCGATCACTTACCAGTCTACTGCTGTGCCGGGATAACACTGAATTTTTTTTCAAAATTTTTTTTCTCTCTCCTCTTTCTCTCTCCTGCTGAACCGGTTCGGACCGGTTCAGCCCGTTTCACACTGAACCGGTTCGACCGGTTCAGGGCTGTTTCACGCCGTTCAACGTCTTTTCGGCCGGTTCCCGGCCCCGTTTTCGGTCAGCAACACCGCACGGTGGAGAGGGGGCTTCGACTGGCCTGGGCTTGGGCCAAATCAGCGCCGGCGACGCCCGATTGCCTCTTCTCTCCCGCGGCCATTTCCTCCCATTTCCGTCATCGATCGCCGTTCCCTTCGTCGGATCTCGCCTGGATCGACGTCGGCTTGCCCTTCTCTTCTTCCCTCGGTCACCGTCTCACGCCCTCTTCCCTTGGGCTGCCGGCGGTGAAGAAAACAGGGGGCGGTTCCCCTGTTTCGCGAAATCGCGATTTCGCGATTTTTTTTTTTTTCAGATTCCTTCTTTCTTCTTCTTTTTTTTTTATATACTATATTATAATTTAATATAATATAATATAGTATAAATATCCTATAATATTATTATAATAATAATATAATAATAAAATATCTATTATTATTATTTATTATTATTATAATAATATTGTTACAATGTATTTTATGTACATTGATATCCGCACACACATGTACATATATATCATTTTTATTTCTTCAAATATATATGTTTGTTAAATTTTTATTTTTCTTTCTCCGAAAATGTATTTATTCTTTATTTTGGAGCTAAATTCCCATTGTGAGAAAATTTTCGGATTATCATTTTCGGACTAACTTTTCTTCTTGGACTCCTTATATTTTCGTGTTCTGAGTTCATATTTTAAATCGGTTTAACCTAATTTCATTCGGTTTATTCCGATTTAACTCAATCTCTTATTTCAGTATTTTAAAATTTACCGACTTTCAATTTCATCAGATAAACTCGAAATTATATTATTTTTTCCTTATTTATCGATATATCATAAACACTTATTCAAAATGATATATTCTTAAGGAAATAACACAAAAATTCAGGTCTTACAATATGTGCGGTGAATATAGAGAAACTTTAACTCATAAACATACAATATTTCATTTAGGGTTAGTTTAACTAATGACATTTGGACAAGTAATAATAGTTTAAGTTATCTTGTGATAACTTGTCATTGAATTGATGAAGCTTGGAAGCGTAAAAATGTAATTTATCTTTTGATGTATTAAAATAATCGCATAACGCATATACTATTACTCAATATGTTATTAAATTTAAAAGTAAATAAATTTTCAATTTTATAAATTTTATTGCAGCAAAAGATTACTGTTATGTAAAAATATTAATTACGATTACTGAAAGCGAGTAGAATCTAATATCTTTAACTATGATTTTTTAGATTTCAAAAGTTTTAAGACTTTAGATATCATAAAAAACAAACTTAATAATACAAAAAAATGATTTATAAAAAAACAATTTTTAAAAATGAAAATCACTTCTTAAACCTTTGTTAATTTAAATCTCAATAAGAAGTTTATTGTAAATAGACTACATTTACGTCTCTAAACATAGTATTTATTTAGATTTATTTTCTCTTGTTTATAAAATAAACCACGGTTAAGGAAATTAAGCATATTCTAATATTTTTAATTAAAATTTTTAAAATTTGAACCATGTTTTTAGATTTCAAATATCATGGCTTTTAAGTTTTATTTTAAAGGATGGTTTTTTGTTTCAAACATAATATTTTGTGGTTTAATGTTTTATCTTATCAAATTCAAGTACATTAGAAATTAGTTCAATTTTAACATCTTAGAAAAAGTTGTTATAACATCATTTATGAATAGACATTTTTTTATTTAAATAAATTAAACTATGATTTTTATTTAATAATATATTACGGTCTAAATTTTAAAATATAGTCTTTTATGTCTGATACTTTATTATATGAGATTTACATACATGCAATATTGAAATGGTCAATTTACAAATTTAGTGTTTCAAGCAAACATACTACAATACTTAAAATTTGAAAAGACATCCAGCATTCATCACTTATCACTTTACCATGCACTTTTTCTTTCTCTAATAATTTAAGACTATTCTTTTAATAGATGTAAATGTAGTATCTGTTTTTTTACTTTATTGTTTTAACTACTATTTTTACTTAAACTATAATCTTTATTTCATGAAATTTGAATATTTAAACAATTTTTTCTAACTTGAAATTTATTTACTCACTCAACTGTTTTCGATAATCTTTGATCTTTCTTGTTTTGCCTTACCTATTGAGCTTACCTCATTTAATGTAAAAAAAGAAAAAAGAAAAACCTCTTCCTATTTCTCGACTCGCCTTTCTCCTCGAGTTCAAAGTACTTTGTTTTTTTTTAAAACTGAAAGAAAATTTTATTCCTACTAAAGAGATTTGTTACCTTCATCTTGTTCACGCATAAAAAGGTTAGGTGTAAAAAAAAAAAATCTCATTTTGCATGCCCATTTTCTTAGTTTTCTAAGGCTTATTATTTACTATTTTTATACTTTATTTTTGTTATGTTATATTATATAGTTTGTTACTTATGTTTATAGATTTGAAAGAGAAATCTGTTTGTTTTCTCCCTCATTCAGTTCTTATAAAAAATATGATTTGGTTTCTATACTATGTTTTTTCTAAAAAAATAGAGATAATGTTAAAGTAAGATAATCTATTTATTTTGTCTTAATTGCTTTTGATAATTTTTGTGTGGGATATAGGTCATATCTTAGTTGTAACTGTCCAACATAACTTACTAATGATCGAATAGCTTGTACATAGTTGTATTATATATTACTATGTTGTTATGTACATGTTTTTGGTTTCTTTTGGCAAATTGTTGTTATGGTCTTTTGTTTATATCAAATTTCTAGAAAGAAACTTAGATTTATGAACTCAAGCTTGACCTCTATTATTTTTCAAGTATTTTGTGTCAAAAACATGTTGACTTCCTCGTGAAATTATAGGTATTCATGTAATAAAAAAATCACGATGAACTTTCATAGATTCTTAGAGGAATTCGAGTTGTCTCCAACAAAGGATAACCTGAAAATAATAAAGATCAAACTTAGATTCATAAATTTAAATTCTTTCCTAGAAATTTGGTTCAGACAAAAGATCATAATAATGATTTGCCAAAGAAAACCAAAAACATACACATAAATGACATCCTAATATATAATAACACACTTAGTGCTTAATTAAATTTGACAATAAGGTCTTCCGGCCATCCATAAATGACATCCCCAACAGGTATACTGTTTCTTTAATTAAATTGCTCTAATTTTATTCATTATTCATAGTATTGGATCTCTTGTTACTTTTTTTTTCTTAAAGAGTTGTTGCTCTAATTGATTATAATTGAAATTTAGTTAATATTAAAGTAGTGCTATTGTTGTTTTTCTACGTACTTAAGGTTTTTTGGGTTACTTCTTGCTAGTGATGAAATTCAAGAGAGAATATCTAAATTACATCTGCACAATATATATGTGTATGTGTGTGTTCAAAACAATTATTGTTATAAAAAAAATAGTGATATTTTTATTAATTAATGTATTAAAGTTTTTTAATAACGTATGATTGATAAAATTTGATTTTTATTGATTGTTATGATTTTTTTTATTTTTAAATGTTATAATCTATGTAATGGAATTATACATGTAAATAATATAGATAAATAATTTCATATTAAATTATTTCTTAATTATTTATATATAATCAAAAAAATCATTTGATGGGTTTTGAGCTGTCAATCATATAAATTGCATGAACATCCAAATCTTTTGATCTTGAAAAATCTTAGTGATTGCTTTGTGTCATCAATGACGATAGGGTATTATAGCTTAATTCAACCGTATAGATGGAAAATTTACAAGAAATTCTGATCTAAATCTATCCAATCTTCCACTGATAATACATTAAACTCAGGAGATTGTTTGTTTACAAGAACATTAACTACATCTTGCATGATTAAAATTGTATTTCCAAAAAAAATTCCCAATAATAGGATTCCTTATATCAACTCATACATTTTCTGTATCTTGGGATCATTAGCAAAACAGCTGGCACAAAATCCAGTAGACAAATCTGTATCAGTGGACAACCAACTTTATGCAAAAAGTTGTTTCATGTCATCAATCCTTAACCAGCATTATCTAGCCTTGTACCCAACAGATCACTTCTCAAAGTAGAAATTTCACCACAAATAGCATTTGAAACTAGGACTTTTCCTCTTGGCTTACATTCAAATCCAATCAATTCTTGTTCTAAAATTAAGATTTCCAGCCACATATTACAAGTTAACTAAATAAGTTTTCCAGTTCGGATGAAATGAATAACTTGGGAGAAAGAAATATGAAATGATGACTTCTTCGAGTGCAAGTAGCAATAACTTGAGAGATGGGGAGCTTCACCAAACTGGCTTTTGTTTCACATGATATACAAGACAAGTTTCAGCCATGAATGGAAATGCAACAAGATACAGAAGGAAGAAGAATTTAATAATGCTAGTTTTAGCTGTGCATCATGGAAGCTATTAGCCTTCCTGGAGGACTGGGTACTTCCAATGAAAGGAACCGAGTGAAAATTTTCCCAGTAAATTCTGGTTTAGACTTTCACAACTAGGAAGTTGATCATGATTTTCAAATATCTATATCAGTCTCATATGATTTAGACTTACTAAATTCAGCAACCAGAGAATTGATTGCAATATGCATTATTATTATTATTATTATTATTATTATTATTATTATTATTAAATAAAATAATAATAATATTTAAATTTTTATAAATTATTTTATAAATTATAAATAATAATATTTAAATAATATAAATAACAGAATAATAATGTAATTAGAATAATAACATATAATTAATATATAATAATAGATAGAATAATGAAATAAAGATATAATAAAAAAATAAATGCGTGGTGTATGCCAAAGCATTTTGATTACCAGTAGGAAAACATGATCAAAGAATGACAGGGAAGTTACTTATCAAGAGAAATCTTGTATGAACTCCTGTGACTCCTGTGCCTTTACGACAATTTTTCCTGGAAAACAATAGATAAAAGATAAAGAGTAATTGCTCTTGGAATGCAGAGCAGCAGATGTAGAAGTTCACAAAGAAAGATTATTTATCCGTCAAGTAGTATAGTGGCCAGTTTTCATTTGGAAGAATGAGACTTAAATTCCGTGGTAACAAATCTATACTATCTTGTTTGCATTTGTTGGACCTCTTCATGTATAGAATTAAAGCCAATAGTTGGAAATGTAACCTGCACAGTTAAGAATTACTCTGTAATACATGGCCCCAACGAGCCCAAGAGCTATTAGTTGTATTGGAGAGTTCAGATAAGTGACTTGATATTCTTTTGCTGTTTTGACACTTTTAGAGCTAGTTTGCATGGAGTAGTGAGATTAGTTTTGATGAAATTAAAAAAAAAAAAATATCATTAAAAATATATATTTTTAATAAAATAATAAAAAATTAAAACCATGAGCGGAAGGATAATTTTTCTCTTCCACCTTTTTTGTCTTTATTTGATTATTTCTCACCCTTCTGGAGGTGCAGTGAGAATCAAACCCATCCTAAAAATTAGCCTCAATTTGTTTATATTATATATATATATATATATATATATATATATATATATATATATATATATATATATACACTTATGATGTTTTGTCCCTTTAGTTTGTAACTCGAGTAAAACATGCAAACGCATACATATGATTCTTTTGTTACGAATTAGGGAAGTAGGTTTGTTCTAACCTTCCAAATATGATTTTATTCAAGTATATGCATATATCTATATTCGAGAATGTAATTTATTGTACAAGATATTTTGAAAATAAATATGTAATATGTTTTGTACAAGATAGGTTCTGAAAAATGCATGAATATTGCTTTGGTAGTTAAAAAATATATTTTACTTTGTCTCCTTGCATGGTTGTACTCTAACCCTACCAATGGGAGTTAAATATTGGTATGTCAACATGTGTTCTATTATTAGAAAACGACTTCAAACCGTACCACTAATTGAGAATAATAGTTCTATGATATTTGTTATGTGCTACCATTGGTTGTTTCCTCAATTATATATATAATAGATATTTTTTGTTTCAAAACATATGTGTGTTTGTGTATTCTGCTGTTATGTGTCAAGTTTTTGTTAATATATACAATTTTGTATATGTAAGTGATCACCGAAAATTTAAATTTTGATATTTAATTATTTTCTCATTATGATATAATTCTTTTAAATAAGATATTTATGCATTATTATAGTTTGTTACTCACCATTTGATGATAATTTTTCAATTACTCATAATTTAAAGATGCTAATTAATGGAAATAGCATGATTTTGTATATTTCTTATTGCTACTATTCTTGCAATTAACAACAATGATGAGAAATATAAAGCTCTGGAAAGGTCAAACAGATTGAGCTTGTGGTTTATGAGAATAGCAGTGGCAAAGAACATTTAGCCTGCTCTTTCCCGTACTGCTACATAATGTTACAATTCAAGAGATTAAGGTGCAAGCTCCTATACCTATAGTCTCATCAATAGTTGTTGATGGTGGTCGTGTCACCAGATCCACGTGTGTAACTATCCGCCTGCCACGTGTCGAACCAAGAACAAGCCACGTGGCAGATTGGCGACAGAACCGCCATGCGACACCGTTCCTAGAGGTGCGACAGAGTGTCTGATGCGAGAGGAGTCTGCCGCCTCACAGTCTGCCGCACATCGTGAGCGGCAGACCTCCATCGCCCATGCACATCACAGGACTCCGTATTGCCCCCGACACAGGTCTCCCGCGTGCCTGAGGTAGAGGTCTCCCGCACCTCACGCGGTAGAGGACTCCCGCACCTAACGCGGTAGAGGACTCCCGCACCTCACGCGGTAGAGGACTCCCGCACCTCACGCGGTAGAGGACTCCCGCACTGCATGCGGCATAGTCTCCGGCACAGACCACGGTAGAAGTCTCCCGCACAGCATGCGGCATAGTCTCCCGCACAGACCGCGGTAGAAGTCTCCCGAACTGCATGCGGCATAGTCTCCCGCACAGACCGCGGTAGAGGTCTCCCGCACCTCACGCGGTAGAGGACTCCCGCACCTCACGCGGTAGAGGACTCTCGCACAGACCGCGGTAGAGGACTCCCGCACTGCATGCGGCATAGTCTCCCGCACTACATGCGGCATAGTCTCCCGCACAGACCGCGGTAGAAGTCTCCCGCACAGACCGCGGTAGAAGTCTCCCGCACAGACCGCGGTATAATCTCCCTCACAGACCGCGGTAGAAGTCTCCCGCACTGCATGCGGCATAGTCTCCCGCATAGACCGCGGTAGAGGTCTCCCGCACGAACAGCGGTAGATGTCCCTCGCCCAGCGTAGTGGCAGAGCAGCTCCCGCTTAGACAGCGGTAGAGGTCCCTCGCCCAGCGTAGCGGCAGAGGTCTCCCGCACCAACAGCGGTAGAGGTTCCATGCATACTCTGCCGCCAGACTACTTCCCCGCAAGTTGCATGGCCCGAGGCGCGACAGAGTGCTCTATAACTCTGTCGCGGCCCAGACACGCCCCTGGGTCTCAGCCCGAACCGCCTCAGGAACCTATAAATACCAGGTGAGCTCTCTGAAAAAGGGATCCGATCCAAAAAAGAAAAAAACAGGGAGAAACACTTAAACCCTTTGATTTAAGCAATACTTTCCCCTTTTCTTACATACACCAACTCCCGATCACTGACTTGATCGTCGGAGTGCGCGTGCAGGGAATAATCCCTGCCCCCTCTGATTCCTGTTGTTTTTGCAGGAAATACGAAGAACACGTGGAGCAAATTGCATCGACGTCACCCTTTCGTCGTTAGTGTAATCAGACTACGTGAAAGGCATAATCAGACCACGTGGAAGGTAAAGCACTGTTGCTGTCAGGTAGGCAACATCAATTGGCGCCGTCTGTGAGAATCTCGACAAAAAGTCAGGTTCTCTATCGAAATGGTGAGGACACGCTCAACTGCAGAATTGACAGGAGGGCAGAACTCTGTAAGCCCCCTGCCAGATCAGAACAGCGAAGAAGACACAGTGAAAGGGCTCAAGGAGAACCCTTAGTCTCCTTGGAGGAATTCGAGGCCCTGAAACGCAAAAATACAGAGGCTACCACAGCACTGAGAGCCAAGGTGAACTTCTTCAAAGAAGCTCTCCCCCAATTCAGCTTACCCCATGAAGTGCAGCAGCTAGTGGGGGAAAGCACACCGAGGCATACCTACGAGAGAGGTCAGCCCTCCAGCCTGGTAAACATTGGACAAGAGGCAGGAACGCCACGCAACGCTACTGCCAATCCAGCGAGACAGAGTCCGCCCTCAGCTCCCAGGCGGCAGAGTTCTCCAGTGGCCCAGGTGCGACAGAGTCCGCCCGTAGCTCCCGGGCGACAGAGTTCGCTAGAGACTCATAGGCGACACAGTTCACCCGCATCTCCAATGCGTCAAACATCTCCTTTGTCCTATGAGCGGCAGAGCTCGTCGAATGTGCAGCGGAGTCCCCCTGCGGCTCAACGGCGACAGAACTCTCCCGCAGACAACACGCGGCAGAGGTATCCCACATCAGATATGCGACGGTGCTCTCCCGCCTTTAATAGGCGGCAGAGTTCACCCTTGCCCGATGCGCGGCAGACCTTTCCTCTGGCCGCTCAGCGGCAGGGTCCTTCCGCAGCCCCTAGGCGGCAGAGTCTCCCTACCTGCCGCAACTCATCTCCCGTAGTGTTGGAACATGACCTAAGGGCACATAGAGCTGGGGAGCAACGGAGACAAGGAGATTTTAACCCGCAAGAAGGTCCAGAGATATCAAGTCCCGTAGTGAGAGGTGCTGGAAGAGGCATTTATCAATCGGACTCTTCTAGACCAGAAGGGACAGGACCTTACTCAGCTCGAGGGTCGAAGGACGTGGAGAAGGTCGTCCAAAGGATCCTCGAGAAGAAAAAGCTAGTGTCTCCGGATGACGGACAAAGGAGGAGGATCCCATTCAGCCTGGAGATCATGAACAAACCTTTGCCGAAGAAATTCAAGATGCCCTCTATGGCTACTTATACCGGCAAAACGGATCCCTATGACCATATTCAGAGTTATGAATCCCTCATGCTGTTGCATGGATGGGAGGACGAAATTATGTGAAGAGCTTTTTCTCTCACATTGTCCGGGCATGCTCTCAAGTGGTTCAACGGGTTGAGCGAAGGTTCAATCTCCTCTTTTGATGAGTTGAGAAATGAATTCCTCAAAGTCTTCATGATCCACAGCCAGAGGAAGAAAGACGCGACCTACTTACTCACGCTTAAACAAGGGAATAAAGAACCCTTGAAAAGCTTTGTAGATCGCTTCCGAGATGCAACCTTGGAAGTGGAAGATCTACCAGTAGGCGTAGCCTTGGCTGCAATGCTGCAAGGGACGAGCTCCGAGAAGCTACAAGAATCCATCTCTCTTGATCAACCGATGACGATCTCCGACCTCTTTGCCAGGGCTAACAAATATGTAGCTCAAGAAGAAGTGATGAGAACGATACAGCCCAGGGAGGCGAAGGAAGGGAAGAAAAGAGAGAGAGACGCACCCGAGAGAAGCTTCCCAAGACCCGTGAGAACTGACAAAGCCCCTAGGCTCAGGTATGAAGGTTATACCAAGTTAAACGAGCCTCGCACTGCAATACTGGCAGCCATCGAAGGGGCAGGATTATTGGAATTCCCCAAGAAGAAAATTGGAGATGTAGGACGAAACCCCGAAGCCTACTGTGAATTCCATTGTGCTCATGGTCACCCAACAGAGAGGTGCAGAGATTTAATGGACCAGTTGGAAAGGCTGGCCAGAGAAGGGAAGATCAACCGCTTCCTATGGAGGAGCGAGAGACCCCGTTATCCTCCGCGCGACCAAAGGAATGATCGTCCGCGGACGAGGGCAAATAATGATATCAGAAGGGATAGGCTTAGAAACGAAGCAGTCAGGCCCATCCCCCGTGCTAATCCGCCAAACAACGAACCTACAGCCCCCGCGATAAATGTCATTGCAGGCGGGGACTCAAGTGCAGGAAGCTCCTCTACTTCCCGTAAAAGTTACGCTAGGCAAGCGTATCAGGTTAACGTGGTGATGGAGGAGCAGGCGGATGAAGAGCCCATCATGTTCACTCCGGCTGACAAAGGCGATGTCGCCATGCCCCATGACGACCCCATGGTGATATCCACGGTGGTGGCCAAACACCCGGTGAGCAGGGTCCTGGTCGATAACGGGAGCTCAGTGAACCTGATCTATTGGAATTGCTTCGAAAAAATGAGCATATCCGAAGATAGGTTAAAACCCGTTATGACACCACTATATGGATTCACGGGGGAGCGAGTGAAAGTTGCCGGGTCCATAGAGTTGCCTGTAACTCTCGGTGAGCACCCGAAAAACGTGACCCGGTAAGTATTGTTCATGGTAGTCAGATCGACCTCTGCTGCCTATAACATGATTTTGGGCAGGCCGGTGTTGAACGACATGAGGGCGGTGATATCCTCTTGCTACCTATTGATGAAGTTTCCCACTCCCAATGGAGTCGGGCAAGTACGCGAAAACCAAAGGAGTGCCCGTACTTGTTATCTCGCTTCCACTGCCAACAAGGTAGCACAGAGGAAAGAAACCTTATGCATCGACGATCCGCCTAAACCCCAACCTGTAGAGGAAACAGAAGCCATTGCGCTAACTGAAGGGGATAGCGGAAAAAAGGCATTCATTGGGACTCAGTTGGGCGAGCAACAGAAAAAGGAGATAGTCGAGTGTCTGAGGAGAAACTCGGATATCTTCGCCTGGAGCCCAGCGGACATGCCCGGGATCAGTCCCGAAGTCATATGCCATGAACTTAACATCATACCCGGACATAGACCCGTCAAACAGAAGAAGAGGAGTTTCGCGACGGAGCGACAAAAAGCAATCACTGAAGAAGTGAATAAACTCCTAGGCGCCGGATTCATCCGAGAGGTCTACTACCCTGAGTGGTTAGCCAATGTAGTGATGGTAAAGAAATCTAGCGGGAAGTGGCGAATGTGTGTTGATTTCACCGACCTGAACAAAGCCTGCCCCAAAGATTCATACCCCCTACCACGGATAGACTGACTAGTAGACGAAACATCCGGTTATGAATTCCTCAGTTTCTTGGATGCATTCTCCGGGTATCACCAAATCATGCTTCACCCAGAAGACGAGGAAAAGACTTCCTTTATAACCGACAACGGGACCTATTGTTATCGGGTAATGCCGTTCGGTTTAAAGAACGCGGGTGCCACCTACCAACGAATGGTGAGCAAAGTGTTCAAGGATCTTCTGGGAAATACCATGGAAGCCTACGTGGACGATATGATAATCAAGAGCCACGTAGGAGAGTCTCACGCTGATCAAATGTCCAGGGTATTTGAAGTATTGAGGAGATTCAACATGAAGCTAAACCCCAAAAAGTGCTCATTCGGGGTAAGATCAGGAAAATTCCTAGGCTTCATGATCACTAACAGGGGCATCGAGGCAAATCCTGAGAAGATACAGGCTGTCATTGACATGAAACCCCCAACCACCGTAAGAGAGGTCCAAAGATTGACAGGCAGAATAGCGGCTCTGAATCGCTTCTTGTCGAAATCAGCAGAAAGGAGCTTGCCTTTCTTCAAAACTCTACGGGGGGGGGGGGGAAGAACTTCGAGTGGACGGAAGATTGTCAAAAAGCCTTTGAAGACCTCAAGGAATACTTGAAGCGGTTGCCTCTATTAACAAGGCCCCTGGAAGCAGAACAGCTCTATATGTATTTGGGAGTCGGTGATTTCGCCGTCAGCGCGGTGTTACTGAAGAAAGATGAAATGATACACCGTCCCATCTACTACGTGAGCAAAGTGTTATTGGATCCAGAGACCCGCTATCCACTGGCCGAGAAGCTAGCATTAGCCCTCTTGATGGCCTCGCGAAAGTTGCGTCCGTATTTCCAAGCACATCCCATCACCGTCTTAACAGATCAACCATTAAGACAGATCCTCCAAAAACCTGAACATTCAGGAAGGTTAGTGAAATGGGCGGTGGAGCTTGGGGGATACGACATCACATTCCAATCGAGGCAGGCTATCAAAGGTCAAGCTCTGGCTGACTTCATCGTGGAATGCACTATCCCGAACGACAGCAGTGAAGGGAAGGCTCACCCATGGTTGCTGCATGTCGATGGGTCATCAAGTGCCAATGGAAGTGGAGCGGGTATAGTCCTGGTGTCGCCAGAAGGAAAATCCCTGGAATACTCCCTACGATTCGGATTCCCTAGTTCGAACAACACAGCGGAGTATGAAGCTCTGATAGCAGGGATGGCACTAGCGGAGAAACTGCAGGTTCACCACTTGGTAGCACACAGTGATTCTCAACTGGTGGTGAACCAATTCAGCGGAAAGTACGAGGTACGAGAACCGATGCTGGTTCCTTACTTAAAGAAAGTCCAACTCCTGGCCAAGACTTTCAAAAGCTTTCAGCTGATGCAAATCAACCGGTCTGAAAACACACATGATGATTCACTGTCTAAGCTAGCCTCCTCCACCGAAACACAAGGAAGGACAGTAAAGGTGGAGAGGCTCGAACGACCGAGTATTGAAGGAGTCGAACTGTGTGACATTCAAGTTGGAGACGATTGGAGATCCCCATTTAAACAGTATCTCACTGAGGGTACACTCCCCCAAGATAAAGACGAGGCTCGTCGCTTGAAAATACAAGGGGCGAAGTTCACACTCATCAACGGAGAACTGTACAAAAGGGGATACTCATCGCCACTGCTAAAATGTCTGGGACCGGAACAAGCAAGATATGCCCTAGCGGAAGTGCATGAAGGAATCTGCGGCGAACACTTAGGAGCAAGAGCCCTCGCTGCTAAAGTACTGCGATCGGGATTCTACTGGCCAACGCTGAAAAAGGATGCAATGGACCAAACCCGCAGGTGTGACAAATGCCAGAGGTTTGCGCCTATCACCACAGCCCCAGTAACTCCCTCTCAAGGCACAGTACAACCAATTCCTTTTGCACAATGGGGGTTGGACATCCTTGGACCTTTCCCATTAGCCACAGGTCAAAGAAAGTTCCTGTTAGTGGCTACCGATTACTTTACAAAGTGGATTGAAGCAGAGCCTTTAGCCACAATCACAGAGAAGAAAGTGGAGGCAATGGTGTGGAAAGACATTATCTGTCGATTTGGAATTCCCCGCATCTTAAATGCCGACCATGGAAAGCAATTTGATTGCAACGCCTTCCGTGAATTTTGTAAGAGCCTCAACATTCAGCTAAGGATCTCCTCAGTGTCATATCCTCAAGCTAATGGACAGGCCGAAGTCAGTAATCGGACTATCCTCCATGTGCTGAAGACCAGGCTAGATAAAGCAAAAGGGGCATGGGTGGACGAATTGCCTAGTGTTTTGTGGGCATATCGTACCACCAGTCGTGTGTCGACTAAAGAAACACCATTCAGCCTTGTATACGGTGCAGAAGCATTGATCCCTGTAGAAATTGGAGCATTATCACCAAGAGTGATACCCTTAATAGAGGAAGAAAATTCACAAGCTCTAAGGGAAGGCTTGGACCTACTCGATGAACATAGAGAAACCGCGGCTATTCGATTGGCATCCTATCATCAGAGGGTGGCCAACTACTATAATAGCCGGGTGAGAGATAGGCCAATGTCTGAGGGAGATCTAGTGCTCAGAAAGTAGCAGATCACGAATGCCCTGAAGGAGGATGGGAAGTTCAGAGCCAACTGGGAAGGTCCCTACAGAATCAGATGCAAGATCGGACCCAACACTTGCGCTCTGGAAACTCTACAAGGGAAGAAGATAGGGAAAACGTGGAATTCAAATCACTTAAAGCTGTATTTGAATTGACCACTACATCTTCCTTCCCAAGCACTATTGTTTTACTTACACTGTCACCAGATGTCATTACCTAACCGATATATGAATTATCTTTTTGTTGTAAGTCAAAATCTCGTGACAGGATTCAAAACCGTGAGGGCAGCCCTTGGTTCGGGCCCTGCGAACACAAGCTACCAACGGGCCAAACCCAAAGCGGACAATACGGGTTGAGTGGGCCAGACCCAAAGTAGACCGTTCCACCGAGCCGTAAGAGCCTGAGGCGCTTTGCGTCACTGTGGCCAGGCGTAGTTCAACCGAGCCGTAAGAGCCTGAGGCGCTATGAGTCACTATGGCCAGGCGTAGTTCAGCCGAGCCGTAAGAGCCTGAGGCGCTTTGCGTCACTGTGGCCAGGCGTAGTTCAACCGAGCCGTAAGAGCCTGAGGCGCTATGCGTCACTGTGGCCAGGCGTAGTTCAGCCGAGCCGTAAGAGCCTGAGGCGCTTTGCGTCACTGTGGCCAGGCGTAGTTCAACCGAGCCGTAAGAGCCTGAGGCGCTATGCGTCACTGTGGCCAGGCGTAGTTCAGACGAGCCGTAAGAGCCTGAGGCGCTTTGCGTCACTGTGGCCAGGCGTAGTTCAACTGAGCCGTAAGAGCCTGAGGCGCTTTGCGTCACTGTGGCCAGGCGTAGCTCAACCGAGCCGTAAGAGCCTGAGGCACTATGCGTCACTGTGGCCAGGCGTAGTTCAGACGAGCCGTAAGAGCCTGAGGCGCTTTGCGTCACTGTGGCCCGGCGTATACGTATCACTGTAAAACAGGTATATATACATCCACACAAGAGCCGTAAGAGCCTGAGACGTAACGCGTCACTGTGGCCAGGCGTATACTCAAAAGAGCCGTAAGAGCCTGAGACGCAATGCGTCACTAAGGCCAGGCATAAAACATTCAATTAACCATAAAGGCCTAAGACGCTACGCGTCACTGTGGCCAGGTAATCAAAATACTAAGGCTATAAAAACTAAAGACGCCTTCACGTCACAGTACTCAAGCTTTAAACAACTGCGCGTTTGCACAAAAAATTCTTCCTGAAAGTATACCTTTCTATCAAGAATTGGGGAGCATACACGAATATAAATACAAAGCTATATACAAGCAAAGTATATACAAGCAAAGCAAAAGAAACAATCAGACAAAGAATGATAAATGACAATTAGAGAAGTAGTGCAAGACAAAGCATGAACAAAAATCTCAATTTCATTTCATTCAAGTGTCGGTACAAGCAGATCTTTAACAGATCTTTACAATTACATTTCGACAAAAGTACAAAGTTAAAAAAAAAAAACAAAGTACTTGAAATGAAATACAAAAAACAAAAAAAGCAAAAATCCCTATCTACTCTCCGGGAGGAAGCTGGGGATCAGCTGCAAAACCTTTACTTTCAAGGGACTGCTCGCCCTCCTCGCCGTCTAAATCGATGAGGGCTTCTATAGGCTCAGGAGCACCGTCCAGATCCGCGGGCTCCCAAGGACCAGCAAGGTTGACGAGATCGTCCTGAGCAGTCCTCTTGAACAGCTCGTCCGCAGGCTCAGCCTCGGGCTCGTACTTGGTCCAATCAGGGGCCTCAAAGAGTATCGCCTCATGGGTGTATTGGAGCTCAGGAAATTCCTCTCCTTCCCTGTGTGCTTCTAGCCAAGATCGGGCCAGGTAGAACCCGTACTTAACATAAGGGTTGGAGAAGTCTTCCTTCCGCCTCAAGCAGTCTTTGGAGAGACGATACTCCTTTACGGCCTCGGCCCGTACGCTGTCAATCTCGGCCTGGGACAGTACAGGAGCAGCTTGGCCTTCCAACTCAGCAACACGCTGCTCGAGCTCTTGATTCCGAGTGAGCATAGACCTGTAGTTGGATTGCATACGGTCTAACTCAGAATGAGCCTCCTGCAGGTCCTCTTGGAGTTTACAAGACCGGGCCGTCTCCACTGTGAGATCCCCCTTTGCAAGACCGAGGTCTTGATGAGCCTTAGTAAGCTGCTCCTCCAGGCTTCGAACTAAATCCGGAAGAGGGGACAAGTTGTTGACCGTGTTCTGTAACTCCATGACTTTGTCCCTCAACTCTCGGATCTCTCTGTCGGCTCGCTCCCGATAAGCCCGATGTTGGGCATTATTTACCACGGTTCGTTGAGCCAGCTGCGAAAAATGCAAAAATGTTAGATTCAAAGCATGCTACAAAAAGCAATCAAAAAGAAGAGAAATCAAAAACTTACCCTCAACACTCGATATCGGCTAAGTCTTCACCCTCGGGGTAGTTTCTGAATATCCTTGCCTCATCTCGAGGAAGGATAGTGGACCAACTCAACCGGGAGGCCACCCCGAGAGTGTCCAAAATGTCGTTGTCACGAACCCCGGGGTAGACTCAGAACTCGTGGCCCCTCATAATATTCCCCCCATCCACGGAATAGGGCCTCTCGTCGGCAGGACCTATCTTCGGTAATATCGGTCTGCTTCCCATCGAACCCTCGATGTACAGGCGCTTTCTATTCTTCCGCTGAGGCGGAATGATATTGCATTCCGCGCGCTCCTCGGAGCGTGATCGCCCGGATGACCCGGAAGCCCCCCGTGAAGACGAGGCAACTCTCCCCCTATCCCGAGAGAAATCTCTCTGCTCTGAAGGAGGGGGAGGCATCGTCTGCCTAGAAACAGGAGGGGTCCGAGCAAGAGATGGATGAGAGAGGACCGGTGCCTCACTTGGGACATCGTCAGCCAAATGATGCCTCTTCCTGGCAGGAGCGCTGGAAGGACCAGCCTCAGAAACCTGGCGACCTAATGATTGCCGAAAATGACTCATATCTGCAAAAAAGAAAAAGAAGATCAGTGGTTAATAAATTGATCAAAAGTGATAAGCAGCGGGAAAAAATAAAAGTTACCGTCAGAAGAGTCTAAGTGCTCCTGAAGGGACTCGATATTTATCCCCTCATCGTCCGGGAGCACCATGAAAGTGGAGCCGAACCCTTCCCAACCAGTGAGATCGGCTAAGGGTTCGCTACCAGAGCTGGATTCCAGATTGGTGCCCCCTATATCCTCTTGTGGCCTAGGAGCTTCAGGATTCAACTTGGGAGAAGCCGAAGGCAGAGGATCTGACGACGGAACAGAGGGTCCGGCAACAAGGACCGGACCCACACCCCAGCCTGCTAATATCAAATTTTCATTAGATACAAGGGTGTCGAGGCTAAGGGGATGAGAGACTAGCAGTTTGTCGATGTCAGAAGACAACTGCTCCCTAAGTGTGGCGACCCGGGGACCCTTGGGGATTTCGCGCCTATTCTCCCAATGAGTGGGGATATCCAGGCCCTCGGGCACTTCCACAACCAGCCATTCTGTCTCGAAACCATGAAGCTTGTTAGCAGGTTTCTCAAATAATCGGTTCTCAAAACCAGGCTGGTACACCCGCTGAAGCGAGTAAAGCACTAAGTCGGGACTCCCTCGAAGCCTAAAGAATACTTCTAAAAGAGGAAGAGACGGAGGGACGCCCCTTAAATGGTAGTGCACAATGAATGCTACCAATTGCATCCATGCATGCGGATGCAGTTGCCCCGGGGATACCCTGTGCGTCCTGAGGAAGGAAGCCCCAAAGTCGGACAATGGGAAGCGGAGTCCTAACTCCAAAGCTGCCCTAAAAACGACAGCCCCGTCAGACACACGACGTATGTCGCTCTCCTGAGGGGTTGGGAGTCTATAAGTGTATCCCTCGGATAAAGGAAATCGGGATTCTAGGTCTTGGACGTCGGCTTCCTTTAAAGTCGACTTAACGCCTAGATCGATTTGCTTTCCTATGCCATGTCCAGCCATCTTAGAAGTTCGTAGATCAAAGAAGTGGGACTACGGGCTACGAAAAATTACCTAAGGTAATGGAAACAGAACTCGCGGCAGAGTGTGGAAATCTGCGACAGACTTGCGACACAGTGAGATATATGCGACACAGTTGCGGTAGAGTGGCGACAGAGTGTCCTGAGAGTCGCGGCAGAGTGTCCTTGCGAGAGAATTCAGTAGCGACAAGGACGTCAGGGGCCCAGTATTTATAGCGGCTCGCCTAGGTACACACACACGAGGAGGTCCGACCCGACCTGAGAAACGCCAGACCCAGATCCTCTTTCGCGGGAAAAATTCCCGCCAAAGAGTGGGGAGCAATTGATGGTGGTCGTGTCACCAGATCCACGTGTGCAACTATCCGCCTGCCACGTGTCGAACCAAGAACAGGCCACGTGGCAGATTGGTGACAGAACCGCCATGCGACACCGTTCCTAGAGGTGCGACAGAGTGTCTGATGCGAGAGGAGTCTGCCGCCTCACAGTCTGCCGCACATCGTGAGCGGCAGACCTCCATCGCCCATGCACATCACAGGACTCCGCATTGCCCCCGACACAGGTCTCCCGCGTGCCTGAGGTAGAGGTCTCCCGCACCTCACGCGGTAGAGGACTCCCGCACCTCACGCGGTAGAGGACTCCCGCACCTCACGCGGTAGAGGACTCCCGTACAGACCGCGGTAGAGGTCTCCCGCACTGCATGCGGCATAGTCTCCCGCACAGACCGCGGTAGAAGTCTCCCGCACAGACCGCGGTAGAAGTCTCCCGCACAGCATGCGGCATAGTCTCCCGCACAGACCGCGGTAGAAGTCTCTCGCACTGCATGCGGCATAGTCTCCCGCACAGACCGCGATAGAGGTCTCCCGCACTGCATGCGGCATAGTCTCCCGCACAGACCGCGGTAGAGGTCTCCCGCACCTCACGCGGTAGAGGACTCCCGCACCTCACGCGGTAGAGGACTCCCGCACAGACCGCGGTAGAGGACTTCCGCACTGCATGCGGCATAGTCTCCCGCACAGACCGCGGTAGAAGTCTCCCGCACAGACCGCGGTATAGTCTCCCGCACAGACCGCGGTAGAAGTCTCTCGCACTGCATGCGGCATAGTCTCCCGCATAGACCGCGGTAGAGGTCTCCCGCACGAACAGCGGTAGATGTCCCTCGCCCAGCGTAGTGGCAGAGCAGCTCCCGCTTAGACAGCGGTAGGGTCCCTCGCCCAGCGTAGCGGCAGAGGTCTCCCGCACCAACAGCGGTAGAGGTTCCATGCATACTCTGCCGCCAGACTACTTCCCCGCAAGTTGCATGGCCCGAGGCGCGACAGAGTGCTCTATAACTCTGTCGCGGCCCAGACACGCGCCTGGGTCTCAGCCCGAACCGCCTCAGGAACCTATAAATACCAGGTGAGCTCTCTGAAAAAGGGATCCGATCCAAAAAAGAAAAAAACAGGGAGAAACACTTAAACCCTTTGATTTAAGCAATACTTTCCCCTTTTCTTACATACACCAACTCCCGATCACTGACTTGATCGTCGGAGTGCGCGTGCAGGGAATAATCCCTGCCCCCTCTGATTCCTATTGTTTTTGCAGGAAATACGAAGAACACGTGGAGCAAATTGCATCGACGTCACCCTTTCGTCGTTAGTGTAATCAGACTACGCGAAAGGCATAATCAGACCACGTGGAAGGTAAAGCACTGTTGCTATCAGGTAGGCAACATCAGTTGTTATTCTCGCATTTGCTATAAGTTCTGACATTTTGCAAGAACAACGATAGAATGCTTAAACATCCCAAAATGAAGTTATTCACAATGAACCCATAGTAGATGAATCACAAAGAACAACATTAAGAAAGTCTCAAAGACAAAGAAAGTTTGTTATTCTAGATAATTATATGGTATATCCACATGAGCCAAAATATGACTTCGGAATTGATGATGACTCAATTTTATTTTCACAAACCATTGAAAACAGTAATTCTACTAGGTGGGAGAAGCCCTAAAAAATAGTTAAAAATCCATGGAACATAATGAAATCTAGGAACTCATTGAATTACCTCTTTCAAATCAAAGTTCAAGCTTAAGATAGAACAGATGCAATATATAGTCTAAGCTTAACTTTTGAATGATTAAAAAGATCAAAATGTATGCTGAAAACAACTCTTCAATTGAAACCAATATCTCTGTTAATGCGAGTATATGTCAAATAGACTCTTTGAATGGTTTTGATAACTCAATCGGTCATAATCACAAACAAAAAAATCAAGAGATTAAACACTTTTGTCTTCATTAAAACATGAAAAATGCAAAAGGTAAGTAATCTATCATCTGGAAATGAGCGAAGAAAAGGGGATGGAGGCAATCATGCTATTATTAGTGACAAGAAAATAACTACAGAAGAAGATATCAACTTCTGACAGAGTCAGGGTTGTCCAAGCAAGAAAAAGGTGTGGTCTCTACGAATGGAATCCAAAGCAAACAATTTATACCAAAAAGAATAAGTCGAAATCCAAGAGAATAATTGCATAATTAGGAAAAATGAATTCAAGTTGCGAGCTTGGTTTAACCTTCATGTTAAGCACTCTTGATAGAAAAAAATTTAAGTTGGAAGGGGATTAAATTTGAATGATGGATATATGCCTATTTTTTAGCTTCATTATTGGGAAACTTTGGTGATGTTGCTGATAATTTATCCTTGTTCACTTTCCTTGCTTTCATTTGAATATGTCTACTTGTTTGGTCTCTGTGTTTTTTGGTTTTATTCTCTTATATGCTGACTTCTTGTATGTTTTTGTTTTTTTTTTTTAATGAAACTTTCTTGATTCCATACAAAAATAAAAAATAAAAATTAACATAATGATACAAATTATTCTTTTGTGACTTAAAGATCACGGATTCAAGTAAAAACAATCTCTCGTAACGCAAAAGGAAAATCTGTGTACAATAACTTTTCTCAAACTCCACAATTTGAGAGGCGTATAAATTGAATTGCTTTTTTTTTTTTTTTAACTTATATTGAAGTTAATCCTCTCTACCATATAACATAACTTCTTCCATAAAGAAAAATGCTGAAAGATACTACGAATAAGAGAGAAATACAGTTTTTCTCATTGTTGATCATCTTCTTCAATTTAAGAGTCAACATAAAGCAATAAGCAATTACTAATTTCATCTTAATGGCGAAAATCATTCAGTTTCGAAAGATGGTATTAATTGAGAAGTAATGTTATGCTGTTAAAATTTTTGCAGAATATTATTGAAAAATTCTTACAAAGGGTATAATTGGTTATACTTATTAAACTTGCACAATGAGGATTCTCAAGTTCACTAGCCTTACTTTTATCAAGAAAAAAAAAGTTCAAGTGCTTCAATGTATCTATATTTTCCCAGATGGGTCATGCAAAACCCTTATAATAGTTAAAAACAATCTGCATTATAGACCATTGACTCCCTCCAATGCTTAAAGGTTCCAATTAAAACAGGAGAAAAGTACACAGAACAAATGGCTTTGGTTGAACCAACGCAGAAGAGAAATAACAGTCTGAGTGTAGGGATCAGAACTGGAACTGCATCTCAGGTGAATACCCAATCGCATCGAGGTGTCCAGCCATGGCCTTGTTCATGGGCGGCGGGCCACACCTTAGAATCTATAGATCCCAATATCAAATTAGAGTTTCTTCTCAGTACTGTTTACTTTAAAACATTTTGTTTCCATGATGCAACCATCAAGATATCTAAATCACTTAGTGAGTTCAGGCATGCTGGGATACAGATTGCAAGGAAATAGGTAACATACCTGGATATCGGGTGACGGTGCAGGGCAGTGAGCTTGAATAATTTCCTTTGAAACAAAGCCGACGCCACCATCCCACACTTCAGGAGGCTGAGGAAATAAGATAACAATAACGTAGTTTGCTGATAAAATAGCCATTAGCTAGGACATGCAGTATGTTAAATAAAGCTAATTGCATCCCTTCATGCACGAGGCTACATACACATCAAAGACAAGCAGTAATAGAAACGGACATTTATCAAAAATACTGTGTATGGATGCCACTCTAATTCACATGCAGGTTATCACACGCATCAGAACATTCGGTAAATCATGTAAGAACACCATTAATTAGTCCAAAATCATGATTTTCTATAATGTAATGCTTATCAGACATTGTTCAAGTACTTCAAACCACATACCAAGTGAATTACAGAATCAGAGGACTTGCATCTCTGCAGCATAATGGAGTGACAAATAAGGAAATCATGCATATAAATTCCAAATGCAGGCACTGATGTGGTTGTCCTTTCTACATTTGAAAAGTATTTATATTTTAAAAATCATTGTTGTTCGGGTTCCAATCAAAGCAGAAAATTTTCTGGAATTATTATTCTTTATTTTGACAAAAGCTTAACAGCATTACTGATCATATTTGTATTTGCATTGCTGCTATGCATGGAAAAGAAAGAGGGGAAGAATACAACAGCACTTGAGATTCAGATAAAGCTACTCTGCTCCTAGGCCACATAAGAAAAACATGTTAGGAGATTGCCACATAAGAAGGCCAAACTAACCTGGTTCAAAACATAGTAGACTGTGATGCGTCCAGGGTACTTGGCAACAAGGCAATCCAATTCTTACTGCAAATAAATTATTTAAATTTTTCTTGGATCCATTTATATCTTGAAGTATTGCATTTCTTAATTCCTACGAACTAGTCACTAACTAGCCATGCTTGTATTTAATCCTATGCAAGTACATCCATGGTAGCCATAATAATCATCGCACACTAAATGTGCAACATCCAACAATAATAAGAGCTATTAGAGGAAAATCATAATTTGATCTCCAATAATGATAACATCAACATGGAAATGAAATCAGGCATGATGCTTATTATTATTAAAATATATAAATATTGAGTAATCCAGGTCCTATGAGGTGAGCCAATCAAGGGTTTTGGCCAATCTTATGTTTGGTTTTTGCAGTACCAAAAAAACAGGTCCCACCTAGTATACAATTGCTTTCAGGGCCCAATATAGTTCATAATTGCCCAAACAGGGAAGCTTCTTTTCTCTGTATGGGACGAAAGATGCAACCTGTCTTAGGTTCGTTAGTTTGGACTAATCAATGAAGTGTGTAGTAGAACGATTAACAACAAAAAAGTTGGTAATCAAAGTACCTTCAAAAGTATGTCATCATATGTGACGTTTGCATAAATAAGGTGTATATTTGTCGTGTCATTTGGGTTCTCCAATATGGCTCTGGCTACCTAAACAGAATAGAAACCCAAAAAAAAAAAAAAAAGAAAAGTTTGTGTTAAATAGACACTTTAACCCAAAAGACTATAGCTAAAACATATAGCAAGGCAACATCTCTCAAATATGAGCAAATATATTAGAACAAGGACTTGTTGATAATTGATAACATACTTGGAACATTGGAGTAATGCCAGAGCCTCCAGCAATCATCCCAAAAGCTCTAACTTGACCAGGTTGGTACCTGAACCGCCCCTGGAAGAAACAATTCACAGAACAACACAAAGAAATGAGAACCAAATGTTAATTATAAGGTCAATCATAATTGAAAAGAGGCAAGAAAGCCAGCTGGTTAGCAACCCTTCAATGAAGAAGATGAACACATATAAAACAAACACGAATGTTTATATTCTATAAGACATGCATTGATATCTTTCCTAAAATTGCCTCATACTCAAAAAAAAAAAAAAAAGAAAGTAACAATGAACTTTTATTGGGATAATCTGATATTTTTGGTAAAAAAAGGCAAAATGGCTAGCTTGAAGAAAAAAGTTGTTGTTGCCAAAACCAATGGTAATATTATCCAGTGTACTTTTTCTATCAACAAAGACCTATCAAACAGGGCATAAATGGAGCCAAGAGCACTTTATTCATCCAAATGAAAGAAACCGTATACCTTGGGTCCCTTCACAGCAAGATAATCACCAACACGCATCTCTCTGAAATGGTGTGACATTCTTCCTTGAGGATACATCTACTTAAAAGCAAAATTCCATCATAAAGTTAGTACATGTGAACACCCAGATATGTAAATATCACACTGAAAGTCAACTGAAACCAGCAAGAAGTTTCAGGCAAGTACCTTAATAACTAATTCAAAATGGCCAACATCAGAATCCAACGTTGTAGGTGTATACGGTTTAATAACCTCATCACCTTGGCTATCCTTGCCCCTGTAAATATGAAAAACGTCTAACTTATATATTAGTGAGTTCACAAGAATTTAGAAAGTATTAAGAACCATCAGACTAGGAAGAAAATCAAAAAGGATGAATTCAATCAACTGAACTTGCAACTTATATGTTGTCCAATGGGAAGACCCAAAACTGAAGTAGGAGTAGGAAGTTCAAATGTGAACTTTGCAACATTATGGCTCAGTTGCTGACGCTTGACAAGTTTGAACTCTTTGAAATTCTCTGGATCTAGACAACCTAAAAGCACAAATGATAACATGAGCAACTTCATAATAAAACAGCACAATAAGAAAACTCAGAGAAAGGAAGAATTTACACAGAAGCAGAGGCATTTTCTAAGTCTCAATAAGTTAACTTTTACAGGGACTAAAGAAGAAGCTCGCGCTTCTAAAGTTTGCATCTGCACAGAAAAATCTGTTTGCAAAAGACAAAAAACCATTTCCAAAATCTTAAACTAGACAATCACAATTTGTTGGCAAAATAAAAAATTCTGCATTCAAATGCAAAAAACTAACCATAATAAAGTAGTTTGAGCTCAACATGAGGAAGAAGAAGGAAGCAGGAATAGAAGAAGTGGGAATAAAATAGTTAGGGACCAATTTTTGTACAAGCAACTGAGGATATATCTTAACAAGCCAAATTCAAGTAGATTTGACTACCTAGACAATATGAACCTGCCAATTCATCTACCCTAGAACCTGCCAACATGGTAGATCAGACATTTGTCATGTCTGAGAATGTAACTTTACAATCATAAATTCAGAACAATACGCCATAGATTGACTTCAGTTGCTTTTAACCTTTTTCAAGTGCTTCCAGCATGCATTGTTCTTTATAAAAGCCACATAATACCAGGCTCAACCAATCGTAAAGCTAACTTAGCTAAGTTATAATTGCTCACCACCCTGAGTTCCACAACTAAGCATTAAGCTAAGTTAGCATTCAGTACTTATGAATGTAATTGCTTACTAGGAAACAACTTGATTAGTAACAAAGTGCTTCTAACATCAGGGTAAAATACTTTAGTTGTCTCGACCATTTTTTTGGTAATAATTTCCTATTATCAATAATAACAATAAAAACAATACTTCCATAAAGAGCTATATGTATAAAGCTATTCCATCCCAGATACCAAGCAGTGCATATTTTATTTGACAGTCATTCAAACTCTACAGAAGAAACAGAACTCTATATTTATACCATACTTCCAATCAGTATATGCCACAACATACAGGAATCACGACCAAATGAGAACAATCTCAACAATACTATAAGCTACTCAAACAATCTGAAGACTTTACATCCAGTTTCATCTTTTATTCACTACATTCTAACAACAAGCTAATATCTGTGTGAATACCAAACATACCCAAAACAAAAGGAAGAAAAAAAATAACCCATGAACCAACAGACACAAACACACCAAAGCATAGACAGAAATACAGGATTTAGTACACTCATTATTTAAAATTTAAAGAACAGTCAAACAAAAGAAAAAAAAAATAATCTTTAAGCAAATGAAGAGAACTTTAACTGCTAAAAAATTTCATATAGCCAATTGAGTGAAAAGTCAAAACCTTTGGATTTCCAAGAGGAAAACAGATAAGCAGCACTAACAACAATGGCTAAAACAGCTACTGCTACACCAACGAGAATCTGAACATCCACAGATTGCAAGAATTCCAAATCCATGATCTTAAAAAGGCCCACCCCAAATCTAACCCTGCTAATAAAAAGATCCCAGATTTATTATTAATAGGCAGGATGAAAAAAAATGGGTGTTAATTAATTCCTTGTTTTAACTATTGCAGTGGTGATTTGGTTTGGTTATTAGGCCGAGAAGAGAAAAAGGTGAAATGGAGAATGTTAGGTGTAAACTATAAACACACTCCACTAGTTATTCAAATAAGACCAAACTGAAGGATCTGCTGCACCTACCTCCTGCTTCAGACTTTGATAGAAGACAGAGGACTAATTATCTTATGTCATATTATTTATAAATTTAAATATAATATACATTTCAAATGAAGATTTAATTTTTATTTTTTATTTAAATATAATATAAATTTAAATAAAACAATCTTTCTATTCATACAAAAAGAAGATTGTGTACATATAAATATAAATATGACATAAACATCATAATGTAAGAATTTTGTATACTAGATTACCCTTTTATATTTAAATGTAATTTATAATATGTATTTATCTTGTTTTAAGAATATCCATCAATAAGACTTCGATTAAATAAAAAAAAGAGATTTTTAGATTTTTAGATCTAGGTTCAAATATCATCATATATGAGCTTGAGTTCAGTTTAGTTTATTTATTAGTTTAGTTAGTTAGGGTTATTTATTTTTTTACTTAAATTAAGTAAAATGACTTTTATAGTTATCAATTTTAGAAATATAATATATTAATTATAATTATAACTTCTAATGAATATGTAATATTTAAAAGATATATTTAAGTGATTTACTTTGCACTTTTTTTTTATTTTTTAATTAAAAACTTCTCTTTTTAGTCTATCTCTCCATTTTTAATATATATATATATATATATATATATATATATATATATATATAAACCTAAATAGTGGGATTGATTAAAGAAATTCTGTTTTTTTAAAAAGACTTTGGGAAAAAGAGAAAAAAATCTTTTCAAAAAAAAAAAAAAACAAAAAAGTGTCACACTTTGTATTTTTCTCTACTTTAAACCAACTTAGCATTTTTTTTTCATTCATTTCGTTAAATCTTCACAACTTTTGAGTGTTACACGATAATGCAATTGGTTTTAAATTCAAATAAAGGTTATGGCAATAGATGTAGACAACTAGTTATTAAAATTAGTCAAATTTCATGAAATAAATAAATATCAAAATTTTGTTAGGGCATCCTCTACTCAACAACGTGCTCCATCGAAACTCAAGTATAAAAAGAAAAGTATGCAATGGTTACTAAGTCATCGCTCCAAAGTGCTGCACCACATTGATGCTTGGATATGGTATCAAATAGGTAAAGGTTCACACACCACAATAGATCGGAGTGGATATAGAAGTTAGTTCATAACCATAAACTTAGACTAAAATCTTGGAATGTAGGTACGTTTAACTGTAAGTTAGCTAAAATTTATGAGGTTATGAATAAGAAAAGGGTTAACAACTTGTGTCTCCAAGAGACCAAATAGGTTGGGAAGATGGTTAGAGAAACAACACCTTAGCAGGTATCATCATATATAGAGAGTATCATTAGGATGTTGTACAAGTTAAGAGACAAATAGAGTAGGATTATTTTGGTTAAGCTAATTCTACGAGGAAATTTTATATGTTACTAAAGTGTACACATCATAAATAGGACTTGATGAGGCTATTAAAAAACAGTTTTTGGAGTCTTTAAATAAGATAGTATAAGAAATGCTTATAGCAAAAAACTTTTTTATTAGCAGTGACCTTAATGGTCATGTAGGTTATAGTAAAGAGGGTGTTGAGAGCATACATGAAAGGTTTTAGTTATAGCGTAAGAAATGAAGGTGTATATGCTATCTTAGATTTTGTTTTGTCCTACGACCTAACCTTAGTGAACACATTATTTAAAAAGAGAGAATCTCTCCTATAACATTTAGAAGTGGACTAAAAGCATGTCAGTTAGATTTATTTTTTATTTTGATAAATATCTGGATGCAATGTTATCTCAGGTGAGAATGTTATCACGCAGCATAGACTTCTAGTTATAGACATGAGAATTCATAGACGACATCGAAGGAACCAATAAAAAAGAATCGCATGGATTTGATGGGGAAGCCAAAAAAAGATTGTCATGTAGTATATAGATATAGGTGGATCTAAAAAGAGGATTGAACAACAAAGAAGAACTCAAATGTATTGTATAACAAGATGGCAAAATGCATTCAAGAGGTGGGCAAGGATATAATGAGAGTATCAAACTGAAGAACACCAACTGGAAAAGATGCAAAATGTTAGACTTCATCAATTAAAGAAGTTATAAGAACTAAGCAAGAGTGTTACAAGACTTTGAAGAATAACAAAACCGAAGAAAGTTTTACAAAATATAAGTTAGCAATAAAAGAGGCAAAGATGGTGGTGGCAAAAGTAAAGCGATGGTTGTGAAAAATATTTATGAAAAGTTATACAAAAAGGACTACGAGAAAAAGATATACACATTGGTGCATGTAAAAGGAGAAGGAATCGTGAAATATATTAAGGATAAGTATCAAAGAACTCACATTAAGGACAATGATATTAAAGAAAGATGGTGTAATTTTTTCGACAAATTATTCAATGACAAGCAAAGTCAAATTTTGGATAATGTCTCAGTGCCTCTCAATGATATGAATCAATACTTATGTGCAAAATAGAGAGATAGAGATAAATTAGGCACTAAAAAGGATGAAGACTAAAATTGTTGGACCTAACAACTTTTTATTGAAGTTTGGAAATGTCATGGATAGGTAAGAGATATGTGACAAGATTTGGTACACTAACAAAAAGTCCAAGAAATAGAGGAAAAGTGTCTTGATACATCTCTATAAGAACAAGAGAGATATTTAAAATTGCTCTAACTACCGATGTATAAAACTGATGAGACATACGATGAAACTATGAGTGGGATAATAAAATGGAGATTAAGGAAGACTATAGAGATAGTGAAGAATCAATTTGGTTTTATGCCTAGGTGATAAACTATGAAGGCAATACACTTGTTTAGCCAACTTATGGAGTGTTCCCAAGTACTGGATAAAAATATTCATATGGTCTTTATAGACCTAAAGAAAACATATGATAAAATGCCTAGAAATGTGCTATGGTGGTCCTTAATAAAGAAAAGAGTTTTTGTGAAATATATTAAATTAATTAAAGATATATATGGATATGCAAGTACACATTGGAGGACATGTGAAGGGCAAACAAGTAAATTTTCTATCACAATGCGATTATATCAAAGGTCAATGCTAAATCTATTCTTGTTCGTTGTAGTAATGGATGAACTGAAAAAATCCATCCAAGATAAGGTGCCTTGGTGTATGATGTTTGTAAATGATATTATCTTGTGTGTTAAGGCTACAGAGTAGATCAACGCAAAGTGGAATTGCAGAGACATATGCTAGAATCAAGAGAGTTCAGACTAAGCAGAATGAATATTAAATACATGAAATGTAAATTCAATTCAAACAAAGAGAAAGACTAGAACATAGTGACGTTAGATGGGGTGGTTATACCTAAACGAGATTATTCCCGATATCTAGATTCAATCATACAGATGGATAGAGAGATTGATGGTGGTGTGACCCATAGAATCCATGTTGGTTGAAGCAAGTGAAGAAAGCTATATGTTTGTAATAAAAGAATTTCGATATGGTTGAAAGACAACTTTTATAAGACAATTGTTAGAATAATATTGCTATATGGTAGTAAATGTTGAATGACTAAGAAGTTGCATACACAAAATATGAGTGTAATGTTACGATGGATGCGTGGATATACAATAAATGATAGAATAAAAAATGAAAACATCTATAAGAATGTTGGAATGAAACCTATCAAAAACAAGATGAGTGAAAGTCATTTACATTAGTTTGGATGCATACAATTTAAATCTATATATACTCCAGTTAGAAAAGTGGAGGTTATGAATGATGAAAAAGGAGTCTATGCTAGAGGAAGATCGAAAAAAAGACTTTGAAAGAAATCATTCAAAAAAATATGATAACAATATAGTTGGAAGAATACATTGTCTTGGATAAGAATAAGTAGAGGAGGGGAATTCATCTTAACAACTTCACTTGAGTTCATATATTGATTCATATAACTTACTCCAATATATTTAAATAAAGGCTTTGATGATTATGAAATACTTTGGCATAGATAAAAAAAACACCAATCTTTATAAAGTTTTATAAATGAAAAGTACAAATTAAAATTAAAAATTTATTTATGTATTCAAATTTAAAAATTATTTAAATATAATACATGATATGTCTTTTTAGAATACATTTTAACAGGAGTATTTTTAATTTTAATCTCTATACAATAATAACAATCAAGGCCGCGTAATCCATCATATATACCCCAAACCACCGTATCTAGACGATACTTCAAGAATTAATACCAACATATTAGCACTTCTAACTGAGTTTTAAATTATTACTCTAAAAAATAAAGCTAACTACATCTTAACAAGAAATGCTGCATATTATATTCTCTCGTGACTGGATCAAATCCAGAACCATCACCAATAACATTATACATATACATATACATAATATATATATATATATATATATATATATATATATATATATATATATATATATTCTATTCGTTATTTTTATTCGAGGCGTGAAATGTGCTGGATGGCTTATAGCATGATATTGTTTGGCACAACGTGGGTCGCTTTTAGTACAGTTTGTTGTTAACGAATGACATCAAGTATGATATATACACATATGTTACATTGAGTTAGAGGTATTTAGGCTCGTAGGTCAACATGACACGGTTTGTTAAGGGGAGCTCATATATTGTACCATGTTAACCCATGTTATAAATGAACTTAGTCCAATTGCTTTTTAATTGTATTCATATTTTTTTATCTAATCATAAAATTATACTTACTTTTATCTTTTGTTGATAATTATAAAAATAAAATTGTATTAAATAAATTTAGCTATGAAATATTTAAACCATTGATATATAAATTTATAATCATTCCATTTTAAATGCAAAATATATGAGATGTCACTTTTTAGAAAAATGTAAAATTTTAAAACTAGACTATAAATACTTATCAAAGAATAAAATTCTAATTGCTGAATCAAGTAATAGTGAAAATAGTAAAGATATAAGTGGATTTCAGAGGATAAAAATACTAAATAGAATTTTATGCGTTATATTTTTATTTTTTGTGTATATGTGAGTTTTGAAATAGTAAGATTGTTAATTTCGAATTGTATTGAGTAGATCTTATTACCTCTTTCTGTAGATGTATGTATTTGTCAAAATCATGTAAATTATGTGTTCTTTTATTTTAATTTTATTTTTAATAATAAATGAAAAAGATTTTAATAAATAATAAAAAATTAAAATAGAATGGATTGTTTTTTACCCAACATAGCATATAAAATAGTACCGTGCCTAGACCGACACAATCCATGAGGATTATGATCATGTGTCATGCTAAGTAATACTCTTGATCTTCATGGGTCATGTCAGCTTGCCTTATAAAAAAAAAATAATATCACATTGGTATAGTTCTTAAACACATGAGCTAATGTTTACATACGTCCTATCGTTCTAATACGGTCCAAGCAATACTTTTAAACGAAATTAAAAGACTACCATTTATTACATTTTTTTAATTATTATTATTATTACTAAATCAGATGAATTTGATTTATAGAAGATAAGGTACATATCAAATGGCACCCAAACACAAAAACCAGAAGAAGGACATGACAGACAATGAAAAACAAACCATGGAACAGAATCAAAACAGAGAAAATAAAAAATCATGGGACTTGCTGGTACAAGGCAATCACCACCAAGCCATGAACATATCTGGTCTCTCAATTCCGTCTTTAGCAAGAACATCAGCCAAACCATTAAGATCCATGGTTTTAAATAGCGGATAGCGGCCGCTATATAGCGGTAGCGACAGTGGTTCTTATTGTTATGCGTGAAATAACGGGTGTCACACCCGCAATGATCTAATGATCCGTTATTATCGTTATTGAGTACCGTTATTACCGTTATCAACTGTTATTACCGCTATCGAGGATCGTTATTACCGCAATCGATCATTATTGTCGTTATCGTCCGTTAAAAAAGTTATGCGATATTAAAAAAAATTCACGACCGTGATGACCATTATGACCGCAATAATTTTCGTTATGTCTAAAACCATAATAAACGCAACGTAACTGAAAATGTGATCGCAATCTCAATTTAAATCCCGGTTAAGATCCGTACATACCTTGGTCAGTGATGCATCATTCCGAAGCCCCGGCACTGAGTCAATAGCAGAAAAGACATTCCAAAGTATCCAGGGACAAAATCCGACAATCACACGCTAGGAAACAACATTAGAAGAGTCAAACCAATGATGATACCTGCTTTATTCATCTAACCAGATTTAACAAAAACCTCTAGATGCGCTTTGATTGCCATAACTTCAGCATCATTTGGATCTTTATTACCTATTGGACCTGAGAAAATTATAAAAGAAATAGTTTCTAGAATTTTCAAGGAGGACGGGACCAAACCCATGGATTTAGTCATACATAACAAAAACTTAACCCAACACTTAATTAGACATTAAATCTTACCCAAGTATATTATTTGAATGTGACTGCAAATATCATAATTGTTACACATCCCAAGATAATGAATAATACTTGAAATTACATGAGAAAAAGAGAGGATGAGTTGTTATTCTTAGTGAACCCATAATACGTAAGCATATGTGTTGAAATGCTTCAATGATTGCATTGTTGTTGAGTTTATCTATATGAGTGGAAGTGGCGCCGTTTATAAGAGCGAAGGATTTGGCTCTTAAACACACATGAATTGATACAAAACACATTGGTATTAGTGTCAATGTTTTTACTAAATGATTTTTGACAAATTTTTTAATTCTCATGTTAAAATTAGTTATTGGTTAATCAATATAGAACTATTGGTTCGAGACTTTGTTTTGCCATATCATTCTAATATGTAGATATGTACTGGAGTGGTCTGAAAATTTATGAATTAATTGAAAGACAAGAAGTAAAAATGGTTTTGGACAACATGAAAGTATATAAGAAGAATGTGTTAGAGGCTGATCTGTGCTAGGTGTAGTACCGTAACTCAAATCTAAAAAAAGATGACATGTCCTATGTAAGAATGCTAGTAAAGGAAGCAAAGGTAAAAGTCGGATGTTTTGATTAGCGGGAATACCATTGATTACAATAATAATAATAATAATAATAATTATTATTATTATTATTATTAAGAATTCTATACAAAAATATTTAATTTTTTATCCCATGCACCATGCATGAAAGCGTTAATAAAACTATATTGGTCTACGTGGAAATTAATAAACAGATGTTGCAATCCTTTGGACAATGACTTCTAATAAGAAAAAGGAGAAACTAATAAAATAACAAAAGATTCGATTTGATGAAATAAAAAAATAATAATAATGATCAAGCAATTGTTTTGTTTTGATTTGATGCAGCTGCCAAAGAATTGTTTTCTCTTAACTGTTATAAACGGGATTATTGAAACAAAATAGAGAAAAAAAATATGAAATGAAAATTACAGGCTTACAAGCAATCATGCATACAATATTAATCCCGCAACGAGCATCCCGCAGCCGGTCGTTGTTGAAATCGAAACTATTTTGAAAAAAATTGAGGGAGGTGTTGCGGAAAGGAATTTTTTTTTTTTAATAATGAATATCTACACTAATTTTATTCAAACTATTTTTTTTTTTTTAACAAACACGACTTCAAATTCAAAATTTTATCTAAATAATCGAGAAAAAAATCTATTATCACTTTTTTCAACCAATCGTATATACGAAAAGATATATTTAATTAATTTAATTAATAAGTACTTAAAAGAACTTAAAAAACAAAAACTTCATAAATTAGTGAGGAAGATATTGAAATGATCATTTTATCATTTATGAAAGGTAAAATATAAAATAAAAACCATCTTCTTTGTTCATTCTTTTTCTCTTTTGACTTCAGCAATTCAAGCTTGAATGAAGGAGATAAAAGTATTTCATGCAGCTAAGCTAAGATAGCCAAATTAAAGCAAAGATGAGTTTTATGGTAACCAAAAGTACAAGTATTTTTATTTATATATATATATATATATGTATGTGTGCAAATTCTCACAAATTTATATACATTTAATAGATAAACTAATCAAGCAATCTCATCATTTACCTTAATTATATAAAAAAACAGATAAATTATGTATTTTTTTCCAAGTGCGATTAATACTGAGAATTTGATTAGAGAATTCGAATACTATGAAAAAAATTTGAATACCAATATATATAAAACTACACAAAATTATGTAAATTTGAAATAAACTAAATAATATCATTTTTAAAAAAATCAAATATCGAAGTGTTAAGTTATAAACTCTAACAATATTAATTTAAAACATCATTTAAATTTCAAATATTAAATATATCTTTAATTTTTATATATTTTTAATTTTATTTTTAGATTTTTTTATATTAGGTTAAAATTTGATCTGAATTATTCAAAAATTAATTTAAAAAAAAAACATATGAGTTAACTTATTGAAATAATTCAATAACCTTCTGAATTAAATTTTTACTCGTACGGTAATTCAACTAAATCGAAATTTGAGCCCCTAATCTGGACGATGGAAAATCATTTAATGTTATAGTTGGTCCCAGAATAAAAAGAGTGGTGAAGATAATAAAAAAAATATTAAATTCCAATTTGATAAATGTTGGGCCAAATAAACAAGATCCAATATTACTATGACAAGTAACAACCCAATTTTTGCCTAATCTTACCAATTGGATTCCATTTTTTTCTTTTGAGCTTGTGCTTAACAACACTCATTATGGAATCAAAATAACAAAAGGCTCAATTAAAGGCATTTTCAGTTGGGCCCAATTATCTATTTGTTCGGTTCAATCCGCATAATTTAAATTTGTTATTAAAAAAATTAAAATTAAAGAAAAATATTATTTAATAAATCTACTTTTAACTCTTGCATTTCGCTCTACAAGAAAATTCAAGTTCGGAGTAACAATTATAGTTATTAATTACAGAAACTATCCCGATAGATTAATCAATTGGTATAACGATATTTAAAATTAATTTCTTTTCATGCTTACGCTAGTAAATTAGTAATGGAGAAAGTTGTAATAACAAATGACAAAGATGTGTTTAATTAAAAAAGAATGCTGAAACATCACTAATTCTTAATTACAAGTGGAAATGAAAGCATACGTATGGATTTTTTATTTTATTTTATTTTATTTTTGGCCAATGATTTTTTATTTTAATAAATAGTAAATATAGTAAAAGTATTAAAATATGTATCAACAGTTTTGATAATTCTTAAGGTAATATTGTTTAATATTTATGGCAATACTGATATATTCTTTAGCTGTTCATAGGAAATTTACATTTTTTTTTTATTGGTAAAAGTCTAATTGTGATTTGTGATCGAAGAAATTTAGGGCCTGCATCGAATTTTGTTTGTTTTTTTTGTCCCAATTAGTCATTTAAATGACTCCGTAAATATTATGCATATGCCTCCTGAAGGTGAGATAGTTCAAGTTGGTCAGAATATTGAGATGTGTAAGGAGGTTAAGGAACTGGTTGATACGAGATTGGTTAGTGAGTTTGATAGACAGAATTTTCAAAGAGCTTTGTTGGATTGTGAGGAGAATGAATGGGTGGGGAAGAAAATGAGATTGGAAACAGGGTGTATCCTTCGTGATAGGGATGTAAGGGATGGGATTGTTAGTACTGCTCCTAAGTAGTTGGCGAAAGTTGATGGATATAAGAAAAAGGATAAATGAAGAGTGATGGCGAAAATTAAAAGAAAATGTAAGAAGATTTTAAAAGAAACGGTAGAAAAGGAGGAATGTTTAATTAAAGTTCCTGTGTAGGATGGTAATGTGAATTTTCAAGATAGAGATAGCAGTGGTGGCTGGCCAGTAACAGCCACAAGGGAGCCATGAAACTTATATCATGGAACTGTCAAGATGCTGGGTCTACCTTAACAGTTCAAGCTCTTATAGTGTTTAATAATGTAAAGGATCCAGATATTATTCTCTTGATGGAAACAAAAAAATAAAAGGGAGAAAATGGAAAGGTCAAGAAGAAGATTGAAAATGGAAGAGGCTGTGTATGTTGATCCGGAAGGGTTGAGTGGTGGGTTGGCATTGTGGTGGAAAGGTGATATAAGTGTTAGAATAGTAATTGTAGATAAAAATGTTATGGATACGGTAATTGTTGATGATCATTGTGGGGTTACAAGAAGGATTTTTTGGGTGTACGGTAATCCTATTTTTGAGGAAAGAAGGGAGTGATGGGAGCGAATTAAAAGAAAGTCAAAGTTTATAAAGGGTCTGTGGATGTGTTTGGGTGATTTTAATGATATTGCGTGGAATTATTAAGAAGTGGGGGTAGAGTGAAAGATAAGAGAATGTTGGACTGTTTTCAAAATATGATTCAAGAGTGTGGTTTAAATGATGCTCGATTTAAGGCTCAAATATTCACTTGGGCAAGTATACGAGAGGGAGTGTTGGTGAAGGAGAGGCTTGATAGAGTTCTGATTAATTTTGATTGGTCGGAGGCTTTAGAAGGAATGTATGTAGTTAATATATCGGCAATTTGTTCAGATCATTCTCCATTATTTATGGATACAGTTGATTCAGGGTTAAAGGTTCCTAGAAGATTTAAATTTGAAGCTGTGTGGGTGGAAGAAAAAGAGTGTGAGAGTTTGTATTAATGAACACTGCTGTGTCTCGGGACAACTTGTTAATTTGGAGAAATCGAGTATTGTATTTAGTGCTAATGCTTCAGCGGAGAAAAGAGCAGAAATAGAGTGATATAGGCAGCAAGGAGTCCAAAAACATATTTGGGCATTCAATCGTGTTGGGGAAAGACAAGAACTGAGGTGTTGGGATATATTAGAGATAAAGTGTTGAGGAAGCTAGCTAATTAGAAGAGACAAACACCTTCTTATGGAGGTAGGGAAATTTAATCAAAGTAGTAATTAGTTCTATACCTGCTTATACAATGACTCGTTTTAAGTTTCTAAATAAAATTTGTGAGAAGATAAATTCTGATGTTGCAAATTTTTAGTGGGATAAAAAACAAGATGAAAAGAGGATTCATTGGTGTAGTTGGTTGAGTATGACTATGTCAAAGTATCTAGGAAGTATGGGATTTAAAGATTTGAAAGTGTTTAATAATGCATTGTTAGCAAAGTAAGCTTGGAGAATGTTGAATGAGCAGAATGCATTATGGGTGAGAGTTTTGAAGGGGATCTATTTTCCTAATGGTAGTTTGATGGACATTAAAAAGGGAGGAAGGGCTTCTTGGACTTGGAGCAGTCTCTTGATTGGGAGGGATGCCTTAAAGGAAAATGTTTTATGACAGGTAATGGATGGAAAAAATGTGTCCATTTTGGATGATTCTTGGATTTCGGGTATGATTGGGAAAAAGTTGAAGAGGCCAGAGAATATTGATGGTATGATTCCAGGGAAGGTTGAGGAGATATGGAAAAGAAGTAAGGTTGAATGGAATTTGGAACCAATCAAACATTGGATTACAGAGGAGGGAGCTAAAGCTATAAGGAAGATTATTATCAATTAGGAAGGTGAGGAAGATTGTATTATTTGGCCTTTTAGTCATTAACGGTATTTACTCTGTTAAGTCTAGGTATCATAGACCAAAAGGTTTGGAAAATGTGAGTTTCAATTCTCCATCTACTTCACAGTGTGTTGATGAGAAGGTGGATGTTCCAAGTAAAATTCGAGTATTCTTATGGAGGGTCTATAGGAAATCATTTCCAATGGGGACTGAGATGAGGAAAAGGAGGGTTGTGACTAATTCATTTTGTGGGATGTGTCATATGGAGGAGGAATCGGTTGAACATGCATTATTGATGTGTGAATAGACTAGAGGTATTTGGTTTGCTGATTGTAATGGGATGAAGATTAATAAGCAAGCTATTTCTACTTTTGACAAGTGGTTTTCCAAAACAGTGAATGGTGTTAATAAAGAGGTGCAGTAAGAGTTGATGAACAAGATTGAATTCATTTGCTGGAATATATGGAAAGAGAGATGTAATTGTATCATGGACATAAAAGAATAGAGAAGTTTCATGTGATGAACAGATGCATTGATGCCATTACATGATGGAAAGAATGTAATAGTGATACAAATGATAAGAATGCTATAGTGGGAAGATCAGGCAATTTTGGTTGGCAGAAGCCATCAGGGATCAAAAGAAGCTGGATTTGGGATAGTAGTCAGGGACCATGATGGTAAGTTGGTACTTGGTGTTAATAAGAAGATATATGCAGATTCTACAATTATTGCTAAAGCTAAGGCAGTTAAGGAAGCTGTGAGATTAGATGTTAATCACAGTTATTGTAAGGTGGTGTTTGAAGTAGATTCTGAGAGTATCTACAATTCAATAAGAAAGGAAAGATGTACAATGGATTGGAGAATCTGGCCTATGATGAGGGATTTGCAGATTGGCCGACTAAAATTCCAGAATGTAAAGTTCAATTAATTAGGAGAAATGCAACAAAGTAGTAGATTGGTTAGCAAAACATGTTAAAAATATTTTATTATGAACTAATATTAATTGACAATTTTATATTTTAATAAAAATAAACAGATAGTTTAATTCTGAAAACATGTAAGTCAGTCAATTCAAATTACTGTGATCATATTAATTATGAGTTTTGCACATTCTTTGGGATCAATGTGATAAGATGATTGTATACGTCTTAAAATTCTGTAAGCCCTTGATGAAAGGTCATTAGGATTTTAGAAAATGATTATTATAAATATATGACTAAATCTTTTTTTCGCTTCTATTCATTTAATATCTAATCGTTGAGAACCACATGTGGAGAAGTTAAAGAAGAAGACTTGTGAATTATGTCGTCAATTCAAATTTTAATCATATATGATAAAAAAATATTCTTACCTATTATTATTAAGTATATTAATAACTTAATTTTCACATAAAACCCTTCAAATAAATCCTACAAAACAAGCTAAGAAGGGGAATGTTCGTCACTTGTAATCCTGGTTACATATAATCGTCTTTGGTTGGTATTGTTGATAAGGATGAGATTACGGCTACCCAGTTTGAATGTAGTTTGATTTGGTGAAAGTTAGGGGACTGATGTTTTCCATTTTCTTTCACTAAATGATTGAATTTGTTTTGATTGATTTGAGTGGATATAAAAAGTAGCTCTTTTGACCCAAAAAAGTCATTGAAAACAATTGTAATAATTATTTACAGCAGTAGCATTTTTTTAATCTTCATTTTAATCGGAGTATTAAAAAGTTTAAATTTTAATTTTTTTATTTGATAATAAATTTAAATAATTTTAAATTTAAAAAAATTGAGATACTCCTCCCTTGAAAATTCATCTAACCAGAAACCATTAAATACAAAATTGAGGAAAAAACTTTAATTTATTTAAAGATTGTTGTCCAATATATTATCAGTAGAATTTTTTGATTTTACAAAAATAATTAAAATGATGATATATATTTTTTATAAAATATTAAAATATATAATAAAGTCTGTATTATTATTTTAATTTTACTTATGAAATTTAAAAATTCTACTAACAGTGTATTCGATAATAATCATTTATTTAAATATAATATATATTTTTTATTTATTGTATTTTATTAATAATATCTATACATTTTTTACAGAATTAATGATACCCATATAAGTTCATAATTTTTTTTATTTTTTTATTTACTTATATCTTAAATCATTATTTTTCATTTATAATTTAATTATATTTTTAATTCATACCATACTTAAGTTAAAATTTCATTTTAAAAAATATTTGTCTAAATAATACAATTATACATTCTAATATTTTGAATTAATGTATTTGAAATATTTTGATTTGAAAAATTTTAAAATTTTTCATCGAAACACGGTTAAATCATGACTATGAAAATATAGTTAGATTAATTGAACCTACTTATAGCATTATATAATAAACTAATTGCAAATTGCAATGTCCTTCAATTTGTCAAGATCCATTCCCCTTAGTTACTAAAAAAATTTAGAATGTGAATTTTGTGCTTCCTATGAACAATGGAACATGAAGAGTTACATATTCATGTTTTCTTGTCACAATCAATCAAAGAATATTGTCACATTAATTATTGACCATAATAGCTTTTATACGTTCCAGGATTTCAATGCAAAGAGTGGTTGTTTAGACTAATAACTTTCTGGTAATATTTTATTAATTTGTGCTCGAATAAAAAAAAGTCCATAATAAATGCATATAAGAAAATCAATGTAAAGAGGTGTGGCATAGATTATGGGAGTAATTAAATCAAACTCAATAGATATAGAGTTAATTTAAATCGATGAAGAAATTAATTTTGATGAGTTAAAAATAATAATGATAATGAGATTAGTTATTGAAACAATGAAATTAGGTGTATATATTATATATCGACAATATATATTTGAATGTAATCACAACAGTGACAGTAATAAAAAAATATTTAAAATAACAATTAAAGGCATTATATTAAAGTTTATATATAATGACATTTATAACATATATTTTATATTTAAAAAAAACTAATAAAATTATTTAAATAAAAATACTTGTAATAAATTAAAAATTAATAAAAATATTTTATATCAATTAATATTTTTATTAAATATATTAAAATTATTTTTAAAAATATTTTACTATTTTAAAACATAAAATATATATTTAAAAGTTATTTCAAATAAATAAAAAAATTTAACATAATATAAAAATTAAAAAAAATTATGAAAAAGTAATTTTACCCTCCCCTCCAGTCCCCCACTAGAGAAGGGCTCCATTAATATTGTTGCAGGTGTAATCCAAATGCACCTGTGACATTTTTATGTCCTATTTGACAGATTCCATCGCACCAGAAATGCGATGGAATCCAATCGAAACAATAATGTGTAGACATTAAATATTGTCTAGGTCAACAAATGAGTTTGATTTGATTTTCGAGTTAATTTTGAAAATTTAGAATCGAAATTTGATTACTAACACTAAAAGAAATTGGACCAATAGGGATGAAATTAGCAATGGAAATTTCATTGCTAATTTTAACGTTCCAATGCTAATGAGTATTGATGTCGAAATTAGCAAAGAAAATTTCGTTACAAAAATTGAAGTCGCTAATCGTCTTCTGTTGCGAAACGGCGATCTCCATTATTAATTTTTTCCGTCGCAACTATGTTAATGAAAACTATCTCTGTGCTTGGTTGGCATCCGCAAATAATGAATGCTTGAGGATATTTTCAGTAAATAAGTTTGAGTTTCGAGAAATTTATTATAATACGATTTGGAAGAATTTTTCAAATCAAAGTAGTTATTTGTTAATTGTTTAATTGTGACTTAAGAAACAAGAAATCAAGTTGGTGTCTCCTTAAGCAATTAATAAAATCTTTTCTTAACCTAAAAGAACAAGCAACATTTAATTAATAAGAAGCTTTTCTTGATGTAGAAAGAATTTTGCTCATTTTCCTTTTGAAATGCATATTCACTACTATAAAAGAGATAGTTCGGTGCATTGTGTGGGTGTGGCCAAGCTAAGAAAGCAAAGCAATAAGAGAGCATTGAGTTATTCGAAAGCTATCATTTTCGAGGTTTTGAGAGTATATTGTGAGTTTGAATGTCAAACATCTGGTAATCTTTGTCTTATTATTATAATAAAATTTCTCATTGTCTTCGTATATAGATGTAAGTTTATAACGTAAATTATTTGTCATTATTTGTTATTATCTTACATTGTATTTTTAGTGCATATCTTTGGTGAATTATTTGGAACTGATTATCTCTGTTCCGCTGCACAACACCAAATTCAAGTATTGATGATCAGTTTGCCCGTAAAAACGAGAAGATAAATACAAAAACTAGGCCGAAGTACAATTTCTCCCTTAGAAAATTGTCTGGAAAATTGAAGCATGATATGATGTTAAAAGTTTGTAATGTAATTTGCTAGCCTTTTGTACAAAGTCCTGGTGGGGTACAAAATGTCAAGATCCATTCCCTTTTTCTGCAAAGACGTCAAAAGAGTGATCAAATAAAGAAGATATGAACACACTTTTAGCAATTTAACTGCCCTGGAAAAAGGAAAAAATTTAATTAGGGACTTTGAGCCAAGCTAGAGGTTAATTTTCAACCTCCAAAACCAATCTGATATGAGAATGTTTTACTCCATATTTGTCAAGATCCATTCCCCTGGATGCTAGCAGACAATAAAATTAAGTATGTAGTAGCTGAACCCAAGTAAATCATCAATGTTTTTTTCACTGCCCTAGTTGAAAATTTTGGTGTGTTAAAGGCCTAGGGGTTGTTTTCTGAGGCTGATGTTTCCCTAACTGTGTACCACATTTGCTAGATATTTCCATCAGTCTCAATTATTGGCTTCTTTTGTCAAGATCCATTCCCTTAGTTGCTACTGACAAACTCCTTGATGATTTTGTGACTTGGAAGAAGAAAAAGAAATAAGAGGAAAATAGGGTTTACAAATTAGGTAGCCATGAAAGTCAATAATCTTGGTAGTGAAAACTTAAAAACAAAAAAGCCAAATATAACGCAGGTGATGAGGTGAATGTTTCCAAAGTGTCAAACAGATTGATTAAAATGTTGACACTTGAAATTTTGCCCTCCCTTTCTTGTTCCCTTTAAGAGATGGCTTTTGATTTATAAAATGTCTAACTATTATATTCTCTATAAGTAGGGGTCAAAACATTATCAATTATTATATCCCTTCGTAAGAGTCGAAACATTATCAACTATTATGTCCCGTTCGCAATGGCCAAAATATTGTTAACTATTATATACCCTGTTAGTAAGAACCGATACATTTGTTATTTATATCGTCAATAGCAGATTACATCATTATAAACTATTATATACCTTGCTAGCAGGGGCCGAAAATAGTCATGGCTAACTATTATTACTTGTCAACTAAGGCAAAACATTTAGTTGTAAAAACTATCAAAATGCATATTCTGAAGTCACTTCCAATCACAATGTGAATAAAAGCTGAGTTAGCTTAAATCCAAAATACAGATACATATGTCTCACATTTTTATCCAAAACACAGAGACATATGTCTCATATTTTTATCCAAAACACAGAACCAAAACACAGGGACGTATGTCTCACATACTTTCAAAATTAAGTGAGATTATAAACCTTCTTAAATACAGGTATAAACCAACGCAAGTTTTGTAAGTCTCACAAAATCATAATATGCATCGAGATGCAATTTAATTCAAAATAAAGTTCATATAAGAACATATCCTTTTCGATAATCTTATCACCGATATTTTCATATATTTATAACATTTAGGATCCTTGGACATCACTTTTTTTCCTAGGACCCGATTTAATCTATTCGATGATATCTCGTATCAAAGAGATTAATTCATATTATATTCATATATAAGAAAACAATTCTGAAATTATATAGTCCGATATATTATTCACAGGGTTCGATGATCGAATCATACGAATATAGGCGAAGTCAACAAGTATATCTCGATAAAAACTTTCCCACTATAGCTATTAGTGGATTGAAACTACTCTGAAAACTAGGGTGTTACATATGGTCATGGATATGAAAGTCTTCAGTCCTAGTGATTAGTCAGAATCAAAACTTGTTACGACAATATGTCGGACAAACCAAACTTTTCTTATAAGATTCGTAAACTCAAGGTTGTTTCCATATGCTCTATCGGGAATAATATAGCTAAAACGTCCATAAATTATAAACATTTAAAAATCACGTTTCCAAAAATCATGTAACAGTCGAGACGAAAAGCAGTTTATATTTAAATAAAAAGCACTAAGAATAAGCTAAATAAACTAAATGCTCCAATTTGTCTAAAACAAATTCAAAATGAGATTATAAAACAATATATGCATACGATAAAAATTTGTGCAAACTTTTAAATCTCTCACATAATACCATGCAATGATTTTAATATGTGAAAATCATTGCAAGATTCGAAACATGTCAAAATAAATCGAAATCACGTTTTCGATAACATAAGGGTCTCAATTCGAAACATATAGACATTTTATAAATTTTTTGCAATAAGACCGGTTAACAATTGCTCATTACCCAGCTTGCAAAGTAGAGAACAATTTATATTTCTAATCTAGTTGATTCAATACGTTTCATATTTCAAATCGATCAAAAGGTTCATATACTTATTCGAAAAGCTCAAACAAAGCATTTGCGATATCGAAGGTTCGATTCAAAACATAAAACAAGTTGTACGAGATCAACCCGCAATTTATGTAATTAAACTTAACTCGTATGTCAATACAAGTTGTAGCAAGTGAGATTAATTTACTCGAGATTCTGTGATGGCACGCAAATTGAGACTTAATCAAACTCACGTTCGCCGTCTATTGTCACGTTACACGTTTATATATTTAAACCAGGTCAATTTCGATCAAATATAAATTCAAATAAATTTTTCAAAAATTCAAACGGTCTGGCTAAACTAGTTCAGCCATCCCATTTCTACTAAATCGGTTTAGTTTTTTTTTCACCTTTCGGGGTTTCGTCAGCCGATTCTTGGCCCCATCTCTCACCAGCGGTGTCACACAATGGAGAGAAGGTTTCGGTCGGCTTGGGTTGGGGAGATCGGCGGCGGAGAGCTCCAGTTTCTCTTTTCTCTCTCGTTCGCCTCTCCCTCTCTGACCTGCCCACTGTCGGCGAAACAGAGCTCATGGCAGCACACGGACACTCCCACGGTGCCGATCTTCCTCTTGTCGGCTCCCTGCGCCCTCTGTTGTTATCTGCCTCTTTTTTGTTTTCTGTAAATCGGTTTCTCCTCTATTTTTCAACAAAGGAGAAACATGGGAATCTTCCGATTTGCTTTTTTTTTTCTTTTATATATATAATATTTTTTATATATTATATGTTAATATAATATATTATATAAATAAATATCTATAAATATAATGTATTATTATAATATATTTTATTTATAAAAATTTATTTTTATATATTATTTTATTTATTTATTTTTATATATATTTATATATATATATTTTAAATATTCTATCTCGAAATGAATTCTCAAGATGAAAGATTTCATGTTATTACGTCAATTTGATAGTATGTAGATTTGTTCTATTATCATTTTTAAATAATAATTTTGGGATAGAAATAAAATGTTAATAATAATTAACTAAAAATAATTTGAACATTTCTACTCAACGTTTTTTGAAGCTAAATTTTTTTTTATCTTTTTTAATGAACAATTTTAAAATTGGTATGTGTTATAAAATTTTTTGATGCATATTCCGCAAAAGGAAAATTTCAGGAATCTAGATAAGATAAAAATTGTAATTTCATATTATCAGTTGTCAAGAGTAATGCATGAATTGCATTTAGAATTTCTTTAAAAAAATAGAACTTTTGATTAATAATGTAATACCGCATTAATATGTTTAGTTGTTTATTGAAATATTGAATCGACGTTTTAAACACGTGTAATTATCTGTTAAAAAAATGACGTCCACTTATCATGAGTTAAGCACGTTGATATCGATTAAGAAATGTGACATTTAGCAACTAAAATTTTAGTTAATCGGTACAACCGGCTCAGTCCAATTAGATTTTTTTTTTAAAAAAACGAATAACTCGTGTCTGTTTAATTTGAAGTGGAATTAATTAAATTTGAGATGATCTAAACTTCAAATAATTCAAAACATTAAAAAATAATTTAATTTAATTTAATTTAATTTAATTTTAAAATTCTTAACATTGATGGATGAAAATTTTGTAATGAAATAATTAAATCTAAAATAATTCAACTCAAACTTGATTCCAACCATTTGATTGTCATCATTATTGGAAGAAAAAGAGATTTGATGCAGGTTTTCAAGGGGATTCATCCACTTTCCACTTAGAAATCCATTTGAAAGGGAAGCTAATCAAATTAATCTTTCGCCATGGCTATCAAGGGAAAGTTGAAAATGGGAAAACAGAGGAGTTATGGAGCTCCTAGAAATACCAGTGTTTTGCATTGCCGATGGCAAAAGTGTATGAATTAAATTAATTTAGACCCACAGCAGTAGGTAAAGTGATGACAATCATCTAATATGTCACAGTTAATCGCTTCACACGAAGAAAAAAAATCGAATAAGAGAATACGTTTTGTTAAAAAATAAAAAAAAAATATGATATGAGAATATTTTATGATTTAAAAAATATGTTTAATACAGGGTAGGAGAGTTCTTATTGTTTAAAGAAACTTGTCAATTATTTTTATTGGATATTTTTATAGTCAAATAAAGAGGCAAAAAACAGTGATATATATCCCTCAAAGCCTTTCTTTTAATTATTCAACAAAGGCTGCAGTTTTTCATGTTCATCTTTGGCTGCACAAAAGGAACAACTCCAACTAATCTTCAGAAAGTGTCACAAACATTTGGCCGTCCACTTCTAATTTCTTTTATGTTGGGTTAGCTAAAATTTCTTGATGTTAAATGTCGGACCAATTAATTTTTTTCATTATAAAGGTTTCTGATTTGCAAAAATCAGAAAAAAAAATTGAAATATGAATTTCAACTTTGCAAATCTTTCATGTCAAAAAAAGTAACATTTGAATTGATATTGATAGTCATAATTTTTATTTTATTTTTTGAGAATAAAGAAAACTTACATTAATTCAAATCCACATTATAAACTGTGTCAGGCAGTACATTCATCCAAAAAGACTGATTTTCAACCTGATATGCCAACCTTGCCATAGAGTGAGCAAGATTGTTTGCATTTCTAGCAGAAAATAAATACTCATATTTCACTTGAGAATTATTTTGATTTTCCAATCATAAATTAAAATTTAGGATTCAAATTCTTTCTGCGATTAATATCGTTTTGGGCTTAAACGAGTCCATAATTAGCCTGGGTTTGTTAAACCTTTGGTCTTTTGATTAATCTTAAAATTAATTTTCAAATTTTAATTAGATATATACTGTTAAGATTTTACTTATGGTTCTGTTTGATTCACTCATTAGAACTGGTTACTATTAAAAATATTATTGAAATATTTAAAAATTATTTTTAAATTAATATTTTAAACATTCTAAAAGTAAAATTAAATAAAAAATATTTTTATTACTAAAATAATGTTTCAGGTTAGATGTGGACTTGACAATTTTTATCTAAGACCTATTTGAGTCTAATAGTTCTATTCATTAACAAGTTTAATTTTAACTATAACGATATAATAAATTATTATCATTAACACAAGATTTATGAAATGAAAGATAACCAACTTTCATTGGGTAATCTAAAATCATTTGAATCCATTGATTAGGAATTATATGCACCTCTTCGAATGTTTATGTTATTTTAGATTTGATAATAATAATAATAATAATAATAATAATAATAATAATGGTAATATTATCATTATTATCATTATTATTATCTTGAAATGAAAATGAAATCATTTATAATGGACAGTTGAAACTGTGGAAGCACAAATCATACCACATAGAAGAAAAGATACACGGAAGACGCAAAATAAAGAATCGAAAAATGATTTTGATGTTAACTAATTGTATTTTTTCCAACAAAAGCTTTCTTTTTTTTAGGAAAAAAAAATTAAACCGCATAACACGTACCCATGAAATCTTCTGTACTCTTTTGGTATAATTTGTCAATGGAAGAATTAGATGATAAAATTAATATAAAGCGATTGTATATTTAAAAAGAAAAGGGTTTAAAGAAAGAAAACAAAAAACCATTAAGATTTGATTTATTAATTATTGCTCTTCTTTAAAAGATATTAAATTTAAGAGTCGAATCTTTTTTTTATCTCTTTGAAAGAAAAAACAATGTATTAATTTTATGATTATACAAAAGAAAAATGTAGCATAGAACGAGAATCATGCTTAGTTTGGTAATATTGATAACAACGCCGAGCATCGTGCTAAGAGTTGTCATTTGGCTTATGGGAAAATGTAGATATTCTCGTAAATATCTCCGACATAAATTTGAATGAATGTCTAGTAGCTAAGCTGATTCTTTGTTCTTTTAAATTTTTTAAAGGTATTCTTGGAAATGTGGCAATTTTAATTAGAGATTTGAGGAAAAAAGAAACAAGATATCTTGGTCGTTATCTTAATCCATTGAAGTCAGCATCTGAATCTATCTATGTAATTTGATTCTGTTAATTTTTTTCTAGGTTTATCATATTTGGTCGAAATTTGGATCACGTGAATAGTTTTTACGGAAAAATCTAGAGAAGTAGCATGAACATTTTTTTTTTATTGCTTAGGAAAGATATTTATGTTGTCTACTCGAGATCCGTTATTCCGATAATTTCTATCTTAATTTTGTTTGTTTATCGCTTTTGCTTCTGAAGATAACACTCTACTTATCCGAAGATAATCATTATTGATTATTCAACAAATTACAATTCCAGTACCTGTTTAGTACTAAGACAAGAAAGGCCATATCGCAGTCACCTTGGACAATGCCGCACAAAACAGGCCTTAGTTATCAATTTGGAGTCACCATATCACAAGTCTTATTTAATCACTATCAAGAGATTGTTCGCATTAAAATCTCAATTATTAATTAACTATATTAGATATAACATATTTTTCATTTACATTAATTCATATCGTAAAGGCGACATACTACATCTGAACTAGATTTTCTGTCTGTGTGCGTAAGCACGCGTGCAAATATACATGACTCGGAAAATAACAACCCACGATCGATGAAGACGACCTTGGAAATGCCACATGAGATTTGTCTTCATCAAAGAGAGCCGACGATGTACAAAAATACTAGACATATAAATAAAAATAAGGACTCTTTCACTAGAGTTGAGTGTTAGTTGATTAAGAGTGCACCGAATTCCACCAAAAGTTTCCTAATGATTCAATGCACTTCCTGGCTTCTGGTATCTTTAATTAGGGTCAAAAACATTATCGTCCATGCATGCAACAAAACAAGGGTCAGCCATCAACCAAAGAGTGGAAAACCAAAGGGGGGAAAAGCTAGACAAAAGAATATATGGTGGGACACAAAAATAAAGATAGTGACTTGCAAAAACTTCGGTAACGGCTTAGAGTAGTTAACTATGATTTAAGTCACTTTCGTTTCTCGTTAATTTGTTCGGTCTTCATTTTGTTTTTTTCGTAAGAAACCCTAGTATTATAAGTTAAACTTAGAACAAAGTTAGTTTAGGTTTAGTCAAATTCTCAGCTGGGGTTCAAGACACGAAATTTTGATTGTCATTAGGTTTCGTTAACTAAGATAGTGTTTGTTAGTTATGTTATATAAGTTAATGATAATATCAATGAAATTATAATTTGTGTACAAGGATCCATGTTTTATGATGTTTTTTGTGCATATTCCCACCATTTTAGGAGCTTAGACAAGAAAAAGTAATATTAAGGTAAAAACAAGGCAAAGGAACATTGTTGCATCTATGGATACAATGTAATCCATTAGTGATTGATAATGTGTATCAATAGGATAATTTAGGAGATTATGGATTAGTTTGGATCGACGATGCGATTATTTTAATGAAATTGAAAATAGTGGTGACCGTAAGATTAGTGTCAAACCATGATACGTTCAGTTTAATAATGGTAGCGGTAAGATGAGTGATAAAATAACCATTCAGTATATTATATTAAAAAAAAAAATAAAATCGTAAATGCGTTATGATGAAAAATCTTATCGTGATGCATGATAATCCCATTTGAAACCAACCGGAGCCATACACATCAACATGGTTGTTCCATGAAATAACAATCACTTTGCTAACAAGTATGATTAATTTGCCAAACCCCAAAACCTTCAATGATAGTACTAATACTATCTATGGATTCTTTTTTCCCATGTTTGATTGCAATGTTCGTTGTTATAGTAGGGTAATCTTATCACCAATATTCCTTTTCAGAAAAAAAGGTGATGAGTCAAATAAAGTTGTAAAATAGATTATGCTTTTCTAAGCTCCTCTTTCAACAAAGGCTGCTTTTTATGTCCTTTTGTGTTTCGAAAAAGAAACAACACCGAACTAAAATTCTAAGTGGCATCTCATAAAACCCTAAATCATAAAAAAAAAAGAATAAAAAAAATGCCCACGTTTTTCCATTGTGATTATTACTGATCGTGACAATTAAATCACTATGTTGTTTTCTTGTTCATTTGATGTATCATGTTCAAATTACACAACGCCAAACCATATGCTATTGTCTCCTCTAATGTTTCTTTTTTTGCTTAGTTTTAGATTTTTGATTAGATTGACAAGCTGCCAGGCCTTGATTTTCTTGCCGACAGTTTGAAACTTTTACTGAAACCACTTAAATTTTATGATTTATGCTTAACTTCGGAGGTAAGATTTGAGATGGGACCATATAGATCCTATTTAATTCGATTTGTGGTATTTTTTTGAGTTCGAAAAAAAATATTAGCTATTTTAAAATATAATATTATATAACAAGCTCATTCATCTTTATTTTATGATAATATTGAATTTAGGTACTTCAAAAAAGAATAGATTGAAATCCCAACGATAATTAGGATAATTAATCTTAATTGTGAAAAGTAATTAAAATATTTTTAAAAAATTATGCTATTTTTCTCAACACAGTTAATGTTGTTTTTTTAGTGACTTTTTTTTTATTATACCGCAAGTCATTTAATAGTGTTTATAAATTTTAAAAAAATTATTAAAAATTTAATTTATTTTAGTGAATTAAGTAGGTATAGAATTAAATCATAAATTAAATATCACTTACTTATATTTTACATTTTATATTCATGTCCGATAAATAAATAGAATTTAAGTTATAATCAAATAAGTTTTTTTATAAACAATCGAACAATCCTTAACAAATATAAGTTTAGCATTACATATTCAAAATAAAAACATTACTTGGTAAATTACACATATTAACAATCTCAACATAAAATTATATCAAAATCACACCTAATAAAACTAAAATTAATATATTATTTTTAAGGGTAAAAAAATTATTTTCGCTTTTTTTTACTTTATACTGCTTCACCGTAACAGTATTTTAGTCTTTTAGATTCAAAAACAGAGAGAGATGGGCCCACCCAGTCAAAAATCTCGTTAAGAGTCCCAGCCTTCGCTTACCAAAAAAATCGTTACTACGGTTTCTTCCCTTTCCAATAACAACAACCTCCACATCACCGTACACGTGTTCGGACACGATACACCCGCACGTGTAACAGTCTTCGACTCCTTTCGTCATCAAAGTTCCCCCTTCCACCTCGAAAAACTCCAAAATTTCAAAACAGTTTCCAGGAAGCGACAAAATCTATGCACGAGGGAAATCACACTTAAAAACAAAAACAAAAGAATAAAAAAAATTGATCGGTCATTAATTTAGGTAATATTTAAAAATTATATAATTATTTTTAAAAAATTTGTTGAAAATATATGCATAAATCTTTTTAGTTAATAATTTATTAATTTTTAATTATTGTTTTATAACGAAATTGTTATGATCAAACAGAATGATGATATGTTGTTGACGTTTTTGTTTTGACTTTTATACATGTTATCATAAGTTCTGTAAGAAAGAGAATGATCAGAGAGACGTAGAAATTTTTCCATACATAAGTACTCTGATACTTAAATTAGAAGAAGATTTGATAAAATTTTTTAAGCAAAATAAAGATTTAGTTTCATGAATCATACATGTCTCCTATTTATAAGAATTAATTTCACCTTTAATTACGTAGTTATCTACTAATTAAATATTTTTTACTGTTTTACCAGTCCTACAGAATTAAAAATATTTAAAGATAAAACTATCCAAACTGCATAATTTATGTCTTTCGTAATACTATTTTTAAAACAATATATTCGATCTGCCACCTATTTTTTTCATATGTCACGTGATGTATTTTTCATGCACCACGTGACGTACTTTTTAATTTTTATTTTTATTATTATTTTATCATACCCAATAAAAAAATAACAAAAAAAAATTCAATACCGACAAAAAAATTTTAAAACGCAACTGTCTTTTACGTTACGATATGCACATTTATTACTTTTATTTTTAATAATGGATTATCGGTTGACTATAGCAAAAGAACGTGTGTGTTGTTAACTGTTCAATAGTTGAATTTTCCTGTGAGACATAAATGTGTGCAGAGAGTAAAGTTCGTGTGTTAAAGGTATGGTTTTGGATTATACAACAATAATTATTGTATGATTGTATTTTAATTTTTCTTTATCTTTGTTTTGTACAATAAAAGTTAGAGATGGGAGGAAGAATATTGTGTTAGATATTTTAGTTACACATGAAATTAATATGATTTTTCGATGAAATAAAATGAGATGATAAATTAATAATATTTTTTATACTAATAATTATCATTATAAATAGAATATTAAGATATACATTGATAAAATTTAAAAGATTATACTTAATAGACATGTATATCATTATGTTATAATTAATATTTATGGAAATATGAAAAATTACATTGCTTTTCATGAGAAGATTGCTTTTAAATTTATTATTAATGATTTTTTAAGAATTTATCATGGAATAAGGTATGCTTTTCTTTAATTAGGTAATTGTAAAATTCGTTCAAAGAACTTGAACGTTATAATTATGCAAAATTACAATTTATTTGCATAGTATGATTAAATTAACATTGAATTGATATTCAAACTCATCAATTTTCTTTTATACTTTAAAAAAATTTGTAGTTTTTAAATATTACATAATGAATTGTGATTTTTTTTTATCTCACGGATCTTATTTCAATCTCAAAATTTTAATTTAAAATTTTCAAGGCAGAGTCTCAATTTCTTATAGTTAAATTATCCTTTTTAAAAATTTAATTTGACCAAATCTTTTAATAATTAAACTCTTATGAGAGTTACAAGAAATTCTACAGTGTAAGGTTGATTTATTTTATGTCTATTTTAAATTTATTTTCATGTTAAAAATATCATAAACATGTGAGAATACGCATAAAATTAATATTAATAGACATAATTGCATGATAAGTGACATAAGCACATGAAAAAAACGTAAATTTAGCGTTAAAAATATATAAACATATGATAATAAGCGTAAAAATATAAAAATAAACATAAACTCATAAAAGTAAATGTAAATTTAGTATCAATAGGTATAAAATAAGTTATTATTATCATAAATAAGTATAAACACATAAAAATGAAGTAAAATAAATTTAGGTTGATCTTACAATAAAATCGATCTTACTATAAATTCTTCGTGAGTTACTAATTTAATCATGGATGATTGAAAGGTAAAAATTTGTACATAAACAATTAGTTTCTTATATTTGAAATTACCAAAATTTGAATTTTATTTATTACAATCATGAATGTAATTTTTTTAATCAATAAATCGCCTGGTTGTTGATAAATGATATTTTTTGTGCATTTGTTGGGAAAGTATAAGGAATGGAAACTTTTAAATTCAATTGTTAGAATTATTGGTTCTTCTCCTACATTTTAATTTTGTTGGTAGAGTAACGGATTTTTTTTCTTTTCTATTTTCATTCCTATTTCTCGTAACTTTGAATGAAACAATTTTTAAATACATAAAAAGAGGTGAATGAAAATAACCATAGAGGATTGTCATAAATTCATAATCATTGATTATGATCCAAATTAAAATTAATTGACAATGCCATAGTTTAACTTGAATACTAAATCACAAAAAATCTAAAATTTAATCTATATGAGATAATATCATTTTAATGGTAAGTATTAAGATCATAAATCTATTTAATGTAAAATTAATTAGCAATATATAGAGAAATCAAATGTAAATATAATATTACAAAAAATTAAAATTTAACATATTTGAAATAATATTACTTTTACAATTTTAATTGAATAAAAATATATATAATTGATAGTCATAAAACAATAATATTAATGTAAAATTTTTTATCTTAAAGCTATAAAAAATGTCTCCACCAAATTAAAATGACACTAGTAACAAAACAAAATTACAAATTATTAATTTGATTAATACAACAAAATAGCTCTTTAAATATTTTTTTAGTGGAATGAAAATTTATTTTTCTCTTAATTGCTTTAAGTTTGAATTTATTAGAAAATTAGGAGAAATTAATTTTTCATTAATTTGTTGGGTTCACATAACAAAAATTAATCTTATACCTAATATAATACAGAACATAATATAAAGATATTTCCTGATTTACACTAAAAAAATAATAAATAAAATTTGTTTATATTTTAGATGGAAATGAAACCTAAGAATTTTTTGTGGCTTTTGTCGCTAAAAAAACCATTGCTATTTCCAATACTTGAAAGCAAACTTAACGTGAGCAATTGGTATTAATGGCCTCGCATTGTCCTTGCAATTTTGGGTTTTCTTTTCACTTTGCTCATTGCTTCAAAACATGAAGAATTTTGCCAAAAATGGAAAAAGATGAGATTTGCATGTGATAGAGAGTGATGATGATATTAATATTTGGTATCAGTACGTACGTATTTATTTGGTTTTGCTGTCTCCCCTAAGACCCGCAAATGATCTCTTTCACTCCACAGTCAAACAAGCAAAACAAACAAACAAACCCACCCATCATTACTTTTGAAACAAACAAAATCAGAACTAAGTCTCTCTAAATACGTTACAACCCAATTTGCATAGGCATTTTTCTTGTGACACAGCTTTCTCATGCATGCATGATAAGTGTGATAGCTTTCTCCATTTCTAGAACTAGATATATCTAATTTACTATTGCATCACTACCTTTTTAGTTAGTCTTAGTTTTATTCTTAATCTTTTTATTAAATTTTGGATATTTGGAGGGTTAAATTACAAATTTTGACCTTCTTCTTTGGTGTCAACAGCACTTAGGTTACACATTTAATAATCAAAATAGGGAGGTTTAATTTTATATTTATAACTTGTTTTAGTTACACTTTTTTTTTTCTTTTTCTTTTTTTTTTTTTCGTGTTTATTTATCAACTCAATTGGGGTTTCAATATTATATATAGGTATCCTAATTCATGTGTTGTTCTCCTAGATCATTGATTAATTTGCATGTGAAATGTTATCCTCGTAATCATATTTGTTTCCTTTCATCACAACCTTTTGCTATCCCCACCTTTTTTATTAAGTCCCAACTTTGCCATTAAAAAAGTGATAAAACATATATATTATGTGACTAATTAACTCTACAAGTAGAAACTTATTCAGAATTAATTTTTATGATTGATAGATCATACCAAATAAATATATATGTTCTCTTATTGACCTAATTTATGAATCATGAATGCAACTATCCAAGTTAATGAAACATAATATTTATTTTCTAATCGATATTGTTAAGGAAGCTAAAATCCATGCATTAATAATTTCAATTGTCATCATTCACCAACTTTTCTTTAACATTGTTCTAGACATCCTAGTTAGTGAGTCACTATACAACATGCATGTGTCATATGCATGATTCAATGTTTAAGCTCTCTGTAACAACATCAAAGCTAATACATGGGCAAAAGAATTAACGAATAAATATAAAATATTCAACTTTCAATAGGAAATATAAAGTGTTTTATGAAAGCATAAAAGTGGGACAAACGATTTTCAGCAGTCAAAAAGATAGAACATAGAAAATGATATATTAACTGTTAATCTTTTATGGGTTATAGCTAGCTAACAGAACATTGGACTCAGTAAAGTATACAAAAAAAATAATTAAAGTCACCTAGAAATCAATCAAAAGAAAGGAAAGAAAGGGAAGTTGAATGACTCTCTCCACCAAGAAAGAAAGTAATCAATATTTATGTTTATTTTTCATTCAAAATGATACAGAAAATTAAAAAGAGCTCCATTAACTAAACTATTTGATTCCCCTAATCCAAAAATAATACTATTTTTGATTGTGGAAAAACTAGTCAACCACTTGGTTTTATCATCAACAATCACTTCCTTAATTAATTATAGTTTAAGGGTAAAATAACCTTTAAATTTTAATGTAATTATCGTTTATGCCCCTAACATTTTTTCAATCAATTAAGTTTTTAAATTTTAATTTCTTTCCAATTAAATCTTTTCATGAACATTTGCTGATGTTGAAAAAATATGTAAATTTTTTTTTTAAATGCCTTCTTTAATTTTCCTAAATTAGATTCCACTAAGATCCTTTAGAATATTTATAGCTTACTAAAAAAAATGCCAATTTCGTTCACGAAAGGACTCGATTGAATATAAGTTAAAATTTAAATACTTAATTTAATGCAAATACAGTTAGGAATTTGAATGGTAATTATATTAAAGTTCAAACCCTTTAGCCATTAATGGTCTTCATATCTATTATATTTATAATAAATATTTTTATAATAAGAAATTATTTCATATACAGTAAATGAAATTTTTAAAATTTTTAGATTTCACATGTAAAATTAACAGAGTAACACATATTCATAAACTATATTAAACTAAAAAAAATTAATTAAATTAGGAAACAAAGTATAATTTTTAACCACCATTATGAAATTAAAAAAAAAAAACCTCTACTACTATTAATAAATAAAAAAAATAACTCATTTATAATATAGATATTTTAAACTTTGTTGATGGGATGGTGGGAATCATCAATTCATGTTTAGAGGGGTTTGACCCAACCTTTTACATAATATTGCCACTTTTTTTTTTTTCCACTTACGAATTTCACTACCTCTTCATGTACCTGCAAAGTTTCATCTCCTAAATGAGGAAAAAGAAAATTAAAGGTGTGTTTGAATATTTTTTTTGAAATTTTGAAGAATTTAAAAATAAAAATATTTTAAAATGCATCAATTCAAAATAATAATATTTATAATTATATTTTTGAATTTTTTTTTAAATTTTAGTATTAGAACTTGATGAAATAAAAAATAATTATAAAAATATGATAGTAGATTTATGAAAGAAATATAAAAATCCAATATGTGTGTCATTAGGTTTGTGTAAAAATGTATTTATTTATTAAAAATATAAAAAATAAAAATATATATTATTGTTAAAAGGATTATTTTCCAGTAAACTATAAGTGAAGTTTTTAAATTTATAAACGGGATTAAAATAGTGATATATTCTTCACTTAATTTAGCTTTTATTTTTTATTATTCCTTAAATGATATGTGCCACAATTTTAACTCTTTTTGTAAAGTATAAAAATTTCAATCGTAATGTATATTGGATAATAATTCAATAAATAAAATGATATTTTTGTTTTTGAATTTTGTATTTAATAGTAGGGCATGTGTAATAAATTAAAAGAAGATTTGGAAGAATTGTGAAAAATCATCCAATTTTCAACAAATTTATTTTAAATTTTTGAAACTTTAATTTTTTTTGTTGAATAAAATTTATACCTTTAAATATCCTCATTGAAATAACTTTTCTTTTTGAAATATATCATTCAAACACACCCTAAGTTTTTTTTTTTTTTTTAATGTATTGCTTTTGTTTTGCCCCTATTAAGATTTATGTTACTTTTACAAAGGCAAATAAGAAAATTCATGTACATTTATGTACATTTATATGTGTATCAATATTCAAACCTATTTATGTCACATAGTTGATCACCCAGTCATAAGTCTAGGGGTGTAATCGAGTCGAGTCGAGTCGATACAGTGAGGTGCTCGAGCTCGAGCTCGACTCGAAACTCGGTGCTCGATACTCGGCTCGAGCTCGATCGAGCCTTATTTTTTAAGCTCGAGCTCGGCTCGAGATCGAATTCGAGCTACTCGATTAGGCTCGATTATATAAGTTCGATATTTTGCTCGAACTCGATTAGGCTCGATTAAGCTCGATTAGGCTCGATTAGGCTCGAATCATTATATAAATATTATTATATTTTTAAAATATATAAAAACTCGATGCTCGATTAGGCTCGCGAGCTACTCGAGCCAGGTATCTAAGTGCTCGAATTCGACTCGCTCGATAGCTCGAGTAGCTCGAGCTCGAGCTCGACTCGACTAAAATCGAGCCGAATTCGAGTTTTGCTCGAGTCGAGCTCGAGTAACTTGCGAGCACCACTGTATCGTTTACACCCCTAATCAAGTCAACGAACGTGTAACCTATTAACTATTTTTTAGTTGAATTAAAATCCAAAAGCCTATCAAAGTCAATACCTTTTTTTGCCAACAAAGATAATGATTTTCACCACTTAAATGAACTCAATATATATATATATATATATATATATATATATATTAATTTATAAATAATCTACTGTTCAAAAGTTCAATTTCCTAAGAGGCACCCACATCCGGGATACCTTGTTGAAATGAGCAAATCTATGTCTGTGTTGGGAAGCTTTCATGGCTTGTTGGCCATGTCGTCATTATCATATAAACTCCAAATTAATTAATAATAAAAAGCTAAATGCTAGACACAATTTGATATTGAAAAATCTTTAATTTAGTAATTCAAATTCTGGTTATTAAAAAAATGATTTGGGAAGAAAAACACTATAATTGTTCGATTGTTTGTTTGTTTACTTATCTATAGTAAATTTTATACATTGTAATTAAATTATATCATCATATCTTAATAATTAATAAATTTAAAATATTTATTTTGTAATATTTTTATTTTAAAATTTATAAATTAATGAAATATCATATCTCATATTATGAATCATTAACATTATATAAATTTTTCACACAACAATATATATGATTTATATATTAATAATACATCAAATATAAATTTTTTACAAAATTAAAATAATTTATATCCATTGGAATTCAAACTAATCTACACTTATGCTATGGAAATTATTAAAGTGGAGTTTGGATAGAAAGTGATCATTCGTATGGTTTGATGAGGTACTACGGAACAAAATAACAAGAAAATAAAAATATTTTTTATTTTTATTTAAATTTTTTTATTATTTTATTTAAAAAATATAATTTTAATAATTTATTTATCATTTTTAATCTGAGTAAAATTAATCTATATTGCCGTCTAAATTAGTCACGAGAGAAAGGACGGTAAAAAATTGAATAAAGGACAGGTAGGTAGTGGGGATGATTGCTGTTAGGACGGTGCAACCCGACCCTTATGTTTTTGGGTATTTAATTCAATTTGTTGTTCTTTGAAAAAAGCAAAAGGGTGTTGAGAAAGAGACAAACAGATTCTGGTTTTGTTCCAAAGCCCGATGAGAAAGAGAAAGCCAGGCACAACCATCATCAATACCAACACTTCCAAAACCAAAGACCAAACCAAAACCAAAAGACACACTCACCCACCACCCACACGAGCGGTTCTCCAGTTGCATGCAAAGCTAAGCACCAGACTTTTTTTCCTTCGTTTCTTTAATAAATAAATATATAAATCCGTCCCCTGCTCGGTCCTTCCCTGACCTCATTTTCCTTGCTTTTCTGAATGAAAGAACAAGGAAGAGAAAAGTGAGAAAATCAGGAATCGTGTGAGTTCTTCTTTTCTTTTTGTTTTTATTTTTGCTGTGCAAGCTTTGCTTTTCCCACTCTTTTTAAGCAGTGAAAATAACTAAAAACCCTTGCCTTTTAAACCTTGTTTTCCTTTGATTCTTCTCTACCCCACACCACACATTTGATTAACAACAGATTAACTCTCCCCAAACCTTCCTCTCAATGTTTGCGAGAGCTAGCTAGCTTCTTTCTTCTTTGATAATCGGTTTCCTTTTGATAACAGATTTTTTTTTTTCTTGGTTTTTTTTTCTGGGTTTATCTGGTTTTTGATAACAATGACTTTACAAAATCCAAATAACGATTTTAACAGCTATAATGGGGTGGTTCAAGAGATGAACTTTTTAGCTCCTACTATTTTTTCTCATCCAATAGAGAGGGATACAACAAACTCTCAAATGGGGTTTCAGATTTCAAGAATGGAACAAAGCTATAAAAGTTTGAGCTTTGAGCCATTACAAAGCAGGGGAGCTGAGCGAGTTGCTGCTTGCGATGGAAAAGATGGGTTTTTGGGTGTTGAAAAAAGGGGGCTGTCTTTGAATTTAGGTGTTGAAGATGAAAGTAATAAGAACTCTAGTGCTGTTGGAGGTATAAAAAATGGACACGCTAAGCTTTGTGCTAGAGGTCACTGGAGACCAGCTGAAGATGCTAAGCTAAAGGAGCTTGTAGCTCAATATGGGCCTCAAAATTGGAACTTGATAGCTGAACATCTCCAAGGAAGATCAGGTAACTCAAAAATTTCTGTCAAACAGAAATGATCAACATTCTATGAATGTCTTTTTTTGTTTTTGGATCAATCTTCACTAGAAAAGGAGAATGTTTTGTTCTACATTTTAATGGGAAGATCTTAACAATGCTTTGAATCTGATTGGTTAAATCAAATAAAGTTCTATTTTGCTATCATTAGTTCTGTAAAAGTCTTTTTTTTTCGGTTGTATGATTGGCAGGGAAGAGCTGTAGATTAAGATGGTTTAACCAGCTAGATCCAAGAATTAACAGGAGAGCTTTTACTGAGGAAGAAGAGGAGAGGCTCTTAACTGCACATAGGATGTATGGTAACAAATGGGCAATGATTGCAAGACTGTTTCCTGGCAGGACTGATAATGCTGTAAAGAACCATTGGCATGTGATCATGGCTAGGAAACATAGAGAGCAAGCAAGCATTTATAGAAGGAGAAAGCCTTCTTCTGCCTCTCATCCTCAGGCTTTTCCTAAAGGATTGGATGTGACTGTTAAAAACAATGCTTGCAGTGATCAATCAACCATTTCTAGCAACATAGATGAATCTGCCTCAACTTGCACTGATCTATCCCTCACTCCCTCATCAGCTAAAGTACCCCATGGATTTCTCTCCACTTTTAGTCCAGTCCACCAAATGGGTATGTTTACTTTCCTTTTTTTTTTAACCAACAGTTGTAATGATCATTTGCTTTTGAACTGTACAGTGCAGCTTATATTTTCATGGTGGGTTGATTTTATTTTTGTGTTTTGCAGGTTCATCAGGTGAAAAAGTTGTTACCAGGGGAAATGGGGGTTTTGACAAGTTTTATGGCACTGGCAATATTTTTTACCACCAAGGACCAATGGGAGTGGTTATGGGTGTGGACCAATCTGCTCACTCATCAGATTCAAACTCAGAAGTTTCAGCAGCTGAGTCAGTGGGCACAAATAGGACCAACCACTCCGTGTCTGGGGAAAGTGATAATGGAAATGAGAAGATCAACATGCCCTTCATTGATTTCCTTGGAGTAGGAGCTTCTTAAAAACCATGGAGGGCTTTTTGTTTTTTGGTTAAAACTTTCCTTGGGTCCAAACTCCTATGTGCAAAAATGTTGAGCTTCTGTAGTTGGTCTCAACATCTCTATAGTTTTGTATATACAGTTTAGCTCCATATATGGAATAAAAAAAAAAAAAAAAGTCAGAGAAAAAGAGGAGAAAGAGAGTTCTAAGCTAAGCAGTTATGAGTTTAACAATATAATCAAGAAATCTTCAAACTTTTATTTGCATAGTTTTGGACTTATGCAAAGCAACAATGGCATAAACTTGCAGGCCTTTGTTATTCTCTCTGGTGATGTTTTAAGGCATTTTGTCTCTGTTTCAACAGGGAAAGCAAAAGCCAAGTTTCTCTTCAATTTGTAACTCCCTAACTCAATTGAATGAATCTGCCCATCTTTCATGACCTTTAATGACTGCGTTTGTCTTTGAATGCTTTGATTTTTTTTTTTTTGACCATGTTTTACACGCCAACACTCCTTGCAATTAATTCCATGAATTTTCTCCTCTTTTTCTTTTTCTTTTTCTTTTTCTTTTCTTTTCTCTTTAGCCAATCAATTTCCTGTTTGAGATGTGGTTAAGCCAGGACCACACTGATGAAACATCAACAAAAGTTTATGGCAACATCAAATGGGGTCTACAAATCTGGCATGAGTTTCCAATGGTACTATAATTCAAATATTCATGGTTTGGTATATAGTCAATTATAAGAATGTTATATATAATAATTTTATAAAGGTTGAATACCTTAATCTAACAATAATAAATTTGATAAGTATTTGGTTAGGGAATAGCCAAATGTTTTTTTCATGGTTGTTAATTAGTAATATATATATATATATATATATATATATATATATATATATATATATATATGAACAACCATGAAAAAAACATTTGGCTATTTATATATATATATTGCTCAAACATGGTTGTTATGCAGTCAATTATAAGAATGTTATATAATCTTTTAAAGATTGAATACATCAATGCATCGATAAAGAAAAGATACTTGCCGACGCAATAAGCTTAATTTATAGTACTTCTTTAGGGTTGTTGTCTATTCAATGATAAGAATGTTATAATTATTTTAATGTGAATCAATAATAATTCATAGTATAGAAAAATTGAAGGAGATAAAAATGTTTTCGCCCATTTGACATTTGTTTCAATGATAAAAGTACAAGTGAAAAAAAAATTATATTAAAAAAATCAAAAAAATAAAAAAAATTTAAGAAATCTAAATTTGATCAATTTTCTAAAAGAGAAATTATTTTATAATATACTTTCATTGAACTTTTTAAGGGACACATATCTTTTAAAATATAGAAACCCTTAATTTGATTTGCAAAATTAAAAAATTTTACTGTTAAAACATTTTTATTATATTTTGAAAAAATATTTTATACATTAAAAGTAGTAAAAAGGCCATATTTTTGCATTTGAGCAAACTTACCCATCTTATGTGGTTTGATTTAGTAGACAGTTGGATGAAATGGACCTTGAGCTAAGAAGCTTTTGGGTTTGCATATGCACATATTGTGATTGGGTTAATTTCTGAAGCCCAACTTGAAGAACCAATGAGCAAATAGTTGAAATCAGACCCAAGAAAATAGACAAAATCTACTTGAATTAATGTTATTGGGCCTTGCATCAATCTTCAATCATCTAACATTAGTTATATCCGTCCAAGAAAATCAGTAACTTCCCAAGCCTTAAAAAGCATTGTCATAACAAATATCAATAATCTAGAGGTTATAATTTTAAGTAGAAATTAATATTTTTATTAAAATAAAGAGAAGAATACATATAATAACCTTCTTCATACTTATCAATGTGGAAGCCTTGTATAATATGTTGCCTTATTTTTTTATTATTTCAAGAGGACGTAAAATGCCAAAAGCCTTAGAATGATTATTATATAGTCCAATCACCGAAAGCAACCACCAAACTTTCACATTCTTCCCCTTGTAAAACCCAATTGTCATAACAAAAATATTCTCCAAACACTTCTCTATGATATGGATTTACGCCTCAAATCACCATAATTCTTTTAGTACTAAATTTCTCAAAATAAAAACAAGAAATTAATCCTAAAATGGCTCCATGATCATCAACTAAATTACTATTAAGGTCATCAATGTCCAAATGAGGTTTCCCATTCAAATGTTATGTGTACGAAGTCACTATATCCTTGTGTACACATAAGTTTTGTGTTTGAAAAATAAAACAGTAAAATTTAGAATCAAATAACAAATTTAATCTATCAAGAATGTGAAGTGTAATTTTTAAAAATTCAAATTAAAATTCTTTGTTCTTTTTAGTATAAATTCTCTTAAAAGATCTTGAGTACTTGTTCTTGAATTGAATAAATTTAGATTTAGAATTTAGATTTCTTCGAGATTTTAAAAATTAGTCCCAAAATTTAAGGAGCTTTGAAAGTCTTGATATTTAACTTAAATTTAAGAGTTCTTGGATTTTGGTTCAAAAATTTAAGGTCCTATTGAATTTGTGAGTGAAGATAATTTATAGTAAGGGGTCTCGTATTTGAATCCTCATTAAGTCAAATTTTTTTAATTCAACGTTAATCACGTAGCGCGAGCGAAAATTAATCTCATATCCAATGCAATATGAGAACATTTCGTAGTTTACACCAAAAAGCAAAAATTTAAGTCTCAATTTAACGATTTTTGGATCTTAGACCTTAACTTCAAATATTATTTTTCGAGCTTGTGGAAGTTTTGAAGAATTTTTTGCCTCAAAACATCTTATCTCAAATTTTGTGTCAATTCTCTATTTGTTGTGCTAGGTGATAAAGGGGTGTGAGTTTTTGAAGAACTTAATTTCTTTTATTAATTAGTTAAATTAATTTAATTTAATTAGTAATAAAGAAGATAATGAGTAATGGACTCATGGTGGATTTAATTGGATACTACACGAACATTAGAGATTTGAGTTGCCAAAATTTAATTTATCTCTAAATTATTTCAATTTATCTAGAGATAAAAAATGATAGATGACTCTTGGGTATTGATTGGTTTTAGCCAAATTCGAAAAGCTGCATTAAATCAATTTGACATGAATTTTTAATTTTTAACTCAAATTTTTATCCTAAGAACATAAATGCTTTTTAGAAAATGAAAGGCAGACTGAATCACATTACTTCATATGTGTCTGTACATAAAATGTCGAACCAATATTTGTACTGTATAATGTATATTTCAAGTGATAAATACCACAAACTCTTTAAATTCTTGCCAAAGTTTTATTTAATTTTTTTCTACATAATAGACTATTAAGAGGGCAAAACCTTGATTGATGGGTTTCATTCAGTTATGTTGTTGAATCTTTTACTTGGATGAAAAAAATCAATTCTTGAATTATCCTAAAGAATTATTATCAACTATATTATAAATGTAGTTTTTTAACTTTACAAATGAAATTAAAATAGTGATACATATCTCATATTATTTTTTTTTTAATAATCTTAAAGAGTTATGTGTCATCATATATATTAATTCTGCTTATAAAATAAAAAAATCTACTAACAGTATATTAAATAATAATTCTTATCCTAAATCCTAATAATTTTCAATGTCACTTAGTTCCACTAAATTTACTTGGGTGGAAAAATCAATTCTTGAATTATTATAAATCCTAATAAGTTTCAATGTTGCTAACAACCTCCTGACCTAGTAATTAATGAAAAGTTGTCGCATTCTAATCCAAGTAGCCTCATCCACATTCTCAATTAAAAGTTTCCATTGTAACCAAAAAAAAAAAAAAATCAATGTCACTTAGTTTCACTAAATATATTTGAGTAACCTTTGAGGATATGTTGGCCATCCCTTGACAACTTTTTTTTTTTAATTTTTTTTTGCCAAATCTGTTCTTTTATTGTTAGTGACAGTAACTTGATATGTTAAAAGCTGTTTATAGGTGCAGCAATACAAATCAAGCACCAGAGCAGACTTGTAAACTCCTATCCTGAGGAACACACCTAGAAAGGAACAACCAGCAGAAAAAGAACAAGCAGACCTAACAGACAACATCCTTTGACAACTTGATCTGCCATTTTCTTTTTAATCAAATGAAAGAAACATTTTCTTTCAAGTTGGAAATATATAACTTTTCAAGCAGCAAAGATAGGAACTATGATATGGAAAGTCAAAGACAATATGGAACAATGAGTCAGATCCTCCAACAAGTACACTTCGTTTAATTATGTCTCCGCCCACCATTCACTAAGTTTCCTACTTGTTCTAAAGTTTTTTTTTTTTTTTTTTCTCAACTCCCTACATTAGCAAACATTTTTAAGGCATTTCACATTTGCTTAGTGATTGGGGCGAACGAAGGAGAAAGTTTTGATATATAGAATCATTTATTTTTTTCTAAGCCAATAAATTTTATACATTAGGGCCAAAGAGGCATCCAAGGTGCAATACAACTGTCAGGATGAAAGTAATAACAAAAACAACTTGAAAGAGAAAAAATCTCAAATCAATAGGAAACATTATCCTTTAAAAACTTCCGAAGTGTTAATTTGAATCTTTAGCTAATTTGAATCATGGTAGTCTTCTTTGTTATACTAGAAATTAAAACTAATTAACCCTTTAAGGTTGCCATTTCCAATTGATATAAAGCAATTGCAAGAAGAAAATTGAAAGCATCAATTAATTAAATAACCAAAACTTGACTTAATAGTTGTTACCACTTATAAAGAGGGATTAAGTCTAAAGTTTGAATTCCCTTTCTCCTCGTGTCTCCCTATGAACCCCAAAAAAAGTCCCAATTAATTAGCTTGAATGCATATAAGGCAGCAGATTTCTATATTTGAAACAAGGAAACATCCAATTTACATGGTAAAACAATAGCTGAAAAGGAGATGGAAATGGGTATATATTGGAAACAAGATCATTTAAATAATAACTAATTTTAATTATGACATATATATATGTATCCCATGCTTTCACCAATCTCTCTTGCGTTGTAGAAAAGGTTTCTGTAGATTTATGTGAGATTCAGGTTGACTAAGTTCCTATAAAACAAGAGAAACAAACAAGTAAAAGGAAAGATATTAAAGAGAGATACAAATAAAGCAAAATAGATAGGGAAACTTGGGTATTGTTGCATAGTATGCATATTATCATAGAAACTGGCATCTCCCACTAGTTTGCAACTTTAATTTCTCTTCAAGTTGTTCTTGAAACCTGTAATAAGAAAAAAAATAAGTCTAAAATAAGAATATGAGATGTAATTGCTAAATTTATACTCTTAGATTTTACTTGGTTGGAAAGACACAAAGAAATAAAGATGAAAAATTTCTTAATCCAATGATATATTAAATTATAAAGTAAAAAAAAAAAATGATTATGAAATCTAAGGGATTAACAAATTTTTCATTTTTATCATTTTAATAATTTTTACCAAACAAACCCTTATGAACAAAAGATAAGTGGAATCAGACCTTCTAAGCATTAGTATTGAATTTAAAAAGTAAGTTTAGAAACCCTAAACAACATGAAATAATTAAAAGTACGGTATATAATCAAATTGCATATCTTTAAATTTTATAAACATAAAGATTGTGTGCACGAGTGCCTGTGAGAATTTGTAAGGAATTCCAAGAAATTCCCTTTCCTCAGTTTAACATTATTTTTTCTGTACTTTGTTCTTGAAAGATCTTTAAAAGAAAGTACAAGATTAGTCATAAGATATGAACACGAATATTAAGATTTATGCTTTATGGAATAGTGGAACCAAAATCTCTAATACTTCTCGAGGCAAATTTCTCATTGTAGAGAGGGTTTTATGGAAGAAGGAAGGATAGGGTTGCAAACGACTATGTATGGAGGCGGCAAAGAATAAGACTGAAGCAGATCAAGCAAATAGACTGAGGTGAAGAAGGAGATAGAAGAAGAAACGCTAATTTAATTCAACATCATTGAACTTACCAGGAAATAGCTTTCGCCAGGCTGCAAGCTCTGAAGTAAAAACCCAAACTCATTCATGGGAAGAGGCATACCCGAGGAGTGGACCAAGACTACATCTTCACCAAACATGGCTTTCATGTCAAGTGGGCCCCTTGGAACTTCTGTTGGCACTCCATTGATGAAGACTGCGATGAATCCTGAAAAGCAGCTAAAAGAATCTCAGTAATTACATGGAAATTCACGGCTTAGATTGACAATTAACTTTATTCCTTACTACTATTATTACTGCAGATTTCCAGCTTTAAGTCAGTCGCAGAATTTCAGCACTTAATAGCTGCAGATTAGATGCCGAAAATCTGCAAACTGCAAATTTAAAGCTTGCTTTTAGGTCTGAAGACTCTGTAAAGAAATCGAGAAACCGATTTTAAGGTTTTCCTTTTCATTGTTTCCCTTAAATGTTGCAAGAAAGTAGAGAATCTTTAAGAAAGCCTGAGAAAAGTAAAGTGTTGGGCTTAGGTTCTTTAGATTTCTTCAATCATTAGTTTCTCCTGTATAAAATTGATTCCTCCTGTAAACTCATAAAAATTTCTTAAATAAGCCAAGAGAAAGGTTAAACATGTCAAAAATAATGCGGCATATTTATGGGTTATGTTGCAACTCTATTTTCAAATACCTAAATATATTATTACATCACATGAAAGTTACTGTTTGTAGATACTTTATTCTCTCTCATTTTCAATCTAAGAAAAAAAAGGGTTTTCAAATTTATGAATTTTAAAACATAGAATTGGGGGAAGAATGTATAGTTTTTAAGTGGATGACAAGAATCCACAATACTCCATGTTTATTACCATAAACCAAATGAAACAAGAAAATAATTTTATAAATTGCATGAAGAAATTAAGATGCAAAACAAAATCTTAGTAATTAAAAGAAGGAATTCACTCTCTGATCTGCTTGCAATTACCAGATTGGTAGTGCAAATTCGAAGTTTCTGATGGGCACAAAACGGATGTAGCACTAGAGCTTTGCCCAAATTCTTGAAACCCCATTTGAGCAGACATTGAGAGAAGATTTTCCATTCCATCATCACCCGTAACACCACAAGAAGAGGAACCAACGAAGAAAGAAGCTGGAGAAGAAGCAAAGTTATAAGGAGAATTGGCAAACCCCATGGTAGCAGCACTGTTTTCGTACTGAATTGCACCACCACCAAGTGGCTGTGCTTGGTTACTTCTTTGTTCCCCTGCAAGGCTAGCTTGCAGCTGTCGTTGTCGACGGCGAGACCTTGAACGTCTGTTTTGGAACCAGTAGAAGACATTAGCATCCCCAACGGAACCAAATTTCTCAAGCAGCTTTCTTATTCGCACAGTTTCATTTTTAGGAGGGTTTACCATGCCACTGTTAAAGATGGACTCAAGTATGAGGATTTGTTCTGGCTTTGGAGTCCACCTAGACCTCACTGGTTCATTTCTCTCTGAACCACGGCTCGGACTGTTAGGGTATGGAGCTTGATCTTCCATTACTGTGATGAGAGAAAACCAAACCCAAAAAAGCAAAAGAAAACGGCCTTGAAGATGAAACCTAGGTTTAAAATATTGGAGAAAAAACAAAGCACATGAATTCACAGTCTATAATACATTAGAGAGGTCTGAATTTATAGACAGACCCTGATAGAATGTTACTTTTTAAAGTTACCAAATCACCCTTATGTTGCTTGCACCTCCTAGAGTTGAAATTACTTCATTGCCTCTGAAAGCTTTATCAAAATGTTCTATCTTCTTTCTTAGTTCCCATCAACCGACTCAATTCTAGCCAGCTAAATAGCTTTCCTTGGTTTAAGGATTTTGTATCCTATCATTCAAACTTTGAAAAAAGATGATAAGCATACTTTTTGGTGGGTTTAGACTTTAGTCTATCAATTTATTTTAGATCAACATTGGAACATAATTAGCTAAGCAGTCAAGAGAATGCCAATGTTACTCATTTTCCCCCCTTTGAATAGTAATTATGTCACCCATTAGACTCCATAAGAAAAAGCTCTTTTTTTGTTTACAAGAAAAAGTTAAACATAGTAGTATTCTTTGTATATTATATACTCATTTGCTGTTATTGTTATTATTGTTCTAGCTTCTTTTCAAGAGTTTCAATTTTAAGTCAAATTTGGCATTGTAATTGAACTAATTGCAAAGTTGTGGTTTGAAAAAAATATAGTAAAAATACTCTCTTTTCCTTCAAAAAGAATAAATCTATACTTGAGCTATGAAGTTTAATTTCATTTGGTATTGTGGCTGTTATACAATTTTAATTACAACCCATTCATGGCTTAACAATTTGACCATAGTCATTGTTTCTTTCTCTTCAATGGATCATATATATGGCTTATTACATTATAATTAAATACACTTAATTTTTATATCTATTTCTATATGGTTGGTTGTTATTACATTTCAATCATTGCTAAAGATTGCATGAAGCATTGAAAAATACTTTTATTTGAATGAGATGAGAATTGCTACATGGGAAAAACCTTTAAAGGAGTGGTCAAAATGGTAAAAGAAACAAGAAAGAAAAGGGGTTGTAAAAGGGATGAAGAAGGAAAACTAGGGTTTCGGCTATATGGCAAGTGCATGTGAGGAATGCATGGAAAGCTGAGTCACTGTAAAGAGAAGAGACAATCCAAAGTGATGGTTAAAAAATGGAGGAATAATTTATCCAAGGTGTGTGACGTTAAGCAAACATGGCTTACTGTGGCACTGCCATCTTCTCACTGAGATTTTTATATTAAACGAGAGGACGAAAATAGGTCTTAAGGGTTGGCATAAACTTCGAACACTTTGTCTCCGCCCAAAATCTCTCTCTTTCTTTCTTTGTATTTACATATTAGAATTCAGAAGCATTATACAGGAACCCACTCTGGGTTTTCCAGCAGCGTTCTGCAGTTTATTGTTTTACTGCGTAAATGCATCGTGGTTTATTTGGCAAGGTTGTGACAAAACGGTGTTTGTTTTATTCTTTCTTTCTTATTGAAGGAAGCTCAAAAAGTTTTGATATATTGCAGTGTAAGTACGTACAATGAATTTAAGATTTAGTTTAAATAGTTTATGCATTTTTTTAAGACAACTTTTAATAAATTTGGCAATCTAATTTTAGCAACTGTATATATATTTTTAGAATATATATATATATATATATATATATATATATATATATATATGATTCATTTAACAATATTGAGAAGACAGGTGACATTTAAGTATAGGATAATAATATTTAAATAAATATTAAGTGCATGTACTTTTTAAACAATCCAATTCAAATTCATTTTCCCCGATTAAAAAATCGAAGACTAGTGATAAAAAAAAAAAGGCATTTCGGTTATACAATCTCATTTTCCTCTTCCTCAATTTTGTTATGGCATAAAAATTATATTATCATATATGGTATATATTTTTTATTCCGTGATAATGATCATTAATAACTACACATTAAATATATATATAAGTTAAACTTATTAATATTAGATATATATATATATATATATATATATATATAAAGATTACAAGTATTCAAATTAAAATCCATATCGAAAATCATCTTTAAAAAAAATCGTATGAATTACTTGAATTTATAAGTTCCACATTTTTATAGATTGAAGTTACATTAAAATCCATATGCAATAAGTTTTCAGTGTAAGGAAATTTTTTTTTTGTTACAGAAAAAATATTGTAAATTACATATAATTATAATAAAATGGCTGGTGGATTCATGTTGATGTGATTAAAACAGTTAATTTTGAGATTCAAACTGTTCTTTTTATTATTGTGTGTATACAAATATAAGGTTAATGGATCCTAAAATTTATCCGATATTTACAAATAAAAAAATGAAAATTCTACCATTTTTTTATTCATGGATCACTCACTCTGCAATTTCCCGATCAATAAATAATTATAATTTTCACATCAAAAGTAAATAATGAAAATGCATGACAAAATTGCACTTTGACAGTCCATGGCTTTTGTACAATATTAATGCTTAAAATAATGAACAATAAATTCCTAATTTTATATCCACTTCTAAATCTAATGTAATAAACTTTTACTATATAGATATATATATTAAGTTGATTTATTGTTAGAAAGATTTTATTGATTTTTATATCTCTTTACTTACATGAATAAAAATTCAAATATTAAATCCGAAATTTAAATCAAATGATTTATTAAAATATGAACTTTTGTAAAGTTGAAGTTGAATAACCAACAATTATAAATTTTTCCTTATTTGATATATATATATATATATATATATATATTTCAAATTAGACTTTCTTTGTTAAAAAGAAAAAATCTAAGATTCCCTTTTTTCAAATTGTTGTATTTGACAAAATGAAAAGCTTAGAAATGCAAATATAATTATAAATATTAAGATTCAAATTTTACTATGAGTATTTGAGCAAACTCAAAAGGGAAAAAGAATCAAATTACATTGATAGTTTGGTGAAACGCACACGCACGCACGCACTGCCTAAGGTTCGAGCAAATCAAAGCGAAAATGCTCAATACATGTGCCCTAAAAGCAGAACCAGATGTTGGTCGGTGTCCCCTAAAAATTATATCCAAAATTCTCTTTGAAAAAAATTAAAAAAAAAAAACTCAGAACAACAAAAATATAATATAATATTAATTAAATAAAAAATGATGGTTTGCATGGGACGACTGATGGCATTGGGGGTTTGGTAGGCTGCCACTTCTGTGACCTTACAAGGTTTTCTAGGCTTAAGTTTGGACTTTTTCTACAAATGGAAAACTGCCTACTAATTTAACAGTGAAAGGAATCTTCACTGTATGACAGCCTTTTTCTTTTTTGCTTGCTGCGTACTTCAGTTTCCCTGCTGCTAGCTGCTGTCTGCGACTGATTTGATCCAGCTGTTTTCATATATTTTTCTAAGCTCTTTGTTTGTCCACCATTTGGAATATTAATTATTATTTATTCAGAGAAAGGTTGGCGATGTTCCCCCGAAAGACAAACTACATAAGTGAAGAAAGAATAAATCTTACATTTTCCTTTGAGGTTAAAACCTGTTCAAACAACTATGTTTAACTAGTAAAAGAGTGGATGTTTAATTTGTTAATTTTGAGAAAATTGGCCTACTTATTTAGTTTTCAAAATTGAGATTGAAATTGTGCCACTAATTGCATCGTTTGTTTTAAATTTCAATTTTTTCCATTTGTCACTTCTTAAATTTGTTTTAAAAATATTAATTCATCTAATATTTCGTCAAAATTTGGAAGAAATATGAATGAATTTCATTACATGAAAAAAATGGATATATATATATATATATTTCCTTCAATTTTTACATATACAAGAGGATTGATAAAGTTGAAATAAAATTAAAAAATTGTAAACAAAGAAATTAAAAAAATTTAATCACAAATGAAAATAAAAATTTTCCAAGAAGTGGCTAACTGTTCTGCCAATTAGAGAGATTTAGGCGCAATTTGGCACCCTAGTTAACCATCATGTTGTGAGGTGGAGAGTAAAAAGGCAAAATAGGGTGTTGTAAAATTATTTTTTCACTTTTGATTTTATGTTATATCATTTTATTTTTTTTAATATCATCGAGTCAATTTCACTATCTATCCGAATTGACATTTAAAAATCATACTTGTCGATTAAAAAAAACTTTATTTTTCGCATATCCATTTTTTTCATTGCTAATGTCAAATTCTCTTACTTTTTTTGGGTTCATAAGAGGTACAAAGAAAATGAAAAATCAAACTTTCAACCAAACCTCCCTTAAAAAAGAGTAATAATTGTTAGCTCAAATGTTGATTGTTATTAAATTCATTAATTAAGACAGTAAAGTAATTTATTTTAAAGAAGTAAATGATTGTATTTAAAAATAAAATCACACTACAATTTTTTTATTTGAAAAAAAAAAAAAAACTCTTTCTCCTAGAGAGAGAGAGAGAGAATACATGCACTAATTACTGAATTAAAACCTTGGGTGCAATGTCACTTTGATTTTAATGCTAATGAATAGAGTCAATTGTCTTTATATATACAAAAGAAAAGCACCATGACCTAAACTTAAATCTAGTTTGCCTACTTATCCAAACTCCAACCAGCAGCTTATCACCTGAGGACCACTAAATCTCAACAATTTTGTCTCTTCAAACAACATGTTTGCTTTGCTTTTCTTTGTCAAACGTAGTTAATTGGAATTGGACCACTAACTCCAACATCAATAAATTCTTCACTACCATCTAAACTTTGCTTCTTCTCCAGGATTACAAAGACCAAAATTGTCACTTCCGACACAAAAATTCCTGCATCGCTTATATAACCAATTTTGACCCAAAAAAAGAGAGACAAAGATTAGTTTTTCTAGCTAGCTATTTAATTCATTGTACTTATACAAGTCAATATTTTACTGTAACCTTATTTCATAACAGTTAGATTAAAGATGTTAGGTCTAATAAACAGTCCGACATTTCAGTTCACATTTGAAGAATATAATATCTGATTTCAACAACCAAGCATAAGAGATGATTTCATTTGAAACACTTGTATTACAAGTTCACTCCAAAATATAAAAGACACCGGTAAAAAAATTGAGAGGATTCGGACATCAATTCTCCTTTATATTAGATTTGAATAAGGACATAAACGGAACGAACACTCGTTACTTTTGAGTACACGAATCTGATTATATTTTATAATAATCGAATCTGATTAACTATCCGAATATTTTTATTTTTACTATCTGAATCATATCCATATAATATATAAAATATCCGTTAATTATCCGAACTGATTTATTAAATTAAAGTTTCACTTTTAAACAATTTTGATGCATACTATCAAAAAAATAAATTAATAAATTTAAATTAACACATAAAAATAAATTAATATTAAAAATCATAATTAAATAATTAATGAATTAATTATTTAAATAACAAAGAAACACGTAAAAAGTTCACTTAAAAAACATAAGAAATACACAAGAAAAAGACGTAAACAAGGACGAAGAAGAGAATTTCCCAACGAATTAATTCAAGTTCCTCTTGTAGACAAAATTATGTTAGAAAGTTTCATCTTCTTAAAAAATTTCTGAAAAAAAAAAAAAGAAGAGATTTTATTTTCACCTGCGGCCCCTCAATCCCACGGAAATATTTTTTAATTTGAACTTGTATTTTTATATATAAACCTAAATGTTCACATGATAATTATTTCCCCGAATTAATATTACTTGATGTTAACGAAACAGTTCCATTGGTAACAATTATTGGAGCAATTTTCTTTTCCTATCTTTCTTTTTTAGTCCTGTGGGGACACTTTGGCATGTTCAAGAATGAAGATACATGAATTTGAGGAAACTATAAGATGTTAGACCAATTATTACTGTCTATCCCTAGTTTCAAATACCATCAATTAAACAAATAAATGATGGTGATAAGAATGCTCTTTTTGATTCTTTTATTATTATTTTTTTAATTCTATACCTAACTCTTGGTCTATAGATTCATGTAATTCAACCTTTTTTTTTTTTTTTTTTTACAGGGAGAGACGTTTCGTTCAACTTTAACAGTTGCAAAAAGCATTGATGAATATCATAAAAGAGTGTCCAAACAACATGCATAGTGGCCTTTTTTTTGTCCCTCCAAGCTGTACTCTCTAGTATAAATTTTTTTTTGTACTGATAAAGTGGTTATTAGGTTTCTTATCATCAAAACCCTCGTCCTAGGAATTGGGTGTTTTTTCTTTTTGTCATAGTGTTTCTTACCAAAAAAAAAAATAATAAAGAAAAGAAAATAAGAAGCAGTAATCAGTGATATTACATGTCTATATGTATAAATATATATATATATATATATTACTTTTTTTTCCCTTTTTAAGATCAAGCATTTAATATATATACACACAAACGTGCGAATATATAGTGATCGCAATATTGCAATCGTCAATCAGATAAATTAGATAAGAATGAATTAGTCAATGATTTTTTAATCAATTCTAGCTACAATTTGCAATAGATGTGTTTATGGTTCGATCGATCGAGTTTGGATCAGATTTGAGTAGGATATTTAGAAATTGAAGGTGAGCTTGAGTTTGATCTGATTCTATTTTCAAGTTTAATTCTATGTTTATATACAACAAGTTAAATATGTTCAAATCTTTTTAAATATTATTAATTTTTAAAAAATATAAAATAATGTCTAAAAACATCATAAAATACACATAATAATTAATTAATAAGTATATAACACAATATAATCAAAAAAATTCTTATAAAAAGCCTATAAAAACATGAAAATCTAAATCGAAGTCTATAAAAACAACGAAAACTCAAATTAAATTGCACAAAAAAACTTAGAGTAATTAAAAATGAATTAATATATTTTTCACTAGCTTCCAACTTGATAAATCTTCAAAAATCTGTTTAAAATTTACAAAATACAAACATCATATTTTAATAAAATATCCAATTAATTAACTAAGTTATAAAAAAAAAAGAATTATAACCATCAAGCCGTGCCAAACTTGGACTTTAAATGGTAACTCCAAGCTTGACCCAATTTTTTATAGGGTCTTAATTTTCAAACCTAAACTCATTTGATGAGTTTAATGTTTTTGTCCAAAATTACTTAGAAATCGAATCGAACATCAAGTTTGAATAAATCGTCCAACCTATAAGTATGTCTATTTGTCAATCAAATTAATATATCAAATTCTTTATAAATTCTTACTTTTTTATCATTTTAAAATTTAGATTTCAATATATGTGCTAAGCATTGAAATACAAAGGAATATTTAACTTAATGCAGAGGGGTCTGAAAAAAAAATTCATTTTAACAAGTCCCTATGACATTATTAAAGCTAAAATACTAAAAAATCTTTGAATTCTTTTATCTTTTTAATTAACTCTTTGTACTTTTATTATACCAAACTAAGATTGTATCTTTTGAGTTGTACTCAAAAAAATTCTTATTTCAAATAAAAAATTAATTTATATTAAGAGCTTATTTAGATATTATTAACTTTAAAATACTTTAAGTTTTCATATGACTACACAAAAAACTTAATAGAAATATAATTTTAATAAGTATGAAATAGTTAATTGTTTGAATATTATATATTCATGCTTAATATGTGACAAATCACATATGAATGATCTCAAAACTAGAATTTATGTTTGCATATTTGAACAAGTCTTATCAATATCATGTATTTAATTCACATAAGCATCATACAATTTGAAAGTGTATTGATATAGTATATTTTGAATATTAACAGGATTAACAGTATATCGATACTCTATCTTCATCATAGAACAAAAACTTCATGCTCTATTTTAATTCTGATACAATTAATATAAGTTCGATATAATTGTTTTTTATTGTGTAAATTTTTTCCTTGAGATATTGATACACAAAAAAATTATCAATACGTTTTAAATTTGATAACTATTATTGGTCAAAATTTTCTCGCTACGCATAATCCTTCATAGAAATAAAAGAGAGTACATCAACAAACTGAGCCAGTGAAACCACTAAAATCCCTTGAAACAAACCTGCACAGGCCACATTGAAAACTAAAGCATACAGACAAAAGAAATTTTAACTCAAACCTAGCAGATCACCACCGAGCTTCCACTTTATTAATCCTGTGAGAACCAGCTTCGGCAAGGTAGTCTGCCATGCTATTGCCTTCCCTAAAATGTTACTGAATGATAAAACGCCAATAGCATCAACACGACTGTCTATATTGTGGAAGATCATCCAAAACTTCCAAGGTCCGTTCTCTTCATTCTTTACCCAACTCATGACCATATTAACTGAATCCAATTCAATAATAAGCTTGACTTTACCGCACTAATAAGATTTGATTAAAAGTTCTAACGCTGATTTAATGGCCAGTAATTCAACAGCTTCAGCACATCAATAGGAATAGAAAGTAAAGCATGCGCCGACCATGATGAATCTCTCAACAGTCAACACTCCACTACAGCCAGCCAGTCCCGATTTGCCAAACACCGATCCATTAACATTAAACTTCATAACTCCCACTTCAGGAGGGATCCAAACCATAAGCTCCCTTGGTTTGTTTATGACAATCCCAGCATCACACCAAGAAAACAGGTGTGCTTTCTGCAATAATATAGAATTGGTTGATCATCTTCTTCTGTTATGCAACTATTCATTGAAAATGTAGAGTCAATGCATAAGTTGGTGGGATATCTCTTGGGTTCACCTAAAGACACCTTATTGGATGAGTTTTGCTGTTAAACAAAATTACTTGGAATTCTCTGTTTCATGTTGTTATCTGATCAATTTGGATCAGCCGTAATGAAAAGATTTTCAATAAAAGGGAAATCTCTTGGAATCAACTTTGCATTCTGATCAGAACAAGGCTGAGCTAGTGGTTAAAGGCTAAATTTCGTGGATTTGGTAAGGTCTGCTTTTCACTGCAACCAAAACAAGCTTGGATTCCGTTGAACAATAAACCCAACAAAATTAATACTTTCTGGACTCCTCCTCCTGCAGGGGCAGGCACGTGGAAAATAAACGTTGAGGGTTCATCTTTAGGGAAACCAGGTCCAGAAGGAATCCGAGGACTGATTCGAGACTGCAGCGAGCTTGTACTTATTAAGAAGCCGTGTAACTTGAATGTATGCTTGAGGAATTTTGTTTCTGTTCACATTTTTAGAGAGGTTAACTTTTTTTATTGGTTTGGTTGTAACTTGTACATTCTTTCAATAAATCCTATTTTTTTTATATAAAAAGAAAAGACAATCTTATGCTTGATATGATATTTATGATTGATTTACCTTAGTGATGTAGGTGCATGGATCTTCCATCCTTCCCAAGAATCGTAAGGGGAAGAATTCACAGCTACTCAAATTAGGGGATCTTCGTGAATCTTTCTTAATTCTCATGCTTGTTTGTAGCATTCTTTTTCCCATAAACAATAGTTCTCCAGTTATGAATGAAGCTTGGATGGTGCAATAAATTGCGGAAACGGGTCATCTCATGGCAGTACTCTTTTTGCTTTTATCCACAAATATCGCTTGAAAGGTTGTTTTTTATCATCATTGCTCTATCTTTACAATCGAGTTACTTATTGATCATGTGACTATCGGACAGTATTCACTGTTATAGACAAGGAAAAGAAAGACAAAAGAGAGGCTTTCTATTCTATTTTCATCATGACATGTCCAGAATTTGCTTTATAAAATCATCTTCTGACAATACCTTGTGAAAATGAACTAAGTCACTCAAACAATCACACTATAATTCAAAGTGTTACCCAAAAAAAAAAACAAAACAGAATAAAGAAACCACAATCTTTGATCATATACAAGTATGGGGAGGACAGGAAAAAAACCCTTAAAAAGCCAAACAATCACACTATAATTCAGAGTTCTACAATCCCTCTTTACTTTGCAACTCAATTTAGAAGGCTCTTCATCGTTTGGGATTAAAATCTCTACATTTTTTCCTAATTTCTCCAGCATTTCCAACAAGAACTTGTATATTTCCCATCTTGGCCATAGCCTGCGCAAACCTGGTTCTAAATAGAGTTTCATTTAATGTAAAACGTGAAACAAATCCTCTGGATAATCTATCATTAGCTAATTCTTGATCAATCTGCAATACCCGTCTTCAAACGAATCTGCTTCAAGTATTCATTATCAACAGTGGAAGATGTGGACTGGTCCAGAAATGCTGTAGGGTCAGGATTGGAAGCATTGGCTGCACTACAAATCCTCCTTAGCTCGACAACTAAAGCAGGATCTATTGTAGGATCAGGGTGACCAGTTCCTCGGAAATTTGTAATCCTGTCTACGAAGAAACTGCAATGAGCAACACCAACTGTATGTGCAGCTAAAAGGGTAACCCTATCATCCATGTTCATATTCTTAGCCCTGAGAGTTTGGAAAGCTTGTGAAACGGACAATGTTGGGCCTGGCAAGTTTACTTCGTCAGGATTTGAGCCTAAACCGTCCCGCCTTCCTGTAGGAACAGGATAAAAGGGTCCTCTCGATAGAAATACGGCATCTCGGGTAGGTAGTGCTATAATATCTGTACAAGAAACTTTTGAAGGGCATGCTGCTTCGAGGTCTTTCTTTGCTTCATCAATCAGCTCGTATTCACGTACGGCGTACCGTCTAGTTAGGCCCCGCATTTTTCTCTGATTGCCTTTCACTATTCGATTCTATGAGAATAGATGCGTCACAACCGTACATAGAGTAGAATGTCATCGAAAGCAAATGGCATAAAAGTTTGAATTCATTCGGGAATCAAATCCAGTTCTTTAAGCAGGAGATATATATTCACCAACCACTACTAAGCTAGATGTTCAACGACTAAATTCAACTTTTAAATATAGTTCGAGTGTTGTTTCATGATGATAACGTGTTCTTTCTTTTTCTTTTCTTTTTTTGGGTATTTTTTAAAGTTTTTAAGTATTCTTCTAAATCTGAATGATGTTTCCCTTGATTATTTTATTAATCAAATGGCTTAGAAAAAAATCAAAATTAATAACGTTACTTAAACTTTCTATGAGCCTAACCAACTCAAATTTCGAAATAAAAGATCGGCATATACTATATATGTTTAATCATATTCTTTTGGAGTAAATTGAATGGACAGGATATATACATTCATAAGCTTAACTAAAATGCATAAGTGCATAATTAAATGTATTGAATTATATTTTTAGAATTCAATGTTGACTTGTTTATTTGAGAAATTTAACGTAGTCTTATATATATATATCTTCTCAATATTTTCATATTACATATTTGCAGAATCGGAAGACACAGAATAGAGTTAAAACCAGAAGGGTAATAGTGATCATGTGTTTGAATGTATGATGAAAATGTTACAAAAAGCTTACTCTAAAGAAACAATCATGAAAATGCCTACGAAGCAAGGCTGCAGTGATGGATTTATCGCTACTGAAACGTCTTTGCACAGTTGCTTGAACTATGGATTCAGCTTGTGGACAACTAGTATCGTTAAATCCAACCTTTAGTTGTGCCAAGGCAAGAGGAAGAACCAAGCAGATATGTGATCTTCACTACTCTCATTTTTGCTTTTGAATGATGAAAACTATTAAGCTAGAAAGAAAACACATTCAAGAGAATATATAGGAGGAGAAAAGAAATGGTTTTTGCTTGGCCATAGACCATAGGTTAATTATGATATGTGGGCATCATATAATCTAATTATCTTAAATTATGTAACAATTTCAATGGTCTTTGTGACTGTAATCTTGAACCCACTTGCAAGCTACTAATTACTTATATTAATCTTATGATTCGACACTCAAAAACTTTAATTTAAGATGATAACCATTGAATTAATAAGTAACCATTAGTTCACCGAAAGTTTAACCAAATACATAAGACATAATTTTTTCTCGACAATCATCAATGCAGATATCTGAAATAGTGTCAAAATGACAGTTTGCAACAACTATCAGCAGTCATTCAACTGAAGTTCTTTCCCCACATTCTTTCACACTGTGCCCATTCAAATTTATGACTTTTTTGCTAACAAAGGGAAGATATTGAGATAGGGGAGATCAGCTGCCAACTATCAGAAACTATATAGCTAATCAACAGCCTATGTCTTGGAAATTGTTAAGTAACAAATGTGAAGCATTCACCATCCCTATTCTTATTTACCAAGTCAGTGAACTAAAGAATATTATCCACCAAAGAATGTCAACCAAATCCGATATATAAAAGAGGCTTTCAATATTTCTAGATCCAACTGTTCCATAAATAACTTGCTAGCAGGCTTGCACGTTTGAAGTCTTCAAATGTATATGTTGACCATCACAAATAAATAGTCGGTTTAATTAATATATAATATCTTTGTTGATCAAATTGCATCAACCAGAAATGATAAATTTTATTTCTGATATATATATATATATATATATATATATATAGATCTCAAAATTGAAGGTTGATATATAAGTTGAGTAAAGAATAAAAGATATATATATATATTTTTACTATTAGAGAAATATGGCATATTGTTCAATTTTGTATAAAGAATTTGGAAGTTAGGATTCTATAAATCGTATCCAACAAAATACAAGCTTTTTAGGTCTAAGTGGAGCTTTTGTCCAATTCAACATCCTTATGATAACAGTACGTTTGGTGTAGGAGGGAAAGGAAATGGAGATTGGAGAGAGAGAAGATTCAATCCCTGTCAATCTCAAATGTATATATATAGCAAAATATATTTCTTTAGGTTGCTTTCTAGATTGGTTCCAGGAACAACAGGAAATGGGGAAAATGTAATGGCAAAATGTAAAAATAATAATTAAAAAAATAGAAAAGGTATAGACTGAATGCTTCCCATCCTCTTATTATAATTTATGAAATGATTAGATTTTATGGTTAAATGAGATAGCTTTATAAAATCCATTTCACAAGCAATTAATTGTATACAATTATAAACCCTCTTCAATGAAATAGCAGTCGTTATTTAACGGTAACGACAGTTATCGTTATTCTTTAAATAGTTGGTATGAAATTTTTTCACACTCGCAACAGTTACAATTGTCTGTTATTATCGCTATTGAGAGTCGTTATTACTATCATCGATGATCGTTATTACCGTTACTGTTATTACTGTTATCGTCAGTTAAAAAAGTTATACGAAATTAAAAAAAATTACGACTGCGATAACCGTAATGACCATAATAATCTTCATTATGTCCGAAATAACAATAAACACAAATCGCAATTAAAAATATGATCGCAACCATAATTTAAATCCTTCACAGAAAATCACTTAACTGAATTTATAGGAACTTCAATCCAAATTCTTTTCCTGGCGTCGTGCGCAACCCAAGGATAAAAATCCTCACAAGTATATCTTTTTTAGTATGCAAATAATAAAAATAATGACGGTACCGATGGCCATGATGATCTGCCAAAGCTGATGTTTCCCCCTCGGCTGCTAAAGCAAAAAATCCCAGCAAAAAACCAGATTTGGAAGCACAACTTCCAGCAACAAAAAATTCTATCTCTTCCTTCATAATTATGTTCTTTGTGATGTGAAATTGGTTATTAGGAGATGGAATATGGAATAAACTCAGCTGAGTCATGGCACTTCCATTGTTGAGATCAAAATGCCAGAGATGGCCAGGTAGCCATAGAACTTTCCTTTCATGTTGAGGATTGAGGAACTTCAGCCAAATGCCAATTTTTGCAGACAGACTGAAAACAAATTTGACCAATAATCACAGGACGTCATCCGATAATAAATTTAAGATATCAACAGGAGGATCAGACCATGCTTTACATCCCATCTGGTTCACCTCTGCACAACAAATATGCTACAAATAAAACAGCAGTCCAGAAATAATTGCAGTTACCAAAATATACAACCAAAACTTCAAGCATTTCTCAGAAACTCAAGTTCTTACGCTCTGAAAAAATTAAGTTTGACACTGTGCTTGGGTTATGAAACTGTGAATTGAACAACACTAATGCCGGAGGGATACAAAATTTTCAACTCAAATTGACACTTTAGTTTAAAAAGGTAACTTTTTACCTTGATTTTTCAAACACAATTATCCAGCTTCATCACAAATGCCAGACTAAGTCTTAGAAGTTTATGGAATTATCATACAGACAATTCATAATGCAGCAACCAATTCACATCAATAAATCCGATATCCCATTCTTTACAAATAGTACTACTCTTACTGCGAGATATGGAAAACCCTAATCATGATTACTCCAAATTAACATAACATTTTCTGTTAGCTAATAACTTTCAACCTCTTAACTTACTTCGTTCAATATAATGGGGCGTCTTATGAGAAGGCTTTAGTACTAAACAAGGGTAAAGCCCTGATAATTAAAATGTTTTATGCTTAATAGAATTAAGCAGTAGTTTCTTGGTATTAAAACTTTTTGAAATTATCACTATCTTCACGCTTTACACTCTACACTTGAAAAATTATACGCAAAATACTATCTTTTTTTTGTGAAATTTTTATTCTAAAATCCAAAAAAGCAGAACAAGCATGCTATAAGCCAACTATCCTTTGATAGTTAGTGCTTTTTGCATTCTAACGGTTTCAAGAGAAATCATAATTTTACTTATAAATAAACCAATAATTGGAAACAGTACTAATTATAACATGATTATTATTCTATATCAAAATAAATTATGTGTTGTGCATGATAAAATGAATAATAAAATAAAATAAAAAATAATAAAGTGCGCCACGTGGCGCACGAAAAAAATAGATGGGAGACCGGGTCTATCGTAATGAAAACAGTATTACGGGAAACATAAATTATGTTGGTTAGACAATTTTGTCCTTAAATATTTTTATTCTATTGGACCCGAAAAACAGTAAAAAATACTCAATTAGTGGATAACTACGTAATTGAAAGTAAAATGAATCCCTATAAATAGGGGTCAGATATGATTCATGAAAAGAAGTCTCTATTTGTTTTATAGAAACTCTGTCAAATTCTCTTCTGACTTAAGTATTGAAGTGCTTACGTAGGGAACAACCTCTATATCCCTCTAATCATTTTTTTTTTCTTTCAGAACTTTCGGTAGCATTTTTTTTTTCTTTCAGAACTTTCGGTAGCAGTGAGAAAAAGATCAAAATGAAGACATCAACAAGACATTATCATTATGTTTGGACACAAACAACATGTAAACTTCAGCATTATTTTAAATGATCATATCTTTTCTATAATAATTAATACCCAGAAGTGAGGGAATATTTAGATTATAGAAGAAGATTACGTTAATTTTATTTTCATTTTATTCTTGATAAGGCTCCTATCATAGCCATGTTAACCAAGCTTTATCCTGTTTTCCTTTTCTTGATTTCTTTTTCTAAACTGCATCAAACGCTCTTTAGCATATATATTCTGTTTTTGGTTAGAAAAAACTGAGAAATATTTTAGATGCTTCGAAATAACTATAAGATTTTAAAAAAATTGAAAATATGTTATGTTATATGGAAATTTAAAACTTTGTAGCATTAAGTATTTGAAAATTATTTATTAATGAAATTTAAATTTCACAAATGGATGAAGATTAAGAATTAATTTCATAAATGTTTCATTATAATATATTTATAAAAATTAATAAATAAATTATGAAATAAATTTATGTCAATTCTTTAATTTTATTTTAAAAATTAAAAATTTTATAATTAATCTATAAATAATAATTCATTGATCTAAACTAATAGTTCAAAACATTATAAATTTAACTTTGAAATTAGCTTTCTTTAACAGATTACGTAACAAATTAAAAAAATTGATAAATATTTCTTTATAATATATCTATAAAAACAATATATAATTAAATTAATGCATATAAATTCTTTAATTTCATTTTTAAAGTTAAAAATTATACTAAAATAGTAATTCTTTAGTCTAAACTAACAATTTACAACATGAAAAATTGAATTTTGAAGTAAGCTTTCTTGAACAAATTAAATCTTCCATTTATCAGAGCACCACTGTCAAATTTGGAAACAACTGACAATATTTATCAGGAAATTAATGAAATTTCCTATAAAAAAGGAAATTATTGAAAATTTAAATAAAACAATTAAAATAAAAAGAAATTTTACTATAAAAATCAACACTTGACTTGTCGTGACTCATGACTCATTAACCATGGTTTGGATTTAAAGTTTAGAGTTTAGTGAAATTATGAAATATTTGTAATTATTAGGGTTTAGAGTTTAGAGTTTACTTTTTTCTCAACATTTATCTTCATATTGACAATAAAAATGTATTGAACAAATATAATTCTCTCGTAGGTAAATAGATTTATTTATTTTCGTACAGAATTTGATACTTCACTTCATTGGAACGATAAGTTCTTTCTTTGAATTTCTTGGACAAAAAAAGTTTTTTTATTGTAATTGTATTAACTATTCAAGCAAAAAAATGGATGACAATGGATCGAATAAGATAAGAAACCATCCACAAATTTTCACTTATTCTAATTTTATTTGTATAACTTTATTTGAGAGTTTCATTTTTTCATCAAATAAGAATTTCATGTATTTTATTTTTATTTTTTTGTTAAAAAAATATTTAATAATTAGAAATAAAGATAGAATTACTTGCATTCGAATTCAAATCTTATAATATGTCATAACTTTTCCTTAATTACTCAGTCAAAAGGTTGTTGACTCTTTTTTTTATTTAATGTAAACATTAATTGCTTCTTTTTCTGAAACCTAACAGAAAATTCCAAAAGTTTTCTAAAATTGTGTTCCTTAAGGCTTAAGCTATATTAAATTAATTAACTATTTTTTCTATGAATGTATGCTTTTTAAGATAATCTAAAGGGTTATAAAAGCAAGAATATTAACCCATCTTTTATCTTTAGTATGATGATAAGAATGACTTTATGGTTTATAACCATTTCCTTATGAAGGAAATGAGTCATAAAGGAAGGATATATTCCCATGGCGTGTTGAATCTTCTTCCTTTGTACCCAAAAAGAAGAGAAACTTTTCTGAAAAAGAAGGAAACGTACACAAAGCTTCAAAATTGAACCCTTTTTTGGGTTGAAGAAAGCTTCAACTACTGCTTTTATCAATGGAAAAAAAAATTTAAAATAAAGTTGAAAGAAGGTATATTATGGTATACCTAAATGAAGAAATACAGACTTCCGTGATAAACTGCATTTGATTTGCTCAAATGCATTAGAAAAAGAATTCAAAAGAGAAAGAAGAGCCTGATATTAGGAATTTCTTTTTGAAATCAAAGTAAAAACAACAGGTAAAAATGGTTGACAATTACAACTCCCTGGAGACTTTTTTTTGGAGAGAAAAGGGTTATAATAAAGAAATGAATGGAGAAAGAGATAAGATTGCAGAAGGTATCATGCTCCTGAATAATCGAACTTTATGGTTATGGCCATGAATTTGCCATGACTTGGTGGCTGATAACAAACTAAGACTGTATGCTCCATAGTTAGTAAGCTACTTTCTGAACAGTAAAAATATAAAGATCGATTCAGGATTGGATTGAAGTTGAAACTTAATTCAATTGAAGCTTATTACTTTTAAAAAGAGATTTTAGGTGAATTTAAAATTTTAACATTTACCATCTCTTCTTCTATCTTCAAGCTGACGTTATAATTCAAATCTTAATGTGTAATATACTTTAATCTTCGTATTAAAATATCGAAGGGTTTGTATTATTATTCTATATACCACGTCTATCCGGAAATGTAAGTGCAAAAATATAACAAAGCGGATTTTTTTTTTTGGTCATGTCCAGTACATTATTCAATGTTAAAAACATTTACTTTCTGGCATAAGAGAATCTAACTAATTAAGCCTATGGCGAAAATAGAAACCCATCTTTAGATTTATTCATCTTTTATCTAGCAGACTAGTAGTTGATGCAGCAAAAGGAGTTTGATAAATGGAATATGAATATTCCAATTGCAATGTTAGGCTTAAGCAATGTTGTTCAGCAACCCCAAATAACTTATCTTGCAGCAGCTGATAATTTCAGGAAACGAACCATAAAATGGTGAAACTCTGTTTGCTAGGAAATTTTTCTCCATCTTCAAAACTGGAGATATTGTACAAAATATTTTGAGAAGAAAACTAACCCCAAACATGAGTATTTGCTAACAGAATTCGAATAGATAAGAGAATCAAATGAGAATGCGCTCACATTTTTGTTTCTTGCTTGTCGAATTACATCGAAAGAGACATGCAAGTGTATGAAATGAAATCTTAGAACAGGCCGCAGATGATGAACACCACTCGATCAGTCTTCTACTATTTACGGAACTCTCAAAGAAGAATTGATACGTTGCCTACCCTGTTAATATCGTGAGCAGCTTTACTTCCCATGAGTTTAGAGATTTAACAACGCAGATCTCCCTTACAAGAACTGATGAAATATTCTGCCTTCAATGTGCACGGAGCATATATTATACAGTGACATTTCCTGGCAACCCTTATGTGCTCTCTTGGAATGTGTGAGAACGAGAAAGGGCTGCAGGGTTTGCTTCCAAGATATGAGTGCCATCAGGTAGATGGTCTTTTCCTTCTACTTTAGATTCAAAGGCATTGAAAATTTTACCTCCTCGTAAAGGATCCTTCTGGTCAGGATTAATACCTAATGTAGCCCATATAGGACTCCTCCAAGCTTCATTCGGATCATCAATTCTTAGCATCTTTGGAACCAGTACACACTTTTCTGATTGCCCTTCTTCGACAAAATTTGCTTCTCTGGAATGTTTGCCTAGTGTTGGAGAGCCATTGCCCGAGCAGCAACTGTTGCTAGTAGAGGATGATGGAGATAAGCAACCATTGGAGCCAGTGAATGACACATTTCCTCCACCAGCAGCCCACAGAGGCATACAACCCCAATAAGCGGGCACAAACTGTAAAGGAATGTTAGGGGGGCAAAACCCAGAAACAGCCACCATTGGTGTAGGGCACCATTGAAGTGCATTGGTAGTACTGCTACTTGGTGCACCAATACTCTCAGAAGAACATTGACCAGCTGCAATGGGAGATACATTATTAGGACCTGAATTCCAAGGAAAAATCCAGGGTGGAACAGGATAGCACTGTGGTGGATGCTGTGTATTCGGCTCATTAGGTCCTGTCAAACCTATTCTCTCTTTTTGCATGGCATGTCCAGGTAATTCATTCCCCTGTATGCTGCAAGGTGGCGCAGAAGATCCATGGGAGGAGGGTTCCTCTCGTATTTCTGCACAACTGACTGTACCAGTCTCAACACATTTCTTCTGGTCTCCGAGGCTAAGCACAGTCTCCATGGATTCACAAAGAGGTGCATCTGCACCAAATTTTAGAACTGTTCCATTCCCCAGGGAAGGCCTAAAGGCAGTTGCAGATTCAGCAGGAGATAGAAGCTGTTGATTTGCTGAGTCGGGGGATTCTATCCGAGTCATTGGTACTCCATCAGAAGACACTATTATCTGACGGTATTGAGAGGCCAAGTGCTTATTCTTCCTCCTCCCAGCACCAATAGGAACATTTCTCATTGTTCCACCAGCTGTCCAATATCTCTGGCAATTCTTGCAGAAGTGTCGAGGTTGGTTGACATTGTAGTTATTGAAGTAACAGAATTTTGTGTCTAAGCTGTTGCACCGGGGGCATGGAAGGACCTTGTCTGGCTTCTTAAGAATTTTCTCTTGATCTGGACTATTTGTCTCTGGCTTTTCATCTTTGGGCTTAGAGTTGATATGTATCTCATTCGATTTCATAGAAGTTTGGCATTCTTCCTTACCATTTTCTACTGTAATGGACTTATCTGGCTCACCAGATGTGTTCGTGTGAGAAGTTTCAGTTTCCGGGTTTGTTTCGTCACTACCCGTGTCCTGAAATTCAAAATCGAAATAGCTGTCTCATTTGTAACAGGAAATCATAAGTAACTTGGGGAAGTGAGAAAAAAAAAGAAAATAGAGAACACTAACTACCATTTTTTCTTGTCTTTTACATTTCTTGTCGAAAGAAAAACCAAAGATATTATTCTGTTCAATGTGATTCACAAATAAGGAGGCTTTAAATAAAGTAAAAAACCTTATGCTTAACATGATTGTTATAAAACATCAGTTACGAAACAACAATTAGCAGTCAAATTGTAGTTAAAGTAATATATAAGAAAGTTGTTCTTGACCAAATACAGAGGAATAATGTTCAAACTGACCTCTTCCAAGTCCACAAGAATTTGATTAGCAACAAATTAGAAAGTATGACTGTCATAATTACATGACTTTATGCAAAGATACCAGCAATGAACGACGTCTAAGAAATCAAGTTGGACTAACTGCTTTTCCCCCATCACTCTTTTAGACAAAAAAAAAAATACAAAAATTATCTTTACAAAGCTTTTTTTATTCAAAAATCAGAAAAAGATGATCTAAAACGAATCCAGAATTTCACGAGCCAATCTAGTTTAAAAAACAAATTACACCTGGTTGTTGGCTTTTCATGTCTGTCAATGAAAACTTTTTCAACATCCAAGAAATTAAAATTTAAAACCAACTACCAATTATCAGAAGACAAGGAACAGGAATGCACCAACCTTCATGAAACTTATTGTTATTAAAATAAATTCGAACAAAATTCATCAAAAAGAAAGAAAAGTCACTTAATTTTGTTACAGTTGCCTAACCTCCCTGGTAAAGAAAGAATTTTATACAGAAATCTGAATTAGAAAATCCCAACAGAGAAAATAAAAGAGGCAGCAGGATTATTTAGTTTCCTATAATCAAATTCAATACAGAAATATGTTTTAGAAAATTCTTGAAAACTACTGCCAAAGTCAACATAATTCGTATGTACTTACTTCCCGGAGCATCCAAAGCAACACTTTTCCCCCAGTTTTTGCAAAATTTAAGGCTAAGTTTAGTTCATTTAAAGCTATATAGAACATCAAAAAGACCAAAAGAAAAAGAAAAGGAAACTACATAAAGAAAAAAAAATGAAATCATTTCTCATTTGTATACCATAAAAGCAAACAAAATTCATTGCAAATACAAGTCAAATAAAAGTCCTCAATAAAAACAAGTAAATATGAAACTGAGATAAGAAAAACATGTCTTTAATCCTTAAAACTTCAACTTTGGGACCAAAACAGAGCTTAAAAACTCAAACTTTTCCAACAAATCATAACAAAACCAACAGAAGACCAAAAACCCATAAATATGCCAACAACAGCGGCTAAAATAGGTTAGTTAACTTGAGGAAATAAAAAACATAAAAAGAACACTAAAAAAAACCAATACAAAAACATCAAACCAATATAAAAAACTAAAAAGAAACGAACTTTGGATATATGTCAGCTTACCCCAGCAAGAATCTGAGGTTCAGGCACAGGAATCCTCCTTCCAAAGAGCTTGAAAGCTGGATCTCCACCGTTCATTTTTACATAAAGAATTTGGGGTTTATGCAACTATGAAGAGCAAGAACCATAACTCTTAAACCAAACCTCAGACTGAGAAAAAGACTCCTTTAGAGAAGAAAGGAAGCAACTTTGAATTTAGTCTTTTTCTCTAAAATCCCAGAAAACCCCTTAAAAACACAGAAACGAAGTCTATAAAGGAAAAAGAGTTTGATAAAAAGTCTCTGAGATAAAGCATAAAGAACGTGAAGGATCAGAGTACAATTTTTTAAACTTTTTTACTTTTTTTCGCTTTATTATTATTTTTTTAAAAGATAAGCTGTGCATTTGGGAAACTTTTTATTTCTTGGCAGGGTTATAAAATCTAGGCCATGTCATCTTATTTTTATAATAAAAAATTAACCATTAATTAAATATAAATATATATATATATATATATATGTTGCAATTGAGTACCGATAAATTATACAAATAAATATACAGAATCATTTTATGGAATTTTGGAATTAAAAGGAAAATAAAAATTTAATATTAAACATTTAGATGATTATTTTATATATTTTTAATTGAGTTTTTTATTTTATAAATAACATTGAAATAATGTTACATATCATTTAAATATATTTAAAAATAAAAATTAAATAAAATAAAATATATTTTATTATCTTAATCTTATTTATAGAATATAAAATTTTACTAACAATTTATAAAATATTAATTTCAACATTTATTATACATTTTTCTTTGTCCTAAAATTATATAAGAGAGAGGTTGATTTATTTCTGTCGAGGATAATTTTCATAATTTTTATTTTTAAATATAATAATAAAGTAATAAACTATTTGTTTTATTTCTTATAGACATTTCTCATGCCTTATGATTTTTCTTTTGTAGTCACTTATGTATGCATCAGGAACTGTATTCACTAGGAATAAATTATAAATTGTGAAGCATTTGGGAACAAAATTTAACAATTCTCTTGCCCTTTTTTATATTTCAATACAAGTTGTTTTTTATACACATATAATGAAACATTACGATTTTATGAAAAAAATTTAAAATTATTACATGTTTATTTTTAATTTTTTAATATATTTTAAGAAACAGTGTAAAATAATTAGTTCTACACCATTTTTATAATTTCAAGTAAAATTAATATTTTTTATAAACTAACCGTTAGATTTAACAATTCATTTGTATCCATCATATGTAAATCTTTTCGACTGAAAATAATATATTTTTCAATATATATTATAAAACTAATAATTAAATATTATCGATTAATTAGAAAGTTTATACCTATGATTTATTTGAATAGAGTATAATATTCCAAGATCCGATTAAAATAATATAAAAATATAAAATGATATTATAAATTTAATTTAATTTTACATTAATATAAATAGATTCATCTTCTAAAAAATAATAGCATCTTATAAATCTCAACAATGAAATAAAAAAATTCATTAATGGTATATAAGATAAGTTTTTAATATAATACAATACTCTCTATTAGGATAACATATAAAGCAATAATTTATAGTAATAATCAGATTATTAGGTGATCAATTTTAATATTATAATGCAATCATTCATGTACTTTTAAGTATTTTTTAAAACAATAAGGATACAATTATTGTACTATAAATTTTTTAAAAAAAATAAAATTATTTTTTGTATGTACGAATTAATTAATCCTTTTGTTACCTAACAAAAGTCTAACCATTTTTATTCATATATGAATCTTTAAAGTGAAACTATTTTATATTTTAATTAATTAATTATTAATTGAATTGATAATTTGATTTATTTGATAACAGGTGATTTGAGATTTAAGATCTATTTGTGTTTTTTCTTAGGGATGTTAATGAAAATGAGCAAATTATTTGTAAATTACTTTAACTCATCTCAATAATTATTTGAGTTATTATTTGTTTAATTTTAAATCAAATTCAAGTTTGAGTCATTTGTTAAGTGAGTTCAATCAAATTTAAATATTTTAATATCTAATTTGATAAATTAGTAAGTTTAATTGAATTTTTTAAAAATAATATTTTTAATATATGATTATTAATTTATTATTCTATTTTTATAACATGTTATTGAAAGATAATAAATTTACATTGAATTAAATTTAAATATTTTAAATATTTTATTCGAATTCTAACCCACGAATTTCAATTTTTTTTTAAGAAAGTAAATAAAATTTTTCATTTATTTAAGGAAAATAAATGGTGTTAGGTGCCAGCTGGCATCCGAATCCGCAATGAGGAAGTATTTTATGGCCAAGAGATGTAGTGGCCAAGGATGGAGCTGACGTAAGAAAGAAAAAAAGGAAAGGCCAGAAAAAGCAAAAAGGGCAAAAAACTGTGGGCCCTTTTCATTAAAAAAATTAAATTGAAGGAGAGACGCCTTTGACGCCGCCTTCAATGTCCTGGCCAGTTTGCATTTGTATTTATCTTTTATCAATTAATTTAGATTTTAGGAACTTGTGAGGAAATGCATTGGATTTTTCGTATGAAATTTGAAAAGAAAATGAGTCATCTTCACTAAGAAAAGATTGATAAACACAGCCGGCTAAAAATTAGCAAGTTAATTTTGGGAACATTGGATTTGGATGTTCTTTTTCTTGTTTGGCAAATGGGGTCCAATTTTTTGTTGCAATATGCAAAGCTTCATCTTCAATATAGACATAAGAGGTCAATATTCTATATGCTATGCTCCTTGAAAAAAACTTTTCTAGTTTAGAACCAATTGTATTTTCTCATTTTTTGTAACTTGTAATGAATTCTAGAAAGAGAGATTTTTTTTTTTTTAAGAAAATGAGAAATACCATACATTTATTCAATAAATTTGAAATTTAGTATTTATATATTTTTCTATCTTGCTGTTTATTTAGATTAAAGAAATAAAAAATATCGAGTAATCGTTCAATTTGGGAAGAGTCTAGGTGGAAATTTAATTTCAAATAAACAATCAATCATATTTGAGTATAAATATTAAATGTGTTTCCAAGTGTGTTTTTTTTATATATATAAATACCTAAAGGTCCTTTGCTATATTTATCTTATTTTTTTTATGTTTGAATCCGCAAATGTTGCAAAAGAATGTATCAACAATTATGTAGCAAAGTGATCTTCTCATTTTTATGAGAATTGAAATTTGATACTATGTAGTTCATTCAATGACTTTGATTAATATTTTAATAGCTTGCTAAAATAAAAATTAATGCTTAGTTTCATCATTTGAACTCATAACTAATGACTATCTTTCATTGTTTTAGTCATGAGCTCAAATAGTGAAAGAGAGTCATCTTTTATAATATGACATAGTTAATAGAAAAAAATTTGTACATTACATTATACTAAAAAAGAAAACAAAAACCCAAATTAATAATGCATAATTGCATATATATATATATAATGTTAACTTGTATCAAAATGAAGTTTGCTAACAATGAAATAATGAGAAGCCATTTATTTGCAATTCTTTTTATTATAATTATGTAATTAATTAATTAGTTATAATAAATATTAAGTAAATATGATTTTCATATAGTATTTTGATTATAATTATAATTAACTAATTATTATACAATAATTATAAGAGATACGCTCTTAAAAAATACCAAGAAAATTAGGTCAAAACTTTGAGTTTAAATTAGAAAAAAACAGATATAGTTTTTGGATAAAGTACCACATTTGTTTTCCATTGGGACCAGTTTGTATGTGGGCAGGGGTTGGAGCACCAAGAGAAGGATTTGAATGCCATGGTGAGAAATGTGAGAGCAATCTCATCCTCATTTTAGGCCTTTGTGATGCCTACTTTTAGCAAACGGTGGTCCCCCTTAAAGTCTTATTCACATCCTAAAAGCTTACCTTTTGTTGTGCCCAAAACAAAAGGTTTCATCGGCCCCACATAAACATTCCTTTTCAACTTTAACTTTGGACTTTTTTCTCTTGCTTTACTTCAAGCGGTAGCAAAACCTTAGTCATAATCTGATGTGCTATTCGATTTTTTCCATGTGGCTCAATCTAAATGGCCCTTCATTTTCTAAGTGCATAAAATATATTCTTCACGTTTTATCTGAATCTAATTTTCTTCAAATGATTCTAAAATCTCATATGATCAGCATTTCTATATGGTATGAAGTTTAAAAAATTACATATACAAAAAATAAGTATAATAAAAATGTAAAATTTATAATGAATGTTTGAATATACAAAAAATGAACAAAAGAAAAATAAAGACATTAATAAAAATGTTAGAATGATATCTATAGAAAATAAGATTAGTGTAAATTTTTTTATGTTGATTTGACACATATAATATAAACTTGTGAATAAATCATTTATACTGATTTGACACATATAATATAAACTTGTGATATTCTATTTAAGATAGTGAAAGTTATGAATGATATAAAAAGAGTCAATATTAGAGAAATACTAAAAAAAACTTAAAAAAAGTCATTCGAAAATATATGGCATCACTAGAGTTGAAATAGCACATTATCTTGAATAAGAATGAGTAAAAGAGGACAATTTATGTTGACATGTAACCCACTTAATCATTTAAAATAAAAGCTATGATGATGATGATTTTAAATACGTTTATATCTTTTGTCAATTTGATGTATTTAAAATTTATGTCTTGAAATATTTTCAATAAAAATCAAATAACCTAGATTAATAAAAAAGACTTTCTCTTATTGATTAAACTCGTATAAGTCTAATTGCTCCTTTATTTTTTTACCAAGCATGTAGTTTTTTATTTGGATTAAATACTCATTGATCTTGTTCTATATTACTTATGTCGATTTACTACTTAAAAAAATTAAAATCCATAATTAAGTATTAGAAATTATATTCTCTCAGGTATTTTATCCCAAAGCCTAACTCTATTATGATACGGCTTACTTAATCAATGATAAAAATGCTAGATGTCGTTACATCAGTGGTGGATGGATCACTATGTCACAATGAACAAAAATAATAAAAGAACTAAAAATATATTTTTTTTAAATTTAAAATAAAATTTGGAAAATATGAAAATCTTAAAAAAATAAAAAAATGCAAATAAAAAATATTTAAATTCAAAATTAAAACTTTTAAAAAATCTAGAAAAAATTTAAACAAATCAAAATGTTCAAAAATTTAAACAAATTAAAATCTAAAACTTTTTATTTTAAAAAATACAAATACTTTTAAAATTTTGAAAATTTTCTTAATTTTTTAAAATATTCAAAATTTTCTTAAAGAATTAAAATATTTTCAAATTTAAAATTAAAAAAAAAAAGAGGGGAAAGAATTGGGAAAAGAGGGAGAGGGAGATAATGAGGAAAGGGAAAGAGAGAGTCAATGATAGGAAAAAGGAGGGGAGAGGGGATGATCATCGCTACTCAGCCGATTAGAAGTGATTGTGGCTAATTTGCCTGTAACACTATAATCCCACATTGAGATTTTGCGAAAATTTGCTATGTTAAATATACAAAGATCTAAACAAATACTTTTATCATGCAAAATTGTGAGATTTTCTTACTCAAAATGGATAATATCTTGTAGATTGGACGTGAATCTCCAGAAATTGTATTAAAGCAATCACTAGCTTGAATATAATAACTAAGTGCTACACCATGAAAGCTACCTTCAGAATCCCCCTTCAAAATCTTACGAGAGATAGGTGTTAATGTGAGCCACCTTAAGAATCTTAATAGCTTACATTTGACAAAGATGTCAAATTTTAATAGAGAGTTTGTAACACGTTAATCTCACGTTGAAATATTGTGAATATTTGTTATATATATATATATATATATATATATATATATATATAAATCAAAACTTATAATTTATGGTCACCTTTTGTGAAAGAAAATTGTGAAATCTTTGTGATCAAAATGAATAATAGCTTACAGATTAGGTACGGGTCTATACACTACCTCTAACCTTGCCGATCATGTTAGTCATAGCTCCCCTCACTTTCCCTTTCTCACTTTCCCTTTCTGTCCTCCATTCTTACTCCTTGATTTTTTAGATATTTTCTTTTTATTATTTCAAAAATAACGAAATCTAAATAATTTATTTTGTTTTTTAAATGATGTGGTATTTTTTTGTCACTTATTATGATTTTATTGGATGATCATACTATGTCTGCTAGGACCAGTCCAAAAATATAAAATTCTTGATGAAATAATAATTTCAATTACCAAATAAATTTTTGGCTAAATGCATAATTTAGGATATAACATTTGGATTATTTCTCAATTAAGGACATAATCTTTTATTTTGATCAAATAAGAATTAAACGTTATCGAAATTGTTCAATTAAAGATTTTTTGATGTATTGAGATACATGTGTCATACAGTAAAGTGAATAGCCAATATGGTAGAAATAAAATGTTAAAATAATAAATAAAAGAATTTCAATACTAATTAATATAAAAAACAAAAGGTTAAAATATAAAAAACAAAAGTAAAAATGAATATCAGGTTTTAGGTTTTTAGTTAGGGTTCCATTTCTGGGTTTAGGGTTTTCAATCGATAGAAATTGGGAACAATGTAATTTGTTGAGAAATTGCCAAAATCTTTAGGAATATTTGTTCGCGATCCTCAATACTATTGATTTCAAACTACTCTGTTTCCAAACAAAATAAGTAAAGGGTAGCTTTCATTTCGACATCGTCCATTACAGGATGGCTATTAGGTTTCACCAAAATTGAATGTTTTTGGTTTTGGGGTGAACATCATGAAATTGGTAAAGCAATGCATTATATCAGTTTGATGTTTGATATGGTTGTTACTGATTTGGTGATGCTGATGTTATGGCTAAATGCTCAATTAATAATGTAATTTCTTTGCTAATGATTTTGTGAATTTGATGATTTGATTTCCTACCTTGTTTTAATATGATTTTGTTGGCAATATAGATGTGTATGACAAATTTAGTGTTTGTGATATTGTGAATATTGGGTTAAATTTCTTTGTTGACTTTTTAAGAATGGTTACTTACAATACATTTTTCATTTTGAGCAGAGATGAGATTTCAATTATGTACAATAAGATTTCATTATGCATGACAATTTATTGGTGAAGGTCATAGTCTTATATATATAAATGATACAGCTGTTATTATGTTTAGTGTTAATTGCTCTTCAACTTCATGTTGACAAACATTATAGTTTATTAAATGAAAATATTTAATCTTCAAAACTTTTAAATTGTTGTAAATTGCATTTCATGTTTACATAACAAATACAACAAGAACTCTATACCGAAGAGTTTAAAACAAAAATTGGAAAAAAAAACATACATAGAGTTCGATTCATATAAATACTCATCTTGTGTGCATTCATAAAAGTCGGAAAATAAACGAACATTAAAGTTTGATCATTTAATTACTCATCTAATTTACATTCTCAAATCTAACCATGATTTACATCCCTAAACCAAGCATACAAATTTTTTCTTCTTTTTTGCCAAACACATACATTACAAAAACAACATATGCTAGCAACATAACAACAATCACTTTCCATCTTTTGCAACTATAAGCACTAAGCTCTCTCTTCAGCTGAAAATTTTCTCCAATAACTTCACCTTCAATACAATCTACAACATTATCCTTCAATTCTGATAGTTGCGTCGTTAATTCTTTCACTTGATTGTATAACATATTTTCTCTCCTCCTTAACTCATTAATGATTTCCCTTACTCTATCATAAAATTTTGGATTATGTCATAAATGAAAATCACAAATAGTATTTTACATTCAAAATGAAAAATAATGTTATTTTTATACAATTTTTGTTAGAGTTTTATTCTCTAATATATGAAAAATAATGTTCATTGAGCATGCTTCATTTTTGACATCTTTCAATTCATTTAGAAACTAACAATATGAAAATTACAAAGAAATAATCTACCGAGTATTGTGAGCATCCATAAAATCTTTTGTCTATATTTTGGGTAGTTCATGAAGTCCACTTAGGTACCTCAAATTGCAATGAAAAAAGTAGTCTCTCCTTCATAATCAAATTCAACTAGGGTAACATCTTCTGATAAGGTTAAATGATCTAATATCAGAACACTTATCTCTTAATAAACTGCAACAATTAATAAAAGTCAATACACCTAATGCCATAATTATAGGAAACATGAAAATGAAGTCACTTAAATTAAAATCAACAACATATAACCCTTGAACCGGAAATGGTAGATGAACTCATGTTTCAATCCAAAACCAATTCAAGCTAGCTTACACAAATTAAACCCAAGAAAGAATTAAACTACCCAAGCTTGCTATAGATTTCAGGCTTCAAGTTTCACCCCAAAATGGTTTTAGATTTAGAGTTTCATCTAATTTTTCAGAATTTGATTTTTTATTTTGTATATAAATGTTTGAACAAGCCAAATGAAATGAAAGAATACCGATTAAAATAAAAATAATTTAATATCAGTTGAGAAAACTTGGTGAGAAAGAAGAAATTAGAAATCGTTTTTATTTTCTGTTTATGTTTTTTATGTTAGAAAATAAAATTATTTTTTAATTAATATAAAAGATTTTTAATTCATAAAAAAATATTTAATTAACGTTGTTATTATTTTAACTGTACATGTAACTTAAAATCGTTAAAAACTTTTTAATTTAATAATTTTAATAATATTTAATTTTTATTTGATCAGAATAAAAGGTTGCATGTTTAATTAAAGAGTACCCCCAAACACCAAATTTTAAAGTGAGTATTTAACCTAAGGGTGCGTTTGGTTTGGGGGAAAAAAAATTACCTTGAAAAATAAAATTATCTTTTGTCCAGGAAAAAAATTTTAAGGGATAAATTCTAGGGAAAAAAAAATTATTTTAGATCCAAAAGAAAAAATTTTTGACTCAAGTAATCTAAAAATACCACATGATTTGAAGGTAATCATTTTACCTCAGATTTTCTCAAAATTGAGCACTGTAAATAAAATAAAATGACTGGTAAAGAAGAAAAGAAATGAACCAAACGAAGGAATCAAATGACGAAAAAAAAAATTACGGGAGAAAAAAAAAATTACCCCCAACCAAACGCCCCCTAAAATTTTATTTTCTAACTATCAATCTCATAAAATGGGTATTTAATTTTTTTTTTATTTTTTTATTTTGGCTTTGGGAGTTGGGAAGTGGCGGAACAGATTTTCAAAAGTAAACAGTATCTAAAGTCCTAACTTTAAGAGGAAAAAGCTGCCACTTTTCCTTTCTGTTTTGCGATCATTAAAGCAAACATGAAGTGATGGATTAATGGTTAATGCATGCAGTCATTTTGGCCCCATGGGGTGTAAAAGTGCAAAAAGGAATAAATTAGCCTCACTCTCTTTGCACTTTTAGTCAGAATTTCTATAGTGCCTGTCTAACACCTCGTAAAAGGGTTTTCCATAGCTCGAAAATTGTAAGTGGGGTTTAATATTAAAATTAAAATAAATGTTCGGTTTAAAATTTTTTATTTATTTAATTTAAATTAAAATTAAATATTATTCAAATCAAGATTTTTTTAATTAAATATGATAAATTATATATAAAATTTATGTTCGTATTATAAAAATTTTATTGGTGTCATATAAATTATAAAAAAGTTTATGTTAAAATTTATGTTGATACGTTAAATATAATTTTTTTAATTTTTTGTTATATATATAATTTTTATTAACTTTTAACATATATCAAAATTATATTTTTATTCATATTATTTTTATATCGTGTTTAAAATTATCAAATCAATAATATTATAATATATAGATTTTGTTAATGATCAGTAAAAAAAAAAGTGATGATCAAAATTTTATTAATTTAATAATTAAATTTTATAACTATTTTTTTATAATTTAATTATTAAATTAACAAAAATAATTCTTCTCCTCTTCCTTTCCTTTTAATCAAGCGACGCCATAAAATTTTTGTTTGTTATTTTTCTTTAGTGTCACTTTCTCAGCAACCAATTAAATTTCCTCCCACCATTTCTTAATTCCTCAGTGGCCATTAGTTAATTAACACTACTAAAAATCAAAAACAATTTTTCAGAAAGCTACGGAACAACAAATTATTAAAAATTCAGAGACATTTATAACTAATGTGAGAGATACCATTACCAAAAGCAGCGTTGGGTAATGATGATAGTCATCCATGCGATCCCAAACAATAAGATCATACTTGCATTGCTTGTTATCTATGACTCAACGATCACCTTTGAACAGTTACCAGAATCTTTCTCGTCCCAGCCTGGGTCCTCTGACCAACTCAAACTCAGTTTAGATGATGGACTAAATCGATTAAAAATATGTATTTTTAATAAAATAATAAAAATAAAAAATAAAAAGATAATTTTATTTTGCTCTTTGTCTTTTAATCACGATACGAAAATGAACCTCAATATCAAATTTCCTACTTATATTAGATACTTCAAGAATAAGAAATATAGATATTATCAGACTAGTATAAAATGGAAGGTGTTATGTTTGATTCAATAATAGTGTATATGTTTTATATACAGTTGGTCAATTCAGAATATAATCTCATAAATTAATAAAATTTAAAAATATACAAATTTTTAAAAATAAATTAAAAATTTTATTAATATTTATTTTTAAAAGCTTACTTTTTTTTAATTATAATTTTGCTTATTAATTAAGTGATATTTTGTGATGATTGATAATGCATAGAAATTATATTATGTCAATGCATTAAATATAAATTATTATTATTATTATTATTTTCCTTTTTTATAATTTCACATTAAAGCTAAAATTTTCAAAATAATCCAATTAAATAAACACCTAATGAAAAGAAGAATCGAAGAAAATTAACAGTAAAAAACAAGGAAAACACCTACAGTGAAATTTTTGAAGGCTGTTGGGTGAAAATCAAGATTCAATAAATTCGGAGAGACATGAAGTCATAACGGAAATCAAAATCAATATTCGTTAGGGTTTCTTAGTAATTTGAGATTTTTTTTACTATAATATAAATAAATTTGAATTTATTTATTTTAGGGAAGAAAAAGAAGAATCAAAGAACAAAATGTTATAGATATTTTAGTTTATTAATTTTTAAATTATATTCAAACAAAAAAAAGTAAGAAAAAAGTTTTCATATTTCATCTCTTTTCTTTTTCTTTTTCTCCTCTTCTTTCAATCTAAACATAAGTTAAATTTAATGGTGCGCGTAATTCTATCTCGCTAAAAACTCTTGATTCTTAGAGTTAATCTACAAGCCTTTAATTATAAGTTGAACCAGGTTAAAGATTATATATCACTTTATTGAGAAATGATTCCAATATTAAATTTTAAATTGAGCACTGAACAATAACTGCAAAAATATGAAATATTAGCATATGTTAGGCACGAATTTTTGTTCTTTATTTAATTTTTTGATAAATAAGACGCAGAGTACATAAGTTACTTAATATTTCAGGTTAGGGTATGTGGATTGATTTAATAGAACAATTAGTATCATGTATATAAAGATTAATGATTTAAAATCTTGAGTTTGAATCATGTGAGATGTGAATTTGAGTATTTACCTCGATAAAATCGTGCATGTCAGTAGAATCACAGCGAATAATATAGATGAATAAAAATAAACTTAAGAATTTAAACCTTAAAGGGATACCAGTCGATGATCTAAAAATAGATTTGGCCTCGACAGATGCTCTCCATGAGTAGGTGCATAATGCATTTAAGATTAATGTCAATGAAATAAAATCATGATAACTCGAATAGAAAATCATTATTATCGAAATGCAGGATTTACCAATAGTGCAATTTTGAAACACCTTACGAAAAATCATCACTAAAACTTGAATCAAGATCACTTGTTATTGACATAAACGATTTACAAATTATCCAAAAGATAAAATACAAAAATAATCATCTAATTTTATATGATTTTTTATTTGAGTATTTTGTAAGAATAATGTAAATTAGGTATATCATATTTTAATAAAAGGGATATCTAAATAAAATAATTATTAAAATCCTATTGATCTATTTTTGAGAAGTGTTAGTTTTTTTAAAACATAACCGTACATTGATAGAAGGTAATTACTTTTAGTTAATACTCTATTAAAATTAGCCATCTCTCTATCGTATTGAAAGAACAAAAAAAAACATAACGAAAAAGAGAGAAAAATACAATTTTTCTCGTTGTTAAGAAATAAGTTTTCGTTAAAAGTTTCCAAAGAGTAAGATATGTTTACTAATTTATTAAGGGATGAAAATCATTAAGGTTGAAAATCATATGAATTGAAAAGTTAGAGTTTATGCAATTAATAACATTAATTGATAATCTTACATATTTTATTATAATAACTTGCATTTTAATTAACATTTGTGTAAACTGTTTTTTGATTACTTAATAGTTAATCACTAACTCTCTCTCTCTCACCACACACACATACATACATACATACATATATATATATATATATATATATATATATATATAATATTAGATATAAGGTTATTTGATAAAATAAATCACATAGATACTTGCATAAACATTCTCTAATAACACATATAACATTCAAAATTAACTACAAATCCATAAGATCTTGGCTTAATGTAAAGAAGAGATCTTGAGATTTTAAAGTAGAGTCTTATCATATGTGAATTTGAGTTTAGTTTAGTATTATTTATAAATTTAATTAGTTATAATTATTTAGACTTGGTTCGAATGCTCGTTGAGCATCAATGCATAGCGTTGGGGATGGAAACAACAAAATAGGAGAATGATGAAATTACTCCCCTATTCCTGTTTTTAATTTTTTATTATTTTATTAAAAAAATATATATCATTAATAATTTTTTTATCATTTTCAATTTCACGACGTGAATCTCACTGCTAATTCAAACTAACTCTTAATAATTTACATGTTTTGAGTAAAAATATTTTCATAACTATCCATTCATAAATTATAATATGCTAACTATGATTATAACTTATAATAAAAATTTATTACTAAATTAAAAAAAGTACTGCTAAAAAATTTAACTACCAATATTTTTTCTTCTAAAAAAAAAAATCTGTGTGCATGGCAAAGATCCAATGTATATAATCTACTATTTTAACCAAAATTCTTTTAACCTAAACCCAATTTTTGGTGATACCCACCAAAATTTTGACCGATCATCGTCCTTATCTCTGTGTTTCTGTCGCTTCCCATCATTTTTGCCGTTCTTTTACTTTCAGAAAATTTTTCAACTTTAAAAAGGAAAAAAAAAAAAAAAACAAACAAAACAAGGAAGCTTTGTTGTGCGAGAAATCTGAAATAACTTTGAATCGTCTTCGTCACCCATTGAGGTAAGCTGAAACCTTCCCAGCAGCAGTGAGAGTCATTAAAGCCAGCAGCCTGAACAACACCATTTACCTTCAGAAATTAGGCTGGTAGCAGGGAAAGTGAGAGTCAAAGTTACATCCCAAGGTCCTATCATGCTGACACCGACGATTTTGTGGGCCTCGCCATCACTAAGTGCAAGGTAGTGTACCACGTGTTCTCTTTTGCTTGCTGCCTTAGCCTTCTATCCCACCTTCGTTGCCTAGGACTAGGGCTCCTACGCCACCACTTCTGCTCCTTTATGTACGGGACAGTAGAAACCAAATCAAATTAAAGGCAATAACATGGTATTAGTGAATTAATAATAGTCGAAATATAAATCTTTAATTATTTATTTCATATAAATTAATTTTTAATTTTTATTTGTATTACACCCGTAATATATTACATAATCATTTAAAAAATTATTCACATTAATTTTCACGTAATATATTTATAATATCATTTAATATTGTTAAATTTAATTATATAATTTTAAAATTTTATACTTTAATCATATATATTATATATTATAAAGTACATGCACAATTATTATTTTTTTTATGTAGCATCTATGTGTGTCATCTATAATAATAACATATAAACAATTATTTTACTTAAATTTTCTCTCTCATCATAGTAGTTTAAAAACTTTCTCATGCACAATTTATCATCATCACGTTTTTATCTTCTTTCACACAAACACTAATATTATTTTTAAAAATTAATTAAAAATTTTTATGCCATCTTTTTTCTCTGGCCACTTTTTTACCTAATCATCTTATATTGAGTCAATTTTCCCTTTTCTCTCTCCCTCGTGTTTCTGCCTCCCTCACACACAAACACCACTAACAGTTTTTTACACCCATCTTTCTTTTTTAACTTTTTTTTTACCTACCGATAATATATTCAATTTATAACCACACTTATACTTTATTAATTACTTTTCATTACTTTTTTTTATTTATTTTTATTGAAAGAATCTCTCAAAAAAAAATAATAATCTCCTTTCATGCGAAAATTATTAAAGAATTATTTTGATGTGTTTTTCTGTTCCTTAATTGATATTCTTTGAAAAATTGAAATCCTAATTAACCTCTCTTTCAATTTTTATGCAATATTTTATTTTATTTTCTATGAATTACAAGTTTGATAATTTTTTTAATTTCTTTTTTAATTAAACTTTCATTTGGAGAAAAAAAAAGTTAGTAATTATAAGCAGAATAAATAACTATTCTTTTTCTCTTTTTTACCTTCGATTATTAAAGATGTTTGGGACCAAGCAGGCGAGGCGAAGCTTTTTCAAAGAAAAGTTAACAATTTCGAGGTAAGACTTTAGTTTCCTTTTCAATCATATCAATTTCTTTCTCTTACCTTATTTTAGTTTGTATTTTAGCAAACTCATTTTTTTCTTTTCTATTTTAAACTGTCGCTGTAAGCTGTTTCTATTTTCATTTAGGATTTTAAGGAATATCATGGTGCTTCACAAAGATGGAAGAAGGCCAAAGTTGATAATCTTTCCTAGAACCGTAGAAACTTATTAGTATTGAAAATAGAACAATTATGATCACAATAATTGTTTCAAATAAAATATTTACAGTTATACTCATTTTGGAATGGTACGGGATGTTTCACATATTAGTAATGACTTTTAACATGTTTGTTTAAAAAATCTTTTGATATATAATATATTGTATATAGCAAAAATAAAAATTGCTAAATTTTAATTATTATTTTAATGAAAATTTATATATTTTATAAAAAGTTTATTTATTTAAAAAATAATAATTTTAAATATTTAAATAATGTACATGATAGCTTACTTTTATACTTTTCAATTTAATTAATAAAATATTTTTTAAACAAATTAAAATTAATGCTATTTATTTTGTATTATAAATAGTATCAATTAATATTTTATTTAATTTTCTAAATAGATAATATTAAAATTATACATTTTTAAATATTTTCAATTAGATAGTATTTAAAATTATTTTAAGATAATTATTTATAAAATATTAAGAAATTTTAGGGATGTAGAGATGGTTGTTTTAAATTTAGATGATATTCAATATTTTAAAAATGGATTATACAAAAATTAATATTTTAGGTAGTTTTCAAAATAGATAATATTAAAATTAATTTTCTAAATATTTTTTATTATATATCATCTGTAGACAGTTATAATAATGATTTGAAAAAAAAGAGAAATTTTAGAGGAGTGAAAAAATGGAGAAGTTAGATAATATTAAATAGTTTTATATTTAATTTAATTAATTAGATACTAATTGAATATTACATTAAAATCTATTTTTTAAATTCTAATCACTTCAAACATTTTATTATCCACATTTAAAAATTATTAATATTTTAATAATTATTTTGCTCCCTCTAACAATCATGGAGAACAGGGGTTGGAATTACTAAGTCTTGGGGTTTTATTTTTTTACATTTTGGTTTTGGTAACTTCCACTCTTATGCAGATAAATTATGAAATGCTCAAATTTAGATCGAGATTATAAAAGAATCAATCTATGTTTAAATAAATTCAACATAAAATTAGATTAAATTCATACATGAAAGACCTAAATATGATACTTTAAGGATAATAAAATATATAGATTTACAAAATAAAAGACATTAATAAAATAAAACAATTAAAACATTCTTTAACTACATTTGAAACTATTAAAATAATCTAAGTATTATCTAAAAATTTATAAAATAATTAAAATATTATATGGTAGCTAGTCTATTTAAAAAATAAAATTACTTATCTAATACATTTAAAACAATTAAAATAATTAATCATAATTTTTAAAAAAATTAAAGTACGTGAATAATATAAATTTATATATATATATATATATATATAATTAATCTGTGCATTGCACTGGTCTTAGACTAGTTTATAATAAAATAAAAACTTATGAGTTAATTTAAATATAATAAAATATTAAGATCTTATATTTATTTTATGAAAAAAAGTTAAAAATGTAATTAACTATTATTTATAATATTAAGAATAAAAAAAATCTTTTTTCGACTTTCCTTTTATTAAAAAGGATGAGGACTATAAATGTTTATTTGGATATGGGCAATGGTTAGAGGTTTTGGTGGAAGCACAAACTCTACGGTTAGGAGCTGCTCGTTCTTCCCTTCTATGGTTAGGGTTTTCACCAGCGTTGCCCTAGCACAATTTGGTGTTCCTTCATTTTACGGAAATTGGTGATTTCTCTATACTTTATCAACTTTTTGCGTTTCTTTCTTATATTTTTATTAGATTGATAATTCGTATTTATTTTTGTTTTGTTTTGTTTTAAGCACTTATAAAATATAAAAAAAATTTTGTCATAATTTTTGTTGATATATTAAACATGAAACATATATTTTTTTCATTTTCTTAAATCTATATAAATTTTATGCCAAAACTTTAATATTGCCATTCTCATTTGTTAACATTGTTTTCACCGGATCATTATGTCGAGTTCAAAATTATCAACTATAATTCTAATTAGATAGCTTTATTTGAGAAAAATCTACTTACACTGATATAAAATTAATTAAGTTTTGCATATTTTTAATTCTTTTTATATCATTTTTTTTAATCTAACTTGAATTTTATACATTATTGTCGTAGATCATACATGTCAAATTTTAAATTAATCCAAAATATCTAACTATTAATTCAATAATAATAAAATTTTAACTATTAATATATATTGAAAAATATTACTTTTAATAGAAATGATATAAATATTGGATTGATAAAAAATTTACTTGCCCGACGAATTCGTATAAATTATCAAATCTATGGATTGCTATGTAGAAATTATAAAAAAAAAATATAAAATAAATTGTTTCACACTGATATAAGTTGATCTCTCTTTATTTTATTTTTATAGTAACTATTTTTCTTGATTGTGGTTTTTTTTTTTTTTGTAAAATAAATTTTAATGAGTACTAACAATCGACGAAGGTGGAAGGCTCTAGGAATGTAATCGAGCTGAGTCGGGATGATTTAATACCAAATTTAAGCTCGACTCGTGCTCGATCGAACTTGATTTTTGAAGTTTAAACTCGACTCAATAGGTAAAATATGTCAATTTTTAACTATATATTATAAAAATAAAATGATAAATTAATAATAAAATATTATGTATATATTTAAAAGAGTTCGATAAGGCTCACAAATTACTCGAGTTAGGTATTAAAATACTCAAATTCGACATAATTCGTTGATCGAGTAGCTCGAACTCGATGTTTGATTTGAAAATAAACGTGTTAAACTTGAGTAATCATTGAGTTGAGTTCGAGTAACTCATGATTAATGCTTATTCAAAATTTGAGTTTGGTATTGTTGGAATTTAGGTTTGTATTTAAAAAATGGGATTTAAGAGGGATTTAAGTTATTGAAAAAAATTATATGTAATGAATATTATCACTTGTAGCTTGTTTGTTAATATAATCATATATGTGATAACTGATCACTAATATTATACGTGATGTGTCAACATGTCATTGGAGTAACATTTTAGTGAAAAAAAAAAAAACATTTACTCGAACACTAGTAACTAGAGAAAATATAATTTCTTATAATTGAATGGTCAAATATATATATATATATATATATATATATATATAAATATATAAAATAAATCACTATTGGTGTATTTTACCCTTACAAATCCTAAGAAATTTTATAATTTTTGGTCCTTGAAAATTTTGAAATACTTAAATAATAATAATAATTAAATGTGTATTCTGAGAGAACTATAATTAACAAGAGGGCTTTCCTTAAGCTCAAGGGCCTCAAGCTTGAAACTTCAGGCTTACGAGTTGGAAATTTGGAAGTTCAACCCCAAAGAAGATAAAGCTCAGAAATTATCCAAACCTTGGAAAAATTCGCCTCAAAATGAGGATTGACCATTCATAATGCCCTTTTTTTTCAATCAGAAAAGGCCTTCAAACTCATACAACTTCAATTGTAAAAAAATGTTGGATTGAGTTCATACTTCATAGTGGAATGGAACAAGACATTTGAGCAGGCTTGATTTTTTTGTGATTCAGAGCACAAGAAAACTGTCACAGCCCAATACTCTTATTCCAAGTTGGGCTTACTTGGATCATCGTTCCATGCTTTAAGACCTAAAACTAAAAAGGTGTTAACATTTTTTTTGGCCTTTTGTTTTTTTTTTTTAAATATTTGATAATTGGTAATGAGGTGAGATTGATTGGATTTAAATTATTTTATAATATATTACAATTTATTTTAACTACTCGATTAAGAGATTGTTAACTAAACTAAGATATCAATTGCATTTTCTTCTTTCTTTTTCTCTTGGTTCTTCCCCAAAATAAATAGATTCAAAATTATTAGTATTATACCCAATAAATTCTCAAATTACTAAGAAATCCTAATGAACATTGATTTTGATTCCTGTTATGACTTCATGTATCTTCGAATTTGTTGAACCTTGATTTTCCCAAATGACCTTCAAAAATTGAAATTCAAAAAGATTTTAGATTTTACTATAAGTGTTTTCATTTTTTATTGTTCATTTTCTTTTTAAATTTCTAGAAAACAATCTAGGTGTTTTTTTTAGATTATTTTGAAAATTTTATCTTTAACAAAAAGGAAAACAGAAGTAACAACAACAACAACAACAACAATAATAATAATAATAATAATAAAGAGTTTTATATTTGATACACTAACAGTGTATAAACTTTTATGTACTGTTAATCAATTACAAAGTATTACTTTATTTATGAATAAAGTTAAAAAATGTAGATCCTTAAAAATAAATATTAATAAAAAAATTTAATTTACTTTTAAGGTGTACCTTCACAATAGTGTAAATAATAATGAAGCATGGCAAACATGGTGCAATAAATTTTGCGAACAATTCATTGAAGGCAATAGAAAGATTGTTAAAGAAGATAATCAATATAGATGATTTTAAACGATTGTTCGTGGTTTATACCTTTGGTAGTATACTCGCTCCATATAGCCGAATGAAGATCGATACCAAACTAGTTGCATCATCATATGATACTTCCTGCATCACTTCATACAATTGAGGAAGGTATACATTGAATCAACTGGTTAAAGGTATTCAAAACTTTCACGAGCAGAATGCAAGTACCTACATTACTAGATCTCTTCTGTTCCTTTAGGTAAAGCATTCATTTATATTAACTATAATGGAATGTGTTTTATGTTATGATTTTAGATGTTTTATCTGGGTCGATATGTTCCTGATCAACGGAGAGTTCCTTATTTGCTGCCTAGAATCGATGGATGGATCGATGCTGCCATCAGAGACAAACTTGAGTTGAAAGAAGAATTTAAGGGATATGGATTAAGAGAGGTAAGTGTTTATGGTTAGTTTATTATATAAGTTTATTTAGGGTTTAATCTAAATAAATTATGGATAAATAATTTGACTTTATTTAATATGTAGGTTATAGCCGACATTGACTCCTCATACGTTTGAGTTATTTAACTCGAAAGTTTTAATCCCATATAGATGCTGGAAGAAAGTTACATTAGATTTGTAGTTTAGGGTTGTTTGCTTTGTATAATCATTCGAAAATTATAAGTTCACCATTCATGTGTTATCACTTTTTTGTAGCCTATTCTAAAAAAGATCGAGAAATGTAATGCATAGATAGCAGAACTGGTGAAAGAAAATACAGTTGATTTCATTTTCCTCTCAAGATATTCATCAAGTTTTGAAGCCATGTATCCTCATTCAAGACCTTCTGTCAATTCATCAATCTTTCCAACAAAAGGTCCACTGTCCCATGCCTAATATCAGTGTCCCCAGCTTTTATTTGTTACTACTCAAAAGACACAAATTTTCAATAATTAATTGCAGACATAGGAAAATTTGAATTAAATTTTTCTTTTTTTCTTTTAACACTTGTTTGTCACGTGGGTGCAGTCTTATAATGTTTTTAGGTCTCAAACTGTCTAACTTGGTTTAAAGTTTTGAACCTAAAGTTCCAATCTAATATCTTATTAACTTTCATAATCATGTCTTAATTCATTACACATCTCAATACATGCACTGAATGGTAACTGTCTGAAAATAAATGCAAGTAAACAGTATAAATAAATATACTAATATAAGTTTCGAGATCTCGAAGCATTTACTTCGAAGCCGATACTGACATCGATGTCAATGCATCTCTAGTTTGAACCTGTGATGGAAAATAGAGAGGGTGAGCTTCGGGGAAAGTTCAATAAGCAAACCACACAAGTATAGAGGTAATAGCATACAAGATACTGAATTTCTAAAGTATGTCTAACGCATTTACATTCGATCATTCTCTTTTCACTTATCCGAATCACATTTCGAAACTTATTGAAAGTTACACTTTTCCTGGAATTACCAACTAGAATATTATCTAGACACTATCAAGTTTTTCAGGCAGAGAGGTATTTTGAAATACCTTAATTGACCATCAAACTTGACCATCCAAACTGAATATACCTCTAGGGGTTCAAACTTCGAAACATAATTAAATGCAGGAAACCAAAGTTTAATGCAATCCGCATTCATCCTTCAAACACAACCATTCTCGAAATCATATCACATAATCCAAATCATATCACATATCGGAAACATCTTTTATTCAAAACTTAACTTGTATTCGAAACTTATCATACATCAAACATATCTTATTTTGAAACATAATTTATATCGAAACATCTTCCTTATTCGGAACAGGTCTCGCATCCGAAACATATTCACATCCAAAATATATTTTTTATCTGGAACACATTTCATATTTGAAGCATATTTTTAATTCGAAATATATCACATCGAAATATATTCATTTATTCGAAACATATTTCATATTCCGAAACCCTCTTTATAGTTCAAAACGTAATTCTCATTCTAAAACATACTTCACAATTCGAAAAATATTTCATACTTTCTTTACTGACTATTCTAACCCATTAGCAAGGACATTATCGACTATTATATCCCGTTAGCTGGGGCTACATCACTAATTATTATTATTCCCGATAGCAGGGACCACAACATATTTATTTCATATCGTTAGAATATATTCTGTGAACCATACTCATGTTTGTAAAACATTTTCGAAAATATTTTTCACACTTCAAAACACATTTCACATTTCAAAACACATTTCAATGCATATTTCAAAATCCGAAACACATTTCATATGATCACTATTTTAACCCGTGATTGGAGAAATATCAAAATTTCAAAATACATGACCATAGCTAACTATTATAACCAGTTAACTGGGCCCGAAATTGCCAACTACTATTTACCCCGTCAGTAGGAGCCGAAACATTATTAACTATTATATACCTGTTAGCAATGGTCGAAATATTGCTATCTATATCGCTAATAGCAGGCTACATGATTGCTAATTATCATGTACCCCGTTAGCAATGACCAAAATATTGCTAACTATTATATACCGGTTAGCAATGGCCGAAACATTACTAACTACTATATCCCGTCAGTAAGGGCCGAAACATTGCTAATATTATGTACCCCATTAACAAGAGCTGAAACATTACTATTTATATCGCCAATAGTAGGTTGCATCATTGCTAACTATTATATACCCCGTTAGCATGGGCTGAAAATGGTCTTGACTAACTATTATCGCCTGTCAGCTAAGACAAAACATTTAGTTGTAAAAGTTATCAAAATGCATGTTTTGAAATCACTTCTAATCACAATGTGGATAAAAGCAGAGTTAACTTAAATCCAAAACACTAAGACCTATGTCTCACATACTTTCAAAACATGTCATAAGTGAGATTTTAAAACTTCTTTAATGCAGGTATAAAACAATGCAAGCTTTCTAAATCCCATAAAATCATAATATACATTAAATTTCTTAAACCGAATACTTGCATCAAAATACATTTCATTACACATTTCTCATATACTTTCACAAGGTTCAATAAATCGAATTAAAGACGTATAGTTCGATAAAATTCATATTATGTTCATATATCAGAAAACAATTTCGAAATCATATTCAATATATTATTCACAAAGTTCGATGATTAGATCATATGAATATAGGCAAAATCAACAAGTATATCCCAATAAAGACTTTCTCACTGTAGCTATCAATGAGTCGAAACTACCCCAAAGACTAGAGTGTTACCTATGGCCATAGATACGAAAGTCTTCAGTCCTAGTGATTAGCCAGAACCAGAATCTGTTACAAAAATATCGGACAAGCCAAACTGTTCATATAAGAGTCGTAAACTCAAGGTTATCTCCATATGCACTATCAGGAATAACATAGCTAGAATGTCCATAAATGATAAAATATTCGAAAATCACGTTTCTAAAAGTCATATAACAATCGAGACGAAAATCAATTTATGCTTAAATCCAAAAACACTAAGCATAAGCTAAATAAGTTATATGCTCCAATTAGTCCAAAACAAATTCGAAATGAGATTATAAAACAATATATGCATGCAGATAAAAATCTGTGCAAGCTTTTAAATCTCTCACTCAATGCCATGCAATGATTTTAATGTATGAAAATCATTGCAAGGTTCAAAACATTTCAAAATGAATTGAAATCACATTTTCGATAATACAAAGGTCTTAGTTCGAAACATATAGACAATTTACGAAATTTTTGCAATAAGATCGAGTAACAATTGCTCATTACTTAGCTTGCAAAGTAAAGAACAATTTATGTCTACAATTCAATTAATTCAATACGTTTCATATTTCGAATCAATCAAAAGGTTCACACACTTATTCGAAAAGTTCAAACAAAACATTTATGATAATCCAATGTTCGATTCAAAACATAAAGCAATTGATACAGGATTAACCTGTAGCTTATGCAATTGAACTTACCTTGTATGTCAATACAAGTTGTATCAAGTGAGGTTCACTTACTTGAGATACCGTGATGACACGCAAATCGAGGCTTGATCGAACTCGTGTTTGTCGCTTATTGTAGCGCTACACGTTTATATATTTAAATCAAGTCAGTTTCGGTCAAATATAAACTCAAATGAATTTTTTTAAAAATTAAAACGGTCAAATTCGATCGCTTACCATTTTATCCTTAAACCGAGGCATCACAAAATTTTCTCCCTTTTTTTTTTTTTTGCTGAACCGGTTCAGCCCCTTTTTTCATTTGTTGAACCGATCTAGATCGGTTCAGCCTTGCACGGTCGATTTGGCCTTCACCGAACCGATTCTGGCTTTCACCTTCTTTTAGCAGCTTTGGCTCGTCAGGGGGAGTTCAGCGCCAGGGTGGTTCAGGCAGATCGGCGTCGCTTCTCCCTTTTTCTTCCTCTTCTCTCTTCGTTGGTCTTTGTCACCGATCTTCTATTTCCTGTGTCGCCGACGATCGCCACCTCTTTCCGTTGGCTGGCCGACGTCGGTCCTCTCCTCCTTTGGCTCGGTCTCTCTTTATTTCTCTTCGTCAGTTTCTCCTCTGTTGAAAAACAGAGAAGAAACAGGGAGGGAATCTCCTGATTCCCTTCCTCTCTTTATATATATATATACATATTAATATAATATATTATATAACTAAATATCTAAATATATAATATATTATTATAATATATTATATGTATAAATATCTATATATATTATTTTATATATTTTTATATATATTTATTTAATATATATAGACATTTTTAAAAAATATTATCCCGTACTTCCAAGATAGATTTTCAATGTGAGAAAATTTCGAGTCATCACACTATTACATTTCAATCGGCCATGCAAGAAGTTGGTCCATCAAATGGTGTCATTGCAAACCCAATATCTTTCCAATTCTCCACAATCTTTTCTTAATTTTTGTTCATTTGTTAAAAAAAACACACACACACACATGTATATATATATGCATTCAAGAAGTGTACATGCTCACACACACACACACACACACACACACACATATATATATATATATATATATATATATATATATATATATATATATATATATATATATATGCATTCAAGAAGTGTACATGCTCTTTTATACCTTTAAATTGGTATTTAAATATCTCAATACAATATTCACAAAGAGTTTTTCCTTGAGGTATTCAAAATTTTACATTAAGCTATTTAAATACAAAATAAAAATTCTTCGAGAACAAGGAACTACATATATTCATCTTTGGTGTACACATTTAACTCATTAGAGGTACATAACTTGATATACCTTTATAAATACATGTATTCAAACTCCTACTTAAAGGTATTCGAATTCCCAACAAATTGAACAAGTGTTTGTCTTGAACATTTATTTGAATTCCCTTAATGATTTTCTGAATTGGAAGAAATATACAAGTATTGATCATTATGTACACATGAGGATCATAAAATGTACATATTAATTTATAGCTTTTAGAGATAATTATTTGATTGTTTCTTTATTAATATTCGAATAACTTTATTTCCTTCACTTCTCTTACTAGGAGTTTGTCCAAAAAGGTATTCTACTTTAAAACTTGGGGTATTTGAATATATTGCCTCATATAGGAATTGTATCTATGTCAATCCATGATGACATCTAGAAATCAATGAATGTACATGTTTTTTTTAGCTTTCTTCTTTTAAGGAATCAACTTCCTCTTCCCAAGTAGTCGAATGCCTAGAATTTTGTCCAAGATGAGCCATCAATCATTTTTTGAACATGTATTTAAATTCCTAGATTGAGATTTCGAATTCTCTTGATGATTTTTTGAGTTGGAAGAAACGTTCAAGTATTGATACATAATAGCATTTGGGGATCATAAAATATACATATCAATTTATAGCTTTCGAGAGAGCTATTCAATTACTTCTTTCTTGATATTCGGATAGCTTTATTTCCCTCACTTTTCTTACCAAGTGTTTGTCCAATAAGGTACTTGAATTTAAAACTTAAGGTATTCAAATATAAATCTTAATCCAAGATGTACATGTAGAAATCAATAAACGCACATGTTCTTTTTAGCTTTCTTCTTGTAAGTAATCGACTTCCTCTTCCAAAGTAGTCAAAATGCCTAGAATTTCATCCAAGATAGGTTGTCCATCATCATTTTTGAGTTTTTGACTAGTTTCTTCTTGATTCAAGGCACATATTAGCTAGAAAGGAGAGTAAATGAAGACTAAATGAGGAGTTATTAAATGTATAAGCCAAACAATAAAAAAAATATTGAAGTAAAAAGAGAAAAGAATGAAGGAATAAGAAGGTTTTCTCTCAAAGCTACAATGAAAATTAAATGATTATTCTCATTTCCTTCCTATCCTAATAATTTAAAAGGTTCTTATTTTCATCTTTAAATGCGTTTAACTTTTGAAATAAAAATTCCTATTCCATGACATATCTTTGTAATTTTCTTTTTTCCTTTGGATCCTTATAAAAAACACTTTAAAATAAATAAATAAAATATAAAATAATCTTTTTATTGTATTAAAAAATCAATAATTTATTTGAATATTTACTAACACTTAAAAAATGATAAAAACTGTTGGGCATATTTTTTTTTTTTAAAAAGTAACTTTGTTATTTTTCAATATTTTTACCTACCAAAAAAATCATGTAAATCATTAACACCAATAAAATAATGGCATTCGTTATAACATCACAATCAAAACTCATATCAAATCATATCGTATTATCAAAATCCAAGTTCAAGTTCTAGTTCAAGTAATAGTTTACCGTTACCCACCATATCAGTTCCCTCCATCAACATCATTATTCCATTGCCTACCATTTTTATTCATTTACCATAAATAATCACCATTCCAATGTTCTACCCCTTACAGTCTCTCAAATGCAGTCAGATTTTCATAACAATAACTAACCCTCTTACCTACTTTTAAGTTTGATTCTTGTAGTTCCATTTACATCGTTTCAGTATTTTGGAAGTAATATTCTAGATTATACTTGCAACTTTCTCTAGTTGTCAAGGTTCATGACTTCATATATATATATATATATATATATATATATATATATACAAAAATTTGTGCATGCTTATGAATCAGGCTGGACCAGATTTGATCCGTCTTTTTAAGGCCTTTATTCAAGACTTGATTGATCTATTGGGTTTAAGAGATTCAAATTTTTAATTTTTTTAAACTTAAAAAAATATTTTTATTAATAATTTAATATTTCATATCCGGCTGTACCAAGTTTAATTTAATAATTTCAATTAAAAATCGAGTCAAATTTATCGATCGATTGGACAATTTGATTTATAAACAGATTTAATGTATCCAATAAAAATACTCAATAAGAGAATTTGATGTAAATAGAATCCAAAATCATTTATTCAATTTGCGGATCATAAAAGGGAAAAAAAATTACTTATTACAAAAGAAATTATTTGTACAGAGAAATCTTCAAAGAAACTTTTCAGTACCCATCGGTTATCTGTACTAAAAAGATCACTACAACTTTAGTTTGATCTTAACTTAAGAGCCTACGTTACAGTGAACCACAAAAAGTACACTACAATATCTTCGATTACTCATTAATTAATGTGACAAACTCAAAATATCACTTTTTGAAGCATTTTCTTTATAGAAGACTTCAAATCCAATAGCCACAATTTCTGACAGTAACTTTCATATATAAAGTAGTATTACTACTATTAATTTTAGAGAAAGAATCGCATGAATGGTTAATTTATTTTATTTAAATTATGATATATAACAATATTATAAAAAATAATCGATTATTATGAAAATTATTAATAAATTTATTTAAATCAATATTCATTGTTTAATTATCGTTTATGATTTAATACATAGTTGATTTTTTCTAATAAAAAAACATATATCAATTTGAAATAATTATTTTATACTTTCTTTTTGGCAAAATACCAAAAAGAGCACCAAAAGTTAACTGACAAAATTCCCAGAAACATTCCCTAATTTACATGTAATGTGAAACCCCAAAGTCCAGACCCTCCCCACAGTTTTGCCAATCAAGTTAGATTATAAACAAGTCTTTAGACATATAAAACAAAACAACCTTAAACATTATTATGGATAGAGAGACAGAAGAAAAGGATATTATAGAAAAATAAAGGACAGACCAAATTCCCAAACCCAGATCTAAACTCTCATTTATTTTCCCCCATGTCTTGGTCTATACATAAAACAAATACGTAAAAATTATGGGTTTTTTTATTTTTTTAATTATTATTTCAATTAAGCTCTCCCTGGAGGTTTGGTTGGATCATGGTTCTTGTTTGCACCTGTCCCTGGATAATCTGTGCTTTCCAATAGCATCCTTTCCTCATTGAGTGCTTCTCCTTCCCTAAACAATTCCTCACCTTCACTCAATTTCATTGCATCCTGCAAAAATTATTGCATATAGTCAATGTAATAAAGAATCAAAACATGGAATAATGTCAATTAGTCTAGGAAGATTTGAAGGAAAATAAAAAATTTCAGCCTGACAGCTTTCCTGGGTTGTCCTAACTTTTACATTTCAGGTTTTCCTTGCTCAAAAAATAAAAAATAAATTGTTCAAAACTATGCATGAATAGTATATTATATGCTTTGGAAAAATTGTAGAGAGAGAGGGAAAGAGAGAAGGGACCTGAGCAAGTAAATCTTGGACAGAAAAAGAAGAAAGGAACACTTCCTTCTTTGACTTGAGGCTGCCTATATAAACCAAATAAATTTAATTTGTATAAATAAACCAAAATGTTAACATCAAAATCCATAATTAAAAGCCAAAATATTAGACTTACTTGTTGTAGGAACAGCAGCACAGCAAAGCAGAAGATAAGAGAAACCCAGAAAAAGTAGAATCAATCTAAGAAAAGCTTTGTTCTCCATGCTAATGATCAAAAGCTTACAATGATGACAAAAGAGAAGGAAAATTGGCGATGGCAAAGGAAAGCATGTGGGCTTGGTACTTTATATAGCAGAAAGAAGTGAAGAATCCCCCTTTTTTCGATTTAATATTTCATACAATTATTTTTTATAATCAATGAAGAAATTTAAAAAAAAAAAATTAAAAAAAAGGTAAGAAGCAGTAGTACTAAGCACACAAAATCAACTTCTTCCATTTATACGAGTGGGTGAGTTCCCACTTGCCTAACTCTATCTCCTTTCCTTACGTGTCTTTTTCAATCAGCAAACAATAACTTTTACCCAAGATTAATTGCTCTCGTAAAAATAAATAAATAAATAAATGTATGCATATTAATATTTAGAGGTAATCGTGTGTGAATTTTTTATCTGTAAGAATTAAACAGTAGCATAGGGCAGATACAAACAGATAGACATTCACGGGATTTAATTTATCGTGTCACACACTTTCTGAATCCTTGGACTAATGTTTCATGAATTTTAACTAATTTGTACCCATCCCAACTGCAAGTTTGATTTTTTTAAATAAGAAATAGATATATTTATTATTGAGTTAAATACTTAAATTTTATACATCCTTCTAAAAGAAAAAAATATTCAAATCACTCGAAATTAAAAATTAAATTTAAATATATTAATTTAGATCGATATGTTTTTCCTTTCATTAATTTGTTTTTCAAACGGTAAATTAAATTTTCACTTGTGCATAATGTTTAAAAGTTTCACTTAATGCCATGTGATTTGTGATCAATTAAGAAACTGAGGTGTTAATCTTTATTTTTTGTAAAGAGTAAAAAATGACCTCTTATTTTTTGTAAAGAATAAAAAAATCTGTATTCTAATTAGCACAAAAGGCTTTGCATAATATTTTTTAAAGAAGAAAAATGTATATTTTATTATTTAGACAAAGTTATTTATATAAAATGTGAAAATAACAATTTAGAAAAGGACTATAATCTAGTTGATACTGCAAAAAGCTACCAAATGGCAATTTTTTTAAAAGTAATATCTTTTTATTAGAAAGAAAGTACGATACTCCGGAATTAGAGAATATTTACTTTTTCTGTTAGCATATGTTTGGAATCTACAATTCATGATTGGGTCTCACATATAATAAATATTGATAATTAAAAATATTTAAAAAGTAATTGTAAGAATCTCGATTGCTCTTATATTTTATTTACTAACCAAAAAAAAAGATTTAAAATAATTTTTTAATATAGTCGTCGGTGGTATTTTTAAGCTCAACTTATTAGTTTATAGGGTAACACATTTTTAGAGTACATTAAAAAATAAAAAAATAATTAAAAAAGAAGTCATACATTTTTTGTATGCAACTAAAAAAATTTCCTAGTATGTAAAAATTAATTATAAATATTGTGCATGATAAAAAGAATAATAAAAATAAAAAATAAAAATACGTCACATGATATAAGAAGAATACGCCACGAGACGCACGAATAAAACAGGTAAGAGATCGAGTCTATCACTTTAGAAACAGTATTGCGGAATACATAAATTATAAAGTTTGAACAGTTTTATCCTTAAATATTTTTAATTCTACACTACCCGTAAAATAATAAAAAATATTTAATTAGTGGATAACTATATAATTAAAGGTAAAATTAATCTTTATAAATGAGGATTAGGTATAATTTATGAAATTAAATCTCTATTTGCTTACAAAAACTCTGTCAAATCCTTTTATAACTTAAGCATCGGAGTGCTTACACAGGGAAGAACCCCTGCGTCTCTCTGATAATTTTTTTTCTTACAGAGCTTTCAGTAATACGTGACACAAAAATTGAAACGAAAACGACAATAATACATCATTATTCTATTTGATAACAACAATCAAAACAAACAAAATTCAAAGCTCTCATCCTATTAATAATGTGGACATCTACTGTGATAAATAGCTACACCTTAACAAATAACAACTAATATAATATAGAAGTAAGATAATTTTTTTTGGGGTAAAACATAAAAGAAATTTAAGCATTTGACTAAAATTATTTTTCTTGGCAACTGGCATTTAACCAACCTTTAACCTGCAGGTTGACTTCTTAATTTGATTTGGTTTTTATTTTTTTTTTCTTTTTGTCATCAAGATGACGACTCAGGGTTGGTGGTTGTCTCCACTCTGCTCATATCTATCTTCGGGAGATTTCTCAGATCTTTATATTTCCCAGACTGATCTTGCAATTGGCATTAAATAATTTTGCAAAGGGCTATCGTTGGCAAACACACCTACTTGATCAAACCTTTATTTCTCTCTATCTTGAATTTTCATCTTCAAAGTTATAAGTTTCAATTTTACAATATTGGATTTAATTCAAAACCCTTATATATAATTAAAATTAAGAGTTTAATTATAAAACCTTTGTAAGTGTGTAAATATTGAATTACTTTTATACTTGAATTTTGATTTAATGATTGATGCGTAATTTTAAATATATATATATATATATATATAATTCAAATTTTTACTTTTTCAAATAAAAATCATTTATATTTTTTTATAAAGTTTATGAAAAGAAAGTGAAAAAGTTCAATGTTCAAGAAAATTACGAGTTAATTACAGTTTATCTTAGAGGATAAACACAAGAAAAAAAAGATTTTTCCTTGTAAAAATGAAAAATTATGATAAGTTGCCTTTCATAGACAAAATTCGAAAACTACTATTAGGGAGAATAGATTGGAGGTCTCTAATCAGTAATCGCTTCGCTAAAGCAGTTTGGATATTTATTAGGGTTGTGCCTCCACCAATTTCATCCTATTAAGAAAACCAAATATATATATATATATATATATATATATATATATATATATATATATATATATATTCTTACTTCGATTGTTTCAAATAAAATGACTTTCACAAAACAATTATTGCATTTTTTATATTTATTTGGGAAAAATTTGATTAGTCAACAAAAAATTAAATCATTTTTTGAAAAAATTGTCTTCATATTTTCAGAAGCGAAAAATAATTTTTGGAAAATCACTTATGTGTAAAATTATTTATCAAACTCATGACATTTTACTCTAATTGAAGCTTGGACATTATTATTTTAATGTTGGATTTAATTGAACCAGCTTTAAAATATTATTATATTAATAAAAATTTAATTAAAAATATTAAAATATTAACCTTAAGAGTTTTGATATTTTAATTTTAACAATTTTATTTTTTAATTATGGAACATAAATATTTTAATATTAAATAGTAGTGTATTATTATTTTAATAACAAAATAATAAATAATTTTTATTATTTTAATAATTAATATTATTTATTGTGGTAAAACGTAAAATTATTATTATTTTTAATAATTTCTTAATATTCTTAGTTTCAAATATATTATTTTTTATATTTTATTGACAAATGTATAAATAAATAAATAATACTTTTGTTTTTTATTTAATAATAAAAAATTTAATAGTATAAATATTTTTAATAATTTTAAGAATAAGAATTAGTATTTTTAATAATAAATACTTTTATTTTAAATGTTTAATAATATAATATTTTAAAATGAAATATTATTATTGAAATATAACTATATTGAATCATTAGAAAATAAATAATTTAAATATTTTAATAATAAATCTTTTTTAATATTTCAATAGTTATGTCATTTGGAAAAAAAAAACATTTCTTTCAAAAACCAACCAAACAAGAACAAAAATAAATTCATTAACTATTAAAATATAGGAAAAAGTTTTTAATTTTCTAGTAAATGTAAACATATTTCAAAAATCATTTTTTTAAAAGTCATTTTGTGTTGCACAAGTGGAGTCTTAATATATGAATGTTAAGAAATAAATGTATTTGCCTGATAAAAAAATAAATTAAATAATTTTTTTTCTCCAATGTAATTCCCTATCTCTTAATTATATTATTTAAAATTTAAAACTGTATTTTATATACAGGCCACATTGCTCACATGGTACTGTAGAACTTAAATTACTTAATCTAAATTAGAGAGTAGAATTGATGTAAGGCCTTCCCAAAGATTGAGCTTGGGCGGTGGGCTGACAAATGACATTCTGATTTATGTGACAAGCAGGCACATTATTTGTCACTTAGGTTATTTTCTCATCCAAGGGGTGGCTGAACTTGGCCCCATTTTCATAAAGTCACTTTACATAATAGAGTTGATGACATCATTTCATCAAACTTAATCATCTTTTTCATCTGAGGCATGATGAATTATTAGCCGAATTTCAGTTCTTTTTAATAATGGAGTGGATATTAAGGTTATTGGACTCGTAATATATCATTATTTTTTAATCATTCAATAAAAAATTATTAGCATTAAAATCGCATTTATTTTTATATTATTGTATATACTGTTGGAACATGGGGTGCCCTTTTGTGTAAGTCATTCAATTTCAATGTCAACAATTAATTAAGGTGCATTTATGGTTTTTCATTTTTTGAAATGATGACAGATGGGTGGAAGCAATTAATTTTTATGAGCTGTTTATGTAAGTTTAGTCTGAAGATTGTTATCTTAAGGGTGCATCTGGTTTGAGAAAAAAAATATATATATATATTTTATTTAGAAGAAAAAATTTAAGAGATAAATTTTAGAGAAAAAAACTTTACTTCAAATTAAAAAAATTTTGATTTAAGTAATTTAAAAATATTTTAAGATCCAAAGGTAATCATTTTATCCTAAATTTTTTTAAAATCGAGCATTGTAAGTAAAATAAAATGGTTGACAGAAAAAAAAATAATGAACCAAACAACGGAATCAAATGACAAAAAAAAATATTACGAAACAAATTTAAAATTCTCTCCAACCAAACTCACTCTAAGACTAAAATCATATTCAGTCGATGAAGACTGGCAATTTCTCTAGACGATAACATGAGCTTAGTTTAAAAATTATTATCCGGACAAGCTAGTTTTGAAGGTTTAAACTCATTCTAGTTTGTTCTTGGATTTATGTGAAAAATAATTTCTCTAGAACAGGAGCTACTATCAGTTGCAAAACCAATAGTCAGAGATACAAACAGAAATTACATTTATGGTTTCATTTAATCAGATCGATTTAATTCAGTTAATCGATTGGTTTTAAGAATTTAGATTGAAGAATTCATTGAAGTTTTAATTGAAATGTAAGAAACCCTAAGATAAAAATAAAAATTCATAAAAACTTAAAGACATCTTAAATATATTAGAGTTTTGATAATGTTCTAAGTTTGATATTTTTAAAGTTTGTAATTTTATACTTCGGCATTGAAGGTTTTATTTAATTTATTTCAAATATGAAAAATTAAGAGTTGAAAGTATATTTTATTAATCGAATTAATTGAATTCAATTCAATTTGCTTGTTGTGCATGATAAAAGAATAATAAAAGAATGTCACGTGGCGCACGAATAAAACATGTGAGAAATGATACAAACCCTGAGTAAGATAAAAAGGGCAAAAATGTAATTAGTGACAGAGTAAATCCCTATAAATAGGGGTCAGGTATGATTCGTTAAAAAAATTCTGAATTTTTCTACTGAAACTCTGCTCAATTCTCTGGTTGACTTAAGCATCAGAGTGCCAACACAGGGAAAAACCCCTGCATCCCTCTGATCTTTCTCTCTTTTGCAGAGGTATTCTAGAACACGTGACACGAAGATCGAGGTAAAGACGTCTGCAATTCGACATTATTGTAATCGAGCAACAACAATTGGCGCCGTCTGTGGAAAACGGAAGAAAAGCTTTTGACAACGATGGTACAGACACGTTCAACAACAATCAGAGGTGAAGAAAGCGAGGACATGGCGAGCTCCCCAATGGTGGACTTAGGTGATGGAGTTCAGACCGAGAGAGGGTCGAATACGATGACAATTCCCATTGCTAAATTTGAAGCCATGCGGAAGCAAGGAGAAGAGACTGTTCAAGCCTTGTGGATAATAGTTGATCTGTTCAATGGTGTTTTCCCACAAGTGAATCTGCCACTAGCCGTCCAAAACTTGGTAGGAGAAAGGCGAGCTGCGCGAGTATCGCAAGACCCTGAAGGCATGTTTGCGCGAGACACTCGTGGCACTCTGGCGACAAACCCTCGTGGCACTCTGGCGACAGACCCTCGCGGCACGCTCGCGACAGACCCTCGTGGCACTCTGATGACAGACCCTCGCGGCACGCTTGCGACAAACCCTCGCGGCACTTTGGCGATAGACCCTCGCGGCACACTGGCGACAGACCCTCGCGGCACGCTCCCGACAGACCCTCGCGGCACGCGCGTGACAGACCCTCGCGGCATGCTGGCGACAGACCCTCGCGGCACACTAGCGACAGACCCTCACGGCACGCTCGCGATAGACCCTCGCGGCACTCTGGCGACAGACCCTCGCGGCACACTAGCGACAGACCCTCGCGGCACGCTAGCGACATACCCTCGCGGCACTCTGGCGACAGACCCTCACGGCACACTAGCGACAGACCCTCGCGGCACTCTCACGGCAGACCCTCGCAATGCTCCTGCGCCAGACCTTCGAGGTAGGGGTGCACGAAACTCTCACGGCATGGCCGCGCGAGACCCTCACTGTAGAGGTGCGCGAAATCCTCGCAACATGGCCACACGAGACCCTATGTGTGAGACTGAGGAAGACATGAGGCGTCAGGGTATGGGAGACCCTGTGCGTGAGGCCTCGGAAGGCCTACGGCGCCAAGCTACGAAAGACCCTATGCCTAAGACTCCAATGAACTGGAGACATCAGGGTGTCAAAAAATCGCGGTGTCATGGTACAGGGAATTCAACACGGGAGATTGTTGGTGGTCGGAGACGCCAAAGTACTAGAAACCTTGAGGGTCCGGCTCAAGTAGATTCTGGATATTTGGGTGCGAAAGATCCTTGGCCCCAAAACACAAACGGCCCGCCAAACAATGGAATCAAAGATGTGGTAATGACAGGGTCTCATGCTGAGAGAGACTCAGAAATAGATCCAAAACGAAACCTTGAAACTGGAATGACAAACTTTCAATCTCAGACTCGTCAAAATCGAACTCAGAGTAACAGGAAAGAAGCTATGGACTGCGGCCAAGCTGATGTATACAATGCTAAGAAAGTGCAAAACAAACCTGTGTCCAAGGCACAAGTTACCACAGATATGAAAAGAATGGTGGAACGAATCTTAGAAGAGAAAATGTTGGTTCCAACTGAAGAAAACCAAAGAAGGAGAATCCCATTCAGTACAACGATCATGGAAAAACCGCTGCCCCCAAAATTTAAAATGCCGCAGATGACGACGTATACCGAAAAAACTGACCCTTATGACCACATTCAGAACTATGAGTCATTGATGCTATTACATGGATGGGAGGATGAGATCATGAGTAGAGCATTCCCCTTAACTTTAACTGACCATGCACTAAAATGGTTTAACAGTTTGTCGGAGGGGTCTATTTCGTCTTTCAATCAATTAAGAAGCGAATTCCTGAAGGGCTTTATGATAAAAAGCCAGAAAAGGAAGGAGGCCACCTATCTGCTTACTTTAAGGCAGGAGAGCAAGGAATCACTCAAAAGCTATGTGGATCGATTCCGTAATGCTACTCTTGAAGTACATGATCTACAAGTTGGAGTAGCTGTGACAGCTATGCTACAAGGGACAATGTCTGAAAAGTTGCAAGAGTCGCTATCTTTAGATCAGCCAATGACGATCTCAGACTTGTTCTCTAGAGCAGATAAATATATCATTCAAGAAGAAGTGATGAAATGGATACCGACGCTGAACTACATATAAGGGAGTTCAAAGAAAAGAAACATTTACCATCGTCGGGCTACCTAAGCCATCACCAATGCCTTGAAAGAAGATGGAAAGGTCACAAGGCAAGAGGATAGCAAAAACGCGAAATATCAACCACTTGCAACTACACTGACAACGAGACTTTATGACATTTAATATTATTTTTTGTTAATTCAACTATGGGTTGAAATTTAATTTGTTGAACTATTATTTATGCCATATTGATATTTTATTGGCTATTGAGATTCGCACATAATTATTAAATGACTGATCGCACCAGCTATACATGTGCAGGGGCTTGAAGCGAAAAGTGCGCGATGTAAGTTATGCACCCAAACAAAGGGCTTGAAGCGAAAAATGCACGAGGTAAGCCACGCACTCAAGACAAAGGGCTTGAAGCGAAAAATGCGCGATGTAAGCCATAAAGAAAATGTGCGAGAGCTTGAAGCGAAAAGTGCGCGATGTAAGCTAAGCACACAACCAAGGGCTTGAAGCGAAAAATGTGCGAGGTAAGCCACGAAGACAATGTGCAAGAGCTTGAAGCGAAAAGTGTGCGATGTAAGCTAAGCACACAATCAAAGGGCTTGAAGCGAAAAATGCGCGAGGTAAGCCACGAAGACAATGTGCGAAAGCTTGAAGCGAAAAGTGCGCGACGTAAGCTAAGCACACATCAAAGGGCTTGAAGTGAAAAATGCGCGATGTAAGCTATAAAGAAAATGTGCGAGAGCTTGAAGTGAAAAGTGCGCGATGTAAGCTAAGCACACAACCAAGGGCTTGAAGCGAAAAATGCGCGAGGTAAGCCACGAAGACAATGTGCAAGAGCTTGAAGCGAAAAGTGCGCGATGTAAGCTAAGCACACAATCAAAGGGCTTGAAGCGAAAAATGCGCGAGGTAAGCCACGAAGACAATGTGCGAAAGCTTGAAGCGAAAAGTGCACGACGTAAGCTAAGCACACAACAAAGGGCTTGAAGTGAAAATGGCGCGATGTAAGCCATAAAGAAAATGTGCGAGAGCTTGAAGCGAAAAATGCGCGAGGTAAGCTAAGCACTCAACCAAGGGCCTGAAGCGAAAAGTGCGCGAGGTAAGCCACGAAGAAAATGAGCAAGGGCTTGAAGCAAAAAATGCGTGAGGAAAGCCATACACCCAAACAAAGGGCTTGAAGTGAAAAATGCGTGAGGTAAGCCACGCACTCAAACAAGAGCTTGAGAATTATACGGCCAGAGAATTTGACTTCAGAAAACAATGTAAGGACTTGATCTAAGGCTACAAGGAGAACATATGTACTCTTCCGTAAGGTTATACCTAGCGAAAGAGTGGGGAGCAATTGTTGTGCATGATAAAAGAATAATAAAAGAATGCCACGTGGCGCACGAATAAAATATGTGAGAAATTATACAAACCCTGAGTAAGATAAAAAGGGCAAAAATGTAATTAGTGACAGAGTAAATCCCTCTAAATAGGGGTCAGGTATGATTCGTTAAAAAAATTCTGAATTTTCCTACTGAAACTCTGCTCAATTCTCTGGCTAACTTAAGCATCGAAGTGCCAACGCAGGGAAAAACCCCTGCGTCCCTCTGATCTTTCTCTCTTTTGCAGAGGCATTCTAGAACACGTGACACGAAGATCGAGGTAAAGACGTCTGCAATTCAACATTGTTGTAATCGAGCAACAACAATTTGCTAATTTTCAAACTTTATAAATTTAATTTAATAAATAAAACTAAAATAATATAATTCGATTAATTTGATTTTGAGTAATTTGATTCGAAATTAATACAATGACCATTCAACTCCTCTAATCCCATTAAGAAGAGTTAAAGTTTTGACTTTGCATGAAAGTCTTTTTTTTTTTTTATCTTTCTCATTTATTAAAAAAGAAAAAAATTCATCTTCACATGCCATTAGGCAAATAGACCAAATCATGATATGATTATGTTTGAGTCAAGATATTGTTTGAAAATGAAAAATCATGGGATCAAAGTAGATCTCTTTATGGGTGGTGTCCCGTTGAAGATTGTTTCAATTTTTGAATGATTTTAAACAAAAATATTAAGTCCGTTAAATGTTATTAGAAACTAAAACTTAATAAAAAAATTGGGTTGGGCTTGGGTTTATCATTAATGTCCAAACCCAGCCCAACTTAATAATCATAACTTTTTTAGTATTTTTTATAACTTATTTAATTAATATATGATATTATATTTTGTAAATTTTTAAAAAAGATAATCTATGTGGCATCTCATGAAATCATTGTTGCACATGAAATTGTAAAACATTTTGTTCCATTGTCTAAGAGCTTGTTTCAAACCATATAAAACATTTTGTTCCATTGTCTAAGAGCTTGTTTCAAATCATATAGGCTCTTCTTCACTTACACACCATGTTTTATTTACCAGTGACTAGAGAATCTTTTGGTTGAGTCGTATACAATAGAACCCCTTTATATTACTACTCTTGGGATCCATAATTTAATATTAATTTAGATGAGTTATTAATTTAAAGAGTTCTACTTTTTAAATTATTATTATCTTAAAAAACGTATTTATTTAATTTTTACATTCTTTAAACTTCTGTAATAACTCTATAACTTTTAATTTGCATAAAAATTTCCTTGCAAATATATTTTTATAATATATTTAATACTTTTTTTAGTTCTTTAAATGAAACATATTAAATACGATTGTCTTCTATAAATTATCTTGATGTGCCTTCTAGTTCTTGAAATATTATGTAATATGCTTTATATTTTTTATCAAATTATTAATTTATAAGACAACTAGGACTAAAATTTTACATTAGTTTATTAACAAAATTATTAATTATTACGATGAAGGGGTTTATTAATTTCTTATCCCGAGTTGGGATCATGATTTTTATTAATTTAGAGAGATTATTAATTTAGAGGAGATTAATTTAGAGAATTTCTAGTGTAGATAATTTTCTTAAAGTCACCAAGCAGAAAGGCAATTTTTACATCTAATAGCTCTAGATTTAAATTCTATGCAACAACAATACATAACACCAGTCTAATTGTAGTCATTTTGACTACTGGAGAGAAAATCTCATTATATTCACTTCCTTTTTTTTGCTGAATGCCCTTTTTCATAAGCCTTGCCTTGTACCTTCTACTATTATCGTGCTCTTCTTTAATCCTATACACCCATTTATTCTGCAATGCCTTCTTCCCTTTTGGTAAGTCAGTTAGTGTCCATGTTTAATTTATTCTTCTAAAGAGAATTCATCTTATCTTTCATGGCTGACTCCCATTTGACAAAATCTATCAACTGCATTACTTCATCAAAATGTTTAAATTCCCTAGAATCAGTCAAAAGCATATAATATAAAGAGGGAGAATACCTATCTGGAGCCTTTGATACGTTGATAGACCTTTTTAATTGAGGCATTGGAATGGTTGAGTCTACACCTTCAACTCAGGTTTCTAGATTCTCATGACTTTTTCTAGCCACATCGCTTTCTAAGATTTTATCCCACAGAACTGTCTTACTTGCGTTTATCTGTTTTTTTTGTACCCTCAATTGTTACTCCACACTTGTCCTTATACACCACATTCTCATTAAATATGACATTCATATGCCTTATGATCTTCCTATTTTGATCATTCTAGAAATAATAACTAAAATAATTACAACCATAACCAATGAAATAACACTTTTAAGCTTTAGGAGCAAGCTTATCATTGTCTTCAAGATTATTACGCACATGAGAAACACATCCAAGGGTTCTCAAATGTGAGAGATTTACTTCCTTCTCTGTCAATACCTCCTTAGGTATTTGGAAATTCAATGGTACTGAAGGTCCTCTATTTCCCAAGTAAGCAGCTATACTCATTGCATCAGCCTAAAATGCTTAGCAACACCATTCTACTTTGGCTTTCTAAGAATCATTGTAATATTTCGAATTCCATGTTTTGAACAAAAATCCTTAAACTCTTAACTGTCATACTATCCTATATTATATGACTTCAGGCTTTTGATTTTCAAACCAATCTAGTTTTCAATTTTAGCCTTCCACCTTTTAAAAGTAACAAACTTATCATATTTATTTTTCAAAAAATAAATCCAAACCTTTTTAGTGGAGTCATCAATAAAGGTGTAGTAACATAAGCCGCCAAGGAAAGATACTGCGGTTGGTCCTGATACATCCGTATACACCAATTCCAGCTTTATTTTTACGACCTTTTAGCATTTGAGAAACCAAATTTCTTTTGTTTCCCATAGACACAATCCTTAAAAAACCCAACATCAACTTGTTTCAAGTTGAGTAGCTTCCCCTTTGATGTCTGCAGCTTCATTTCCTTCTCACTCATCTATCCGAATCTTCGATGCTATAAAATCAAACTATCACTTTCGTAAACAACCACCCCAGTATCCTTATTTGTTCCAATCATGTACAAGGTTCCACTTTCTGCTCTCGTACTACAATCATATTGCCCTTCAACACCTTCCACAATTCACCTCTAAAAATTATTATAACCACAAGCATCTAATTGATGCATGGAGATCAGATTCCTCTAGAGTCTTGGAACATGCCTAACATTCTGCATCTTCCATTGTGTTCTATTTGAAATCTTAATACAAATTCCACTTTTCCCATAATATTCAATGATTCATCATCTGGGAGATAACCTTTCCAAATTCCTTGCAACAAGTTATGTAATAACTCTCTGCATGGATTCGTGTGAAATGATGCATCAGAATCCAAAGTCTAATATTCAGTAGAACTATCCACACAACACATTGGAGCATCTTTAAGTTCTTCAGTCATTGAATTTATCAAATCATAATCCTCCTTCTCATGGTCTTAGTTATTTTTCTTCAGTGATTCACTAATTTCAAAAGTTGCCTCTACCCCTTGACTTCTATTTGAATTTGCTTCTGCCCTATTTATGGCATTGTTTACCTTTTCCTCTACTTCCGGCATCGAAAACAAAAGTTGAAAATTCAACTAATTCTTTTCTCCAAATGCCTTCATTGTGAATCAAATCACGGATGTCATTAGCCATAATATGCTCTACCTGATGCACTATCAATTTTTGTTACAATTATAGACTAACTCTTAGGCAAATAAGGCAATATGATTAGTGCACAAACTTCATCATCAAACGATACTTGAACTGAACTTAACTAGTTATGATCACATTAAACCCGTCATCATGTTTTGTAATTGTCACGACCCGTGACATCTACAATTATCCCTAAGCGCATATATAGGCAGAAACGTTTTAAAGTGAATTTTCTAGAAATTTGGGCAGCATAACGACTGGAATTGGACCTAACCCAACCTGCAAATAATATCAATGTACAGCCAATATCCTCAATCTCAATCGCGCAACCACAATTACTAATTGGCCTCAATTCAAACCACATCAACAACCCTGGCTATCCACAACTAACAACCATTTAATCACATTGCAAAATCAACAACCACAATATCATGTAATCTCAGGTAGCTAACTATTGACAATAGTCTAATCGCTAAAGTAGTAAATCGATTTATGAAGTATTAACTATATGAGTACATAAATCCTATCATAGAAACATTATTCCAAAATCAGCTAATACATCCCAAACGACTATTATTTAAATCTATGCATAAATACAAGTCTAAAATAAAAACTTTACACCCATTGCGTATATCTTAGAGCAAAAGCCGCGCACTTAGCAAGAATTAGCAGTTTTCCGAGCGCTTCACCCACAAGTTAATATGAAATGTTTTAAAGGAATGGGTGAGCAACCACACGCTCAGTAAGGAAAACATATAACTGAAGCTAATAAGACACCAAGTAAGCGGTTATAAACATTTTCCTCGTTCAGTAAAACATGCACTTTGTAGAACAATGCACAAGCTTTTATTTTGGTCTTTAAATATGAGAATACGTTAACCACAAAAAAGTGAGATAAGTTAAACCAACATGCTTCTCAAAACTGAAGATTTTACAAAACTTGCTAAAAATTCATAGTTTATAAATCAATAGTGTAGAATTTAAAAACACGAAAACCTTGAAATCTGGAAGCATAATTCATATTGAAAACAAGTACAATCTAGCAAACACATACATGAGCTCAAATTAAATAATCGATACAAATGGGTGAGATGTGGCACATTCCTTAACTTGTCATGGAACCAATTATGCAATGTAAACACCTATGGTCATAGTGACTACTGCCCTATCCTAAACTGATCAGGTTTGAAATAGGGTACTAAAGATGAGATCAAGATCTATACTAGTAGGTAGAATAAAAATCTTGATGCCACGAAGGCATCTATGTGAAGCACTTGGCACCGTAGGGTAATCATAGAGAACCTCCTACCAGTGCCAGAGATGGCTCTCACATCCCATAAACTCGATGCTACCCAAACATCCCTTTGAAGCACTTGGAATCGTAGGGCAATCACACAGAACCTCCTACCGGTGCTAGAGATGGCTCTCATAGGACATGACTGTCACAAAGGTATTTCAGGGATTGCCAACAATCTCAAAATTGACATCAATGGGCGTACGATGAAAGCATAAAAATTGTTTCAATTCAACATTAAGTTTACGAAAAATACACCAATAACATTAGAAACATGTAATATTATCATAAAGCATACTAACATCATTCCATACACCATCATGTTTTCCCAAATCATATTTAAAAATAGGCCATGCAACCAAGTTATAAACATCATGCATAGATGCGCAAAAACGATAAAATCAAGTAATAAAACGTTTGCACTCATTTGAGTTTAACTTTTTTTATTTGACACTAATAATCAGTAAACTTATATTTATAACCTCATTTTGACTAAAGCTAGTGACTACGAACAAAGTTTCGGTATTTATGAAAAGCGGGTAAGGTAGGTAATTAGCTTAAAAAAAAATCTAACTAAACTAGCAGCCTATGGTTCCTAGTAAAATTTTAGCTTAACCGGAGATATCCTACTAGTTACGAGTTATATAAATCTTTTACCAAAAACGATGCGCAACAATTACCCTTCTCGCCTTAGGCACTCATGTATGTGCATAAACTTCCTTGGCACTTGACGAGGTAGTAGCTGCAAATTTCACATACAAGAATATCAGTCTTCATATTTATTTCTGTTTTTATAGTTTAAACTAAGGATTTCCTAAGTGTGTTGCGAAACTCTCTTTCATACATACGCACTAATGTCGACTTATCAACTAGAGCATCGATACCATAACTTAGCATTTTAGACCGGTTATATACTTTATCAATTTCATTAAAATAAAACCATCTTGGAGATGTTATAATCACCTAGTGTTTTACCCCTCTTATCATTTCCAAAATTTACATCTTCTCTTATAGTTTTGTATTAAAATCAATCCTTGGACCTTACATATAGATTCGACTAATAACCAATTTCACCCAAACACAATAAATCATGTATAATCCTCATAGTTCTAGGCTGTTAGATTTCAGCCTTTTATCTTTCGCTAGTTAGCTTAATACTCTATCTAAACTTTTATCTTATTTTTCATTCATTTGAATCATGCTTCGCATATAATTGTAACTCATTCATATGTTAATCACTTCTTAAGAGTTATTTACAATATTCAACCAAGTTCAAAACTAAATCCCTTAAGTATTTTATCATGGTCGAAGCCTTAACTAAATTTCCTATTTCGTTTAATTTCAATTTACATTAATTGAATCTGTAATCGTTAACCAATTACTGACTTCATTATAACTCATTAGCCTTTAAGCCACAAAACTCAATTGGGATCAATGTCCTTATCCTTCTCATGCAACTCACAACACCACTTTATTCACATTGAAATACATAAATTGCTAACTCAAATTCCAAACAATCAATTTTCCCTAATTTTTCCTAAATGGCTGAAACTAATCCTTTATACCCATTACTTGATTTTCAACAATAGATTAAATCTAACTTGACAAACAGTAAATTCATCCTAAATATGTTCATAAATTTTATCCAAAATATAAGTGTTTGATCTAATTATCAAAATCCCCAAATATTGTCAATTAGCAAACCCTAGCTTTTCCTAGTTCCTTCAAAACACAAATTTCAATTGATTTCTACAACAATAATATTTCTATAACGCATTTTGTATCGAAATTTAACTAGAGAATAATTTGGTTTTTACCTAGAAATTTACTGGTATAAAAATGGAGAAGCAGAGAAATTAAACATGGTTTTTTTTTGTTACTGTTGGCATCAGAGGGGGGAAAAAGGGAGGATTGTCGGAGCTCGAGGTTCGGGGGAGAGAGGCGTCGTCACTGGTGGTCACGGTACGTAGGAGAAGGTGTCAGGTCTTCGAGTTTCCAGGCCGTTCGGGAGAGGAAGGGGTGAAAAGAGGTTTTTGGTGGCGAAGAGGGAGATAGCATTGTCTATTTTGGATGGGAATGGGTTGCCAATGGTAACAGAGGGATGGGGAGAAGGAAAGGGAAGAAAAAAAAACAAAAGGGAGAGAGGGTTTTGGGTCAGGCGAGTGAGGAAAGAGGGGGGTTCGATTTTGGAGGGGAGAGGCTGTCGTCGGTTTTCCGGTAAGGGGTTTAGTCATCGGCGGTCGGGGCACGATCAATAAGGGGAGCAGAGAAAGAAGAAAAATAAAGAGGGAGGGTTGCGGTTGGGTCGCGCGATATCGCTCGATCCCTTTTTTTTGTTTATTTTTTTATTTTTTTATTTACCTAAATAAATATACCTATGTACATGCCAAAAATTTCAAATTTTACTACCAAATTATATAATTTTTCCTATTTAATTATATTTCATCTTATATTTACCCTGATTAAATTATTTTAGTTTTTTTTTTAATTTATCAATTTAATTGAATTCCTATTTTACATTTTAATAACCTTTATAAACTTAATCTAATTGCATGAATCTATTTATTAACTAATTAATTTGTTTCATGGAATTATTTATGCTTAAACATCCAAGTAAACTAGTATTTAGCTAAATATCGAAATTACAAGTTAGTTATCTTACAGTAATTGATGCATCTTTGAATAACCAACGCATCAAATATACCTTGTTGGCAGCAAATGATTTCTCATACATATGCGATAGCGTCTTCATCAAACTCGCTGTGGTCTTCTTGTAGATATTAATGAATGCAACAATCTATGACAATATCAATCGAAATACTGAATATTTATCTATCTAACAAATCCCACTCATTTTAATCCGTAGATAAAGGCTTTTTCCCTGTTAATAATGCATGCAATATCTTTACGTACAAATAATCCTCGATCTACATATTTCAGCATTAAATGTTTTTTCCTTCAAAGTTTTCAATATTGATCTTCCCTTCGTCTACCATCGCTCCCACTTTTCCCCACAAATTTGGTGACTCTGATACTAACTATTAAGTTAAAGATAGAATAATTACACACACAGGATAAAATTTACGTAATTTGATAAATTTCATTCATCCACGAACGTATTAGATTTTTGTATAGATTTTCTAAAATATTTTACAAGAAAAAATATTACGTAGTTGAATTCTAACAAAAATCACAAGCTCCAACATATTTATCTTTAAATTAATAATAAAACATATAATATATATTTGGCTATCGTTGACCCAAGTCTAATTGATAAAATTAAAGGTATGATCCAATTTTTGATCGAACTCCATTAATTTGATTTGGCTCATCTAATGATCTTACTAGTTTTATTTATATCGTCTTAAAAGAATAGAACTTTGAATTTGTACTAGCTGCTTGGTCATTAAACAAATCTAATTACCTCTTTTCATCACATAAAAAATCCAAATTAAGATTTTGATTTTGATTTTTAATCCTTCTAATAAAGAATGAGGACCAATGAACTAAATTTGGATTCCAGAATGCAAACAAAAGAAAACGATAAATATTTCCATTCAGCTCTTTCTATCAATTGGGAGCACAAAAGCAAAAAATTACGAGGCAGTCAATTCATCAACTCCTATATGGAGTACTTACCTGAGCAAGGAGATGAGTGGAAGCTGTCTTTTATTCATGATTTGCATACAAAGTTGGTAAAAGTAAGAACAATTTGTCAAAAAAGTGAAAATCAAATAGTAAGAGCCTGTTGACTTGGAAGTTTTTACCAGTCTTGAAAAGAATTAAATGTAATAAACAAACAAAAAACAAAACTAAAATAATTCCATCTCGCTAGTTGGCTTCACATTTGCATCATAAAAGCACAGGGTACTTATAAAATCACTTGAAAAACATGTTAATTTGACTTATATATTTGGATAGGAGCTCGAGATTAGATTCAAAGGATCGAGATTAGATCCAAAGAAGAAAAAAGCTCTTTGAATGTAGAAGAATATTATTTTGTTAAATTTATTGAAAATTTTAATCAAATAGCCATATTGCTTGACTGAGATTTTAATTATCATTGTTATCTTTATTTAAAAGTTTTAACTTATGCGAAAAACAAGTTTGAGAGTCTTTTTTTTACATTTTTAGTTTACTCTTTAAAAATTCAAAAAATTATTAAAAAAATTATATTTCATTAATTTATTTATTTTGTTTAATTTTTATAGAGTCACTTAATTTGGAGCTCTTACAGCTGCTTCCTTATTCAAACTAGTAATTAAATCACAAGAATGTCAAATTAGCCATGAACTATAGTTGAATGCTTTATTGTCATCATCATCATTGGTAATTCCATCTTCTAATGTCAACATTTCATTGGTAAATATAAGAAAGGGAAATGACAAAGGCAAGCAAACAAATTTACATGTATGAAAAGTGATCATGGCAAACTCATCAACTAGGGAAAGAATGAAAAAACATGATCATTGCAAGAAGGCAAAAGGAAAAGACAAATATTTTAGCTTATATACAGTTTCAAAAGGGTAAGTTTAATAGTTAAATACACATAATTAATTAGCATATTTCATCTCTTATCCAATCTTTGATGGGACAATAAATAGTCAATGGGTTGACAAAGTGCAAATGGTTATCATTAGACAAAAAAATCATTTCCCCAGCTCTTTTACTTTTTCTTTTTTGTTTTCTTGCTCTCACTTCTACCTCACCCACTTGAACTTTTGAGTGCACTTCGAAATCTTAATTTTGACGTCTCTTAACTCTTTGTGAGTTCAACTTAATCGAGTAGCTCACCTATGACAACTTCCTCCTACTCAAAAACAATGAAAAAATAAAAAACAATTATTTAAATGTGTAGGCATGCATTGTCACAGAACATGCAACTGTTGACGTGTGAATTTGGTGAAATCCAACCATAAAAATGAAAAAAAAAAATTCAGATAACAAAACAATGGTAATGGAATTTTTGAGCCCACCAAAACAAAGAAAGTGGATATTATTTTCAATATTTATGAATCGGAGCACTATATATATATATATATATATATATATATATATATATATATATATTAATGATGATGACTGATACCCTTGAAGAACCATGGGTATGTAACAATTCAAAATTTGATCATATTAAAGAAGTCAATTGAGAAAGGCATTTTGAATACGGTACTGCTTCGTTACCAATAGAGACAACACAGTTTTAATGTTTTATTGATGTCAGAAAATGGCCACTCTTGCTCCACATGATTTTGACCAAACAATCTAAAGTGCTTCAAATAATGCATCTGTGCCTCCTCTGTTGTTTCTATTTGGAATTTGGGAATGAATTATAGCCTGTCGAGTAGAACTGAAATAAGGTATAAAGTTCAATTTATGTGTTAATTCCTTTACTAGGTGTATATAGGGAAGCAGCTTAATCCATTAGGAGGAACATTCATATTTACTAATTATTACCAACTCTTTAATTTGATAACAAATTAATTTTTTAGGTCGAGTGATTGTCATATATAATATTATATCCTCAAAATATGAAAGAAATCTATTCAATTTAAACTTTGTATATGTGTGTGCATTTATTTAGACTCGTATTCAATTTAAACCTTAAAATTATACGCGTGCGTTCATTTAGATTCTTATTTAATATCAAAATAGTGATAAAAGAAAAGAGTAAGATACGACCTACATTAGTGGACATTGTTGAAACTTAAGATTTTGCACCTAAAATCCTTTTTTCTTTTCTTTTAGAGGGTTAAATGAACATAATTCAATGCAATAATACAATCCCTGAAATTAGATTAGAGCACACCTAGCAAAGTAGCAGTTGACATTTTGCATTTCTCTTGCACCACACGGCACAGTACCTTTTCCCTGGGTGCATGTGTCATGTCACATCTGTTGCACCTGCCATGTTATAAAACAATGTGTTGCAATTTCTGGTCTGAGTTAGAAAAATATCAAGTCTGCCCACCATCCTGAAATCTTATTCATGTTCATTGTTATGTACTAAGGAAACTTCCTTTGTGCTATTCTTATCTGTTCTCCATGCAAGATTACTGGTTTTTGATACTGTGGGGTACTAGAGATTTTGTAGAGTTTAGTGCTTACAAATGTTTCCGTTAAAGTTCCAGGTGGGATTCATGATAAACCTGCAATAGCAAAGAAGTTGCAGGCTTGCCCTGATGCATGCACTTGCTTGCAATGATTAAGGTCTAAAACATAATAAATGTTGTTTTTTTTAACTAAAAGATCATGGATTTAAGTGAAAATAGTCTCTCTATTAATGTAAAAAAGAGACATTTTATGTATAATCTTTTTAAATCTTACAATATGAGAGTCTTGTACATTGAATGTCTTTTTTAGACAATCTAAAACCTCATAGCATTTTAAGATAAAGGTTAGAAAGTGTCATATATCTAATCTTATTAAACTCACAAGTACATATTCCTATATTTATATTATTCTTCATAGAATTATCGGACCTCTAGGTGAATTATATATATATATATATATATATATATATATATATATATATATATATGTATAGTTTCTTGTTGAAAGTTGCCTCCAAATGGCAAGTTAGTGTTTCTGTCAGGCACAAAATATAGTACCGTGACAAAATTGCTTTGTGCTGATTTAAAATGTGTCTCCCTTTATTAATGGACATTATTGAATACTAAGAGAGAATTAATTATTCAACATTTTAGTTCATATGAAACATTCCCCAATTATTGTATACAATCTGACTGACAAGTGATACCAACATCCAACCAGTCCAAAACCATCTTGCAGTTAGTTACTCCCCTGGCTAGGTGCTCCCCATGATTCAAAAGAATGTGCATAGAATAATGCTAATGGCTTCGATCATATGCCAATTCAGAATACTTCTAGTTAATGGAAATTTGGAGTCATTAATCTAAGAAGAAAGATTTGGTGAGCATTTATATTTATCCTGCTCTTGCACCTGAGCCTGCAAGTTGGATTTTCTGACTAATTTCAAGCACAAACTGACAATTCATGCAAACTCATTCTTTGATATTCCGAGATGTTTAGCTTCTATCGAGTTTTTCAAGGATGTTGTTTTATAAGATGCTTCTCTAGCTCTGAATAAGGAGGGTTTGCATCTTCGTTTGACACCAATGTAGCCGGTGTGGTGGGAAATGAAAGGAAAAATAAAAAAAAATTAAAAGGATAAAATTACCATTTTGTTGTTGATTTTTATTGTTTTTTATTATATTATTAAAATTATAATCTTTAATAATATTTTTTTTTCAATTTCAAATTAATCAATCACGTCGTCCGTCTAAACTAATCATAAATTCATTTTCATTTAGCATTGCTTAATTAGCTATAAGAATAAAGAGGAAAAATCAGTAAAAAAATCTAAGAAATTACATCAATTTATTAATCTGCTATCTCCCATGATTATCATCAACTAGAAAACCCAATGGCAAGCACAGGTGCGCGCATGCTTAGCCTAGACCCTTATCAACAAGCACATTGGAATCATAAGAAAATGGTGGATTACTTCCTTTTTCCTTGGCTTGTTTTGTCTTGTTTTCGATTTCTTCCCTGGTACAATGAATTGACGCATACTTTAGCTGGAGGGATGGTACTATTTTCCAGGAAGCATGGTTTGTTTTTGCTCTAATTGCCCTGATTATTCTAATGAAGTTGAAAATAAGAATGCATGCTGTTCTGACTCAGTGGGTGTTTTGATAAATGCAACTTCTGTTTATGGATGCTTTGTCAGCTTAGTATACTTTGTCTGCCAAGTTCTTATTAATTTATAGCTTGTTTTTTTCTTTTTTGGGCACGCGTTGGGAAGGAATCAGAAGACTAGCTCAGATTCTTTGCTTTATTTTGTTCTCGGAATTTCCTATGATTTGACTGATTTCGTTAAACTTCTTGATTTCGTCAATTATTTTTTAAACGAAAGAATGACGATTTGAATTACATTTTTTTGTTTTTAAAGTTATTGAATCAAATGTTAAGTTACAATAAGGAGGATTTTGGATTATATATTGAGAGATTGTTCTATCCCATGTTGTAATTATTATTTTTCTTAGTTTGAGACTCGAATCTTACATTTTTGAATTAAAGTTATTGTTATGCGTGATAAAAAAAATAATAAAAATGCGTCATGTGACGTATAAAAAAAAATAAGTGAAAAATCGGGTCTATCGTTTTGGAAACAATATTGCGAGAGACATAAATTATGCTATTTGAATAATTTTGTCCTTAAATATTTTTGATTCTACAAGACCCATAAAACAGTAAAAAATTACTTAATTAGTGGATAACTACGTGAAAAATGTGGAATTAATCTCTATAAATAAGGGTCAGGTATAATTTATGAAACTAAATCTCTATTTTGTTTACAGAAATTCTGTCGAATTCTCTTTCTGACTCAAATATCGGAGTGTTTACGCAGGAAAAAATGTCTGCGCCTCTCTTATTATTATTTTTCACGTGGTATAAAGATCAAAACGAAGAAATCAGTAATACATCATTGTTGTGTTTGATAACAACACTAGTTAATACAAAAATAAAAAAATAGCACAAAGTGCCAAGAGTTTTATTTTATGACAAGTTTTAATGCTCAAATTAATTAATAATATAAACGATTAGGGAATGGATTAAGTCCCAAAGAGGAAAGGAGAAATGCAAAAAGGTGGAAAAGATAAGCCTCTCTTCAGGGTTTCTTTCTTCTTATAACTTTGTTTTCGAAGCTGTTAAATGTTATGCATACAATTCGTCTCTTATCTTAAAAATATTGATACGATAATTACAGTTTTTATTACTTAATTACTGAAATAATCTTGAAATAATCTTAAAATAATTATTGATACGACCTTGTGGCTTACGAAGTAGATGATGTTTTGTTATTCAATTTATTAAAATAAAAATTTTGACGATGATGAGATAATGTTTTGGTAAATACCATGCATAGGATAACTCTCCTTCATCTTATAATTATAATTACTCGTCACTATATATAATAAGATACAATGATGAGATGAATAAAATTTTATGAATATTTGTTTCTTAGTAAGAGTTCTAAGTTACTTGGCCCAAAAAAAAAAAGTTTTAAGTTAAACATAATTCATTAATTGAATTATATTACAAGAACGAACAAACAAAAAATTTTCTCTTCAAAAATCTTTAAAATTTCAAATTCAAAGTGTTTTCATAAAAGGAGGATAGTTAAATGAATTATAAATGATTATTGTTTTGAATACTCAATTTAAATTAAGTTCATCCCAGGCACAAACTAAAAGTATAATACAATTATTTAAAATTTAAAACAGGAACAAAAATCCATGTACTATTTATCTAAGTTTTAAGATTTTACATAATAACGTTTGAGTATTTAACTCAATAATAAATGCATGTGTATCTATGCATAAAAAGTTGAGTTCAGATCCCTCTTACCCTGAATCCAAAAAAGAAATTTTTATATATAAATTTAGATCCGACCATTTGAGTATTTGTGTCTGTTTATTTCGAATCAAATGATATAAAACATGAAAATTATCATATCATAATTCAAGTTAACACGTTAAACACTAAATCGATTATAGATCCTGCACTATTACTTTCATCACCCACTTCAGATAACAAGATTCCAGTAGCTGAATTATTGTAACACTATATTGTTCCCATTTCCAAGAAAGCGCAGTTTGTGTGTGACCAAAAATCTCAGAACTAATTTATTCAATTCTAAGCATGTTCAACGGAATATGCCATTACACTGGACATGTAACCAACATAATTAGTTTTCCTGTTGAATTTCATATGGACAATGCAATGTCAAAATACAAGAAATCATACTTATTCCCTACCTCAAAATCATCAATATCAGAAAAGTCATCTGATTCATCAGAAAACCATCAACTTCGGGTAATTATCATTGTCATCCTCTTCCATGGCTGCCTGGTTACTTGCACCTTCTGAAACCCCTAAAACAATGCAAAACATTCCAGGTTTTTCCGGTCCGCTTGCAAAAGGGCTGCTAGATATGCACTGGTATTATCAAAAACAAACCAAAACAATGAAATATTATGCTAAAGAATGACTGCTAAACTATGTTGGAAATACCCGTCACAATAAAGGAACTAAAGGGTATAGCAAAAGAAAATCCAAGGGAGAAAAAGATTCATGCATCATGTCACAAAAATTTGTGAGAAAAGGTAAAGAACAAAGAAATATGAAACGTAGCTTAAAATGCCCGAATTAGAACACTTCAGACCATGTGAAGTGCAGAAGCAGAAATGTATATTGCTGCAACCCATAATGCACTGGGCTTTCTCCCTGCCAGTAAATGTGTGTTAACTACAGTAAGATTTTAACTTTGAAAACCACATACACAGAATTAAAAAAAAAAATCACAGCTGCCTCTGGTCCTGTTTCATGCGAGATAAAATTTTCCTTGCCGTTTTAACAACTTCATCATTCCCTACAGGAATTAAAATTGCAAAAGCATATTGGTCATTATGCCTGCCTAGAGTGCAAAGCACAAAAACCAGTGCATGCAACAGCCAAAGTGTCTCACAGTGTAGGAATTTATTAAGCAACTTACCGTTCGTATATCTATGAATAAAAATTGAAGGATAAATTAGTTTCTGAAGATCTTTCGTCTCAGCAAGGTACAGCACATTGCAAATATATGGAGCCTAGCTCATAACTGCAGAAGAAAAAACAGAACGTCAATTAAAACAAAGAGGTTCTCCTTACACAAAAAAAGAAAGACTAAGCATTATCAAGCAAATCGAAATTTTTTATAAAGGGTAAAAATGGGAGGAAAATTCCTACATATTTATATTTAGATAACTTGAAAATTTAATAAGATGGAAAGGCTTTCTCTTTTGCCTAAAACTCCAAAAATTATATGATTGAGGGAAAACAATTCAAGCATGGCATTGGTATTATGTTTGATGTCAGATTTAACCAAGGTTTGGCCAGATAGTTGTTATCTCTCCTTAGGAAAGAATAGGTCTGAGGTTCAAATCCCCCTTCCCTCTCTTGTACCTCCCTATGATTCAAAAAAAAGATTTAACCAGCATGAAAATGATGAATAAAAACACATTCTTTTCTTTTCTTCTTTCAAAAAGGTACATTCTATTGATGACAGTTTACATGTCTTATTTTAAAATATCAATGAATCAAGTTGCTCTTGATAGCTCTGCAATGGTCTAACTTCAAGAAAATGTAGTGCTAATTTCATGTGGCCCTCACGAGCATAGAATGAACCTTCTGTGTTTTTCCAATAGTCAAGCACTAGCTGAAAGAGATCCTATCTAACCCTTTGTATTCAAACCTGCAATATTCTTTCTGCATTCAAACCCCAGCCACAAACACATTTCTCTGACCAATATCTAACATTACGATCGAAGACTCTTTACTCTCATTCCCTGTGTAAGCAATCCCAGCCCACAAAAAATCTTTATGCTACTACCTTCCTTTTCCTTGGACTAATATTCACCCTAATTCCAAGACCAAAAAGTCTATATAAGGACATAATAATCTTAAGGCATAAATGCATCCCAAAGAAAATATCATATTCATATCATATGAGAGGATGAAGGAAAGAATCATAACTTACTGTATTTTGTAGAAAGAAAAGAAAAGGAAAACCAAGACCACACAATTTTCGAAAGATTTGAAAGGAAAAAAGAACAAATGATTCTCCCGGTGAAAAAGATAAAAGGAAAAGAATCACACTAAGTATTTTACAAATGACAAAGACGGGTTTGAAGTGGTCAAAAATTACTGCCATCTGCATAATGCTGCATTTTGGTAAAAAATAAAATAAAATGTGCATCAACAAATACCAAACTATAAAATTGAGGACTCTGCAAAAATAAGTAATATATGAAAACTACCAATGTGAAATAATAAGAAATTTACGTGTAAAATCGGATTTTACAAGTGCCTAGGCATGTACACCAATACACAACTATGTGTGTGTTATGAAACAGACACATAAACAGCTGAATCATCACGTTTTAAGTTTGGACAACAAACTGTGATCAATTTCAGGCGTGTCAAAGCTAGAGACAACGGTTCATGTAACCATGTTACAAGTTTAAAAAAGCAGAAATTCTTCACCAACATGAAGATAAAGACAAGCAGCTTGTAATAGCTCTTATCTGCGGCCCTTACTGAAATTCTGTTCAAGGGCAATTTTCACCACAGCTTAAAATATTTTAACAAAATAAGGAAACTAAAAAAACAAAATAACAAGCAATGAGATGAAACTTAGGCTCAAGAAAACATACTTCATAAGAGTGTCTAGCAGTTTCAATGATGTCAGTGCTATAATCATCAATATTTAATGCATCCTTCTTATCTCATATCATCAAAAGCTGCACCACCAAATGAAATTAAAACCAGGAACAAGATGTTCCATAAGTCAAGTTGCAATAAGCACTTTAATGCTAACACATTATAACCATGGCAATAAAAATGCAATTGCATGTATCAAAGTATACTTTGAACCAACGTATAAAAGTATACTGAGGAAATGCATCAGTAATCCCTCATAAAAAGTAGAAAAAATATAGTTTCTTGCATGTCCTCCTATGTTAATCTGAAATATAAGACATTGTCCTCTGAAAACAAAGTGAAATGAACAACAGAAATCAATAAAAGTTAAGCCAAAAGGTAAGCAAAGAATAACAAACTAAACAAAGGGAAACAAAATTTGATCTCCCCAGTTCAACACACTTCACATGTAGTCTATTGAAACACATCCAACAATGAGACTAACATGCCAATTTCTTCTCGTTTTTAATCGCAAATTCAGCCAGCCATATTTAGGAAACAATAATTAGCAAGCAAGAAGTTATTTTCTATCCCAACGACAATGTTCAACTAGCTTAAACTTAAATCACGACTATTCCACTAAATTTTAGCACATAACTTGCAACTTTTAATTAATTTTGCAACCTTGAAAAAATCTTGGGTTTACTCGTAAAAAAATTACATACAAAGAAAGAAAAATTACCTGGCCAGCTGAATCTTTAACAAATTGCATTTCAGAATGTTCTTCCAACACCTTCCCACAAAGTGTACAACACCTAAAAAATTAATGAATCAGAAATTGGAAGTTTATAAAAAAGTGAAATTGTTTTAAGGACAAGAAAATTCACTCACGATGGACCATCATAGTCCATAGACACGTTCTCCAGCAAAGTTTCTGGAACAATTATTACAGTAAACCATTCTCCTAAAATTATAACTTTGAAAAACAAGAAGATGAAAAGGCGCAAACTGTTTCCTTTCCTTCCTTTTCTCAGCAACCAAACAGAAGAACTATGAATCGTCGACTTTTTCAAAATTTAGATTAAAGGATATGTATAATAATATGGGAAGAAAAAATTGAAAATGAAAATCGGAGGTTGAAGAAAGACCGTGGAACAGTTAGGAGAGAAGTTAGGATTTTGTGGGAAGGTAATTTTGGATGGAACACGCGTTTTATTTTACTGAGTGACTCAGTGAGTAAAGAAGAAGACGTGAAGAAAGTTGGGCTCAACTGGAAACGGAAATACCGGATTTGCGCGGAAGATATGAAGGAGGATTTTTCAGCAATCTAAAAATGAAAATGAGTCTAAAAATTATTTTTTATTTATATATAATTATTTATGATAATATAAATTTGAAGGCAAAAAAATGGAATTCAACTCTTCAATTTAACTATTATTAATCCAAATAATTATAATAAAACTAAAAATAGTACTATGCAATAAAAACTAATTCAACTTGAATGAGTGACTTGTAGAAATAATTATCAATTTTTATTATTTTTAATAAAAAAATATAATTAAAATTTGATAAAATTGAAGTATTACGATAGAATTGAATATTTACTAATATACAGTATAGTAATTAATGCCTGATAAAAAGCTTAAATAAATAAACATATTAACGTACCCAAAAAAAAAATACAATTTCGAATTCCACGCTTTGAATTACAAGATTTAAAGAGGAAAATATTAAGTTTGAAATCTTAATTTGCAATCCTCTCTTCTATAAATACTATTAAAATGTTCTCTTCTTACATTTATATTTTTCATTTTTTTGCCTAATCACATCTTATTTTATAATATCTTATCTTCTTCCTTTTCTTTGATAATTTGAATAGAATTATATTAAAAAAATAAATTTTGTTGTACATGATATTAAGAATAAAAAAAAGTACTCAAAGTGGCGCACGAAGAAAGCATGTATAGGTATGAGAGAATCTGACATTTAATGAAAATGACATATGCGTAATTAATGACAGAGAGAAACTCTTATAAATAGGGGCCAAGTATGATTCATAAACGGGATTTGAGAACTTCATACTAAAACTATACCAAACTCTCTGTCTGACTTAAGCATCGGAGTGCAAACGCAGGGTAGAACCCCTGCGTTCCTCTGATCTTCTTCTTTCTTGCAGAAGCTCTCGGCAACACGTGGCAGGGAACTCGAAGAGAAGACGTCAGCAATTTGTCACTATTGTTTCAGGTAACAACAATTGGCGCCGTCTGTGGGAATCGAAAGAAAAAAGCTATGGTACGGACGCGTTCGAGAGGAACTAGAACCAATGAATAATACGAAAAAATCAAAATTCGAAGCCAAAACGACGTTTTTTAGGTAAAAATCCCGGACAAACCGCCTTCGGCTGTTTGCCGCAACTTTGTCGCGTACTCTGCCGTAACTCTGTCGCTCTGTTGCCACTTTGCCGCAACTCTATCGCCCTATCAACACTCTGTCACGCACCCTATCGAGCACTCTGCCGTAACTCTGTCGCTCTGTTGACACTCTGCCCCAAACTCTGAGTGCACTCTGTCGCGCACACTGCCACGCAAGAGTCTGCCGCACACTCTGCCGCACAAGACTCTGCCGCGCACACCCTGCGGCGCGAGAGTCTGTCGCACACTCTGACGCGCGAGACCCTGCCGCTCTACAGTCTACCGCACACCCCGCCGCAGACTCTGCGCACACTCTGTCGCCAACCTGCCGTGCGAGACTCTGTCGCGCACACCCTACCGCGCAAGAGTCTACCGCACACTCTGACGCGCGAGACCCTGCCGCTCTACACTCTGCCGCACACCCCGCCGTAGACTCTGCGCACACTTTGTCGCGAACTTGCCGCGCGAGACTCTGTCGCACACCTGTCGCGTGATACTCTAACACACACACTGCTGCGCTAGACTCTGCCGCACGAGACCCTGCAACGCAAAAGCGAGACTCTATCACACACTCTGTAGCGCGAGACCCTGTCGCACATGACGACTGGTGGCTGTCGAGACCAACAATAATAATTCCTACTCAAAATAAATTTAAACTGTAGTATAAATGAGTAAGGTCGTTTCCCAAGAGATTGGCTAGATTTATCTTTCTGCGTAATAATTAAAAAGTAAAATGGGGATTTTGGGAAAATGAAAATAAAAATTAAATTAAAATCTAGGCAAGTAAAATCGCTATATAAAATAATTGGAGAAAATCAATATAATGAGAACATCCAACCAAATGAATAATTTTAGAATGAGTTCAGGGAATTGATCATTGATGCAAAAATAAATTCTTTTAATCTTTACCAAATTGGTTATGGTTATTGGTACGACCTAACAACCTATCCCTCCTTACTTATTCGATAATCAGGATACGATCTCTAATTATTTCTCTTGTCAGTTAAAGAACCTTAGATACGATCTTAAGATTTAATTTACCAACAGCATTGAAAACTAGAGAGACTACCAATTCTAACCAACAAACACACATGTAGGTTCATTTAAGTTAGATTATATATCTTCTTAACAGAGAATTGAAATCCTGTCTGAAATCAATTATGTTATTTACCACTTATATTAGAATGCCTAAACAATTACGGATTCAGGTTTCTAATTGGTGATATATTATCCTGACAATTGAACAAAGGGCCTTTTTTGCACAATCAATCAAAACAATAATTTAAATAAGAACAGAAGACATATAAATAATAAAGATATAAAAGAACAATATAAAACTAATTAGATCTCACAATTCTTAAAGAACCCAAACTTTAATTATCCTTTGGCTAGACTAAAAGTTTAGCAAGCCATAAGTTCAGAGAAAAACACAAAATATAAAATTGTATCTACAATGATGATTTCCGATCATCAATCTCTTCCACTCTAAGTCTATAAATACTAAATATCCTAGCTCCAGAATCTGTTTCCAAATGAAAGTTCTCTGATTGAGTTTGATTACAATTAAACTTCTTTCCTTTTTCCCTCACTTTGCATATCTCTTCTTTAATAATTAAAATCTTTCACTTGTCATCTTTAGACTGTTTAAGTCAACTTCAGCTACAAGTGATAGATCTTGACTTGAATTCCAAGATTTCTTCTGATTTTGTGACTTGACCAGAATTTGTAGCTTTTAATCCATTTTATCCATTTTCCTTCATTCACAATACAAAATAGAAAATATAAGTCAAATCCAAAAATTAAGCATATAAAAGAATTTAAATCATGAAAAAAATATGACAATTAATATGTCTAATATGTAACTTATCAAATTCCCCCACACCTAAACCTTGCTTGTCCTCAAGCATACAATAGTCTAAATTCATAATCTCTTCTCATCATTCCTTCATCCTCTTCTTATGCTCATCCAAAATAAATTCCTTTCAATAATTAAAACACAAGTTTTTAAAGTGAATTCTCATAACACACATGAATAGCACCTTAATAATTCAATTAAATTCGTAAAGTACATAGGATCAAACACCCTCGCAATTGGATTTCACTCATCACACTCTTAGTGTTTAAGGTATATATCAATGAACTCTCAAGTCACTGCATAGAAGATTTCTTACCATAGGCTTGCACATTCATCATATCTCTTCCACCAATGAATGAATTAAGATGCAAAAATCTAAGGGTCTAAAAAGGGTTGTAATGGAGCTTAGGTAAGGTATGATAAAGGGATTTTTGGGTTAAAGAAATTGAAAAAAAATCATACAAAACTTTTCACATAAAACTCAACTTAATGATTTCAAAAGACTGCTTCAATCACATAATTTTCAGAATTAACTTTCAAGTAATAAAAATTTACTTCTCTTTCTCTTTATTTTTTCTTTCATCATTTTTTTTCTTCATTTTTTTTTCTTTGCTTCATTTTTCCCTTTTTTTTTCTTCTTCTTTTTTTTTTCTATTTTTTTTTCGAAAGAGAAAGAAACTCACTGGAAATAATAGCTTGGAATACTAAATTTTCAATATATGCAATCTTTCCAAAAATATTTTGAAGTTTCATGTGCATAAGTCCATATGATTTTTCAATTCAAGGATCAAAAAGAGGGAAAATCAACAAAAGGGTTTATTATGGCTTGTAATGTGGTTTAATCCAAAGAAAAGGTTAGGCTCAAAGTGGTTTCTCTACGGGTTAATAATAATAAGGGTAGGCAAAAAAAATGGTTTAATGACAAGAAAAAGGGTTTAACCTAAATGCCCTTATTTGATTAATTGCATCATATTCATCAAAGGGGTTAATTGAGACATGTATGACAGAGCAAGTTCTAGAATAGTCAACTATACATGATAATCACACAAACAAAGGAAATAGAGCATGATGTAATGAATGCTCGTAGGCTCAAATCTCACCAAAAAAGGTTATGTGTGCTAGATCCTATATATTTTTTTCATTTAATAAATCAAAAGTAACTAATCAGTGTTTTAATGAGAATTCAAAACTGTTTTGCACATATGTAAATCACATTTTTTTTTCATGGGATAAGCATTGGAAAAATCTAGAATTCAAAGAGATCACAAATTATAACTAATGTATCTTTTGGAACAAAATATTTTTTTTAGATTTGCAAAAATTATCACGAAAATTAATCAAGAATGAAAGAATAATAAGACAAACATCAGAGTCACAATTAAATATCCCCCCCACACCTAGACTATACATTGTCCCTAATGTATCAAAATAATTGCTCAAACACTGTACAAGATTTAAGAGAATTAAGAAACTTCCCTGAAAAAAATGTTGAGCACTGTGAAACATGGTGTTGATTTTCACTACGTTGCCAATCCGATTTCCATTGCTAGTCATAGAAAAATTCCTCATCCCCTGCGATTAATAATCTCCAATAAGTAAAAATAAATATACAAAATCAAATACTATTAATAATAAAAATAATAAAGTTAAAATTTACCACTTAAGTAAAACAATCACTACAACAAATATATATATATATATATATATATTTTTTATATTTTTGTTTTCTTTTCTTTTCTTTTTTTCTTTCTTTTTTTAAGTTTTGTTTTTTTTTTTTCTGAAAATATAGCAAAAATAAAAAAGTATATAAAAAAAATTTAAACAATAAACACGGAGATTGTTGGGAATGGGCTGCAGTCAATGGGCAAGTGCTCTGCAATCGGGATCGGAGCTGAGAATAGCTGTCGATCGTTGGTACTGCTGCTGAAGGTTGAGGCTGTCGGTGAAGACAGGCGCAATGACTGGCAATGGAGTGCTGGAATTGGTGTTGTAGTCGGGACCGAGAAGAAGCTGGGTCTGCGTTGATCGGGGGACTGGAAGCTGGGAGCAGTTCGGGAAGAGGTTGCAATTGCGGGCTTGAGCTGCTGGGATGGGCTGCTGCAGTCAGAAATGGAGCTGTTGCCGGCAGGGGGTTGAACTACTGCTGCTGAAGCTGCCGAGAGCTGTTGCCGATTGCTGGAATTGGTGGAACTGCTGTGGAGAGGACCGGTCTCTGTTCCGGTGGAGAATGAGGCAATCGGTGGATTCGGTTGGGTGAGACAAAAGCTTGGCTGCTGCGGGACTGGAGGAAAATTGGTGGTTGCCGGAGATGCTGCCGATGGTGGAAGCTGGGAGGGGGGACCGGTCTCGGTTCCTGGTGAGGATGCTGCAGTCTGAAGCCAAAACTGCTGCTGCTGCTGGTATGTGAAGAAGAATTGATTCTGCAGCTGAGTGAAGGGGATCGCGGCTGGTGTTGATTGAGGCAAAAAAATTTCTGCTGCATGCTGGCTCTGTGCGTGAGGCTCGAAGAGGTCGGGGGTCACTGGATTGGTTGCTGCCGGTTGGTGTTGCCGGAGCTATGAAGACAGGCGAGAAGACCGGCACGAGGGACCTGCAATTTGGAGAGTGAAGATGGTGCCAAGAAGGAGAAAGGATCTACAGAAAAAATAATAAAATAAATAAATATAAACTGAGTCGAAAAAAACTGAGATTTTTTTTTTTTTGAAAAAACAGAAGTGCTCTTGTCATAAGGCGTGGGCACGCTTATGCAAACACTTCTTTTGTTTTTTTTTTTTATCAAAATAAAACAACAAAAATTAAAAAATTTATTTGCGAATCAAAAAAGAGAAATTTTGGGTTGCCTCCCAAAAAGCGCCTTTCTTTAAAGTCTTTGGCTAGACATAGTCATGCTTAATTCGTTCAATTTCATGCACTTGTAAACCTTCATAAAAAGGTTTTAAACGATGACCCTTGACCTTAGAGATCTGACCTGTATCCAAATTTTGAATTTCAATTTTACCACGAGGAAACACCTTAGTAACAATATAAGGGCCTAATCATCTAGAACGAAATTTACTAGGAAATATTTTTAATTTAGAATGAGATAGTATAACTTTCTGACCAATATAAATTTTTTTCTTGGAAACTATATGATCATGAAAAGCCTTTATCTCTTCCTTGTAAATCCTAGAACTCTCACAGTCATTATTGATATTAAACTTAATGATTTCATCATCAAATTCCATTGTGAGTGTACCATCATGCACATCAATTTTAGTCCTAGATGTTTTTAAGAAGGGCCTTCCTAGCAAAATTAAAGATCTAGATAAATCATCCCTCCATATCAAGCACATAAAAATCAGCATGAAAGATCAATCTATTTACTTGCACCAGAACATCCTCTAAGACACCCTCAGGATAAACATTAGATCTATCAGCAAGTTGAATAATCACACCAGTCTCTTTTAATGGTCCAACATTCAAAGATTTAAAAATAGACAGAGGCATGACATTGATTGAAGCTCCTAGATCTAACATTGCTCTTTCAATTTTAAGATTACCTACCTTACAATGGATAGTAAACATACCTGGATCATTGCATTTAGGAGGTAACTTTTTCTGAATGACAGCTGAAACATTTTCACCCATGCTTACAAATTCATTACCTTTTAGTTTCCTTTTGTTGATGCACAACTCCTTGAGAAATTTGGCATATCGAGGTACCTGTTTAATTACATCAAGTAAAGGAATATTTACCCCAATCTTGCGAAAGATGTCAAAAATTTCTTTTTCCTCCTCCTCCTTTTTAGATTTGGATGATCTAAAAGGAAAAGGTGGAATTGGTGCCAAAATTTTTTGTTGCGTGCCATTAGGTTCCTTAGGGTGATCCAACTGTGGCTGGGATACAGTAACTTCCTTTTCAGCTTCTTCTGGAATGTGCTTTCGGGTTGTCTTGCTAGACTCCCTTACCTCGATTCCACTCCTCAAGGTCATTGCACTAACATTCTGTTTGGGATTGATGACTGTCTGTGAGGGCAATTTTCCTTGAGATTTCAGTCTATTCACAGAAATGGCTAGCTGACTCATTTGATCCTCCAGCTTCTTGATGCTTGTCCTTGTCTCCTGTTGAAATTGTTGTGTGTTAATTGCAAGTGATTTAACAATTTCTTCAAGAGACGTACCTAAACTTGAGGATGGCTGATGTTGCTGTGGAGCGAGCTGTTTATATTGAAAGTTCTGAAATTGAGGTCTTGCTCCATAGCTCAAATTGGGATGGTCTCTCCACCCTGGGTTATATGTATTAGAATATGGATCGTGATTCCTTTGTGGTGGACCTGAAAATCCTCTAACTGCATTTACGTGCTCATGAGGTTCATCTTGAAGTGTAGGGCACATGTCGGTTGGGTGTCCAGTAGCAGCACAAATTTCACAGGCTTTTACTTGTTGTACATTTCCCATTCCTATAGCCAATTGTTGAACAATAGATGTTAGATTAGCTATTTGACTTTCAAGAGAATGTGTATTTACCTCGTTTACTCTTCTATGAGATATATCTTGTCTGAATCCAAATTGCTGGGAGTTAGCAGCCATGGTGGAAATCAAATCTCTAGCTTCTCTAGGCGTCTTGTTCACTATCGCACCTCCACTGGCTGCGTCCATCATCCTTCTTTCCATGGGTAACAATCCTTCATAAAAGTATTGAATTAAGAGCTGTTCAGAAATCCCATGTTGCGGACAACTTGCACAAAGTTGCTTAAATCTCTCCCAATATTCGTGAAGAGTCTCAATATCTTTCTGCTTGATTGCACATATCTCTCTTCGAATGCTAGCAGCTCTTGAAGCAGGGAAGAATTTGTCAAGGAACAATCTCACCATTTCAGTCCACGTGGTTATAGAACCAGGAGTTAAATGGAACAACCAATCTTTTGCTCTATCAGCTAGTGAGAACGGGAAAGCTCGCATTTTGATTTGCTCTTCAGTAACTCCTTGTGGTTTCAGGCTTGCACATACCACATGAAATTCTTTTAAGTGCTTGTGAGGATTTTCATTCTCAAGACCATGAAACTTGGGAAGCAAATGGATCAAACCCGATCTTAACTCAAAATCTGCTTGCAGTGTTGGGTAATGAATGCAGAGGGGTTGTTGATTGACAGGTGGTGCAGCCAACTGCCTTAAAGTTTGTTCATCTTCAGCCATTATTTCTTCAGTACCTGCACGAAAAGAAAAGAAAAAAAATGGCAGTAAAATAAATCTAATTAAAAACCAATCCCCGGCAACGGCGCCAAAAATTGGTGGCTGTCGAGACCAACAATAATAATTCCTACTCAAAATAAATTTAAACTGTAGTATAAATGAGTAAGGTCGTTTCCCAAGAGATTGGCTAGATTTATCTTTCTGCGTAATAATTAAAAAGTAAAATGGGGATTTTGGGAAAATGAAAATAAAAATTAAATTAAAATCTAGGCAAGTAAAATCGCTATATAAAATAATTGAAGAAAATCAATATAATGAGAACATCCAACTAACGGAATAATTTTAGAATGAGTTCAGGGAATTGATCATTGATGCAAAAATAAATTCTTTTAATCTTTACCAAATTGGTTATGGTTATTGGTACGACCTAACAACCTATCCCTCCTTACTTATTCGATAATCAGGATACGATCTCTAATTATTTCTCTTGTCAGTTAAAGAACCTTAGATACGATCTTAAGATTTAATTTACCAACAGCATTGAAAACTAGAGAGACTACCAATTCTAACCAACAAACACACATGTAGGTTCATTTAAGTTAGATTATATATCTTCTTAACAGAGAATTGAAATCCTGTCTGAAATCAATTATGTTATTTACCACTTATATTAGAATGCCTAAACAATTACGGATTCAGGTTTCTAATTTGTGATATATTATCCTGACAATTGAACAAAGGGCCCTTTTTGCACAATCAATCAAAACAATAATTTAAATAAGAACAAAAGACATATAAATAATAAAGATATAAAAGAACAATATAAAACTAATTAGATCTCACAATTCTTAAAGAACCCAAACTTTAATTATCCTTTGGCTAGACTAAAAGTTTAGCAAGCCATAAGTTCAGAGAAAAACACAAAATATAAAATTGTATCTACAATGATGATTTTCGATCATCAATCTCTTCCACTCTTAGTCTATAAATACTAAATATCCTAGCTCCAGAATCTGTTTCCAAAGGAAAGTTCTCTGATTGAGTTTGATTACAATTAAACTTCTTTCCTTTTTCCCCCAATTTGCATATCTCTTCTTTAATAGTTAAAATCTTCCACTTGCCATCTTTAGACTGTTTAAGTCAACTTCAGCTACAAGTGATAGATCTTGACTTGAATTCCAAGATTTCTTCTGATTTTGTGACTTGACCAGAATTTGTAGCTTTTAATCCATTTTGTCCATTTTCCTTCATTCACAATACAAAATAGAAAATATAAGTCAAATCCAAAAATTAAGCATATAAAAGAATTTAAATCATGAAAAAATATGACAATTAATATGTCTAATATGTACCTTATCAACGACACTCTGGCGCACACTCTGCCGCGCACCTTGTCGCGTGAGGCTTGTCGCGTACTCTGCCACACGAGACCCTTCTGCGCACTCTGCCTAGCGAGAGACCCTGTCGCGTACTCTGCCGCCCGAAACCCTGCCACATGAAAGACTATGCCACGCACCCTGTAGTGCAGATTTAGATTCCTGCCGCAGGACTGAGGGAGCACAACCCTACGACACATTTTTAGAACCCTGTTGCAGGGATCAGTACTCAAGACCCTGTCGTCAGGGTGAGGGAGATAAACCCTGCCGTAAAGTTTGATATGAATTCAAAGTTCATCGGTCTGGGGAGCAGGGGAGGCAGAGCCTTCCCTCAGCAAAAAAGAAGGCAGCAGTCTAATGGTCAGAACAGTCTGAACTCCTTAGTCTATTTCGAAGATTCAAGGTCAAATCTTGAAATGCGAGGTGTTAGAAGAAAGCATCCAGTGCAAAGACACGGGAGAAGGAGTTTTCATTCAAATGACTCGGACTCTTCTAATACCAAGGAAAGGGGAGCACATTCGACCCGAGAATCGGAGAAGAACATGGAAAAATTCATAGAAAGGATTCTGGAGAAGAAAAAGCTGGTGAATCCCATATTGTCTTGAGATCATGGACAAGCTATTCCAAAGAAGTTTAAGATGCCCTATATGGCTACTTATGCTGACAAAACCGACCCGTATGACCATATGCAAAATTACGAGTCTCCCTTGATACTTCATGGATGGGAGGATGAAATAATGTGTAGAGCCTTTTCGCTCACGCTAACGGGGCATACCTTGAAAGAAGGTTTCATCTCATCTTTTGATCAGTTATGAAGTGAGTTTTTGAAAGCCTTCATGATCAATACCCAGCGAAAAAAGGACGCGACCTACTTGCTTACACTCAAGCAAGGAAACAAGGAGTCGTTGAAAAGTTATGTTGATCATTTTCGGGATATGACTCTAAAAGTGAAAGATCTAAAAGTTAGAGTAGTTATGACAGCAATGCTACAAGGAACAAAAGTTGAAATGCTATAAGAGTCCCTTGATCAACCCACAACCATCTTAGATTTATGTGCTCGAGCAAATAAGTATGTAGCCCAAGAGGATGTAATGAAGATGGTACAGTCACGAGAAGTGAAGGAAGAAAGAAAAAGAGAGAGATGTACCTGAAAGGAGCTATTCTAGACCTGATAGATTGGATAAAGCTCCCAGGCTTAGGTACGAAAGTTATGCTAAGCTAAACGAGCCCTGTGCTGATATTGAAGGGACTGGACTGTTAGAATTCTCGAAGAAGAAAGTAGGAAACATAGGCCAACACATAGATGCCTACTGTGACTTCCATTTCGCTCATGGTCATTTTACGGAAAGGTGCAGAGAACTGATGGATCAGTTGGAAAGGTTCGCGAGGGGAAGATTAATCGTTTCCTTTGGAGAAACGAAAGAGCTCATTACCCTCCCCGAGATCGAAGGGATAATCACCCACAAAATAGGCAAAACAGGCCAAGAAAATGAGGAAGAAGCTAGACCAAATCCCAGAAGGTAACCGACAAGATAATGAACCAACTGGACTAGCTATAAATGTCATAGCAGGTGAAAATTCAATGGCGAAAAATTCCTCTACCTCTCGTAAAACTTACGCGAGGCAAGCGTATCGAGTTAATGTTGTTATGGAGAAGAGAGTGGATGAAGAGCCTATTATGTTCACCCCAGCAGATCGGGGAGATAATATCATCCCCCATGATGATCCCATGGTTATCTCATAAAATAGTTAATCGAATCTTGGTAGACAACGGAAGTTTGGGGAACAGGTAAAGGTAGTCGAGAAAGCCCAAAACATGTAACTCGACAAGTGTTATTTATGGTCGTAAAGTCAACTTCGACTGTTTACAACATGATTCTGGGAAGACCTCTATTGAATGCCGTGAGGGTTGTCATCTCTCATTGCTACCTGTTAATAAAGTTTCATACCCCTAATGGAGTTGAACAAGTGCAAGGGGATCAAAAGAAGGCTCGTACATGTTATATCGCATCTACTACATGCAAAGGAATAGAGAGAAATGAGGCGTTATCTATAGCTGACCTTCCAAAACCCCAACTTGTCGAAGATCTGGTGCTGAAAAAGTTGCACATAACCTATACTCTGAAAGAGAATGAAATTCAGAGCTAATCGAGAAAATCACATTAAATCAGACGGATGATTGGGCCCAACACTCGTAACCTTGAAATTTTACAGGGAGGACATGGATTTCAAGTCACTTGAAATTATACTAGAATTAGCCATTTACATTATGTTTCCTTTATATATTTTTGCATCTTCATATTATTATCTGTTTATTTTGAATATGTTGTCACGAGATGCTTTAAATAGATGGAATTTCTCTATTCTTATATTTATCTTACTGATACTCATAAATATGGATCTTGTGACAGACGTGTCGTAAGAGCTTGAGGCGCGATAGCGTCACTGTAGCCAGGTGTGAAAAACAGACGAGCTATAAGATCCTGAGGCGCAATAGCGTCACTGTGGCCAGGCATGAAAAGTAGACGAGCCGTAAGAGCCTAAGGCGCAATAGCGTCACTGTGGCCAGGCGTGAAAAACAGACGAGCCGTAAGAGCCTGAGGCGCAATAGCGTCACTATGGCCAGGCGTGAAAAATAGACGAGCCGTAAGAGCCTGAGGCGTAATAACATCACTGTGGCCAGGCGTAAAAGGCAGACGAGCCGTAAGAGCTTGAGGCACAATAGCGTCACTGTGGTCAAGCGTAAAAGGCAGACGAGCCGAAGAGCCTGAGGCACAATAGCGTCATTGTGGCCAGGCATGAAAAACAGACAAGTCATAAGAGCCTGAAGCGCAATAGCGTCACTGTGGCCAGGCGTAAAAGGCAGATGAGCCGTAAGAGCCTGAGGTGCAATAGCGTCACTGTGACCAGGTATGAAAAACAGACGAGCCGTAAGAGCCTGAGTCGCAATAGCGTCATTGTGGCCAAGCAAGTAAAAGGCAGACGAGTTGTAAGAGCCTGAGGTGCAATAGCGTAACTGTGGTCAGGCGTAAAAGGCAGACGAGCCGTGAGAGCCTGAGGTGCAATAGCGTCACTGTGGCCAGGCGTAAAAGGCAGACGAGCCGTAAGAGCCTGAGACGCAATAACGTCTCTGTGGCCAGGCGTGAAAAGCAGAAGAAGCCGTAAGAGCCTGAGGCGCGATAGCGTCACTGTGGTCAGGTGTAAAAGGCAGACGAGCCGTAAGAGCCTGAGGCGCAATAGCGTCATTGTGGCCAGGCGTGAAAAACAGATGAGTCGTAAGAGCCTGAGGCGCAATAGCGTCACTGTGGCCAGGCGTAAAAGGCAGATCAGCCGTAAGAGCCTGAGGCGCAATAGCGTCACTATGGCCAGGCATGAAAAACAGACGAGCCGCAAGAGCCTGAAGCACAATAGCGTCACTGTGGCCTGGCATTGGAAACGAACAAGCCGTAAGAGCCTGAGGCGCGATAGCGTCACTGTGGCTAGGCGTTGGAAACGAATAAGCTATAAGGGCATGAGGCGCAATAGCGTCACGGTGGTCAGGCGTTGAAGACAAATAAGTCGTAAGAGCCAGAGGTGCGATAGTGTCACGACGGCTAGGCATCTGAAAAGACTTGTCGTAAGAGCCAGAGGCGCAAAGGCATCACGACGACCAGACATTTGAAACAACCAGACCATAGTGCCAGAGGCGCAAATGGGTCGCGACGGCCAGACATTAGAAAAAGATGTGTTATGGTACGAGAGGCGCGAATGCGTCACGACGGCCTGCCATCAGGAAAAGATTTATATAAAAGGGTTTGAAACGAAAAATACGCGAGTTAAGCTACGAAGAAAAAGTGCAAAAGCTTGAAGCGAAAAATGCGTGAGGTAAGCTAAGCACTAAAATAAGTGCTTGAAGCAAAAAATGCGAGAGGTAAACTAAACACTCCGATGAAAATTCGACTTCAAAATCTAACGTAAGGACTTGACGTGAGGTTACGATAAGAACATATGTACTCTTCCGCAAGGTTATACCTAGCGGAAGAGTGGAGATCAATTGTTGTACATGATATTAAGAATAAAAAAAAAGTGCTCCAAGTGGCGCACGAAAAAAACATGTATAGGCACGAGAGAATCTGACATTTAATGAAAAGGGCATATGCGTAATTAATCACAGAGAGAAACCCCTATAAATAGGGGCCAGGTATGATTCATAAACTGGATCTGAGAACTTCATACTAAAACTATGTCAAACTCCCTGTCTGACTTAAGTATCGGAGTGCAAACGCAGGGGAGAACCCCTGCATTCCTCTGATCTTCTTCTTTCTTGCAGAAACTCTCGGCAACACGTGACAGGAAACTCAAAGAGATGACGTCAGCGATTCGTCACCATTGTTTCAGGTAACAACAAGTTTGATTAACATTACTTGCTTTATTTTTTTGGAAGTGAGTAATCAATTAATTCAATCGATTTAATTGAAAAATCAAATTAATCAATACTCTTAAAAAATAATACAAATTAATCTATTTATTCTTATTAATTAAATCGAAATAAGTGGACCGGTTCAATAGAAAAATCAAATTCTAAAATAGTATGTAGCAGTTTGTTATCATATATCGACTATCCCAATCAAGATTTCTTGGTACTCGAGTTTTCATATATATATATATATATATATATTCAAATGAGTAATGACTTTCCCATATAAAACAACCAGCTGTGTAAAGAATTATTTTTAACTCTATAAATTGCTAAATATAAATAATAAATAAAATTCAATCTCACACTTAATAAAATTTAAATATAAAATCTTAAAATTTTAAAAAAAAAATTTATCATTAAATTAAGGTCTCGTTGGCAAAGAAAATTTATATTATATATAATTGATAATATACTTAAATATATATTAAAAGGAATCAATTAATTTAGTTGGATGGATTATTAATTTTAAATACTAAAAATTAATTGAATTAGTCAAATAAAACGTTCATTTTAACCAATCATGACCGAAATTGAATTAACTTAATCTACTTGATCAAATTCAATTGATTTAAATTGATCAAGTCAGTTCTAACTGATTTTTACTTTATGTAAAGAAAAAAATGGACTTAAAAAGCTCAATAACCAAATATATCTTTTATTTTTGGCACAAAATGGATCTAAACTCTTATTTTTTTTATTACAAAAAAAATATTTGATAATCGATAATAAGGGTGGGGTTGTTAGGGTTTAAACCCAAATTTTAAAATATGTTACAACTCTTCTTTTAATCACTTGATCAAGGAATTATTGAAAATCTTTAATTTTTTTTTTTATATAAGTCAATTCATAAATTTTTATTTTTTGTAAATACATATCCAAGTTTACAAATTTTATAACATATATAAAATATATCAAACAAAAATGCTATAAGAAAATTATATTTTTAAATATATTTGACAAAATTCCTAATGATTTTACGAGTAATAAAAAATAATGATTATTTAAGTCTGTAATAATATTTTTATTTATACAAAAAAAATTAAAAACTATAAACAAAATTATTAATAGTATTAAACTTTGTAAGGATATTTACTTCTCACGTTATAAATAAAAATGCAATCGCAACCGAAAGCATCCTAAGTCAAACATTTGAATCGGCTGCTGCAAATTGGGTCCATTAATACTCCGATTGACTCGCAAGTGCCTATGAGCCACGGTTAGTAAAAATAGACACAATACGAGTGACACGATATGAATATGATATGAAAAAATTGTGTATATGTTTAAAAAATTAGTGTTTCATGTTTAGTCGTATCGACACGAATTTTGACACGATAATTTTCGTGTTTAGCCGTGTCAGACACGGCTAAACACGTATAAGACACGGAAATACGTTTTTTTAAATCGTGTCAGACGAATACACGGTTAATACATACACGACACGAGAAACACGTTTTCTTAAATTATTTTTTCTTACATTGTATTGAGTTGGTATAGGTGAATTTAATGTTTGAATATTTGTTGACTATTTATGTTTTATGACTTAATGTTAACTCTTTATGTTTTGTTTGTATATTTTGTAATTTTAAATAAATATTATGGATGATATGGATTGAATATTATTATTATGTTATATTTGTTAAAAATATTTGAATGTATGTTAATTAAATTATTGCTATAAATCAATAAATATTATGATTTTTTTCATTATTAATTATGTTTTATTTTTAACCGTGTCATTCGTGTCTATTCGTGTCGTGTTTATTCGTATCATGTCTTGTGATACGGATAATTATAACGTGTCAATCGTGTTGTGTCACGTGTCACAGGTATAAAATACGTGTCGTATTCGTATTTACGTGTCAGACATATTTTATAATTCGTATCGTGTTTATATTTTTTAAATTCGTGTCGTGTTTTAATTCGTATCGTATCGTGTCATGTCAACGTAACACGAAGTGCGAGGTCTAACCACGGTACAGGAGTTTCAATATAAAAAACAAAATGAAAAAAATCTTGAAAGAGTAAATTACCTTTGTATCCATGATATTAAATTTTTATTATTTTATTAAAAATATATAATTTTAATATTTTTTAAAAATTTTATCAAAATTAATTTTAACAAGTGGGCACTATATGTCGTTGAAGTGTGGCAGCGGTCAGTGGAACCTCTTTACTTTTATTATCGCAACAGACTGACCATCGACAAAGTCCAAAGCAACGTTCATTTGTGCAGAGTGCAGCAGTTGCATTGCATTTGCATATGCCCACTTGTGTATATGCCCCTTTTCCCATAATAAATAACAGAAACAAATCAAAGACATAGCTTTTATTAGCTACAAGCCAAATCAACTGAAATATATGAGAATCATGATCTGTTTATTCCTCTTGTTTTCAGATAAATCTCGGGTTCTGCGTTAAAAAAAAAAAAAATTTCTCTTTATCAAATCTAATTTCTACTAAATTTTACAATGTTAACCTATGATTAAACATGATAATTATGTACTGCCAATTTCATTTTTCCCAGCAGAAGTCTGATAATTATGCATTAATTTCATCTCTTAGACTCTTACTTTGATTTGTGCATTTAATAAAAGGTCTAGAGAAATTCATGTTCATAAAACTTACCATTTTTTAAGAAATTAATTATTATCACTTATGTAATCCTTCATGCTTGGTACATATGCTCCAGATGAATTAGAATTAAAAATGTTGTGCATAATAAAAAAATAATAAATAATAAAAATACATCACGTGGCGTATAAAAAATGTGTCATGTGATGTACGAAAAAAACAAATGGGAGATCGAGTTTATCGTCTTAGAAATAGTATTACGGGAGACAAATTATGTTGGTTGGACAATTTTGTTCTTAAATATTTTTAATTCTGCAGAACCCGTAAAGCAGTAACAAATACTTAATTAGTAGATAACTACATAATTAAATGTGAAATTAATCCCTATAAATAGAAGATAAGTATGATTTTTAAAATGAGGTCTCCATTTTCTTTACTGAACTCTGTCAAATTCTCTTCTAACTTAAGTATCGGAGTGCTTACACAGGAAAGAATCCCTGCATCTCTCTGATCATTCTTTTTCTTACAAAACTTTCGGTAGCACGTGATACAAAAATCGAAACGAAGACGTCAGAAATAAATCACTGTTGTAACTAAGTAAGAACAACAAATACATTCGGTAATTTTGATATGATTTGATGATATTATATAAAAATATATAATATGCACTGTCTAAAAATTTAATAAAAATTATATATAAAATTAAAAAAAATTAAAAAAATTTACTTCATGTTTCATATATCAAAACACGATAATTTTTTTATTTTACAAAATAAAAAAAATGTAATTACACAAATTAATTGCCATATCTAACTATAACTCAAATAAAGAGAAAAAAATCAAAATCAAGAGTAACAAAAAAAGAGAAAAGAAAGGTTGGTTTACATGCAAACTTTCTTTTATTCCCCATCCCCATACATTGACTACGACTCTTTGGTGATTCCTGCTTTCTGCGTCTATCAATCAAATTCACACAAAAAAACGAAAATGAATAATAAATATTACTGTCAAAATTCATGAACATTTCATTGCAATTTTGGTAAATATCTACAAACCCAAGCCTCATTGTGAACTACCAATGGTCTCAGCACCAGACAAGCTGGGGCATACCTGATCCTGTCTCCACAACCCACGCAAATAAATCACGCTCTCCAAGATCTTGCCGCGTGTAATATTGTCCTAAGTGTCATTGTTGACAACATGACGTGTCCACGCTCCACTCTCAATCAAACTCTTCACTTTTTAAACCGTCCACTTGGCCTCCAATCCATTTACTCCCAAAACAAAACAAGAAAAAATTCAACGTTTCTCTCCTTCTCTTCGATTCTCTCTTGAAAAACCCTCTTTATCTAGCTGTATTTGCACAATCTCTCCAAACCCAGATTGAATTTTCTCTGTTTAAACTCATTGTTTCGCAATATAAAATGGCTGAGAATTGCAATAGAAAGCTGATAGTTGAAATCTGCAACGCCAGAAACCTGATGCCAAAAGATGGGCAAGGAACAGCGAGTGCTTATGCTATAGTTGATTTCGACAGTCAAAGGAGAAGAACCAAGACAAAGTTCAGAGATCTAAATCCTGTTTGGGATGAGAAACTGGAGTTTCTGGTTCATGATATAGAGTCAATGGCTACCGAGATATTGGAGATTAATCTGTACAATGATAAGAAACAAGGGAAAAGAAGCACTTTTTTGGGTAAAGTGAAGTTGGCTGGCAGTGGTTTTGTGAAAGCCGGAGCTGAGAATCTCGTTTATTACCCATTGGAGAAAAGGAGTGTTTTTTCTCAGATTAAAGGTGAGATTGGAGTTAAAGTTTTTTATGTTGATGAAGAAGCGCCTCCAGCACCGGCGGAGGCTGCGGCAGAGAAGAAAGCAGAGACAGCAGAGGAGAAACCACCGGAGAATCCAAAGCCAGTGGAGGAGAAGGAGGAGGAAAAGAAAGAAGAAGAGAAAAAAGAGGAGGAAAAGCCTAAAGAAGAAGCATCCAAAGAAGAAGAGAAAGCAAATCCACCGCCGGCAGAGAATAGTAATCCTAAAGAAACCGCCGCAGCTTCCACTCCTCCTCCAGAAGAGGTGGAGAATCCGCCACTAGCACATAAAGAAGAGCCACCAACAAAGGTCGCAAAAGACAAGGCCAAAACAGGAAAAAGAACTGATCAACTTGTCATCAACGAGCTAGAACTCCGGTCACTCTCCGGTGACCATAGCCGAATATCGTACGATCTCGTAGACCGTATGCCATTTTTATACGTCCGAGTTGTTAAAGCAAAACTAGCCAACAAAGAACCAGCTTATCCCCTTCATGCCAAGCTCGTTATTGGAACTCACAGTATCAAAACCAAAAGCCAAACCGATAAAGATTGGGATCAAGCTTTCGCTTTCGATAAAGATGGGTTGAATTCAACTTCTTTAGAAGTTTCAGTTTGGACTGAAGAAGAGAAAAAGGAAGAAAAGGAAGGAGCTTCTTCTTCCTCCATGGTAGAGAAATGCTTTGGAACGGTGTCGTTTGATTTGCAAGAAGTGCCGACAAGGATTCCTCCCGATAGCCCCTTAGCTCCTCAATGGTATAGTCTTGAATCCGAGAAGTCCCCTGGAAATGATGTGATGGTTGCTGTTTGGTTCGGGACTCAGGCCGATGAAGCTTTCCAGGAAGCTTGGCAGTCGGATTCGGGTGGGTTAATACCCGAGACCCGAGCCAAAGTTTACTTATCTCCGAAGCTTTGGTATTTGAGACTAACGGTTATCCAAACCCAAGATTTGCAGCTTGGTTCGGGATCTGAAGCTAAGGTTCGGAGTCCTGAACTTTATGTTAAAGCTCAGCTCGGGGCTCAAGTTTTTAAAACCAATCGGGCTCAAGTTGGGTCAGCTTGGAATGAGGATTTGGTTTTTATAGCGGCTGAGCCATTTGAGCCATTTTTAGTGGTCACAGTCGAAGATGTGAGTAATGGACTACCGGTGGGTCAGGCTAAAGTTCATGTGTCAAGCATCGAAAGGAGAACAGATGATAAAATGGAGCCAAAATCAAGATGGTTTAATTTGGTCGGTGGTGAAAATAAGCCTTATGCAGGGAGAATCCATGTGAGAGTATGTTTAGAAGGTGGTTATCACGTGCTTGATGAAGCTGCTCACGTGACTAGCGATGTTCGAGCCTCGGCTAAGCAGCTTGCTAAGGCTCCGATCGGCTTGCTAGAGGTCGGTATCCGTGGGGCCAGTAATTTGTTGCCTGTCAAGACCAAGGATGGTACACGTGGGACTATGGATGCTTACGTAGTGGTCAAGTATGGGCCCAAGTGGGTTCGTACACGTACAATTCTCGATCGGTTTAATCCACGTTGGAACGAACAATATACATGGGATGTATACGATCCATGTACGGTATTTACCATTGGTGTATTTGATAATGGAAGATATAAATGTGATGAAGCAGAAAAAACCAACAGAGATGTACGTGTTGGTAAAATACGAGTACGGTTATCAACACTCGATACAAATAAGGTGTACTTAAATTCGTACTCCCTTATTGTATTGTTACCTAACGGGGCCATGAAGATGGGAGAGATTGAGGTAGCGGTTAGGTTTTCTTGCTCATCATGGCTAAGCCTAATCCAAGCTTATGGCACCCCAATGTTACCAAGAATGCACTATATACTCCCGTTGGGTCGAGCCCAGCAAGACATACTGCGCCACACGGCTATGCGCATAGTGACGGCTAGGCTTGCCAGGTCCGAGCCACCTTTGGGACAAGAAGTGGTTCAGTTTATGTTGGATAGTGATACGCACGTGTGGAGCATGAGGAGAAGCAAGGCAAATTGGTTTAGAGTTGTGGGGTGTTTGTCACATGCGGCAACATTGGCACGTTGGTTAGATGGGATTCGCACGTGGGCTCAGCCTCCAACTACTATTTTGGTTCATTTGTTGCTTGTAGCAGTAGTGCTATGTCCACATCTAGTGCTCCCCACCGTATTCATGTACGCCTTCTTGATCCTAGCGTTGAGATTTCGTTACCGCCCACGGGTTCCACACAACATCAACCCTAGACTCTCCTATGTAGATTCAGTGGGTCTCGATGAGCTTGATGAAGAGTTTGATGGATTTCCAACCACTAAATCATCGGATACCATACGAATGCGATACGATCGTCTACGTGCATTAGCAGGTCGGGCTCAAACGCTCTTAGGTGATGTGGCAGCCCAAGGGGAGCGTTTAGAGGCCTTGTTTAATTGGAGGGACCCAAGAGCCACCGGCATTTTTGTGGTGTTTTGCCTGTTCGCTTCATTTCTATTCTATTTGGTACCATTCAAGGTGCTTGTGTTAGGGTCAGGGTTCTACTACATCCGCCACCCTAGGTTCAGAGGTGACATGCCATCGGTTCCGGTCAACTTCTTCCGGCGACTACCATCGCTTTCCGATCAAATCATGTAGACTGTGGACTGGGCGGGTGCATTTTCAATGCACTTTCTCGGAGAAATTTAGCTAGTAGGCATGTTGGTTTTATTGATTTGTTCTTTGGTTATGTATTAAAGAAGGAATAATGAGTGGTTTTAAAGTTGATCTTGGAATTCCATTAAAGTGGAAAAAGTGACCTTTAATGTCTAGGAGCACTGGTTTTTTATGAAAAAGGTAAACCGTTGGTTAAGCATTGCAGGCAAAGCCTTGCATGTCCATATATTACTTATATATATACATGGTAATCTTAAATTCTAATCCCCAAACTCCAAACCTTAAATCTTTTATATATATATATATATATGTGTGTGTGTGTGTGTGTGTGTGTGTGTGTGTGTGTGTGTGTGTGAATGGGACACATGCTTTCACTCTTAGAAAAATAGTTGTTAAGAATTATAAATTGAACTGCCAAAGATACTGAGATCTCTTGATCAACTCATTGCATTGCAGTCCTGCAGATGCTAGAAACTGGGTCCTTACTTCTCAAGGCATAGCCTGCTTACTTGTATGAATCTCATGCCATCTCTAATCACCGGGCACCGGCTATCTTTTTTCAATTTGAGATCCATCAATAAAGGGAACTTTTCTAATTTTAGCAACTCTATAGCATCAACGGGATCAAAATTGGAATAATCAACATTATAATCTGGCAACAATAATAGCACATAGGTTTGTATTATGAGAACCAACAGATGTGAAATTTTAATTTTCAAATGAGTGAAATCAACATCGTCAAAAAATAAGTAAAGTGTTTTTAACAGTAGCAGCCTACAAGAAGATTGAACACGATCGGTTGCCACTTTCGCATCCATATCAGGAATCAATAACTTGATAAAGAACAAGGCAGCAACACTAGACGTGTAGAACATTGTACTCCTACCAGCCACCAATCGTTTCAGGTTCAAAAGAGTTTCTTTCCTTTCCTTTAAAAGCTTAAGCAAACTGCAGTACTACCACAATCAACAAATCCTTGACTCATAAGGAACGCACAACCAACGCTTCAAGCATACTCCTTGTAATCTGCCCCTAAAACTGACTCAAAGAAAATCCCCTCGTAAGGTATCCACTTTGCAAAGAACCAACAAACCACCATAGCAAAACAATCATCTACGCAGATTACAGAGCATCATCTAAGTACCAACTGACCATTGAAAGAAACCTTAATGACAGGATGACAAACCAACTCCAATTGTAATCAAATGTGTAAAAGACTAACCGTGAATAGCCATTTTTCTAATAACTACTGCTATTACGATGATTCCAAGCCCCGAATTACTCACACCCCCAAATCACACTAAAAAAGCTTATGTGAATCAAAGTCAGTCCTACAAACATAATCCATGAATTTTCACTTCAAAAATGGAACCCCAGAAGGAACTCTTTGAGCATATTCCTCATAATCTGCCCCAAAAAACTGCCTCAGAAAATGCTCCTCATAAGGAATCCGCCTTACAAAAAATTTCCAAACCACAACAGCAAAACCAATTGTTGATATGGGATTACACAACATGACCTGAGTGCCGATTGACCAAATCAGAAAACCACAATAACTCGGATGACGAACGAAACCATAAACTCCATTAGTAACCAACTTATGATGATCCTCAGGATAAACCTTAATCAAGTGCGTAAAAGACCGACCTGCGGTTACAATAGCCAATTTTCTTACAGTTTCTCCTATAACAACCATTGCAAGCCCCAGATTACTAACCCACAAATGTTCTTTCAATCCAGGGAATAAAAGGACTTCAAAAAAGTATTCAACCAATGAAAAGACCATGGATAAAACATATTCTTTGCTCAAAAGAAGTGAACTGAGACTAACATTTGATATCCCATGAACGGCCACAGCTAAAATGTATTCTGAGCCATGGAAAAAGAGAATTGCCAAAAAGAATTGAGATAACGGGTTCATATTTCTGAAACTAAAGTTGCTTCCTTGAATGTAAAGTTTCTTCCTTTGAGTTGGGTTTTGTGGTTTACCTGTGGGTTTGAACCACCGTCTACTACTCCAGTGAATGATGTTGCAGTCCTTGGAGAGGAAGGTGCGGCTGAGGCAGCATAGATGACAAGGAAAAATGGGGAAAAGGGTTGCCTGATTTCCTGGTCTATTCACAATAATAATAATAATAATAATTGAAAAAGGTTGATCACAAATTATTATTTATCTTCTTTTCTTTTTCCTCACTTATCTCCTTTATTCTTTGCCCTTCTCTGTCCTCTTTCTCTCATCTTAATTATTTCATATTATATAAAATAATTGTGTAAAATTTATAAAGAAAAAATAATTATGCTGAAAATAAAAAATATGTTGTAATTTTTTATTACTTAAACTATTAAAATTAAGTTTAAATATACAAAAGCTTTGTAACTTAATTAAATTTATCATATAATTACAATTAATTGAACTTTTGCACATTTATTTGAATCAAAATTAACATTTATTCATATAAGAATTATAATATACTTTTTATTTTATTGAATTATAAATCTGTTACTAAAAATTTTTTACGAAAAAATTTTTAATTCCTTCAAAAACTTAATTGTAATTGTAAATTCCTTTGAAATTAAAAGCATAAGATTCAAATTATACCAATTTAAAAATTAATGATAAATTTAGAACACTTGTACGAGTAAAATGGTAAACTTTCAATTTATTTCTTAACATTTTTTTGTCAATTAATTTATATTTTTTATTGGTAGAAGAAAGTTTAAATTCAATTTTTTTGAATAAAAATTATACAAAATTATTAATGACCTAAATAGTTAAGATTTTATATTCTTTAAAATTATAAAAAATTCACACTCGAGCGTAATCGACAGAATTTTTTAATTATACAAAAAAGTGTGATTTTCTTATTTTAATCTCCTCCTATTTTTTTATAAATTTTTTATTATTATATTTATATTTTTCAATTATTTTAGACAGACCAATTGTTAGCATGTGAGCCATGCATACACCAATTATTTTGTTACAACTATAAAAATATAAGGATTAATTTGATACTTTTTAATATTTGAGGACTAAAATGTTATCCGATCTAGATTTTAAAAACGAGGAATATAATTTACTCTAAAAATCTTACTACCTCACCCATATAAGTTTTTATTAAATTAAGAGTAATAATCGATTAAATTAAAAAAACAGCAGAAAGAGTTTATGTTTATATTAAGGATATAAATTATTTAAATTATTTGTGAGTTATTCAAATTCAATTCGATGATTACTAGATTTTGATTACTTTATTTGAATCTAAATTTTAGCTATAACACTCAAATAATGAGTCATATTAAATATCTTAGCATTCAACTCAAGTAACTCACGAGTTCAATTGATTTTTTAATATATGTTTTCAATATTTATTATTTTATTTTAATAATAAATAACTGAAAAATGATAATTGGACCTATTAAATTGAATTCGAACGACTTAAATATTCTATCAAGTCAAATTAAGTTTTATTAAGTTCGAATCGAAATTCAAATTTTCAATTCAAACTGAATTCAAACCTAGCATTGAATTGTTTCGACTAACGCAATTATACTCTTAATTTATGATAAAATATTTTGGTTTTTGCCTAACAGTTATGTTGCTTAATGCTTATTTAAGATGTCCGTTCAAAGACGACTTGAAACGGATTTGTAATCTTGAAAGCATAGTTTAAATCTTTCATTTAAAATTCGATATTTTCATTCTCTTTTATACTTTTTATGAATAATTCAAATTTTTCATTTTAAATTTTACCTATATATTTTAATTTTATTGAATTTTATCATTTTATATTTAATTTTATCAGTTATTAAATTTAAATTAATAAAATTGATGAAACATGAAAATTTACTATTTGGGTCAATAAATAATTTCCTTATTTTCCAAAAAAAAAAAAATATTGAATCTGTACATTAACAAAAAAGTTATTTTTTCTTGAACTAGTTACCTTTGAGTAGTTGACCAACCTAAAAATCAATCAAATTAAAAACATAATAACAAATTTTATCATTTACAAAATAAAATATTATCTTATAATATAATAAAAATTTCATCATTTTATAAAATACTATAGTATAATATAATGCCCCTACTTTTTTTCCAAGCCAGGTTTATTCCACAGTCAAAAGAGAACACAAAATTCAGGCTCTCCTTCGGTATGGCAGATTGGCAGTGGCTCATCTGCATGCACATGTTTGCCGCACAAGATGTTTGCCACTGAAACTTCATGCATCTTAAGCAACTTCGTTTGTCCGTTTGTCATGTGAAATGTTTCTTCTCTTCTTTAGCTGTATATAAGCATCTTGGAAGCTGAACTGCATTGCCATATTTCCAGAATAACTAATAACATCAAAGAGGAAAGAAAACCATTCGTGTTATTGGTTTAATTTCCTTCAGTAGCTTACCTCCATTTCTTGCTAAATTTTGTTTATTTTTCCAGTCCAGATTCCAGGAAAATTAGTGAATATGCCATATGTAAGAATTGGAGGAAATTAAAACCAAAACTAAGCAGATTGACTGGGTTGGTTTTAATTTTCCTCCAATATCTCACCTCTGGTATTCACTTGCGGCAGCTCAGATTATCCAGATAACCAACTTCAAAAATTTATATGTATTTTATATTGAATTCACTGATAGATTTGTTTTCCTTCATAGATCCCTTTGATGTTTTTGTTTTTTCAGGGCATGGATATAGTAGAAGACTAAAGCTTTCAATCATGAATGCCAAATGGCTCAAAGTCAAATTCATAGCACATCACCTTGAAGATTAGTTGGTAGCAATTCAGCTGCTACTCGTTACAAGAATCAACACAGCTGAGTTTCATCCCAGAAAGGAAAAGAAAAAAAAAATAACACACCTTTGTATTCGTATTCATTAATTTAAAGGAGAAAGAAAATTCATCTATAGTCTACACTGCCTCTTAGTTAAATTCCTTGCTGAGATGATTTTTGTTAGCAAAGTTTTTAACCTCCTAAAACCGGCTCCAGGCTTCAAAACACCATAATTCTCACCCTGGACACTTGAGCATGCCCTTTGTTTTTTTCCATTTTCAGAACACCAACCCCCATAAGGGAACTTTCCATTTCTCCTCTTGAGAAGCTCCCTGTCAATTTTGTCAAGAACTGGGTCATTTCTCTTGAATTTTCTGGCAAATGGGCGGCTGCTCAGAACCATTTTTCTGAAATCTTTGAGTCCCAGGGACCTAGGGTGCTGCTTTGGAGGTGTATCCCAAGTAATATAGTGAAGATCATGGTTGACTGTTGTGTTTTTGTAGTCTTCTGAGTTGCATATCAATGTCTGGAAGTAACCTTCAGGAGAGGACACAAAATTGGTGTAGTAAAGAAGCAATGACCTTGGCAAGTTGTCCCAGCCCACTATAGAATACTCAGCAAAAGATCTTGAGATCACTGTCCAAGCAGAACCTGTTGTTTTGAATGAAATTAATGATACACTAATTTAAATGGTGATTTCTGATAGATAAGTTAAAATGCAGTTTCCAGAAAAAAAAAATGTCTGATCCACCAGAAATTATTGAAAACAGGAACAGAAATCCGATTCAACAAGATATGAACTTACCAAAGCTGTAAGTTACCCTATTATAAAGACTGATCTATTACGGATTACAGTTTTGAACATAAAGAGGAAGTTGACATGTGAATCTGATCACCAGTTTCAAGTCAGTCTTCAGGCTTTCAAGTCTACCATGGCCAACTTCATCAGAAAATGCACTTATTGACAACCTTCACAATTTGAAAGAATCTTTTGTCTCTAAACTCTATCATCGAAAGTTGGGTGTTCTAGGCATCTTTCATTGTTGTAATCAACTCTAGATTCGCTTGTCATTCAGCATCAGATTAACGATTTAGGGAACCAAAGTGATCAATTCTTAATGATTGTTTATACTTAATACTGTAGTCCAGAACTTATGAATGACCCTGTACGAGACAGGGTAGCACGTGTATTCCAGATGGAACATTTCAGGCAAAATTGACACATGGATTTTCTATATCAGTAGCCTGGTTTTTGCAGCTATCCCTGCTCCTACAATTACAAAATTTGTTGCCTTCTCAAATTTTGTAATGTCAATTGCTTTGATAATGTAAATCTTCTTGATGAATGTGATAGTCAACATAAATCTCCTCAAGCTGTTCTTGAATATAGAATAAATATCAAAATAAAGGAAACTAATCCATGCAATTTACAGGGCAATCTCCACATGTATCAAACTTGTAAAATTACAACTTTCCTTTTCTTCTTCTTCTTTCACCTTACCTCAAATCAAACACAAAGCAAAGATTTTATGAAGAAATAGAATTTGTTTTGTTTATATGATTTGATTTGTTAACAACATGTTTGGTGATTGAATGATAATGATCAAACCCACCAGAGTTCAAAGGCAACATTGTTTGGTAGAATGACGGATTGCCACGCAACATTGGTTAAAGCCCTATTTGGTGGAAGATTATAACAACAATCTCCTAGCTAACAACGACTCACTAACCATACCCACCATGACTAATTGCACTGCTCGAAAAAGAGGGAGGAAATGGAAATGGAACAGCTACAAACAATGTGAGCAGCACTAATAAAAGCCAAATTCCAAGTCAAATTCACAATAAAAACCTCCTCTGCATCTTCAAAGAAATCATTGCCTTTTGGTTCTGCCTTATCTTTAACTACGGTGTTTAAAGTTTAAACCTCTACTATTTTTCAATTGATAATTTTTCAAGTTTGTTTTTATACTGACAATAGCATTCACAGATTTTTGGTTTCCTTGAAAACAAAAGCCAGTGATCGGAAAACTATAGTAAATATTTTTGGTTCTAATGACTTTAAATCCAAAATTAGTAGACCTTTCAACTTATAATTTGACCTTATTTATTGCAAGTGAACAAACTGATTATTCTTTTAATTAAGGCTAGGGCCTTGGTCTACATTTGAAGAAAAATAACCATCATTATTACCAACACAATTGGAGAATGAAGACAAAATCTAGAACTCCAAGTTAAGGAAACCTTAAAACAGGACCCACTTAATAAAAGCCAAAGGAAGGGGCACAAGACTAATTTTAGGAGTTTTTGAAACTTGGACCTTCAGCTTTCAGGATTTTTATTTGAAGCAAATCAGTAAAGGATCCTTTTGTCAGCAGTGGGTTGATTTGACAAGTATCTGATCCCAATGCAGCAAATTAAGGTTTTTTTTTTTTTTTTTTTTTGTGAAAAATTGAAGTATTTTATGTCCCTAATAAATTCTGCTGCATGTAACATGTGCATGCACTTTTCAATGTGATATCTCTTAACTTTGTTTAGGAGATCACATGCCATAGCCAGAACTAAGCGAGTCCTTTTTGGGAGATGTTAAAATGAAAATTTTGAAGAGAAATTGGAGAAATAGCAAAATACAGAAGAATGGGAAAAAACCTGTATAGAGCTTGAAAGCAGTGGGCAGACTCCTTTGTTTAATAACCCACCAGATTTCTGACTTGTTGAGGCTGTAAAGCCCTGGGTCTATTATTATAGGTTTCCCTCTCTTGTTCCTGCAAATATTTTATTACGAATTCATAGTTTTTTAACAATCAAATTCATGGTAAAAAGATAATGTAATCAGAGAATCGACAGAACCATTATTTGGAACAAAATTATCTTACAGTTTCCAACCCAGGTGACTGCTATGCTGAATGAAATTGAGATCTTTTGGCAATCCAGAAAAAGCATGAATCAGTTCTGAAAAACCCCAGAAAATGAAAGTAATGAACTCAACTGTAAAACAAAACTACATGAGTATTTCTACAAACAGATAGAAAAGTAAGAAACTGTTGGATAGAGAATTGAAAAGCTAAGAACAATCAAAACAAGGCCACTCACCATACCATCTTGAGTTACTAAAGGATAGTCAGAAGCACTAAGATTAATAAACCAATCCCATGTGCAGCACCTCAAAAGCATTGACATTGCATGAAGAGTTGTAGCAAGCATGGTTGGGCCTCTATAAGTAACCAAGTTTGGTTTCCCAACAACATAAACATTACCAACCAGGCTAAAAACAGGGTCATTTGACACAAACTCTGCGATCTCCCTATGCTCCCAGGCAGGCGCGGCGTAATCCAGGTGAATCAGATACTGATTTCCAGGGTGATACAAGGCGCGTATGGCTCGTTTGAGCTTGATAGTGTCGCCTTTGGATGCTGAGATTAAGTAGGCAAATGTTACCGGATACGTCCTGTTGGATTCTTGTACAATGTTTAAGGTTGCCATGGGATTGAACCTTGTAATAGGGATGCTTAGTTTGGTTGGGAAGTAAAAAAGATAGAACAAAATTGAGGTTAACATGAAGGAAATCATGAAAATCTTAATACCCATTTTAGTTGGGAAACTAACATTTGAGATAAAAAGGAAATTCAGATAGCTTGGAAGGGATAAAGTTCAAAGAACGAAGAAGAAAGAGGTAGTTTTAAGTGGTTAATGATATTGGAATAATGAAAAGGTGAAATGGAAGCGTGTGGATTAGACGTTTGCAAGGTTCCTTACTTTGAAGTGAAGCCCTCCATCTGTCACTCCATCATTATTTTGTTGGTAGATAAAGACTTTTAATACCACTTGGGTATGTAATTACTATTTTGTAGTGGTTTATCTGAGGGAAGATTGGATTGCACTAGGGTATTGGTGGAATTGAACTTATACTAGGTTTGGATGGTTGATCAGTATCAATACAATATGATTGACTATAAAAGAAAATAATTAGTGAAAAAATAAATTATTCTTCCACTTTTATTTTTAAATTTATTTTTATTATTTCATTAAAAATAATATATTCTTAATAATATATTTTTTAATTTTATCAGAATTAATCAAATTTTTTATCTAAACTACTATTAAGTATTAGTTTAGATAAACGATGAGATTAATTTTTGTAAAATTGAAAAAATAATTAACAAATAATTCTAATGAAATAATAAAAAATTATTTGAAAATAAAAGTAAAAAAATAATTTCCCATTAACTTAATTTTGTCTTATATGTTTAGTTCACTGTATCAGAGTTGTGATGAAATCTATATATATATATATTTTTTAATTAATAGGAGATAAAAAAAAAGCAAATGAAGAGTTAAACCTTGAAAATATTTAAAGATGAAAAATAATGGCCTATGATCAGAAGGTGCTGCTGAACCTGAAAGAAATGACAAGCAGTCAACAAAACAACATCCTCATTAAAGAGGAAAAAAACATACACTTTTACCTTCTTCATCACTTCTATTCTCTTTTGGGTTTGGCTTCTGTAAAAATGGAGATTAAGGCCTTAGAACTTGACTCATTTGAAGTTGGGCAGCCTCTTTAGTGTTGGTGGCTTAACCTAAAAGAAAACCAATAAAATTTTTATTTGGGCCTGCCTAAACTCCTTAGCAGAAAGGTCCAAAGCAGAAAAAAGATTAAAAAATGTTGTAAAATGGAAGTTCTTGATGTGGTAGAAGGAAAGAATGCAAATATTAAGCTTAATTAAGAAGATTAAAAATAATTTTAATGATGAGATTAGTTATAAATTTATTATGATAGTTAAATTAAAATCAATGAGAAAATGTGTTTAGATGCAAAATACAATCGCAGATGCAACGGTAAGATAGATTGTAATGAAAGGAAAAATGAGTACAAAATACATTAGATTAAAATTTGTATAAAATTATAATATATATTTGTAAAATTAATAAATAATTAAAGTTTATTCTATATCAAATAATATTTGTGTAATAAAATATTATCTTAATTTTATTAAATATTTAAAGTTTTATTTAATAAATAGTAAGACATTATTTTTTATTAAAATAATATATTTAAAATTTTAATTAATAAAAAAATAATAATTATATATAAAATAATATATTATGTAAATTTACATGTGTATTTATATATACTTATCTATACTTTGAATAAATGTATGATTAAAAATCTTAAAATGAAAAATGGCAAACTGAAAAAAAAAAAACAAAAAAACATCAAGGATTAAAATGAAAATAGAAGAGTTAAAAAAATAATTCAAATTTTTAAATAATAAAATAATAAGAAGAAAGCAAATTTGTCCAGAGAAGGATTAGGTGGGATGGGAAATATCTTTCCACAGTGCAATTGGGGAAAACATGAGCTCTGAAATTTGAATGCCATCGCACTCACTGTGTAATAACATTATCGTAAAGTTTAAGATTCAAAATTTAAGTTTACAGAATTTATTATTTTAAAAAAAAATATAATTATTTAAATTAATATATAATGTAAAAAATAAGATATTTGAATTCTTTTCTTCTAAGTAAACTATCTCCAGTCATAAATGTACAGTTGCATGTTTGAATATTAATTCAATTCGACAATCGACTTTTTTATTTTATATTTATAAGAATTTTAGACAAATTTTTCCTACATTTTTTTCCATACAACTTGAATATTTCTAGCATTAAAAAAAAAAAACCCTTTTTCTAATTCCTCTTATTAAGAAAAAAGATTTGGTTAAATTGCAATCACTTTCTATATGATTATTCCATGTAGAAGTTATTCGCAAATAAAATTAAAAAATAAAAAAAAAGAATAACGATAAAGGAAAAAATGAGAAAAAAATAAAAAAAAAATATTTTCAAACATGTAATAATGCATGCATTTAACATATATAAGATGGTACCTATGCTTTTTGTTGGAAAAATTAAACATGGCCGATGAGGAAACTAATGAACCAAACACCTAAGTCACGTGTATTTTGGTTAGGCACATTATTCATTCCATTCTATGCCAACCTAACCATTGCCCATACCATTTACTCAAAACTGGTTTTACTTTTGGTTCAGTATAGAATATGTTTTACATTCACATATCTTAACTCTCCTTTTAAAAAAAAAAAATAAATTAAATAGGGTTATAAGCAAATAGAATATGTTTTACGTTCACATATCTTAACTCTCCTTTTTAAAAAAAAAATAAATTAAATAGGGTTATAAGCAAATAGATTATTAACTATTATTAATATGTTTTTGTTTGTTTGTTTATCTTTTGACTTTGTTCGTATTCAGTTTTTTTTTTTAAATTCGTTCACGAACATAGGTTTTAAAAAAATATGTTTATAAAGATACATTCGTAAATATTAAATAAAAAAATTTATACAAATAAATTGTACTCATTATAATATATATGACACTAAAATTTAAAAAAAACTTAAATAATTATGTAATTTTGATAACTATATATTAAAATAACTTATAAATAATTATGTTATTTAAAATTTTATTATTATTAATAACAACAAATGAATACTATATGATTCATTAAACAAATAAATTTTAAATAAATGAGTTTGTTCGCGAATATAAACAAACGAATCATACTTCTGTCCACAATGTATGTTAATATTAGTAAACGAATAGAAACCACATATATTTACAACTTATTGATCGAACGTTCTATTCATTTATACCTTTAATTTTTAAAATCAATAGAATAACTTTTTGGTAAAAAGATTAATATAAAATTGGGTAAATTATATTTTTTATGCAAGAAATTGATGATAGTTCGTGTGAAATACATTGTTTATATGTGAAATAATTATATGAAATGATTCTTTTTCATTTAAATCATGTTTAATAATTATATTTATTAAATAATTTTTATTAATTATTTTGATAACAAATAATTAAATTTTTTAAAATAATATAATTAATGTAATATGGTTTAAATAAAAAATAAAAAATTATTATCATCATCAAAATTTTTATCACAATACTAAGGTAGGTTATATGAATCAATATATGATCTCACGTCAAGTCGTCAACATTAATTATTCTCCTTCATTGATTCTGATATAAAGCAAGGTGTTCTATCAATTTTCATCCCACCATATCATTCTAGATTAATTCGATCTTTTCTTAATTTTGACATTTTTTACATCATTCATAGTTTCATTCACTTAACTAAAGTGTTTACAAGTTTACATTGTATGTGTCCAAACCAACGAAAATGACTTTCACTCATCGTATCTTCGATAAATGTCATTCTGATTTTTGTTTTGCAAATATCTTAATTTATCATTTTATCTTTCCTCATATATCTACACATCAAAAATATTTTATACCATCTTTTCTCTTACATAATACAATTTTAGGCAAATTGCCTCAAACAACAAAATAATCTCTATCTAGACGAAAACAGAGAAAAAATTAAGCCATTAATGTCAAATAAAATAATGTTAAACATTGATTTATGCAAGTGTAAGAAGCAGAAAAATTAGACCGGCATTAGAAAAAGTTTATGTAAAAACAAAAACGTAAGGTGGAGGAAGCGAACCCTCTCTCTCCATATAAGTTGGTGAAATTAAAAATTATAAAAAAATAATTAAAGGTATATCTTCTTTAATATGATAATAAAAATTGACTCTAAAACATTCACTTTCACTTAATTTTTAAGCAATACAAAATTATAATATTTAAATTTTAATTTTAATAATTTCAATTTCGAACCTCTCAATTGTAAAAATAAAAAATAAAAAAAATTTGTATAGGACTTTTTTTTTTTTTTATCCAGTGATTCACATATTTATTTATTTTGTTAAACAATCTAACAATTTCTAAATTCGTATAATCTAAATTTATTTATTTTAAAATTTAATAGTGATCATCAATTTCTAGAGGCCCTAGGATGACTTTTCTTCTTGTACAACCTTCACTTGTTCGTCTTACTTTTGGGTTTTATGAACATCCAATAACATTTGAAACCTTATGGATAAGATGTAATAACTCCATTAATCAACTGCATTTTCTACTTTTTGACTTGCAAAACGATGCAAGTTTCATGGATGTCCTGCCTGTGCCTTGTGTTCCTCTATTTGCTTTTTACATTTTTCTAAAAAAATAATAATAAATAAATAACAAAAGTACAAATCAAGCAAAATCTAGATAAATGATTTTCTTTATGAATTTTTTTAAGCCTAAAAAAAATTCAAGATATGATTGGTATAGAATTATTTGGTATTTCATTCTCTATTGAAAATGTGAATTCTTTTATTATGTTTATACGTTGTGTAAATAGGTTAATTGAAAATATAAAAATTTATTTTATTTATATTTATAAAACACGCAGTTTAAGGATTAATTTGAATAAATGGTGAGATTATCTCCAATAAAATTGAAATAAAAAATAATTATTAAAATATATATATATTTAGTAAAACAATAAAAAAAATTGAAATCAAAAGTGATAAGGTAATTTTATCTTACTTTTTTTAAATCTATTAAAATTTATTTTTTTTAAAAATTATATAAATTAAATGATTTATGGTTAGGGCGTTCTCTTTAAATGTAAAAGGACAATCGAACAAAAAGTTAGTTGGTAGTTGATTGAACCAAACAAGTTATCTTTATTTCGAGAAGGAAATTGTTGTTTTGAGATTTTTAAATAATAAACAACGTTCTCGAAAGTTAAGAAAGGAGAGGTTAAAGTGGTGAAACCCTCAAGCTCATACCAAACCTGCACCACGACAGCACCACATTGGACTTATTCTTCCAACCATCTCACCATAGCCAAACACAATAAAGAACCAAAAATACAATTATCCATTCATTTTGTGTATTTAAAGTACAAAAACGAAATTGTGTGACTGATGATTAGCTTAAGAAGACTTAAACAAGTCAAGTCTTTCTTTTGGGAGTGAAGAGTAGAATGGTTATAATAATATATATTGGGATTCTTGAGAGTTATGGGAAGCGTTTCAAGTTTAATCAGTTTTTGCATAATCGTGGCTGCCAAGGAAGAGGAAGACCAAGAATTTAAAATTTAACAAAATACTTTTTTCCAGTGAAGTAGCCATCATAGATGGAAAGATCAATGCAGAACTTCCACATGCAGACTCAAGAACAAAGAATTCCTTCTACAAGCATTGTCAAGGTCTCTCTCAACCCCATCTCTTGCTTTATTTATTTCTTCTCATTTTTTTTAATCTTCCTAAGGTTTTCACTTCATCAATTCTTGTATCTTTACCTTCTTCCATTTTCTTCCCAAGGAATCCCTGTCTGTATTTCTGTTTCCCGTTTCCTTCTTTCTGTTCCATTTTTCTTCAGACTTTCTTCCGACTGATTGCAGATACAAGAAGAAATTATCAAGAGAGAAGCAACAGTGGCGGGACAATTCTTAAGGAAGCTATTTCAAATTCTTTTCTACATTCAGTTGTTCCTAGTCTCCGTCTTGGTAATCGTCTTGACGATACGTGGCCTCATCCATGGCAGCAATAGCAACCCTTTCCACCCCAAGAAATGGTACCCTCCACTTCTTGTTTCAACTGCTTCTGCTGGAACTGTTTCTTTCTTATGGCAATGGATCTCTTTTCACCATCCATTAAAAGCCATAAAAGCAGCTCTCTGGGTTAGTCCCTTGCTAACCTTTGCAATCGGTGTTCTCCATATATTAATTGGTTCTCCGGTAAGTTTAGCAGCAGGTACAATTGCAGTAGTTTCTGGCCTCATCCAAACCCTCTATACCTGTTGGGTCAATCCCAGACTTGACTACGCAGCCAAGATCCTAACAGTTTCCACATCTTTTCCGCCCGAAAAAACTACTACATTTGTTACTGTATCGATCATAATCTGTGTAGTCTACTCCTCTTTCGTGGTGACCGGAATTGGAGGAGCAACTGCGACAGGAACCGGCTTAGATATCTTGTTCATCATAATCATAGTGCTTACCTTTGCATGGAGTATGCAAGTGATCAAGTACATGCTGTATGTTGCAATCTCACGGATCAGATACCTGAATATTGTTTGTGGAGTTGATTTGAACACGCAGGTTGCTTTCCGCGACTCAGTCAAGTATTTGGTAGGAAGTGTATGCATAGGCTCAGCCCTTGCTCCTGTTCTTGGAACCTTTCGAGGCTCAGCAAGAGCTATGAATTTGGTTGCAGGGGACACAGATGAGTTTTTGTTCTCATGTGCTAATTGTTACTCAGGAGTTGCTTCAATTCTGATAACATATGGGAACCGCTGGGGTTTTGTTCATGTAGGGGTTTATAACAAAGGTTTTGTGGAGGCATCAGCTGATACCTGGGAAATTTTCAAAAGGGCAGGATTCATATCATTGATTGATTCTGACCTCACAGGGGTGTTCTGTTTTTACTCTGGAGTTGCAGTGGGTTCGATATGCACCCTAGTCGGAGGAACATGGGCACTCACAGTTCACAAGAGCTACGCCACAGAAGTGTCCATCTACGCTTTCTTGATCGGCTATTTCATGGTAAGAGACTAAACCTTACTGGAGAAGTTTGAATCTTTTCGTACCATGAAACTTATAAACCCATTCATTTTGGTTTGGCAGTGTCGGATAGCATTGGCCTGGCAACAAGCATGTGTTTCAGCTTACTATGTTGCTTATGCTGAGAATCCTCAAAGCCCTCAGTTTGATGCAGCAATCCCAGCTCGCATCCAAGAGCTGCAGAGATATCAAGTTTAGCGGTCAATAGTGAGCTATAGAAAGAGCAGCTGGGAAATTTACTACAGATTCATGTTCAGACTACAGAAACTTTAATGTTAAAAATACCATAATATGAAAAGTCTTACAACTTTGGCGAGCCTGTCTAGTTTCAAGAATTCCACCTCTCTGTAAATTCCTTGCATTACTGTTGTATTGTAGCATCAGATAGGACTACATTTCAAATGGAATATTTTCTCATCATAGACAAAAGGAAGGCAGATTGCTGTGGCAACAGCTAATTTTTCAATTAAATTGAAGAATCCACCTAATGGATGAAGTTTCCACTGCTGCCTTGTTTAAACACATTATTTATGCTCTGCCATGTATGTTTTCAGATTGTTACTTGTCGAGAACAAGCACCATGGATATAATCAAGATTCACCATAACGCAAATGCAGCTCCAGATCAATCAACATATATACCAAAATGACTTTAAATTGAAAATTGCATGAGTCAGACACATTAAATTTAATTTCTTTCATCATTACCAAAATAGAACACTGAATTCTGTAATTGAATTACAAGACTAATGAATGAACTTCCAACATATAAATGTTACACACAGAAGGCAATAACAAATTTCCCAAGGAAGGTAAAGAGGCCAACCACAAGTTAGTTGGTTCCTAGATGACCACGGCCACCACATTCTGAGCACATAATATTGCCTGTTCCTCCACAGCCTGAACAGTAACAAATATCATACTATTACAACATTTAAGTATAACAGCAAAATCATATTATTAAAAACTTAGAATACATGAAGTTGTTAAAAGTTTACGTGTGAAAACGTGATACAAGATGAAAATGACTGAATGCATTATAAGAATACTCAAGGCCCCTACGGGGACAAATGTGGTGGCAATGACAAGTGGAGTTGACAAGCTTGTATTCTATTTCTATGAACGTCAGTGGTGAAAAGACAAAAAATACATTCACAATGTTAATAGTTAGAGCAGTCAAGTCAATCCATCTGCTTCAACTGAAATGAAGATCTGACTTGTCAATGATGTAAACACATGATGCATTTCATTAAGGAGAACATTCTATTTCACAATGTTCACATTGCAGGAAAGCAAGATACAGGAGCCTTGAGACAAAAATGACCCACAATTAGCAGATCCACAGTACATGGAATTTTACTTAATGCAGAAGCAGCAATGTACAACCAGCCCTACTTCAATTACAACAAAGCTTCTCTTCAACTTCAAAAAAGATCCTTTGTTATTTCCTTCCAAATCAAACAGGAAAACATAAATAAAGAATCTCCGTACAATAGACTGGTTTTAAGGATCCCGTTTAAAACTCCATCTGTCTATCCTGCAGAATGAGGCTTTCAGGATTTAAAATAGCTGCCTTCGATAGCAATACGAAATAAGTACATAACAAATGAAGAATACTAACTACATAAAGCCACAAACATCCATATCCAAACAGGAAATCTTCAGAGAAGAATAAATTTACCTAGGCAGCAGACTTTGACAATGATACCCTGGCACTCCATTATCGAGTCCACATATAATCCAGAACCAGAGCAAGTGGTACAAAGGACGGCACCTTTGGCCTGACAATCAGTGCAACGGGGATTATCTCCGACTACTTTTTCAGCCAAAGATACCCCAACTGGTTTTTCAATTCGTTCCTCAGGGATAGGCTTATCATAACAAGATAAAGATTCCAGACTGCTTCTCCGTCCGTGCACATCTCCTACCACCCTTGACTCAGCCTGTAGCATCAGAATTTACCATTTCAGTTATACACAATGATAACTAACTTAATGAAGGTGTATCAGAATCAGAAAGTGACACAATCACTTATAAAATTGAAACTCTAGTTACTCTACAGCACAATTATCTGATAATGATAAGAAGCACCATGACGAAAACAAAATTAACAAAGCTTTCCAAATTATCAATGCTTTGTGTGATTGTTTTGCATTTTATTCATTATAAAATTTCTAAAAAGCAAAAGAAAATCTAGAAATGATAAAAATGAACAAAACACTAAAATGTAACACCAATTCTAACACTCGTTCTATACAAAAGTAAAATCATGAATTTTGTTCTTGAAATTCTTAACTGTTTAAAATACAATTTGCTTTGTATCCACATTGTAATTTTGACTTTTTACTCCAGACATAGAAAACAAGTAATAAAAGAAATATCCAAACTGTATATAAGTTTATGTAACTTTGCACAGGCCAGCTGCTACTTAGACAAAATTTGTCATAATAAGTACTGTGCAAACTAGTTTTTTTCTTTTCCTTTCATATGTTCCAAAAAAAAAAAAAAAAGATATTTTCTGAGTTTAATGATGATTGTATGGAAGAACACGGATTATATTTCTTCAAGAGTTTTTTTTTTTCAACAACTACACATCTTAAAGCTTAATGCATTAAATGGACAAATATCCACTGTAATTCAACTAACAAAAAATGACAGAAATCAAAACTAAAAAAAAAAAAAGATATATCCTTCTTCATTCTAAAATTTGTCAATTAAGAAAATTTAGAGAACCCATCACAGTATAATATGAGCATACATAAAATTATGAAAAAAAGCAAAGACATGGAGCTAACCCCATGAGAAGCAGGAGCATAAACAGAGCCATTGGAACAAACGGCGCAGATTTTAAAGATGGAGTCCCTTCCATTTGATCCAAACCCATATGAAATTTTGTTAAAATTATTCAATTTTTGGGTTGAATTTATAGGAAATATTAGTTGAGACGAAGAAAATTTCATGGTAGACTCCATTTTATTCCAAAATTTAAAAATAAAAATAAACAACTAACCGAGTTTTTTTTTTTATGAAAATCCGGGAAATGGGGAAATGGAGAAATGGGTTTTGAAGTAAACTCGAAATTCGCAAGAGAACTTTGAAGAAATCGAAGAATTGAGAATTTTTTTGAGGGTTTTTTAGTGGCTTTTGCTGTCTGCTTCTCGTTGTTAACGATGTTTGGTGGGAAAGGAAGTCGGTTGGTAATCTTCAATTCTTTCATTTTGTTTAGTGTCCCGGGTTGTGTTTTTCAAAAATCAAGTTTCTCGGGTATCGGGTTGTAGGGGTATTCTTCAATATGAGTCGGGTCTTGGGTTGCCTTCTAAATGATGGATATTTTGTATATTTTTATTAAATTAGTATTTATTTGTTTCTTAATTTATTCTCGATATTTAGTTCATTTTTTTTATTATTTGAGAAATGAGCGATTCAAACCTTGCTTTTTTAATAGAAAAATATGTAATAATTATTAAATTCAATTCTCAAAATATTGAAATTAAATTTTAGTCAAATAATTTTGAGATATTTTCAAGCTAAAGAATTATAATATTTATATTAAAACATTAAATAATTATTTGTAATCAAAAAATTGTATAAATTTTCCTATATGTAAATAATTGTTTTGTTTTTCTTTATTTAATCCAAATCAATAGAATAATTATTTTAAAAAAATCATTTTTATTACTTTGACAATAAATTTTTTAATTTTATAAACGATTTTAAAAACAAATTATCACAAGTTATATTCTTTTAATTTACATCTCCGGGGGACATGGTCCGAGAGACTATGGACCATTCAACACTGTCAGCCTTATTGTGGAATGGAAGTGGGCTCATGTCGGCCTTATTGAGGCTCAATGTTAGAAAAATCCAAGACTTGAAGACTTTTTTTTTTTTTTTTTAACGATTTCATTGCTGAATTTATATATGAATTTTTAATTGGATGAAAAACCCAATTTTCTTTTGTTATTATATTGAGGATTGAAGTGAAGTGTGAACATTGTTGGCTATGGAAATTAAGATTTGGAAATAATTGTACAAAAAGTCAAATTAATACGACAAAATTAAGGTTTGGTACATTAATTTACAGTTATAATATGGTAAGGATGGTCGGCAAAAGGCAACCACGCGGTCCACGACATACCTATTAATAGACTTATTCATGGGTTTAATCGATTTTAAGTAAAGTATTCAGAAATTAAAAGTAAATTTAAATTTAGTTTAATTTATTTTTTGTCTAAATTTATTTTTACATATAAATAATTAAATCTAATTCCATCTAAACCCAATCATTACTATTAATTTTTAAAAAAATATAAAAAATTAAAATGTATAATAATTAATAAGTATAACACAATAAAGTCAAATAAATTTTTACAAAAAAGATTACAAAAAATATGAAATTTTAAATTAAAGTCTAAAAAATAAAAATTTAAATTAAATTATACAAAAAAATCAAAAGTAATAACAAAATATATTAGTATAAAAAACAGTAAAATATTATAATTATCTAATTGAGTCAGATTTAGATCGTAGTTAAATTTAAAAAGATGAATCAAACTCGATCTATTTTTTATTAGATCTCGATTTTCAAATCAAACTCGTTTAATGGGTTTAAAATTTTATCTAAGGCAGTTCAAATTTCAAATAAAATTAAAAAAACATATTCATTTATATATAAGAAAAAACAAAATCACCCGAAAATATATATTTAGAAACAAAAACTCTATAAAAGCTTCCCATCCAATACCATGACTAGAATAAGTTAATATAATTTCAGGAGAAATTCAATTAAAAGAATACCTTCCTCTTATTAATATTATTTTTTAATTCCTTAAAATTTTGCGTGACAAAAATGATGAAAAGAAATAAGAATGAAAATTTCATTAATTCAATAGTTAAATTAAAAAAAATAAAAATGAAAAAAATAATTAATTTAATAGTTAAATCTTATAATTAATTATCAAATTAAACAATTTTTTTATTTTTAATTTTTTCCTTCTAGATAAAGCCTAAAATGCCCCCTACTCCTAACCCCTCTTTTTTCCTACCAACAGTGAAGAAGAAGTGCATTACAAGTTAATGCAACAATACTTTTGACTTTTTTTAGTCTCTTAGATCTTTAGTCACATTTTTTCCTTTAAACAAAGAGTAATTACATAATATATACATATATATATATATATTATATAAATGTAATTATTGCTTAATAAGTCAGTTCAAGTCACTTATTTTTTAAATGAAAATAATATAATATTTTATCATTATACTTTAATAAATTTTTAATGTGATATTTTTATTTTTAAATTATGTAATATGATATATCACATTTATCAATTTAGTATTCAAATTTAGCATTATTAAACGAAATAAATGATATAATTATCATCTAATTGTATGACAACACATGATATATTTTGTTATTTTAATTTTTAAAATCATATTAAAATGCAAATGCGACATCTACCTATAACACGTGACATCCACGTTATATATGTTTGGTACCTGTACGGCTCTACACAAAGGTTCATGCATAAGACTGATGTCAAGTTGTGAACAAACAATTATTGTATCAAATTATTTATGTACCCACTAACAGTCTATAGAAATAAATAAAAGTAATTTTTTTAAAAAAAATTATTTAAATATTATTTTTGATTTAAATAAAAAAATAATTAAAAAAAATTATCAATGTACCTCATATCTGAAAATCACGTGCAGTATATACTCTCCTGTGTACGGTCTTAAAATAATGCAAGATGGTCCTACGCTTTCGTCAATGAAACTGACCGCACCATGTCTCATTTGCTTCGTGGTCCAATATCCAGTTTTTACTTGCTTGGAATTGAGACAACCACGAGATTTCAAATTATGCTTAATTGCGACAGTCGTCGGCACAGTTAATTAAAATTTAAATAGTAAAATATATAAAATTAAATTTTAAAATTTTAAAAATTTATAAATAAATATTAGATGAATTTGTATATTTTAATAATAATTGATAATATATCTTCATCTTAAAATGGTATTAAGTGTTTTTACTTTTAAATTTTTTATAACAAAAAAAGTAATCTGATTATAATATGAATGGAAAGAAATTTGAAAGAAAATGACATAATAACGCGAGACCATTTCACACTATCATTTTCTTATGAAATTTATATATATATATATATATATATATATATATATATATATATTATCCTTTTTCTTGGTTCCTTAGGCCGGTCACCGTGCAAATCCTTAAGAATAAATTCTCCCATATTGTAGAGCTCTCCTTACTCCAAGCTATTGTGGAACTAACAGAAAACCTGGAAATATTCCTGAGAAAACTGCTTTAACAGCACAAACAGCTTCTTATCTTAGATTTACTTCTCTCTTCCAAGTTTAGCTAACAGAGGAAACGAGTTTGATCCTAGCTCAATCTTACAGCCTGATTGCAACAGTCCAAGTTTCTTAATGATGATTTAGTACAATCATTTTTGTGCCTGGAAGAAGTTTTTCGTTTGAGTTTCTGTTATGGGAACTTGGGTTTTTATAAGCAAGAGGTACACCGTTTTCTTGAACATTTCATTTCTCTTGGTTGCATGTGTATTCTTGATGATATGTTTCAGGTCTTCAGGATTTCTTGTTTTAAGCAGTTATGATTCCAATATTGGCAATAGCGAGCAAGATTGTAAGGTCCTAGAGAATTTAGATGGTTTCAGAGCCAAGTGCTCTTACCTTAAGTCCAATAACCCATGTGTTTTTCAAGGCTCTGTTGATTATCTTCACCTTTTTTATTGCAATTTTGGAAGATTTCCCCTTTTGGGTCATTTCCTTCTGATTCTTTGGCTCCTTGTGTTGTTTTACGTTCTGGGAAACACAGCCTCTGACTACTTCTGTTATTCTCTTGAAAGCTTGTCAAGCTTTTTTAAATTGTCCCCTACACTTGCTGGTGTTACACTCTTGTCTCTTGGCAATGGTGCCCCGGATGTGTTTTCCAGCATAGTCTCCTTCAAGGATAGTGGAACAGAGGATATTGGCCTAAATACAATTCTGGGTGGTGTTTTCTTTGTAACTTGTGTTGTGGTCGGAGCCATATGTACTTCAATGCACCGGAAACGAGTTCAGGTTAACAAATCTGCTTTTGTAAGAGATGTTTGCTATCTTCTCTTGGTTCTTGCATCCTTATTTTTGATGTTGATTTATGGGAAAATCAATCTTTGGTTAGCAATGGCTTTTTCTTCAATGTATGTTGTATATGTTATCCATGTTTACATCACATATGCATTTTGGAATTCTGGTGGCATGGACAACATGGATTCTGATTCAAGTTACAAAAGTGGTTTGAGCATACCCATTTTGAATCGAACTGAGAAAGTAGAGATTGATTGTTTGGAGGAAGGGAATCTGGAAAATGAAAAGGAAGTAAAATTCAGGCAATGTTGCTTTTGTTTGAAAATTTCAGCTTCTTGCAGTATGTTACTTTGGATCCTTGAGATGCCTCTTTATTTACCTAGGAGACTGACAATTCCAGTTGCTTGTGAAGAGAGATGGTCTAAGCCAATAGCAGTGATTTCAGTGACATTGGCACCAGTTCTTTTATCTGTGCTTTTGGACCTTCAAGATGACAATCTCTCTTTTAATACAAGCCTGGTGGTCTATGGAATTGGAATCCTGTTTGGAATTACTTTTGGGGTTCTTGCATATTTGACCACTGAAAAATCTAGCCCACCAAAGAAATGCTTGTTCCCTTGGCTAGCTGGAGGGTTCTTGATGAGTGTGATTTGGAGTTACATTATAGCTGAAGAATTGGTTGGCTTATTGATTTCAATTGGGCACATTCTTGGAATCAGTCACTCAATCCTTGGCCTGACAGTCCTTGCTTGGGGCAACTCACTCGGAGATCTCATCACCAACTTGACAATGGCATTGAATGGTGGTCCAGGAGGGGTACAAGTGGCTATATCAGGCTGCTATGCTGGCCCTATCTTCAACACTCTCTTTGGTTTAGGCTTGTCTCTGGTTGGCTCAGCCTGGTATGGATACCCTTCAGCAGTTCAGATCCCTAAAGACCCTTATCTCCTAGAAACACTGGGTTTTCTAGTTGCTGCCTTGCTATGGGCACTTTTGGTTCTGCCTATGAGAGATATGAGGCTTGATGGGGTCCTTGGAGGAGGCCTTTTTCTGATCTACTTGACTTCAATGTCTTTAAGGCTGATTCAAGTAGTTGGACCCTTCCAACTTCAGACATTTACTTGGTACTCTTATTTCACTTGAAAACTACATGTAATAATTAAATGTATAAATTGCAATTAATATTTGATATGCCTCCCTGTATAGTAATCGACTAATTTACTCACTGATATTTAACTTGACAACTTGTGTATAAAATTTGTGTTTGAGTTGTTCAAAACATGAAAATTTTGTATCGGCATGCGAGACACAATTTTATTTATTTATTTTTTAGCTTTTTCAATAAGCATACATAATTTTTACCAAATTTTAGTGCATGTTTTTTATTCATGTTATTTTCATATCATGTCTAAGATTGTCAGATCTAACTAATATGCACTGCTTATCCTATTTTCAACACATCAATGAAATGTCCATTCTTTCTATACTACAATTTGCAACAGTCAATGTTCTCCAACTGATATGTTTACTAGTCCTAAAGTGAAAGTTTCAAAAACTGCACTTGGCATGACACAAACTATGGTTTACAGCAAATTCATAGGAAAAACATGGCTGATGCTTGAAACTTTGCAGAAATTTTTGTGGTTGAAAAATGTCAGTAGAATAAGATGAAAGCGAAGTTTGATGGGGTGTTGTCAATTTTTATGGCTCTAATCTACATTAGAAGATATTAACCTGTGCAAAAGTTCAAGATCTCTGCTCATCTTAAATGGAATCCATTTTTTAATACAATATATGAGAAAATTAAAGATATAAAAATAAAAATCAATCCTTAGATTCTATCGTTTTAAAGAGATGTTATAATCGTTAAGTTAAATTTTGATCATGGTCCGAGTGAAATTCAATTTATACTTATTGTATGTGAGCAATGCAAACATCTTTCAATTACAGAGGCAATAATTCTGCTTATGTACAATTTTTTTCCTGTGCTTGAAGGTAGTGTCTCAAGGCTAGAGGTAAATGAATACACGGAAAGAGTTGATAGCATTGATGATCCTAAAATTTTGAATCAAATTCTATTTTGGTTTTTAATTTTGAATCAAATCCAAAAATAATAAAAATAAAATTACCACAATATCTCAAAATCATTATAATTTCTTTCTTATTATCCATGGAAATATCCATAATTTACAAAACTTCCATACCTTTCTAGATCGTGTTATGTAGAAACCTTGGTAGAAACATGGGAATGGAATAGTTCGGTTCCTGCAGGTTCCATGGAACCAAGAGATAAAGCTCCGTTGTTTTTGTCAACATGCAAAGGAAAAGTAGGAAACCATTGTTGACGGGAGACAACTATCAATGACACAAGCAAAATTGTTTTGTTCTTCGATTCAGCAGAGATTTCAGTGCAATATTATCCATTTGAATAGAATAGCAGGAATTTTAATGTCAATTTTGCCTTTGCCACACAGTTTTTGGCACCATGCAATTTTTGCCCCCCCACCATTTGAATACTTGGTAAATGTCAGCTTAGTCATCAAAAATCAAAATAAACTTCCATGCTATTATCCCAAAACCCTAATAACAAAAAATTAATTGATAACAACGACAAGCAATTAGGTTTTTTTTGTTTTTATTTAAGAAGCGGCGATATGGATTCTATACAAAAAAATCAAAGATTTTGTACTAATTATTGAATGAAATGTTGGAGCGTATTAAGTTTAATCTTTCGTATATTAAACTTTTAACCATTTGAATGATTAATTTTAATAGCCAAACTCAGTAATATGATTTCTTTGAAAAACTCTTTCCACCTAATTTCTTTATCTGGTACACATATCTGACTGGTAATTCCTATCTTCTTCAAGGCTCTCAAGGACACAATTAAAACATTTTTGCAGAGAATTCATGCATAGGGACATGTTGGGCTGCAACTTTTAATGTTGGATGTTGTCATGTGGTCATACGTCAATGTCCTAGAGTTTGTTTGGTTGCTTAGCTGTTAGGATTGTTGTCTGTTTCTCAATCAAGGCAAAATAAGTTAAATCGACTGTCAAAATGGTTGTCTGCAGATTTTTTTTCTTTATAAAAGAAGAGTTCCCCAACTCCATACTTTTGATGTAAACTTGATTTTTTTTTTTTAAACCACTATGAAACCTCTAGTAATTTACATATAAATTGTTTTTATTCAAAAACTCAATAAAACTTTACACCGCGGAACCAACCCTTCGATTTTCTTTTTTTGGGTTATTTACATAGGGAGAGTAGGTGTTTTTTATTCTAAAAGCAGCCAGAAACAAGAACACTCAAAATATGTCTGAATAACAATAAACTACTAGCAAGCTGTATGTTTTCACCTTTTATTTGTAAATTTTAATTCAAGAATAAAAGTGAAAACTGTAAGTAAGCTTCTCATTTAAGGATTACAGAAGGTATGTAAAAAAGAAGGTAAAAAGTACATGATGTAAGTGTGATTATGAAGTTAAAGACAAGTTTGTAGCAGAAGCATAGGAAATGGTAATGGAATCATGTGAAGGCTTATCTATAGATTGGAATTTCAAATAAAGATTGCCATCTTAACTGTTAAATCATGATTGTGAAGTTTTGGCAATCACATTTGAGGCTGAGAATTAAGGGGATATTTTTCATAGTGGGAAAATGTTTTGAAACTAAACAAGAAAAAAAAAAAAAGAAAAAGAAAAAGAGAGAACTTCATATGAAATTGACATGGTTAAGGAAAAAAAGCAGGCAACTTGCTTGTTGATTCATATAATGCATATTGATTCTTACATATTCTAGTTTACTGCTATATCATGCATCTCCAATGAATTACAATTAAAAAAACCACCATTTTAGGCTATGATAAGAGAAACCTTGATGAAGTTTCAAGAGACCAACAGCTCTGGCTAGTCGCAGAGAGAGAAAGCAGAAGTAAATGGCTAAGAGACCAACCCCCAAAGGCCTGTCCAGTCTCATACTTTTCCTTGGCAGGATTACCAGGGCCCAAAACAAGCCTGCCATTAGAAATCCTAGGGTCTCATAAAGAGAAGGGTCTCTAGGAATCTCAAATGAAGAAGGATATTCTGACCATGATGACCAAAGTAATGATGCCCCTAGACCCACCAAGGTGTTGAACATGGGCCCAGCATAGCAGCCAGAGATGGCAGTTTGAACCCCATCTGCCCCACCATTGATTGCCATAGCAGAATTAGATATCAAATCTCCAAGTGAGTTGCCCCAGGCAAGGACAGTGAGCCCCAGAACTGAAGGACTAATACCCAAGATATTTCCAAAAGAAACCAACAAAGATACCAGTTCCTCAGCAGTGAAATATGTCCAGGTTACGCTCATAAGGAATCCTCCAATAAGCCAAGGTAATTGGCACCTCTTTGGTGGGCTAGACTTCTTGGTGGTCACAAATGCAAGATTTCCAAAAACCATTCCAACCAATCCCGCAATCATATAGGTCACCAAGCTGCTTTTGGAACCCCAGTGTTTTTCCTTTTGAGAATTGCAAAGTTCTGCCAACATCAATGGTGCTAATGTGACTGAAATGACTGCATATGGCTTGGACCATCTCTCCTCATTGATAACAGGAATTGTCAATCTCCTTGGCAAGTATAAAGGTAACTCCAAAAGATACAGAAACTTGCCAAAGTAGTAAAAACTTGGTGAATCAAAGTTGAAAAAGTTTGGAGTTTCCTCAAGATTTTCAAGAGTTTGTTTATCCAGAGTTACAGATTTTTCTTCACTAGCATAACCAAGCAATGGTATGCCAGCCTCTCCAAAGTTATCATGGCTGTTTGAAACAGAAGAAACTGGTATGAAGTTCAGATTCCTCTCTTTCTTTTTGGTGAAGAAATGGGAGGCAGAAACAGCACAAACATACAAGAAATATATAGAAATGAAAGAAAGAGCTCCCCAGAGAGTAATTTCACCAATGAAAATAATGAACATGAGGGAAGAAAGTGAGAAAAGGAAGAAGAGGATATCTCTAATGAAGCTAGGCTCATCAACCGAAATCTGATGGCGGCTAATCAATATACTGATAACCCCAACAACAGCACTAGACACAAAGAAGGCACCACCTAAGACACTGTTTAGACCAACACCTCCATTACCAGACCCTGTGAAGGAAACAATACTGGCAAAAACATCAGAAGCACCATTCCCAAGTGAAAGGAGAGTGACTCCTGCAATGGCAGGGGAAAGCCTCAGGATTTTAGACAAGCTCTCTAAGGAAGTACAGAAGTAATTTGCAGCTGTGTCACCCAATAAATAGAACAAAACAAACAGCCATATTAGGAGTACAAGATGACCAAGAATTGGAACTCTGCCACAAGTGCAATAAAAGATCTGAAGATAATTTATGTATCCTTTAGGTCTGCACCCAATTTCTGACTTGACATACAAGCACTTGGACTTATAATCAGTGTAATCATGGAGGCCGGCACAGCTATCACGGTTGCTTCCAGGGGAGATCAAAGAGTGGTTAGTACTAATCGGAATTAACACATTACTTGATTGACCAAGAAAATCATAAGTTTCAACAAAGAAAAAGAGGAGGAATAGAAAGGATATGTTGAGGAAAAGAGGGAGTCTCTTGGGCAGAAACAGTGAACTTGGAGATGCCATTCACAGTTGACTGAAGCTTGTAGAGGAGAAATTAAGGGTGTAGATATTGAGAACTGACCAGGTTCATGGTTTTTGAAACTTCATTTCTGGCAGGCCATGATGAGTTTTCTTATGAGTCTTTGTTATATGAAGGGGTGATATTATTCAAAAAGGAAATTTTCATAAAATTAATAAGACAAAACAGTAATTAAAGAAGTATATAACTTGGGAATTCCTGATAAACTTCCAAATAAAAGAAGTATACATTGACAAGTTCATGAAAAAAATCTCAGATACAGTTGGGGAATAAATCACAACATTTTGCAAGGATTGGACAGAATCAATCTGTACTATCAACATAGCAGTAAAGCAAAATCCAAACCCAATTAATTAAGCACTTTGCTATAGGGCTGGATTTTAGCTTGGTTTTAGACATGTTTTAAAATGTCTATCAACACCATTTCAGTTCTGTTTGAAAGATCATATTGTGGGAGGAAAGATGTCTATTTTAATGTTCATTGTTTCGGTTTCCTCAAGACACTAGTGGAGAATTCAATTGATTTCTGTGTGTTGCTTTAGTCTGGAATGGCAAAGCTTTACGTGTTCTTTGATTGCAAAGTTATAACCATCTTATGGTTGTACCTCTAATATGTACAAATGCAAGGAAATTTCCCAAATGCCAAAGCTTCAAAAGGAAGTAGAGAATGAAGAGAACATCTGGGTATCTTCATATGCAATTGGCAAATTTACAACATTGCAATCGATGAAAACTTGCTAAAAACATGGCAGTTTAGTGTATGCTGTTGATTGTGTTGATTCATCCGAATTCGGGGCACTAGCCTTTGCTTGTGCCACAAGTATTTGCTACCAACATGGGATTTTCCTGGGATTCATGAAACTTGTGGAACACTAAGGATGCTAATGGAACAGAAGTTTTGAACTTGAAGATATAATCCTGAGTCTCTTTCACGTGTGAGCTTCGTAGATTTTGATTTTTGCTTTCTATTCTCCTTTTGATGACTATTGCATTGATGTACCAAGCTCTATGGGATAAAGAAGCAGGAAGAGCACCCACATGAACTATTAAATTAACCGATGATAACTAATTTCAAATAAATAAAAATAATTGTGACATGTCGTAAAATTTAAGTTTAAATCAAAACAACTTCAACTGTCATCCTCCAATTATTAAAAAAAAAATTCATAATATATGTTTAATACTAAGTTGTTGGAATCGTAAGATATGAATTCATGCGCAAGTTTACAGGTTGATCATAATTAATAGTTTACTTGTTTGATCTTATTTAGTTCAAATATGTGAGTAGGTTAGTCAATGGAACTCGTACAAATTGGAACAGAGTTATATGTTCTTGACAACACTATAAGCTATAAATGCTGAAGAGGCGAACCAGTTGCAGTAGCCAATGCCGACTTATACACACACTGCTATAAAGTAAATAAATAAATATTCTTACAATTTGACAATGAAATAAGAAATTGCATCAAGAGACCATGCTATAAAGTAAATAAATATGCTTACATTTTTCTTCAATACTCGGACGACATATACTATCTCCCTAGGAATTCTTAGTAAAATCCCAAATTATTGAGTTGTATTGTAAATATTGCCAACTAACCTATGTAAATCCCTGAGCTACAGACATACCTTAAGGGATAAGGCAATTTTGTGGGTCAAATTCAGCATATCCAACATCAACAAGACACAGCCCTTCAGGGGGAGCAGGGGGGGCCGTGGCTCGTCTACAGGTAGCCTCCATCAGTTTTAGCAATGCATCTTCTTCTGCCCCGGCAGCTGCTTCCCTTATTGAGGTGGCCACAAGCACCCGAACCATCTGTTATATTTGGTTAGATACCATCAGAATGCAAGGAAGAACGAGAAACAGTGACAACACAGTGCAACACTACTATAACCACCTGAGAAATACAAATTCCTGATCCAGAAATTGACAAGGGTACAAAATTTTCTAACATCACCTATTTGATTTGGCAAAACAAAGAATTCTAAAAGAACAAACGTATGCATGCAAGCAGCATATAAACGTATACCTTGCGTAGGAATCTATTAGCAACCAGTTCAACACACATAACCTTCCTTCCGTCCCCATGATCCTACAAAAAGTTAACCCTATCAGTGATGCCAATATGTGCATATCCGATGGTAATTAAAATATCTAGATTTATCCCACCAAAGAGTTAAGAGGAAAATACACACGCCCGAACTTATAGTATTAATGATGGAAATATTTGCTCATGAACATGAATAAACGAGAATTAATATTGTCAAGAAACAAGGAAAAAGTGAATGCACAAAAAGACTCAGAATAAAGGTCCCAACACAAACTCAGCAAATCTCAAGCTATACTCATACCACCCTACAGTTTTTTATCCTCATTAATGAGTGATCTCTGGTCAAATCATTTTCTAGTTGTTTACATATATTTCCGTAGGCAGGTAATTTTTCCATTCTAATATTGCAATTATCCATAAAACAGTCTCACAACTTGCAATTATCCAAAACTTGCAATTATCCAAAAGAACAAAATTGCAATACAAACTATAGGTCTTTTTTTAGCCTAAAAACAAACAACAAAAGATCAGATCTTACTATATGCAGGCACAGATGCATACATACAAGCATGTATATAAGCAAGAAAAGCTGGGGAGAGAAAAGAGTAGGCAAAGATAATCTAACTCAATTCCTTCTCTTTAAAAGGTTGTTTTGGAATAATTATTCATCACTCTAGCAAAAGAGAAAAAGTTGGAATTAAGTACCCAAAAGTTACTTTTAATTTTATTCACAAGAAAAAACATAGGAACAGGCTACCCTTGACCATGAGATGAAGCTACAGCAACAAAATAGCATGAAAAGCCTATACATCTAATTGCACGTGCAGGGCAATATGCAAAATATTTTTGAAGTTTCATGAAAAATTAACTTGCAGTCATGTTCATTCTCAGAGTAAAAAAGTAAGAAACAAAAATAAATTTGCAACATTGATAACAGTAAGAGACATTTACGGAACAGGGTATTCTTGCTTCCGCAGCTCGAGCATGGTACATGAAGCACTCCGTGGGAGGTCCTCTGAAATTAATATGGAAAAGTGTCATTAAAATATTACATGGAAAAAACCTTCTTAACTAGGTAAGTAACATTATGTATCCTCCATGAATCAACAAACATGAAGCTATTATCCCACTAATGTTCACTAGTCATAGTGAACTAACTTAATCCTTTAAGGTACATCCAATAAAACTAGAATAACAAATAATAATAAACAACTGGCACAGAGACCTTAGGGGAAACAAAAGAGAAAAAAGACTGACTATATCTACCCACCAATAGAACATTATTATATGACTTTTGCCAGAATGAGAAACTGAGAATTTGGGGGATTTTTTGCTAGTAACCAATTTTGCCTAGTGTTTATCAGATTAATCAACATGATCAGGAAATCACATGAGTTTTATACTTTGTCATCCACTACATCTAAAGCCTATGCATAAGTTAAACCTAAAATACTAGTAAAACAATTCAGAAATGTCTGATAAATCCAGAGCAACATGAGAATGCCAATGCACATTACTTTATCTCAACTATGAATTTCTTGATGATGTCAGCTTCATTAGGTTCTTACATATTTCTAGAAGCTTTGGTATCACGTGCAAACATTTTGTATGATAATAATTTTCCTTCTAGTTTCCGTAGTAGCAGATTAACCCTGCTTACACTGAACCTGTTTGGCTTGCTTCCTGCCTCAAGCCCCTTATTATTGCCAATAATTAAGTTCTCAACATTTTCTGAACTAATGCTCTTAACACACCCATTTATTGGCTCTTTATAATTTCCATCAGAACTAAAGTTCTCAACTTCCTTCTCATTCTCACAGCTCTGCTTCTCAAATTCAAGATCACTCAAGGGAAAAATATATAAATAGCGCCTCCATTTTGCAGAGAAGTTAGGATGGAATACACGTGAAACCTGCAATAATTAACAATAGTTATAAGCGTATAGAAGAAATTATTACACATAAGCTTTGCAGTTTGCTTTTATCAAGGAAATTTTCTCCCCTTGGGTAATCATCTGGTCATAAGAACAACTATTACCTCAGAAACTGATACAACACTGAGTTTTCCAGGTGCCACACTATTGATCGCATCTTCGATATCACAAGGTTTTACATCCTTTCTCCAAGTATCTAAATATAAATACAACAATGTGACGGAAACATAAGAGACAACTCTACAAAAAGGATATGAGAAGACAATTCATATAATCCTATAAGCTTAACCAGAACAAATTCTATTTCAATCATCAGATGTCTTACAAACTAGACTGCTTCATTAAAATAGAAAATAAAAGGACGACTAAGAAATGATACTATTACCACATTTATTAATGCAGCCAAGTTTTGCAAAAACATGTATACAATGTTATAAGATTACAAGAGAGTGATGAAGCATTGCTACTTGAAAGTGAAAGTTTAACCCCTAGACTTTTAGAAACAGTAGTCATAAGTCCCTACAATGTGTTTACTGAACCTTGAATGAATATGATAAGGAAGTTTTCATAACAAATCAAAATCATCTATTGATAGGAAAGAGAAGGACGGTGGTGATGTTCAACTATAATGGTACTCACAACTAAAATGTAGATTATAGGAAATTTTGTAATGCTAAATTCCTCTCTCAGCTATCTTTTATGCTGTTGACCCATGAGAGTAAAAAGGCCTTTGTTTAATCAAAAAATACTACAGTCAACTTGAGAAGGTTTCTGGTTTTTTGTCCCTTTGTTATAGACAAAAAACAAAGATTTAACATCGATTACCTGCATAGCAGAATTACTTGCAATAATAGAAGCCAATTTGGAATATTTAATAGTTTTTTCATTGTTAATAAAATAGAAATGATACACCTAACAAAAATGTAGATTATAGGAAATTTTTGTAGTGCTAAAGTTCTCTCTTAGCTATATTCTATATTGTTGACCCATGAGAGTAAGAAAGGCCTTTGTTTACTCAAAAATACCACAGTCAACTTGAAAAGGTTTCTGGTCTTTCTTCCATTAGTTATGAATAAAAAACAAAACTTTAACATCCATTACTAGCATAGCAGAATTTCTGGCAATAATAGAAGCCATTTTGGAATATTTAACAGTTTTTTCATTGTTAACAAATGGAGCATATACTATATATTCTTTTGATCTGAAGTTATATATAATATTAAGAAAAAAAGAGTCCGGTAGAAAAAAATTACTTTGAATCCTCAAGCACATTAAGAAGCTTAGAAAATTCTACAAAATTTTGAAGGACAGATTAAGAAGCTTAGAAAATTTTGAACATGGGAAGTAGGATCTGTCTAAAAGGAGAAACATGAAAAGTCATGTAAAACATCCAGTAGCAAACGTAAGAGAAAAGAAAAGGGATGACTTCCATCACGAAAAATGGCAATTCAAAGTAGAGAAAATGAGCAACAATCTCTGTTGAAAATAGTTATAACATACAGAAAGAACAAACTTGCCGAATAGCAGACACCCCTTTGTCAGTGCGCCCAGCAACCACAGCACAACCTTCCAGTGGTTTAGATTTTTCTTTCAAAAGTTGTGCTTTCTTCTCATCAACAAATCTCCCAAGAGATCTTTCAACTATTCTGTAGGATGCAATTAAGCAGGAACAAAAAAAAGATCCTAAATAAACCACACCCATTCACATATAAAGAAAGAAAGACAAACCATATTGCCAGATAAATTTGTGTTTCACTTTTGATATTGTTAATCAGAAATTCTTGATGGTTTCGGAAAGAAAAACAGGTACCATGATAAGGAGGAATAATTACATATGTCTAGGACACTGCATTATCGCAAAAAAAATGAAGCAGATTTCTGTAGTCCCACTCCTTTGATTCCAAAACACAGTTGAACTTCATAGTTGACACAGAAAAAACAACTTACTCCTGCACAGTGTTCAAACCAGGCTGCTTCTGCCATCCATCAAAAGCACCTCCGCTGTATGAAACAATTATCTTGAATGTTACTCTTTCCCATCTGCCAGACCTTTCTGATGACCTTTCTGCCTTCTCATCAGAAAGCTCCAATTTTATAGAATCATCATCAACATGAATACACGTCTGCCATCAAAACTTTGTAGAATAAATAAAAAGTAACAAACCCATGCCATTAGAATGTTTATTTCTTTATTTAGATGTATTGAATTGGAAAGAAACAGATACCTGAGCGCCATTGCCAAACAATGTGGATAAGGTCAAGCGGGCATTGACCACATTGGAATAGAAATCGACAACATCTTGCCAGGGTCGCTCATACATGAATTGGAAGCTCTCCCTCGCAGTCCACCTTGCAGAATTGCAGGAATCGGTGTGATTATAGTGAAAATAGACTTTGTTTTTTGTTTGGTTTTCCATTGATGACATTGATACCAAGTTTCTGAATCTCCCCAGCTTTTTCTTTTTGCTGATAAAAGTTGCCCCCGATTTTACAATTGAGAACGTCTGCATGAACCTTCACACTCACACCAGTCAAAATCAGTTTTCAACGATAAAAAACCCTCTGCCTCTCTCCCATCCCTTCCACCGGCGGCCCGACTATTGCGGCTCTTGCCAACCTTATAATCCGACTACGTTCATCCGCAACCGGATCCAATTAGTCAAATTGACGGCAAAGCCAGCAAAACTCAAATTTAGGCAGACTTACGGATAGCAAAATGGGTCGGTTGGGCCAACCCGGTACAACCTGTAATGGGCAAGTGGACTAGCCCATCGATGATATGCACAGCCCATGATTTTTAGGAGTAAGCCCAGTACAGCTTGCGGCTCGAATACATTATGGGCAATGTCAGGCTTGAAAATATGATTTTGAGGAGTAAGCCCAGTAGACTCTTTTTTTAAATGCAAAGTATTTTACTGATGATTGAAGGATGGTTCCAGGAAGATGAAGATCTTCAGAGTTCCATCACCCACAATTCCTCCATAGTTCTTCCAGTCTAAGGACCCTTTGATTGCCAATTCCATCAAGAAGATCAACCATAACTTCCTAGGATACTACTTTATCCACAAAGCACTAGTATACCTTAAAAGAAGATTCAACGATATTTTATATTACCAAATCAACTATTTAAATTAAATTTCACGTATACTTCATTTTCACTAAATCTAACATTTCCTCTATGTATTTTATATTCGTATTTTGTACATACAAATATTATCATGTCATAATTACAATCGACACATCAAACATATTTAAAAAAAAAAAAAAGCAAATTCACATACAATTTTATCAATAATTAACCTGTATCACCTTTGAGTGATTAAGAAATTGAGAAGCTAAGCTATAAGAATAAAGAATCTGACGCTAATCTCAAATAGAAGGTGAGAATTTTAGTTCTGATGGAAATCATAAAGAGCCAAGAAATGGATGTTTTAAAAGCATTAGTCTGGAAAATGTTGATAACTTTTATAAGGGGGCTTGAGGCACAAAACAATTCAACCAGGCTCAGTGTGTGCAATGCAGGTTTAATCAGCTGCTATGGAAACTAGAAGTAAAATTATTATCATAGAAAATGTTTCGTAGAAATATCTAAGAACCAAACAATGGTGACATCATCAAGAAATTCATAGTTGAGAAAGAGATAGAGCAATGAGCATTGCCATATTTCCCATTACATCAAACTTCAAACTTCAAACACAAGATACGTTCCATCAATTATTTTGTTTCCTTTTATGATCGTATCAAGGCATTGTGACCAAAATAATAATAACGATAACATAGCATCGTGGTGTGGAGTGAGAGGTATCATCAGCAGAAGATAAGTGCAAGTGAAGTAAAAGCTTCATCGCCGATCTCATGATGAGGCAGCAGGCAAGGGAATAGCAGCAAGCGGATTTACTTGGTATGAAAATGCAAGTTGCCACAAGTCCACCAAACACTTCTTCACAAACAAAGCTTGTCTCGTAATAATCCTACAACAAATAAATATATGCAGATCAAAAGAATACACTAGACATTCATTATTTCTAATTTATCAGATATTATTGCTCCCCATGATTCCACTCACACAAGGTGGCACTTCTGGTTTCTATCAAAGTTCTAGTACTATGAATTTGCTGTGTAAATATTTCCAGTCTGTTTTTCCTCATTATATTTAGCCAAACTGAAGATATTTAAGCAGGAATGAGTCATATATTGAATATCATCTGTATTCGTCAGGCTAAGTAAGAAATTAAGTTTGCTCCAATAAGTTAACGTTAAAAGTAATGAACAACTATTTCAGGGTAAAGAATTATAAACGAATTTTTAATTCTTAGGTCAGCATTAAAGAGATTACAACTTACATAAAAACAATTTAACACACAGTAATCCAGCATAAGCAAAGCTGTCCTTGTCTATGGACAAATTTCATGAGAAGTAAGTAGCATGACCCAGACTGAGCAATAGCAACCACTGATATAAAGCAAAATGGTAAATCAAGGCTCTATTCAAATTACTGATATCAACATCTAAGGCATGCATGTAAGAACGAGAAGCGAATCTTACCCCTGTAAAGAAACTTGTTTTCTTCGAAAGATGTAATATATGAGAAGGATCAGACAGCCAATCAAAATTTTCCCATTAGATATGACCATCTGATAATTACTGAACCTCAAAGTGATATTACGAAACCACCATAGACAGCCATATGGTTGTCTGTATAGTTTCGAATGGTTCTCCCCGTTAATCAGGCTACTGGTCTTCGAACCTTTTGGTGTCCCCTCGAGCACATTTGGCCCATTTACCGAAGAATGAGATTCATGTTTTGCTAGAGGCAAATGTGACAAGGAACCTTGTGATACCTTTGTGGAATATAGGGAGTGTAATCTTCTCAAAAGTTCCTAGAATAATACATGTAAGGATATTAAGTTGGTGTAATACTTTAATAAAATCAAAAAAATTCAACACCATGACAAGCAAATGCAAGAAAATAAATTGTTCAAGACATAGTAGATCTAAATATTGCATGACTTGAGAGAGAACCTCCTTGTAGTTGCAAATACATCAGCAGTCCCCCCTATGAAATGGATTGCAAGTAAAAGAAAGAAAAAAAAAAATACAGAGTTAAATAGATTTAAGAACTACTACCTAATAAGGACTTAAAAAATATTATTTAGATTCCAATTATTAAATGATTCAATAAGGAAATACACAAATTTGACTAAAACCAACACCTAACTATACACAGAATAGCGAAAAAAAGCTCCAAGAAACTAGACAATTTTGCAATTTCAAGCGAGTAAAATAGTTTCAATGCACTCTTAAAACTCAAGAAAAAATAAGAACTTAAGACTTAAAAGAAAAAAAATAAGAACTTAGGACTCAAAAGTAACAAATAAAGTCTACTCAAGCTCCCAACTATGATTCTCAGCAGCGGACACGAGCCAAGTTACAGTTTGGGCATGAGGACTGACCTTAGTACACCATTCAATGTTGAGCATCCTCCTAAAACTAATCAACAAAACATTTTAAGGCAGAACTTGAATATAAGGTCATTGCAAAACTTCGTCAATGTGAGATAACACCGTTTAAACTCCCCCTTTCTGTAGGCCCAATACTAACTACTAAACAACTGGGCCTAAGACTTGGCCAATAAATAAGGAGTAACGAATAAGAGTAACAAACAAGGCAACAAAGAACTTGGGTTCTAATACTATGTTAAGCATAAAAGGCCATTAGCTAACTCTAAATTTAACTGATGTGGAACGACATCATTTTACTTAAAACTTTGTAAATCTCTTGTCAACATACTCCACCATCAACATGAATGATGTTGAATTTCAAGCAACAAGTAATTCATAAACAGCTTTTTTTAGCTGAAAAATCATAAACAGCTTGACAAAGTATATTTATGTATAAAAAAGGATAATGACTAAATCTAACAGTGAGCTAATACAAAGAAATTCTACTTAGCATATATTACCTGTCGCTTTTCCTCTGGCAATGCAGCCTTCTCAACCCAAGAGATTGCAAGATCAACATCACTGGAACCTTTTCCGAGAAGCATGACAACATACAGCTCAACAACTTCAATATACTTATCAACTCCCAAGAAAAAATAGCTATCACTTCCTTCCTTGAAATTCAAATTTATTTCAGCACTAGCAAGGACATAGTATCGTTCATCCACATATCTCCATTTGTTAAGAAACTCCTCAAGAAATTCTCGGCCTTCTAAAGTTGACGCTTCTGATATTTGGAAACATGCCCTGAAAATTCAAAATTGGAAATAAATTTAGCACCACTGTCCTAGAGGTCCAGATGCCTATCCCAAGTCTAAATTTGGTTGTCTTTATCCAAGGCTAAATTTGGTTGTGTTTATGGTACACTGATATATTAAGATGACTGGAGAAACGAAACTAGACTTTATAAATACAGGTAAGGGTGAAATGTACAACTTTCATTCACAAGAGAGACCTCAACAAGTATGGCAGTGTCACACTGAAACATAATTAAATCTCTAGTCTCAGAAAATATAAAAGAAGGGAACAAAGTTGCAAAGTCATTAGGGAGTAATAGTTAGTAAACCAAAAAGTTCAGAGACAAGGATTCGTTTGTAGTAGGCTGAAGAGAAGAAAAGGGATGAACAATTTGAAAGTAGCATAGCATAACTTATAAGATCAGAGAAGCACTTAGAACACAAAATCAGAAGCATTTTGAATTAATAGAAGAAAGAAAAGATTACCCAGTAATAAGAACTTGAACAGGGATTGCTTCAACGGAGACAAATAATGTTTTAAGCTCATTCAGAATCGTAGATGTCCTGCATAAGATAGCATCATAATCAGCTATAACAAGAAAAAAAAAGCTATGAAATTTTCCTTTTCCATTTCCCTCCCACCAAACAAAACCATTCATAAAAGAAGGGACGGTGGATGTGCCTCGAGAGTTGTTTCAAGGACTGAACCAAGACCATACCAGCGGCCTCCATGGCTTCATACAACTCAAAATCATCATCAATGGATAGATTGGGCCGGCCTCTTTGCTTTATTATGGAGGAAGCTAACGCTGCAGCCTCCTCATACATGGAGCAAACCAAGAAGCTATTACAATAATCGAACCAAGACCATCAATAAAGTCACACAAAAACTTTAATTACAAAAAAAAAAGTTATCAATTAATCATTGAAATTACCTCTCGGAGCGCTCAATTTCTGCCCAAACTGCCTCAGTCATTCTGCGCGTCTGAAAAATTAGGCAAAAATGAAGAGAATGAATTGAAAGAGCACGACGATGAGCCTTGTATTTTATCGCTTCAGTTGGGCTTATCAATGGCTGTCCCAGATCCAAACCAATAGAAAAAGCAAGAGCAGAGCAAACGGAATATCGAGAATCTAAAGAAAACAATTTTTTATTTTATCATTTAGGACGAATAGTTAAATTAGCGCTACTAAATTAGATCAATTCAGAAAAAATAAAATCTGAATCCACATACAACCAAATTTAATTTTACAAGAACAAATTAGCAAATCCAATGGACCTAAATTTGAAATAACCAAAATTAAATTTATCATGATTTGACTCAAACCCGATTTAAAATGTTCATTGAGCACTTTTCATTAAATTAATCAATTCAATTGATTTATATTTTTATTTTTTATATTTTTGAATAAAAATATAATTATAGAAAACAAAAAATAGTTTCTATTCACGAACATTTTTTTACTTACAACTATTTTTTATTTTAATGTTAAGATAAAAAAGCACATAAAAAAATACATTATTAACTTTAAAATCTTGTAATCATATAATAATTCATTTTAAAAAAATTGAACGAGTTTTTAATTGTTAGTTATCTAAATTGATTGTCAATCTTCTTTCTTTATTCGGGTTTAGGATCGACTATATTAATCCCGAGTGAAGTTTTTGTGAGGTCTCGCCTCCACAGGGCCACCTCCATAGGGCTGGGACTAACACCCTCCCTGGATCGACTCCCTGAGCCGATCAGACTCCTCACTCATCCGATTTTGACTTTATTTTTAAAAAAATCATAATTTTAATGATGATTTTGGAAATGTGACAAGAAGAAGTTACATTTTTTTGGAGAAGTAGTTCTCATGCTTCACATAAGTTCCATTTTTAGGAAGCATAAAGGTGTCACGGGACTAATCTCGACTATGATTTTTCTCACCTCGTAATGGCTCTAAGTCGCCTACTTAGTCAGTCAACCCAACCATTCAACCGAACATCTTAACAAGAATTCAATCTGCAAGAAAACGCACAAGTACAAAAAATCCCTAACTTTTTATTTACACTTAAAATTAAATACAAGTCTGTTGCAGGACATAACAACACACACTCTCTGGAGGTCTGTGTCTTTTTCCTTACACGACTCAACTATTTATAAACAATCTTGGCTGACACCCCCCAACCAAAAAAGAGAATCACTGAAGTAAATGCATCAAATCCCGCAAATCATGGACACTGATTACATCCATATATTTCGCCTCATATATGATACGTTAAAGGATTACACGCGAATCACAGGATTCACCAAAATCCTCCTAAATCCTCATAATCATGTCTTTTTTTAAATATCTTCACGGGATGCGCTAGTCAGTGTCCTGACGCCAATATATAGCGAATTTCTCTGCTCATGATTTCCTTCGATGCTTTTAGAGCATGATGTCCACATCATGCCAACCCAACAGCAGCCAACTGTAGTCGTTGCCAAGCCCTTATCTCGAGACCTGGCGTACCAAGGCTTGTGTCAGCTTGCGCACGAGTGCGTACTCGATGCGCACCCAACTCACAAGGGTGTAACACACTCTCTCGCCTTTTCTTAAATATTCCCGTGGGGTGCGTTAGTCCTGCGGCATGATGCTTATATATAGCGTACTTCTACATCTATGGTGCTCATGATTTCCTTCGATACCTCTAGAGCATGATGGTCACATCACGTCGACCCAACAACAGCTAACTGTAATAGTTGCTAAGCCTCTGTATCGAGATTTGACGTACCAAGACTCGTGTCAGCTTGTACACTAGTGCGCACTCAATGCGTGTTTAACTCACAAGAGTGCAACAAAAGGTTTTTAGGAAACTATTTTCGAGAAATACAAACATTTTGAAAATTAATTTTGGGTAAGGGCAAAAAAATTATTTTATTACAGCTGTTTTTGTCATAAACTAGTAAATGAAAAAAATTTATGAGTAGTAATTGGTAGGTTGTTAACAGAATTACTCGTAGTAAAAAAAGAAAGAAAAAGAAAAAAATAATTCAAAGCAAAATATATTTAGATGTGGAAATTAACGGTATAATCAAACTAAGCTGAGTTGATAAAATAAAAAAGTCGAGCTTGACTCTAACGAGATTCAAACTCAATTTATGTTTGATCGGTTTTTTTTTTAACTCGACTCGAGGTAAAAACTAAGCTACTCAAACTTACTCGATCGAATTTGATTTTTAAACCTCGAGTTCAATTAGACAAAATATTCGAACAATTTGAATTTGATTCAATAGATTTGAATTCAACTTAATAAATTTGATTTGTCGATTTTTAATTATATTATAAGGGTAAAACAATAAATTACTAATAAATACTAAAAATATATATTAAAAAAATCAATTATACTTAAAAGCAATTTTAATCAAATATTAAAATATTTAAATTTAATTAAAAAATAAATAAATTAAATTTAAATAATTATTAAATTAAATTTAAATAAATAATTCATAAATAATTTAATTCGTTTAAATATAATGAATTTCAGTTCTCTTCTCGAGGCCCATCGAAGCAGATTCATTTTAAGGGCCCAAACAATATCTCTTCTTTTCCCTCTCTTACCTTCCAAAGATCCGCTCTCTCCACCCGTGGCGCGCCTTCAAAACGGATAATCCTTCTCTTCTCTTTCTTCCCTGATGCTCTGAAACTTCAAAAACCGAAAAAGAAAAAAAATGAAAATCGATATGCTGGCAAACTCTACCGGCGCAGGAGTACGAAGCACGCCGTGTTATTCGCAACCTTCGCATTTCGCTTTCTCCAACCGTAGCAAAGTTCTTTTATCTCCAAATTGCCCCCGGCTTCTTAGTTCCAAAAAAAACTCTAAGTTTTGCTCTCTCTCGCAGCTCTTATCGAGAAATGGCATTGGCGGTAACCGCTTTGCCTTTAAAGCTTTGGCGGAACCGGGAGTCTCTGAGTCGGTTGCTGCTGATGACGACAGTCCTGGTTCCTGTTTTCTGCAACCGGTTTCCGTTAAAATTCCATTTGGAGATAGAGAGGTAAACTTCGGTAGCTTTTTATGTTGCCTTTTCTGAAAATATAGTATTAAATGAAGCACTAAGTAAAAACAAATGGTAAAATTAGAGCGAATCGTTCAAATGAAATACGAATTTAAATTTAGAATCATGATATTTGTCAGCTAAAAAATTTAATTAGGTATTTTCTTGTGATCGAATGTACCTTTTACTCGATTCTTGATTCTTGTTTGAATGTATCTTTCTTGTGAAAAAAAGCTAGTAGTAAAAGTAAGAATTGAGCGAAACCTTCGCAAATTCAAAGTAATGTGTTATACTATAGGAACTTGATTTTCAAATGGTTTATAAAATGAGTTTATGATATGTAGTTGCTATTGCGAAAGCAGGCAAAAATAATTGCAGTTTTTGTTAGAAAATGATGACTGTAAATGTTTTGCATTTTTTTTTCTGGCTGAGCTTTTGCAATTTAAGCTAGCTGTAATGCTAGTTTTTTTTTTTTTGGGTCATTGTTGGGTTCTGGAGTGATAATTAGGTGAATGCTGAACTAAACCTGCTCTAAATTTTAGTTGATTATGTAAGTAATTTGTTTTGTTGCTTCTTGCAGATTCTGATTGAGACAGGTCATATAGGGAGGCAAGCTAGTGGTTCAGTAATGGCAACAGATGGAGAAACTGTAAGCGCTGATGTGTAATGCTTTTCTATGAAAACATATTCAAATTCATTGCATTTAGATTTGTGTTATGTTTTTCAGACCTAAAAAAAGAACTAGTGAAGCCTTTATTATTAACTTTTGTAGATTGTGTACACATCTGTTTGTTTGTCTGATGTCCCAAGTGAGCCTTCTGATTTTTTCCCCCTTACTGTTAATTATCAAGAGCGTTTTTCGGCAGCAGGTCGGACTAGGTGTGTATTTGTTCAACTGTTATATTTGTTCTATTAATTATTTGAAATAAAAACTTATGTTTCATGCTTAATTTTTTCTTTTGCTACAGTGGTGGTTTCTTTAAACGAGAAGGGAGGACAAAGGATAATGAGGTACTAGTCACCGTTATCCAAGAGTAGGAATTTTATACCCAATTGACATCTGAAGCATTCTTGGAACTATAGACATGCTACCTAAATATTTGGCTACCATATTGCAGGGAGTTGGTTACTCCATCCGACTTATTATTTCATCACTTTTCATTTTAAATTGTCCCAACTAAAATTTCACTGTTGAAATAGTCAATATATTTTAATTCTTAAGTTTCCCATATTACTTTTTCATCGTTACCACTAAAGGTAAGAGAATCCACTGGGCACAGTATTACTAGTTGACTTCTTTTTGATGTCACCTTTTCCTAAGTTGGTTTTCTTAAACCAAGTTAGTAATTAAATTTGACTATTGTAGGACAAAATGAATATGTCAATTTGGCACAACACTTTGTGTTTGATGAGCTATTTTCTTCAGTAACTTGCTGAAGGCAGCAGTATGCTATGTCATTTTATGGTATCGATGTCTTCCTAAGTCACTGATTCAATTGCCTTTGAAGTTGTTGTTTATTTTTTATTTGTTACTTTGTTGTGTGTAGGTTCTTATTTGTAGACTGATTGATAGGCCTTTGCGTCCAACTATGCCTAAGGGCTTCTACCATGAAACTCAAATACTATCTTGGGTAAACCTTATCTTCCCTCTCGAACATTTTCTTTTCTCTGAATGATTCTCATCTTCAAAGCTTTTAGCTCGTCTCTGTTGACTTTTATTTGCTTTATATTATGTTATATTATTTTTTAGTGAAAATCCATTTTCTGAAATGTGATAATGTGGTGGTTCTTAAATACTTGATGATGTAGACAATAACTTAACTAGTTTATCGATGGTTGTTTCAAATCTACCCAATAAGGTTTTACAGCCTAATCTTCAGAATGGCTAAGTAAATCTTTTACACCTTTTATTGCTATTACTTCAAATGTTAGCTAAATTAGAGGTAACCAACCATTTTGTTTGCCATGCTTGATAAAACTTCTTCTTCTTCTTCTTTTGGCTGCTTGTTTCTTCTTTGGAAGAGTGCATCCTAGTTGGACATAATTTGCTATATTGGGTTTATGGAAAGAGCCTGACCTATATTCTGGCTATGCTTTATCATGCTTTCTGATGTCACAATTTGATGATGCTTCAGAATAGAGCACAAACTGTTTACTCTAATTCGAAATCTGTACCATGTGCATTACCCCCCCTTCGTACAACTTTTTAGGAGTTATATTTATTTATTTTCCTTTGTAGCAATATTACTATGCATGTGACCTTTCTTATTGAGGAAAATACCAAAATCAAACAATATCTCTGTCAAATGAGTGTGATAATACACAATTTTAGTAGCTTTGTACCTGGTCACACTGTGCATCCCTGCATGCCAGTTTCATGCATGTGTCTAACATTGACACGTCTCTGACATGACAGGATATGTGTTGTATATGCGGTGACGTGCCAAAAAAAAAAATCAGACACAGTGAAGATTTTTTACAATTGCTGTGTCGACATGTCTGTGTATCCTAGGTCAAAGGAGAGACCATAATTTCGTATTAAGGGAGCAGCATTAAGTGAATATCTATCGGAGCATTTACTTCCTTGTTTCCTTCTCTTGGATTTTCCCTCCACAGAGGATTTTTCTTTGTCAACTGAAACTACTTGGCTGCCAGATCCTCTATCTCTCTAACATTTACTTCTATATAATTAATAGATGCATGTCCATTATGTTATTGCACTATTTATAGCTGCAAAGCAGTTATTCTTGGCATATGTTTGTTATAGTGGATGCTAATTTTGCCTTTGTATAGTTGCAAAGCAGTTATTCTTGGCAGATGTTTGTGATGGTGGATGCCAATATTGTCTTTGTTTGATTATTGTTATACTATGAATAGCAAAAGGGTCATGGGTGTAATTTCATCTGGGGGCTTGCATTCCATGTTAGTATACATTTTAATGTTTGTGCAAAATATAGACTTAAGGATTTAATTGCCCATAAAAACAGATTATCTGCTTATGCAAAGTTTGACTGATACGCTGTGCATTATGTGCTTGCCCTCTGTTTCCGGTGCTTGATCTTTGATGCTTTTTTTTAGAATTTGTGGCATGTTATATGTGAGTTATATGTACGTACTTTGCTTGATTTATATCTGAATTGCATTCACCTTTTACTTGCAGGTTTTTAGTTATGACGGTTTGCACTTCCCTGATGCTTTAGCAGTTACTGCAGCTGGTATAGCAGTGTAAGGCTGATAACAGTTTTGGTCTTACTTTTGTGGCTTTTGTGATGTATATAGCAATATTGGGGATGCAGTTGAATATGTACTTATCAATGCAACAGAGCTCTTTCAGAAGTGCCAAACTCAAAAGCTATAGCAGGAGTTCGTGTTGGTTTGGTTGGTGCTAAATTTGTTGTGAATCCAACGACAAAGGAGATGGAAGACTCAATGTTAGACCTATTTTTGGCGGGCACAGATAGTGCTATATTAATGATAGAGGTTAAACTTTAACCCTAATTTCTTTGTCTTGGGATATAGTGGATTCTGATGAACTTTTATACCAGTTACTCAGGACATGTTGCTTATTTTTGGCCTTTTCTTAAGGATCTTTATTTTTTTTCTTCCTCTAATTGTTAAAATATTTTGTTAGGAGTATGTGCAATATGTATGACTCCATCTAAATTGTTTCCTATAAACTACAAAATTTAGCTCTCTTGTTGGAAGTTGGAGCCAGTTCTAACTCTCATATGGGCTTTTTTTTGAATGTTTTCAGTTTTGTAGTAAATTGTCATGGGATTGAAAGTTAAGAAGAAAGAAATTTGGACTGTGCTTTCCTCTATTTGTTTATATATTTCTCTTTTAATTTTGTCGCTTTATTAGAATATGGCCTATGTTTGAATTGTTACACTTACACGGTTGTGCATCTTCTCGCATGTTGTTTCATTTGGGATTTCAACAGAGCATTTTCACAGTGTGGGGAACAGTAATTTATATCGTTATAAAATAAGTTTGCAGTAAAATGTGAAACTGGACATGGTTTAAATGTAAACTATAGAATCCAGCATGTGACCTGATTTCTTAGATGAGATGATAGAAAGATCAGAGATTTCACAAACAAGAGAGGCAACTGAAATTTGCGAAGTGACAATAATGCACACGCAAAGACTTGCCCTTGTTGCCTTCTCTAGAGTTTCATACTTCACAGCTACGTGCATGCAATGAATGTGGGTAAATGTTTCACTTCTTGAAATACATTATCTTTTCTGAGGAGTTTCTCATACTAGGGTTAATTATTGGGTAAGTTGCATTTGTGGTCACAACTTGAGAGTTGAGTCGAGAGAGTGAGCACTTGCAAGGTCATCATCCAATGTACTTCTCTTTGACTCTTATATGTGACAAAAGAGAATGACCAAGACATTAGTAATATTGGTGCTAGGTTGTAGTAGGTGGCTGGTGGGGCGTAACTTTGCTAATGAATATCTCCCGTATGTCAGCATGTGGCACACGCATATAACAGATACACAGATGTGCGGCTGACTGATGGGTTTTACTGCTTTTGGCTATTTAATAATGGAGCTTGTGCTCCTGGATAATTGAATGTTATGAGGTACATAAATAAGTGAAACGTTATTGGTCAAAGAAGGATCATTTGAGATGAAGCTGCTCCATCCCCAATGGTTTTCAAATGTTGTGTGTTTTAATCATTATTTTGAGCTCAAAGGCCAGTTGTCATTTTCCTTTGCTTTTGTGTGTGAATTTTATTTAAGATTACACATTGTTCCAGATTTTGATTCTTGGTTTGTTTTTTTATTAACTACTACTTATTCGCATGCGGACAGTCACTAATGTTTGCAAAATTTATTCCTTGCAGGGTTATTGTGATTTTCTACCTGAAGAAAAGTTGCTTGAAGCAGTACAAGTAGGGCAGGTTGGTTTATATATATATATATATATATATATATGTTGCCTATCTGGTGTTTCATTTTTCAAGTCATTAGTTATCACTTTCCTGTCATTTGAGGAACTCGGTTTTGTATTGCTCATGACAGTTGCTATGTCTTCATGCAATGGCATCAATCCTCTACCTTGGTCAAACCCAATATAAACCAGAGAGGGGGGAGGGGGAGAGGGGGGGAGGGGGGGGGGGGTGTGGTGGGGGATGCAAGAGTTGAATTGAATGTTTTAAATTCAGAACTTGGGCACATTTATTGTGAAAGCCCCCAAGGAAGTTCAAACTGAATTCTGTATTAAAAAAAAAAAAAGGAAAGCTTGGTTTCTAACCTTGTAGCCTAGATTTGTTTTTGTTTCAGAATACACTGATCTGGGCTAAACCAAACTGTGAATGCCTCTAGCTTGAGAAATGTCTTGTTTTCTGCATGAGATGCATGCCTGATTCTTATTCTTATAAACTTCTCTGCTTAATAGATTATTTACGTTTTAGAGGCTTGTTCATTTCTTCCTGTCACTTTTATGTGCACGATACATTCTATTCTTACAAGTTAGTTGGCTAGTCTTGTCATAACTTTGTTTATCATTGTAATATTGAAACCTCATTTAGAATGTTTATTTATATGAAACCATTATTTTTTTCTTCTTTTTTTTTTTTGTAAAGTTTTGTGTTTCATTTTAAATGCATTATCCAATTTATCTTTAATTTTTTCATAATAGGAACTCAATAGGCAAGTTTGAATAAAATGAGCATTGTGTCTTCACCCTTACCTTTCTTGGCTGGAACCTGTTCTATTTTACAGGTTGAAGAGATTATACTTACTGGCATGTATACATTTTTGCATATGCATTTCAGATGCAGTTTTGCGTTTATGATATGCTTTCCTGTATCATTAAGCTGAAAGATGAGTTGATTAGCATTTCCCCCCAGAATGTGATATAAAGCACCTTAAAAAAGACACAAAAAAAGTTTAGAGATTTCTAGATTATCTGGAATATAACATTTAAATCTTGTTTTATTTCACTAATACCAGGATGCAGTGAGGGCGATCTGCACCGCTGTGGAGGCGTTGGTTAAGAAGTGTGGGAAACCAAAAATGCTAGATGCAATCAAATTTCCACCTCCTGAGCTTTATTGGCTTGTGGAAGTATGGTTCTTGTTTTCTTTTTCCATTAACATGTATCGTCTTTTCTTTCTTTTTATTTTTGAATTAATTTTTATATTTTTTTCAGATATAATTATAACCAGAGATAAAAAATAATGTTCTTAAAATCAGAATTGGAGAGAATGAAAAAACTCATCTATTCCAAAAACCAGCGGTACAATATATACAAAAGAAAAAGAGCTAACTATTATCCCTATAAACAGGAAACATTCTCATCTTAAACTTTATCCCTATAAAACAGGAAATTATCCTGGATACAGAATAAGAGATAAACTTCCTAGAAATCTGAAATGGTCAACTTCCCAAACTGTTTTAATCCACTAAATCCTCCTAATTATTTGATGGATTCCAACGCTCCCCCTCAAGCTGGGAAGTATATGTTGATCATTCCCAGCTTGCTTACTAACTCCTCAAAGCTTGACTTGTGAAGTCCTTTGGTCAGAATATCTGCAGCTTGCTGTTTAGTAGGAATGTAAGTCATATAGATAATCCCATTGTCCCATGAACTGTCGATCAACTTCCACATGTTTTGTGTGGTCGTGGTGAGCCGGGTTATGAGCTATAGTCACAGCAGCTTTGTTGTCACAATACAACGTCATTGGATCACTTCCTAATACTTTCAGTTCATCCATGAGTCGTTTTAGCCACATCCCTTCACATATATCGTGAGCAAGAGCACGTTACTTTGCCTCTGCACTGCTGCGAGCAATTATGTGCTATTTTTTACTTCTCCAAGTCACTAAATTACCACAAACAAAGGTACAATAGCTTGAGGTAGATCTTCTGTCGATAGCCAAGCCAGCCCAATTTGCATCAGTATAGATCTCAACCAATCTATGCTCATTTTCCTGAAAGATAAACCCTTTCCAGGTATACTTTTTAAGTACCTTACGATTCTAAATACCGCTTCAAAATGTTTCTCATGGAAGAATGCATAAATTGACTTACCAAGCTTATTGCAAAGATAATGTCTGGTTTTGTGTGTGACAAGTAAATCAGCTTTCCCACTAAACTTTGATATCTTGCTCGATCAACCTCTGTTGTTTTTACTATAATATGTGATCTTGTTCAATGATGCTATACTTTTATTATGCTAGTACATGTTCAATTTCCAAATCAATTGCTGAAGCTAGCACTTATCTGTTTTAACAACTGAAAACTTTCTAGCAATGCTGATGCAGATAATGCTGATGGTTTGTGAGTCTTAACTAAGAATAGCACGAAAACTTTGTGGTTATAACTGGGAGTCCTGTCTGTCAATGTTACGTAGTCATAGCATTTTCAATAGTTCAAGGAGAACCAGAAATATTTCATTCTCAATTGCTTCTCTAGAAAAGGATGAAAATGATAGAGAAGGGAAGTGAATAAGCATTAGAAGTGGACATTTCCACCTTCTATAAAAGTTTTATAAAACCAATAAAAGGCCAATATGTGAAGCTTGAAAAAGAGATTGGTGAACATTTGTTTTTCATGTGTATTTACCTCTCATCTAACTTGTGTAAATTTCTTTGTACAAAATGTGCTTTGTGGTAATGGAATGGTTACTTGCTATATACAGAAAATTGCTGGTGACGAATTGCATAAAGTGCTGCAAATTAGGAACAAAATACCAAGAAGAAAGGCCATCTTATTGTTAGAAGAGAAAGTTATCAACTTACTGACAGATAATGGGTATATCAGTACAGAGGATACTTCAGGAACTGTTGAAACAATGCAAGACTTGCTTGACGAGGAAGACGAGGACGAAGAAATTGTCGTTGATGGTGAAGTAGATGAAGGTGACGTGCACATAAAGCTGGTTTCTCGAAAATCCACTCCCTTGGTGAGTTGTGGTTGGGATAATCAATCATTTTAATTGCTTGTCTTGTAATATCTCATTAATATTTGAAGTTCTTCTCAAGTCAATAACATATTTTCTTATTCCTGTTGTCCTATCATAGTTTACCGAGGTAGATGTGAAGCTGGTATTTAAGGAGGTTTCATCCAAATTCTTACGGAGACGTATCGTGGAGGTATGAAGGCTTGTTGTCAATGAGAAAATTGGGATTTTGCGTTCAAATAATAATTGGTGAATAATAACTTTATCAGTATTAAATTTACAAGAGTTCTACTAAGAAACATCATTTTGCCTTGACACTTTTCTCAAGCAAGAAATCATGTCATATAACTCCAATAGTATCTGGTCAGCCAGTTTATGCTTGACTACATTGAGAAAACGTGAATAACCTTCTTTTGCCTCTTGGGGATGGGTCTTTTTTCAGCATTCCCTCCGAGCAGATCCGCTTTCTTAACATTTTTTTTCCCTTGAAAATTGCAACTGTTACAGGGAGGGAAAAGAAGTGATGGGAGGTCCCCAGAAGGGATACGTCCAATCACATCAAGATGTGGATTGCTTCCAAGGGCACATGGGAGTGCTCTCTTTACACGTGGGGAGACACAGGTTTGTAGAAGTTTGGTGCTATTGCTGATAAAATGTTTAAATGTGCACCTATCATCTTTCTGTTACTACATGCTTGTCTTTGGGATAACACTAGAATTGTTTTGGATAAGCCCATATGACTGCAAGTTCAGCTCATTTGATATTTTCTGAATTCTTGTTAAGTTTGCATTAAATTGTCAGCCGAAAGTGACATTCAGATTCATCATTTCACATGTTTGTTTCGTGATAGAAGATTGCACATTTTTTTTTCGTCCATTTGATTTTATCATTATTTTTTCTGCATGATGCTTACTGCTATGTTTTCATTAATCCTTATTTTGTTTATTGTCACCCATTATCCTTTAAGTCACTGGCGGTGGTCACACTCGGTGATAGACAAATGGCACAGAAAGTGGACAATCTAGCAAATGTAGAGGAATTCAAGAGTTTCTATCTCCAGGTTGGTTTGGAACATTTATTCTTTCATTCTTTTCTTCACTTATCGACTATAGTTTCTTTATGCATATACTAGTTTCTGTTTTCATGAGAGTAACTTCTCAAAATTGCATATAATCAGTGACACCACGTATTAGACATTTCTCTTCAACAAGTGCCTTACTAATACGAGTTTTTATTGATATCAAAGACCATAATCTACTTACTTGATCTTCTCTGTTTCATTTTGGAAATATTCAGTATTGCAATCTTAGCTTCTAAGATAAAAGTATTGAATGGAAAATATACCTAGGCTAAAGCCTAGGACTGCAGCTTTATGGTGTGTGAATTAAACATCCATTTACCTGGAAAGAGGAGTGAAAAGCATGGCTAGTAGTTGACATAGCTATTTAATTATCATGTCTGTCATACTGTTCAAAAAGATGATTGTTGAGATTTTCTTTGCAATCCCATAAAATGCCAGATGAAGTGCTTGATTATTGGAGATGTAAATGATATGATGAAGTGGATGGAATTTTATTTTGCAGTGACAATTTTGCAGGACAAGCAATAATTACATGTAGTTAAATTTCTCATGATATGATTATGTTACAGGAAACCTTCCCTTGGAGAACTTTTGAATTTATTTTGAAGTCTGCCGGTCTTCTTATTCATGGATGATGCTCCTATACTTAAAGAAATATCTCTGCTCAACTTTATAATTAATCTGCCAATAAGAAGTGCTTTATTTTTCTAATTAAAAGGAAAATCCATTCTTTCCCTGAGAAAGACCAGCTAACAACTTGCTTCTTTATTTTGATATTTCAGTACTCATTTCCTCCATCATGTGTTGGAGAGGTCGGACGAATTGGAGCACCTAGTAGGAGAGAAATTGGACATGGAACTCTTGCAGAGAGAGCTCTTGAGCCTATATTGCCTACTGAAGATGAATTTCCTTACACTATACGTGTTGAAAGCACCATTACCGAAAGCAATGGTTCCTCAAGGTGGGTTTTCTTTTTTCAAAAAAAAATTTAAGAATGTGTCCAAATGCTATCTTGCACTTTTCTGCATTCAAAACCTCTGTTTCTTTAGAACTGCATGTCAAGTGTTTTGCCATGTGATACCTCTTAACATGAAGTTTTGTTGCATAACAGCATGGCATCTGTTTGTGGAGGTTGCTTGGCATTGCTAGATGCTGGTGTTCCACTAAAATGCTCTATTGCTGGGATAGCAATGGGTTTGGTTTTGGACACAGAAGAATTTGGAGGAGATGGTACACCACTTATTCTTTCTGACATTACTGGATCAGAAGATGCATCTGGAGATATGGATTTTAAGGTCGTCTTATGGATTTTCTTTATAATTTGTAATCTGGTTTGTTCTATTAAGCATTCTTACTTTCCTTAGAAGATAAAAATTATGTTAATGACCCTCTCAAAGCTGGTAGGCTAAAGATAAAATTAAATAAATTACTTTATGAAGAAGGTTCTTTGCAGGTTGCTGGAAATGAAGATGGCATAACTGCATTTCAGATGGACATAAAGGTCATTTATCATATGCAATTGTTATCCCTTTTGCATAGTTTTCATGTTTCTTCTTGTGGCAACCAATTGTTTGCACTTAAATCTGCCCCTTCTGTGCCCAATTACTAATTTTTATTTCCTGTCCTTTTGTCAGTTGTAGATTATAATTGATGATTATTGTTCTTCTTCAACAGGTAGGAGGGATAACCTTGCCTATTATGAAAGAGGCACTCTTACAGGCAAGGGACGGTCGCAGGCGTGTTCTTGGTAATGTGAACCTCTATTCTTTTAAACCTTCTAGAGTTAATAGTTTGCCCTTGCAATGTCTAAAAGAGTGGGTATAACCAAGTTTAGAACTTATAGTTGTGGCTCTTCCGATTGAATACACGTTGATATATTTAAATTTGTATTTATATCTATACCATATGAAGTTGCTTCCTGACCCCTTTTCTCTTATCCTATATATTATCTCTTATTTGTAGTGTCTTAGTTAACATTAACTTTCTTTCTTATGCATGTTCTGAATGAATTGGGTTTTTGTCATATGCTCAGCCACAGGTACTTTAAATCTGTACTTCACATATACTTAAGTCTCAATAAATACATCAGATTGGTACATAGCTTGAGCTTCTAACCATGGATGGTGGCATGCCAACCATCCATAGCCTGGTGCAACATGTATTCTTTTCTTGGAGATTAATGGAGCATTTGGATTGCCTTTTTCTGGATATCACTTGCAGATGCATGAGCTTGTTTTTATTTCCTTGTGGTGGAGACTACTGTATGATTATTACATGCTCTGGCTGGAAATGCTATCCAAGAAATCATTGAAATTTTTTTCTCATCTTTTAAACTAATTTCTCTCTCTCTCTCTCTCTCTCTCTCTTTTTTCTTTTTTTTTTTCACCTTCTTGTTCTTGATTGAACTCTTTAGCTGAAATGTTGAATTGTTCACCTCCCCCGGCAAAAGGACTCTCTAAGTATGCTCCACTTATTCACATCATGAAGGTCTGTTAATCTTAGATTTGTCCGTTTATGTGGTTCATGATAAGTGATGATCTGCAGTATCTAATTTGTTTCATGCCGTCTATGATGTCATTCCAGGTTGCTCCAGAAAAAGTTAACAAAATTATTGGTTCTGGTGGGAAGAAGGTGAAAAGCATTATAGAAGAAACTGGAGTAGAGGCTATTGACACACAAGATGATGGAATTGTGAGATCCTACCCGACCTTATCTTTCATTGAATTGACATGATTTTTTCACTACACATTGTTTCTTTTCTATATGTTTTTTGCAGGTAAAAATCACTGCTAAGGATTTGTCAAGTCTGGAGAAATCGAAATCCATTATTAGCAAGCTGACAAGGGTTCCAACTGTTGGTGATATTTACATGTATATCTTTCATTTATCAATTACCATTTCATTTTCCTCTCCCTTCAAATAAACCCAAGAACATGTAGTTAAAATTTCTATCTTTCACCTGCAATAAAGATATCTTAAAACTACATACAGGAGATGCATACAACAGAGGCTCATGCATTATTTCTGTTTGTCAAAGTACATGTGTCTGATTCCTGCTGTGGCTTAGGGAAACGGTTTTTCACTGGAATTGATTGCCTCCTACACAAAACTTTGGCAAGGGTTACGGATTGTTATGGGAGGTTAAGGAACTAATTGTTGGTTACAGTTTTGTATGCTTGGAAGCATACTTGAATGTCATATATCAGTGTCCTCCGAGAAATGACCTTCAGAAAAGTTACTGGTGCTACTATTAAACGTAGGAAACAAGTTCTAGTTCTGTTCTCTGCACCCGGAAAGTGTATCCTTTCATGCTGCCTTTTTTTCTTTTTAATATATAGTTTGGAAATAATTGAGTCATTTTTTAATCAGGAACTGTGAGATCAAATCAATAGCTCCATATGGAGTTTTCGTTGAGATAGCTCCAGGACGTGAGGTACATATTTTTATTGTGAATTTTGAAATGCACAGTTCTTGGCAAAAGCTTGATGATTTTACTGTCTCCTTACTTTTATAATGCGTTTGGATGAGTAATTTTGAAATTTTAAAATTTTAAAATGAAAGTATTTCAAAATTCATCAATTTGAATGCGAAAATTTGTAATTATATTGTTTGGATAAATATTTTTTTATAAAGAAATTTTGACTTGATGAAATAAAATAATAATTATAAGATAAAAATAATAATAGTAAACATAGAAAAAGAAAGATATAAAATAAAATATACAATATGGTATCATTAGATTTTTAAAAATGTATAATATGAAAAAATATATGTTATATTTAAATAAATGATTTTTTTTATAGTTTTGTATTTAATGGTGGGTTAAGTGCAATAAAGTAAGGGTAGTTTTAGAGGAATTTTGAAAAACCATCTCTTTAGGTGGGTTTGCAAGAAGGAATTTGAGTATCTTAAATTCCCTCTTGAAATTTCTCTTAAATTTTGAAATTCTTTAAACTTTTTTGCCAAACAAGAAAATTGGATTTTAGAATTTTAAATATCCTAATTCAAATGAATTCCCCTCTAAAAATCCTTTATCGAAACGGACCCTTAAGTTTTGGTAATATAAAAGTTTGGTTTTGGATATAAAGTTTTTCCTTTGCTTTAAACCACATTTCCAGTTTTTTAATTCCTGTACATAATTCTTGTTACGATATCTGAGAATTCATAAGATGAGCATGGCAACTGTTATCAGAGTTTTTTGTTTTATCTATGCGCTATTGTTCGCGATATCTTTTTTATTTGACACAGAACTCATAAAATAATTATGATTTGAAGCAATTGACTCAATTGAACCATTGAATTAAGTGCCCTATGGTATATGAAGTACTAACAGATTTAAACAGGAATGTATCTGAGATTTCTTAATAATGAGTATGAGGAAGAAGGAAAGATTGAAGTATATCGCAAAATTTTGTTTTCTCAGGGACTTTGCCATATTAGTGAGTTGACCTCAGACTGGTTGGCCAAGGCAGAAGATGTAAGCATAGTTTTCTTCCCCTCCCAATTTCTTTCATCCTTGACTTACAGATGTGTTTATGACTATGAACTTATTAATTTTGTTGTAATTTTGTGCCATTTTAGGCTTTTAAAGTTGGTGATCGTGTTGATGTTAAACTTATCAAGGTAAGGAACTTTTTTTTTTCCTGCCGATGAGCCTATACTAAATATGGCGAATGTAGTCCAATTAAAATTGATTTATCCATGCATTTTGATGCTGGGTTCCTACAAATCTTCATTTTGTATTATACCAGTACATTACTAATCTTTACATTGTATCAGAAACTTGATATTTTAGGCCTTTTGGTGCTGGCTTCCTATTGCTTAATAAGTTGATGCTTTACTCTAAACTCAGGTTCTTTTGATTCTGATGTTTTAGCCATTATTTATCGACACATTCACACAATACTCATTGATTCTGCTGGCTTGAGCTATATAGTTGTACTGATTTGGTAAAAGTGGGTTCAAATTTTTTAACCTTCTGTTGATCTTTTAAATCCATTAAAGAGCTTGATTGTGACAGAATTCTCATTCTTCTTTACTGCACTTTTTTCTTTCTTCAAAGAATCTCTGTCCACTAACTATGTTATCTAATGCAGGTTAATGATAAGGGACAACTTCGCCTTAGCCGCCGTGCACTTCTTCCTGTTCCTGAAACAAATCCAGAGGAACCCAGTTCAAAGCAGCTTACTGGCGATCCAACTGAAGTTATTGCTGATTTTGGTGAAGTATCTGACAAAAGTACACCTGAAAAATATGTGAACGCCCCCAAGGCAGATGATTTAGCTGTAGAGAAGATTGAACAGGCCAAACTTGCAAGCTCGTCCATAAGTAATTCTTCAGAAGACGCTCTACTGCCACGAAAGAAGGTTTTTAACAGAACAAGGAAGAGCAGCAGTAAAGCTGTCACTGGTGCCTCTGGCCAAGATGGAGAGTAGTCAATAATTGAATGAAAGTATTATTGTGCTTATAATATGCTGACAAGAACATTTTGGTCACCAATGTTGTGAGGAAGGTGACAGGATAGCTTCCTCGCTTGGAAGAAACAGAGGTATGGCCAACCTACTTTCCTTTGTTCTCTTTCACTGTCTCTAGACATTCATGTTAAGCAGATATTCTTATGAGAAGCCCAGTAGAAAAACATCTTTCTAACGTTTCTAGTGGCATGTGGTTCCATCATAAGAACTTTGGTCCTTAATCCGGGGTTGACTATGTATTATGGTTACTAATTTGATAAGTTCTTGAATTGCCTATGATGAGGTTGCTTACTAATTGAGGACACTAATTATGACTGGGAAAGAAAAAGGGTAAAGGCAATAAATATTTCCATCGGTACAATGCCTGGTTGTCTCAAATGGATGGAATGACGCTAGAACCTCAGTATTGGTAAATTCATTGGATGAAACAGCTACCGGATGCTCATTCCCGTTATCTTAGTAGGTTTAGATAGCATGTATCCGAACTCTATTGTGTACGTCTTGTGAATTGGCTAAGATTAGATTCTCTGACAGGTACATTCATCATAACCTAACTGGAAGCCTGCACTTGGTGTATGAAATATTCAGGAGCCGGCGGAACCTATTGAGATGTTGCTTCCACATAACATGTTTATCTAAGCAAGAAGGCGACAGCAGATAAGCTTGACACAGCTTGATCTCAAGTCTCGCTGCATTATAAACATTTTGCTAAATACTTGGAAAGTTTTGATGCATTGATTTTATGCTGTACTCTGCTTTTCTTTTTTTTTTCTTTTTTCTTTGTGTGCACCTGTTCTTGAATTCTATCAGCAATGGCCTTTGTATATTTGTACTAGCACCATTGTTTGTATGTCATTGTGCATGTGAAGCCGTATTCTCTTTTTCTTCAAGCCATACTTGTTCAGCTTATCTTATATAGGCCCATTTTGGCGTACCGGTAGAGACCGGTGCGGCTTGCGCAGTGGGATTTTCCCCCAGTCCAAAAATTTTGGACTGTAAAATGACAATTATGTCACTGTATTATAATTTTTTTATTATTTTATTAAAAAATATATTTTTATTTTTTATTTATTTTCAATCTCACTAAAATTAGCATTTTCCTTCTTCCGTGTAAATTAGAAATTAGCATAGTTACATCATCAAAGAATTCACATTTTCCTTCATAAATGTTTCAATTAAACACATTCCAAAACGAAATTTTCATTAATAACGATAATTTTTGAAGATAAGATGTAAATTTATCATTGTACTTATTTCAATGGTTTAAATTTATTATCAATCTTTCAATTGATGCAATTTTATAGATATAATTTTTAATTTTAGAGCAAATTTACTATTATATTTCAAAGTTATAAGCAAATAAAATATATTTAGTAATTTTTTTTAAAAATTATTGTACAATTCAAAAAATAATTTTGAAAATAACATCGTAAAGTTAAAATCTAAAATTTTATTTTATTTTATGAACTGATATCTTTTATTAAATATAATTCCACCTAATTCAGTTTTTTGTGTTTTTTTTTTTTAATTTTTTCGGGTTTAGGGTTTTTAAGTTTTGGCTTTTCCCTTATAATTTTTTTCAGATTTTTTGGATTATAAAACGATTTTTAATAAAATTTTATACTGTACTGAATATTCTTTAATTTTCAAAATTTAAAATAAACAATAAAATTTATTTTAAAATTTAAAATGTAGAAAATATAGCGACAGAATCGTAAAATTACAAACTATATCTTTAAAAAAAAAAAAAATTACTTCCGAACTACAAAGCCCAACTCTTTTTTCTACCTGTATAAAACCCTCCTCTCTCGTTCTCCACTCTTCTTTCCCGCCACTTTCTCCCTTCTTTATTTTTTTGTTCATTTTCCTTTTCACTCAGATAACCGAGATAAGCAAAAATTTCTTGAAAGATGTTGTGGGTTGATAAATACCGACCCAAAACCTTAGACCAAGCTACGGTTCATCAAGACATTGCCCAAAATCTCAAAAAACTGGTACCTTTTTTTTTTTCTCACTTCTTAAAAGATTTTCTATTTAATTTTCTATGCCTAATTTGTTTCCTTTTTCTCTTTAATCATTTCAATTTTATGGGTTTTTTTTTTGCTTGAATTAAACAGGTTACAGAGCAAGATTGCCCACATTTACTCTTCTATGGGCCATCTGGGTCTGGCAAGAAAACCCTAATTATGGCTCTTCTTAGACAGATCTTTGGTACCAGTGCTGAAAAGGTCTAACTTTTTCTCTTCTTGTTTCATGCAAAATTTTCATTTTTTTACCCTTCGACCGGATTTAGGAATTTTGTTTCTATAAATGTTTGGTTAAGTTGGGATAGTTAAGTACAATGAAAATTTTTGGGCATTTTTTTAAATTTCTTTACTTAATTGTTTTGGGGCCTGAATTGTTATCGGTTTTGGACACAAGGGAAAAAAAGGGAAAATCAAGGTTATATTTCCTTTTTTCCTCTTGAGTTTTCAGTTGGATTTTTTTACATAGAAGGGAGGAAGCTTATTGACTATCAAGTTGTTGTACATTGGATTCAATTTTTTTTCTTTTGTTGGTTTTTTAATCATTGAACTTAGAAGAATCATTTTGTTCATTTGGTTGCAGGTGAAAGTGGAGAATAGAAATTGGAAAATTGATGTAAGTTTCAAATGATTATGTAATTTTCATATAAAAATTTCTTGATACAAAGAAATGTAATATTCTGCTCTTTGCTTGTACTGTTCTATGGATAAAAGTTTCAATAAGCTTTCATTGTAAGAATGAGAATTTCAAGTGATAATTTGCATATAAGAGCACTGGGATTGACTTTTTCATGTCCTTGATATATCAAAGGTATCTTGAAGCTTTCTTTTATCCTCAATGTTTAAGGATCCTTTGTACTTGATTTTACGTTTTCCATCAGTAACTTCGAATGCTACAATAGAGCTTTTTGTTTTATTGAGTATTTATGATACATTATTGGTTACATCGTTGCCCTTCTTTCCCCATCTGCTCTCTAACTAGAATCTCCCCTTATTTTTATTTATTTCAGGCTGGAAGTAGAACCATTGATCTGGAGTTGACCATGTTATCAAGCACCAACCATGTGGAGTTGACTCCAAGTGATGTGGGCTTTCAGGACAGATATATAGTTCAAGAGATAATTAAAGAAATGGCTAAAAATAGACCAATTGACACTAAGGGGAAAAAAGGATATAAAGGTAATTCTGATATTATTTTCTTTCCAACCTAATAAATCCCTGTTAGAAGTATGTCTCTCTTTTAGAACTCAATGTTAAAGCATGTCTTCAAAATGGCATTGCATATGTATCTTCAGTATGTAGTTTTATGGATTTATCATTCATTGGTATTGCCCTTTGTGTTTATTATGTCTACTTGGTATTCTTCTTGATGTTTATTATGTCTCTCTTTAGAATTTTGAGTAATTGCTTATAAGTTCACTATTTTACTGACATGATCTCTTATGAAAGTCAGTGCTAGTACTCAATGAAGTTGACAAGCTTTCAAGAGAAGCCCAGCACTCTCTCCGTAGAACTATGGAGAAGTATACTACTTCTTGTCGTCTAATTTTGTGCTGTAATAGTTCTTCAAAAGTCATTGAGGCAATTCGGTCTCGTTGTCTGAATATCCGAATAAATGCACCTTCAGAAGGAGAGGTTGGGAAAGTTCATTATTTTCGATTAATATGTGAAAGGATACATTAGATAAATTCCAAGTAACATTCCTTCAAGTCCTTGTCCACCAATCCTTGTAATGGGTTGCCACCAAAAGAAATATGACATTTATATGCATTTTATTTTCCATAAAGAACATTTGTTCTCTCCTTGTCTGGCTTTTAATTGGTGACTTGAAATTTATTTATGTAAAATTCTTTATGCCAGATCATTAAGGTGTTGGAGTTCATCGGAAAGAAAGAAGGGTTGCAACTTCCATCTGGCTTTGCAGCTCGCATTGCAGAAAAGTCAAACCGGAGTTTAAGGAGAGCTATATTGTCATTTGAGACTTGCCGAGTTCAACAGTTAAGCTCGGTGTTATCTTTTATAGATAAAAATACTGCTGTCATGCAAATCAATGCAGGAAACTTCCTAATATTTGTGTTTTTGTACTGTATTATGATTGTAGGTATCCTTTCACAAGCAACCAAGCAATTCCGCCAATGGATTGGGAGGAATATCTATCTGAAATAGCAACTGACATAATGAAGGAGCAGAGCCCTAAAAGGTTTCTACTGTAGCATCAAACACTATCTTATTGTTCTGTTTGTAAAATCACTGCAACAATTACACAATTCTTTTCAATACATATCTGGTAATGAGTTAGTTAATTACTCATGACAAAGTTCTTGTGGGAAAGATTTATGTGTAGGATGAATAGAGGTGAATTGGGACTTAAAATGTCTGTTGTGATATCTTTTTTAGTATCCAGCTCAAGACTTTCTTATTAAACCTTTTTTCTGTGTGCTTTAGGCTGTTTCAGGTTCGAGGGAAGGTGTATGAATTGCTTATTAATTGTATCCCTCCAGAGATTATCTTGAAGGTAAATAAAGCCCAATGTCATGTTGTAGTCTGATATCTTTCTCAAATTAAAGTTTATTTTCCTTGTTGTCTCAGCGGCTTCTTCATGAATTATTGAAGAAATTGGATGCAGAGCTAAAGCATGAGGTGTGCCACTGGGCTGCATATTATGTGAGTTCAATAGTCTACCATATCTTATATGCTTTTATATTGGTTGTTGTTCCTTTCACTTTTAATGGCCAGGCAGTATGTGTTACTTTCTCTGACCAACATTAGGTATCTGTTTCCTTGTGGTTAAATAATGACTGATTATCATGTGCTTCATGGAAAATAAGCATAAGTATGTTAACCTAAATTCTCAGCTCAATTCTTTGCTCTTAAAGCGGAGCCAATCTTCTCAGAAACACTTGGGTTTCCATCTATTGCAGACTGCAAAAAGAAAGAACGAAGGAAAAAGAAGAATGTCATAGATTGATGAAACATTTTTACTATTATTTAATTACATTAAAAATAAAATTGTGGAGATCTTTAAAGAATTACCCAATTTACATGCACAAGGCATACTCTATCAAAATTTCTTATTTCTCACTGGTGCAAATTGAAAATGATTATGCTTTTGATGGAAGAAATTCTCAAATTCTTTGAGAAAAGGGACTTTGGTGTAAAATGAATTCTTCTTGGGTTTAATTTGAAGACATCATGCATATCACTACTGGCAGATTACAACCAAGCCATGAGGTGATTGGTAGAAATTTTGAATTAATTGCGGAAGGAGTGATAATTATACAGTTATGTGGTAAATTTCAGAATATGCTGGTGATGAGGTAATCTGTTTTTGGGGTGATCAGATCTGATGCTATGTTTTAAGGAATGTTGAAAGTCACAAGGCATCACCCTGCTTAGTATAAAATAATACTACTGAATTTAACTCTATCTCTATTTTGGTTCTGTTTCTTTTAATTTCACAGGAGCATAGGATGCGTCTTGGACAGAAAGCCATCTTTCATATTGAAGGTACAGAAAATATCTGTTTTGGATTGAGTTGGCTCTTATTCAATAATGAAATCATATAAGTGTCCTTGGAAGTGAGAGAAATGCGAGGACACATAATATATTTACATACCCCCTCCCTTTCCTACAGTGAATATCTCAGTGGACTGTGATCAGTTAATGAGGGTGGGTATAGAATGAGATTCAGTTGGGGCTAACATATTCTTATCTGCTTGAGGTTTACATTGTTAAATGACAGATAAATGACAGATAAGTGCTCATGGCCAATACACAGCAAACTTTTGAAGGTTTCTTGAGCTAGCGTTCATCTATTAATCCCGAGTAGTCGAAACCAATTATTAACATATGCTTACAATTTGGGTTCTCACTTGCTCGTAGTCGAGACATTGTTTATTTGATTGCGCCTAAACTTGGAAAATATGCTAGTTGGCTACATTATAAAAATAAAATGACTGATACCCTATTTTCAATCAATATCTTAGAGATCAAGATGTCAGCATTTGGTAGACTGAGTTGGCTCTAACACAGTTCCATTGCATTTCTCCTTTCTGACATATTGCTGAACAATGTCCTCTGTGGCGTAGTTTTTGCTAATCAATTTCATTCATGTGTTGTTTTTCTGATTAATTTTGTAGCATTTGTTGCCAAGTTCATGAGCATTTACAAGGCTTTCCTGATTGCAACATTTGGCTGAAGAAAAAACCGGCATCCTCGCCTTTCGATCTTTTACCAATACCAAGTGCAAGAAGGTGCCATGCTGCAGAATCCGGTTACAATTTTCCAGCATTTCATTTAGTCGGTGTGTTTTCTGTTCATGAAATATGTATGATCTGTTAGCATGCTTGTAATTACTTATGTGGCAATACCTTAAATTTTACATTTGAGCTCTCTTCTCTACTAGCATAATTGCACATGGTCTTAAATTTATCCTGCAGCTATGTATGATATTTTCTACCTGGCCACAAACCTTTCACAGTAACTGGATTTAGGGAATGCTTGATGAAGAATGGCTCCAAAGTCCAAACTTAACATCTGGGCTTTCCAGGATAAGAGTTCTTTATGAAGTTACCATGCTTTATGCTCTGTGTATTTAGCCAAAGGTGTTGGGGCTATTCTTGCTTCACTTTTAACAGGTTAGAAACTGATTATTCCTGATTGGTTAATGAGAAAAAGGTCGCAAGCAGGGAAGAAAAAGGAAGTGATTTTTTTTTTTTTGGATTATGTTATAAATTGTAAAATCAATTTAAGATTTGTTAATTTTTGTTTTTTATAAGGAGAAAGTCAAATTTGCTCATTTAAAGTATTTAAAATAATATTTATTATTTATTTATTACAAGTCAATTTGTGTTTATAATTGAGTTTAATCAAAATTTCATAGTAATTTTTACAAAATTGAGTTTGTAAAATCAGAATTCCATTTTGTAGACAAGAAAAATGTGCATATATTATCGAATTCTTAATAATATTTTATTAAAAATTAAGTGAAAAGGATATAAGAAGTTGAGGTAACATAACCACCCATTTACCCTAGGTCAGTAGGGTAACACATATTCTTTAATAGATTTGTTTAAGGATCGGTTTATTCATCTAAATTTAAACGTTTATTCAATTTTTAAACTAGTTTAAATAAAAATATTATGTTAGTTAAATGAATTTGAGTTTAAAAATCAAAATCCATTTAAAAATTTAGTTAGGATTTAATATATCATTTCAAATTCAAATTCGATTTGGTTCAATAATTATAGTTTTTTTTTTTTACTATTTTATGTTAATTTATTTTTTGTGTAATTTAATTTGAGTTTATTTTTTTATACTTTAATTTAAACTTTTTCAAGTTTCTTATAATCTTTTGTTGTAAAAATTTATTATAACTTATTTTCGTACTTATAAATTATTTATTTTAACTTTTTTATTGTTATATAAATTTTTAAAAATTAATAGCATTTTGGACAAATTTGAATGAGTTTAAATTTATTTATTTTATATAAAAAGAGATTTGAACAAAAATTAACCCGTAAAATTGAATCGGACTTAACTTGAGCATAATTTATTAATACTTTATCTAAATTCAATTTGAATGCAGTTCAGTTCGACTTAAGAACATTTTTATTATTTAAGAATTAAGATATATTAAAAATATATAAATTAAATTAAAAAAGAATAATATGCTACAATAGTTTTATTTCTGCTAATGCAAATAAAAATGTATAAAAAAATGAAATCAAAATTTAAATACCCTACATAATTTTTTTTTAAATATTATTCACAAAACGGTTTAATGAGTATTAACATTTTTTAGCACATCTTCAATCTTAAAATTCGGAATCAAAGTTTTTAAACTAAAATTTCAAATAACAATGATTTTGAATGACAATTTTATTAATAATTAAATAATATATTTTTATACAATCAAAATCTTATTCTTAACATTTAATTTTTCAATTGCATTCTCATAAAACCTTTGGCATCTTAGTAAATATTAATATTTTAAAATGAAAATTGAGTAAAAATGTGCCATTTAAAAAAAAAATATCCTCACGTAAATATAAAAGGATATAAACTATTTAAATTTTTTTTTGTCGAAAATTAGATAAAGTAATTCGAAATTATGATTTATATTCATGTCATATAAAATCATATTCGTATTATATAAAATACGAAAATTTAATATTATAATGTATATCTATACAAAAGATATAAAATTTTATATTTAATTTTTACTATATTTATATATATTTCATTTAATTTTAATTCATATTTTGATGTGTTTTTTATATTTTATTGGTCTAGTATTTAGAATCGTCCAAAAAAAACTTTTCCATTTGTAATCTCCTTAGTCTTTGGCCTCTGTTTTCTGCTCCCATTCGAGGTTGAATCCTTTTCCCCGTCGAAAAAGCTCGCTTTCAGGTAATTCGATTTTAGGGTTTCGAATTTCGATCATTAATTTCTGACGTTTTCTGCTTTTTAACTGTTTTGTTCGATTACTTCCTGTTTGGTTACAAAGAAAAAGTAGGAAAACGAGAAAGAAAAGGAAATAACAATGTCGGTCACGGCAGGTGTTAGTGATACTGTAATAGCAATTAGGGATAAACTTAGAGGCAAAATTGGGCAAACCAAAGTTAAAAGATATTGGCCTGGGAAAGCTCCTGAATGGGCTGATGATGCCGACGAAGATGACGATATTAGGATGTCTAGGGCTGTTGCTTTAGAAAAAGCTTTTCCTAGCCATGATGATTCGGGTATTGTTAGAAAAGATGATCCTAGGTTACGCCGTTTGGCTGAGAGTAGGATTGATAATAGGGATGAAATTAGGGCTGATCATAGACGTATTAGGCAAGCTGAGATTGTGTCCATGGAAGAGGAGGAGATTAGGAGGAATGAAGGGTTGGAGGCTGAGGAAGAAGATGAGGATGCGTTGGATGAGAGGAGGAGAAGGATTAAGGAGAAGATGCTTCAGAAGAAACAAGAGGAAGTGCCATTGTTGGAGGAGGAGGAGGAAGAGGAAGTAGAGGAAGAAGAGGAGGAAGAGTCGGAGTATGAGACAGATTCAGAAGAGGAACATACAGGTATTCCAATGATGAAGGCGGTTTATGTGCCAAAGTCAGAGAGAGAAACAATAGCTGAGCGTAAACGGTTGGAGGCAGAAGAGCAGGCTATTGAGGAGGCAGAGAAGAGGAAGTTGGAACATAGGAAGATTGAGACAAGGCAACTTGTG